>CM066337.1:4034554-4702054 GCA_033807585.1 Hydrophis major
ACAATAGCCATTTTTATATTCCTCCCAAGCACTACAGATTCCCATAACAGTGCTGTGAAATGTGAGATGACCACTAGGTGGCAGCAAAATATTGGCTCCCCATGTCTCTTTGTTGCCATCTAGTGGTTAACTGGGGGTGATATAAAAACCCTAATTACAAAGGAAGGGTGTCACTTAAAATATTGTTTCCTTTTTCTCCTAATCCAGAGTGAATGAATGAATGAATGAATGATCTTATTCAGCATCCTTTTTATCTACTATTTCACCCCAAGAATGCAGAAGAGAAAAACAGCCACTGAAAATGGGAGCCTAGAGAGGCCTTCTTTGCATGCAGCTTCTTTAGGACTTGGGTCAGGGAAGGGATAAATCAAATCAGCAGTTCTCGTATGAATGACCCTAGAATGGTTGGCGTCATTCTATGCAAGACATAATCTATTTGAAGTTAACTCCAATTCAATTGCCCAAGTCAATCCATATTTAATGTAACCCCCCTGCCACATCCTACTGACTGAAGTTGGGGTGACAGGCCCACCAATAAGATCTGATCCCCATTATTATCCTGGTAGTAGCTTAGGTGATACATAATCATAAAAAAAAAAGAAAAAAGATTTGGTTTATCCACTCTGAAAGTGATGGATGACGGAGGCTGGTGGGTCCAGAGGTTGATTTCCCATCCAACCTCTTAATGGCCAGCTGTGACAATTGGATAATCTATGAGGTTAAGCTATCTGTTGGCAATGTCATTTTATTACCGACAAATGTCTATTCTGCTACAAGGAAACCGATCTGTAACGATCATCTGTAACCTGGCAATAATTTCCCGTAGACTGGCCAAAGGCTTTATTACACCTATCCTTAAAAAAAAAAAAAAATCTCTACCCTCCCAAAACCAGCTGAGAGGAAATAAAAGCTTCCAGCTAAATCATGCCCTTGACTTTTTTCTTTGGTAAATATGGGGGGGATTATGTTTGTTTTAAATGGAAGACAACTCAGCTGGCTATCACCCCAGCCACGAAGTCTACATTACTAGAATATTTGCTAGACTGCTAAACAGGCTGGTAGGTCCACTATCTTAGAACATGAATATCTCCATTTTTGTTTCCAATAAAGTAGCTGGTGATCACCCTCAATCATCGCATCTTTTCAAGATGGATTGGACTTCAATTCCTAACGATCTTGGCATTCTTGGCATTAGGAGAAAGCCATCCTGATCTGGAAGCCATCAGATAGTTCGCTGAACTGGAATGGTGAAATGGAGAAGGAATAAAGTGTCATATTGGGTTTTTTGTTTCCCCCTAGTGATCCCATTATTTGCTAAAGCACCAGCAGATGAGATGCTTAAAAGAATGAGAAATAATAACAGGGTGGAGACTAAAGATTGACGTGCTTTCATGGGACGGTATGCCATTGTTCATATCAACCACTTTAAATGGCAAGATTTCTTGGCAAGATCGGCCATCTTTCTAATGAAATACTAAAGGTGTTATTTGAAGGGGGGGTGGATTTACCCCTCTCTACTCCAGCACAGGGCATCTCACCCATTGAAATGGCATGGAAGGAGGGCCACCAAATTCAGCCGAATTTATCTCTATTTTGCTGTCTGTTGATGACAGTTATGAATGCATTTTCCATGCAAATGAAAAGTGATATTACTAGAAGATGGATAGTTTTGCTTTCACGGGTATAGGGGTAGTTTATGTGGTATAGATTGTCATGAATGAAGGTGAATGTATCTGTTTTCCCCGAAAATACGACCTACCCGGAAAGTAGGTCCTAGCTTGATTTTTACACGTGCACCCAAAATAAACCCTACCCCCCCAAATAAGCCCTAATTAAGAAGAAGAAGAAGAAGAAGAAGAAGAAGAAGAAGAAGAAGAAGAAGAAGAAGAAGAAGAAGAAGAAGAAGAAGAAGAAGAAGAAGAAGAAGAAGAAGAAGACTCTGACATCAAAAAGGAGGCCAGGGGCGACATGCATAAGTGGGATTATTCAGTGGATGACATCCCCCCCCCCAAAAAATAAGACCTGGTGCCTTTTTTGGTGGCAAAAAAATAAAAAAAGACAGGGTCTTATTTTGCAGGGGGAAATGGTATGTGTGCTTTGTTCGGGTATTTTCCCACGTGGTGCTTTTAAAGTTGTAGCAACGTTTCAGCAGAATCTTATCTGCCATCATCAGGCTTCTGTTACAGAAGCCTCATGATGGCAGATGAGATTTTGCTGAAACGTTGCTACAACTTTAAAAGCACCACTACTATGACGTGGGAAAATACCCGAATATATATATATATATATTCTGAGGTTCTCGCGGGTATTTGTATGTGGATCTTTGGTTATTCGGGTTTTCTCCCGAATAACTCAGTGCTCAGGTTAGTTGCTGGGAGATTTGAGCTGGTGAGCTGTGATCTTGCTGTTTGGCTTCGAGTTCGTGGTCGTGCTGCATCTTCATGGTGGGGGTCACCCAATCAAGTCACCCCCCCACTAGCAGTTAAAAGGGAGAAGCAGCTGCAAGCTCACATCACTCTGAGAAGCACAGAGCTGAAGACCAAGCCTGAAGATGATGAATGAGACTTCATCGAAACGTTGCCTAGATACTTCCAATCTTACGCAGGAGAAAACCCGAATAACCAATATATATATCAATATATATATCAAACCCAATTATGACAGGTGCAGCTTTATGTTTGCCTTTGACTTTTACGGCTGTCTTAAACAGCCCAGCTGGCACTTGACTAGGAGGAGTTACTGCTGAGACAGGCAAGAAAATAAATCAAACCAAGCTGTTCTGGAAATAAAAATAACCGCCTCTTCGAAATGTGCACATGGCTGTGTTCATACAACAAACAGAACCAGGTCAGGCAAAGACCTAACAGAGGTATGAGTGGCAGATAGTAAGCTTTATTAGTATTAACCTGGGTTAGGTTTCTGGTGGCTGAGCAAGTGGGGAAACCTGTGAGATTCATCACTGGATTCAGTCCCAATGCAAACTCAGGAAATGGGCTCCTTCTGGATTTGGGTTAAAAGTCTTGTGTGAAAGAACTGAACAGATTTAACAGATAATCAGAGTTGCAAGGGGCCTTGTAGGTCATCTAGTCCAACCCCCCACCCAAGCGGAAGACCCTACACCATTTCTGACAAATGGAAGCCCAGTCTCTTCTTGAAAATCTCCAGGGATAAAGCTCCCACAACTTCTGAAGGCAACTTCTGTTCCATGGGTTGATTGTTCTTACTGTCAGAAAGTTTCTCTTTATTTCCAGGTTGAATCTCTCCTTGTTCCGTTTCCATCCATTATTCCTTGTCTGGCCTTCAGGTGCCTTGGAAAACAGCTTGACCCCTTCTTCCTCTCTGGGGCAGCCCCTCAAATATTGGAAGACTACTATCCTGTCTCCCCTGGTCCTTCTCTTTACTAGACCATACAGGCCCAGTTCCTGCAACCGTTCTTCATAGATTTTAACCTCCAATCCCCTCATCATCCTGGCTGCTCTTCTCTGTACTTTTCCGAGAGTCTCAACATCTTTTTTTATAATATTCTATAATATTTATAAAAAATAATTTTACAGTCCCACACTCTTCCTCTACCTGAACTTCAAGCAATGGGGTCTTCAGGGTTTGTCAAAAAAGTCAAGTTGGGGCCCTGATCCATACAATCAAAGCGCCATCCTGATTTACAAATTACCATAAATTACCATAATAAATGTAAAGTAGTTGGCCTTCAATCATGGGTTCAAAGTTGACTTCTTGATTTTTTTGACATATCTTTCAAGGTAGGCCAGATCTATCTATCTGTTATCAATCTATATCTATTTATCTATCTGTCTGTTTATCTCTCTCTCTCTCTCTCTCCCTTCCTTCCTTCCTTCCTTCCTTCCTTCTTCCTTCCTTCCTTCCTTCCTTCCTTCCTTCCTTCCTTCCTTCCTTCCTTCCTTTCTTTCTTTCTTTTATTCTTCCTCCCTCCCTGTCTCCCTGTCTCTTTTCTCTCTCCTTCCCTTTTTCCCTCCCTCCCTTGACCTCTTGATTTTTTGACATATCTTTCAAGGTAAGCCAAATCTGTCCTCTCTCTCTCTTTTCTTTCTTTTCTTCTTTCTTCTTCACTCTCTCCCTTCCTTTCCTCTCTCCCTTCCTCTTCCCCCCCTTTCTTCCTGTCTCCCTCCCTCTTCTTCTCCTCTCTCCCTTCCCTCCCTCCCCCAGCTGGAATAGCATCATTCAGAAATAACTATAATATGAATTGTGCCAACCTCAGTCATGTCATAAATCAGGGAGTGTCTTGCTCATTGTGCTAAAAAAGTGAAGCAAACATCTGTTGTATGGAAACTGTTCCTTCTCCTAAGAATTGTGTGTGACCTGTTATTAAAAGTGTGTGTGTAAGTGTGTGTGTGTAAGTGCTGCCTCACCCCTACCCTTCCAAGTTGCCAGCCCCAAGCGGTTTTTCTTTCTCTGGGTAGTTTTTTTTTTTTTTTCAAGTTGACAATTAGTCATTTAAAGAAGTGGCAGACGAGGAAGTGCAATTTGAATTTCAATGCAACATCTGAGGAACATTCTGAGATGGCAGCTTGTGATGGAGTTAACAATCAACAGGCCTCTCTCCTTGGGTTGGAAAAAATTCAATTGTTATGTGTCCAAATCTTGACATTTCCTGAAGCCCCAAGTTGATAGCAGTGCCCAAAACCTGACTTGGATGGTGAAGAATGTCTTTTTATGTTCTGGAGATGGAAACTATTTCTCTCCCTTCTTTGCCACTGTCAATATCTCTCTCCTCTCCTTTCCTTTCCTTTCCTTTCCTTTCCTTTCCTTTCCTTTCCTTTCCCTTCCCGTCCTGTCCTGTCCTGTCCTTTTTCATTCCTCCCTCTGTCCCTTCTCCTTCCTTCTCTTTCCTTCCTTCTCCTTCCTTCCTTCCTTCTCTTTCCTTCCTTCCCTCTTTCTCCTTCCTTCCATCCATCCTTCTTTCTCCTTCCTTCCTTCTCCTTCCTTCCCTCCTTCCCTCTTTCTCCTTCCTTCCATCGATCCTTCTTTCTCCTTCCTTCCTTCCTTCCCTCCCTCTTTCTCCTTCCTTCCTTCCACCACCCATCCACCCATCTTTCTCCTTCCTTTCTCCCTCCCTTTCTCCCTCCCTCTTTCTCCTTCCTTCCTTCCTCCCCCTCCCTCTTTCTCCTTCCTTCCTTCCTTCCTTCCTTCCTTCCTTCCTTCCTTCCTTCCTTCCTTCCTTCCTTCCTTCCCCCCTCCCTCTTTCTCCTTCCACCCATCCATCCTTCTTTCTCCTTCCTTTCTTCCTTCTTTCCACCCTCCAAGGGAGATAGATTTCTCCTCTCCTCTAGGCTCCAAGCCTGTTTCTCTGAGCTGCTGCCCATTCGTTATGCTTAGTGCAGGGTCCCTTTGAGATCAGCTAAGGATAATAAGAGGCCAAAGGAAACAGTTGTAATTTATTCCTCTCCCACTTCCTGATTGCTATTCCCCCAGTGTTCCCTCTAATCAGAACCATTGATTTTTGAGGACTGCAGGTAGCTCAGTGGAAAAGTTTCAGCCCCTTTGCACTTGCAGAGAGAAAGAACTCAGCAGTCTGGAAGAGATCATTTGAGTCCCTGGGAGCAGACTTGACCTTTCCTTTCCCTACAGTCCAAGGAAGGAAGGAAGGAAGGAAGGAATAGGAAAAGAAGGGAAGGGAAGGAAGCAAGCAAGCAAGGAAGGGAGGAAGGAAATGGGAGGGAAGGAAAAGGGAGGGAAGGAAATGAGAAGGAGGCAGGGAGGGAAGGAAGGAAATGGAGGGAGGAAGCAAGGAAGGGAGGGAGGAAATGGGAGGCAGGGAAGGAAGGAAGGGAAGAAGGAAGCAAGGGAGGGAGGGAGGAAATGGGAGGGAGGGAAGGAAATGAGAAAGAGGCAGGGAGGAAGGAAGGAAATGGGGAGAGGAAAGGAGGGAAGGAAGGAAAGGAAGGAAGCAAGCAAGCAAGGGAGGGAAGGAAGGAAGGAAATGGGAGGGAAGGAAATGAGAGGGAGGCAGGGAGGGAAGGAAGGAAATGGAGGGAGGAAGGAAGGAAGGAAGCAAGGGAGGGAGGGAGGGAGGAAATGGGAGGCAGGGAGGGAAGGAAGGGAAGAAGGAAGCAAGGGAGGGAGGGAGGAAACAGGAGGGAGGGAAGGAAATGGGAGGGAGGCAGGGAGGGAAGGAAGGGAAGAAGGAAGCAAGGGAGGGAGGGAGGAAAAGGGAGGGAGGGAAGGAAATGAGAAAGAGGCAGGGAGGAAGGAAGGAAATGGGGGGAGGAAAGGAGGGAAGGAAGGAAAGGAAGGAAGCAAGCAAGCAAGGGAGGGAAGGAAGGAAGGAAATGGGAGGGAAGGAAATGGGAGGGAAGGAAATGAGAGGGAGGCAGGGAGGGAAGGAAGGAAATGGAGGGAGGAAGGAAGGAAGGAAGCAAGGAAGGGAGGGAGGGAGGAAATGGGAGGGAGGCAGGGAGGGAAGGAAGGGAAGAAGGAAGCAAGGGAGGGAGGGAGGAAACAGGAGGGAGGGAAGGAAATGAGAGGGAGGCAGGGAGGGAAGGAAGGAAATGGAGGGAGGAAGGAAGGAAGGAAGCAAGGAAGGGAGGGAGGGAGGAAATGGGAGGGAGGCAGGGAGGGAAGGAAGGGAAGAAGGAAGCAAGGGAGGGAGGGAGGAAACGGGAGGGAGGGAAGGAAATGAGAAAGAGGCAGGGAGGAAGAAAGGAAATGGAGGGAGGAAAGGAGGGAAGGAAGAAAGGAAGGAAGGAGGCAAAGGAAGATAAAGGAAGGAAAGAACTGAAAGGTGTTTCCATTAATCTCTTTCAATAGACAGCAGAAATTATAACTACTCATATAGAAAATCATTAAATTTATACAAGCACGAAAGGCTAGAGCCACGTGTTAAGTTTCAATTAAACGGATCGATTGCTCAGGAGTCTACACAGTCTACACTATTTTGGCATTAACTAAGAATTAATGGAATTCAAGAGGGGTTGGTCTTAGACCCACTTGTGGGAACCTAGAGATTCCAGGCTAATTGCTCTTTTGATTCTGCCCCCAGGCTGTGCCCCTCCCTTCTCCTAGTACCCAGATCTCTTGCCTATGGCCTATTGGGAACTTGGATGTTGTACCTCTTGCATCTCTTAGCTAAAGTGCAACTTACATAACTTTTCTGCTGAAATAAATCAAGATTTCCTCCTGACAGGAAATGTCAGGCTGAATTCCCCAAGCCAGATATACTTCATTCACAAGCTGCTGCCTTTTATCCCGGCTCCCTTTCCATCCTTCCTTTTTCTTGTTATTTTTTTAAATACTCTGAATTTTAAATGAAGAGCCAAGCAAAAGAGCCTTTCTATCCTAGATTTTTTTTAAAAAAAGAAAAGAAAAGAAAAGAAAAGAAAAGAAAAGGGTGGTGGCAGGTAATTTAAAACTTTTGAATGTTTTTTTTTTTTCCTGATCATTGAAGCTGGATCTGTTCCAAGCCCAGCAATTCTGAGTCAGTGAAGCTAAAAATTTTGCATTCCGGATTCCTGATTATGAAACCATCTATTTTACCAGTGTCTTACTGAACATGTCAAGAAGTATGGGGACTAGGAAGAGGAACACATGAGTATATATTAAGTGTAAGCTGAGAGGTGGCTCCTTGCAATAGGAAGCAGTTGCCTTTGGGGTCATCGCACAAAGGACCTGTGACTATGTTTCCTAAATTATGTCTAAAACACCCTAAATTATCGGTACTGTTATGTTTGCTAAACTTTGTGAGATTTCAATAACCTCTCTATGCAGTTTCTGAAGAGTTTGGGCAAAACTTTTGAAATAGTGTTCTCTCCACCTCTTCCTCCTTTCTCTCTTTCTTTTCTCCTCCTTCTTTTCTCCTCCTCCTCCTCCTCCTTCTCCTCTCCTCCTCTTCTTTTTCTCCTTCTTCTCCCCTTCTCCTCCTCCTCTCTCTCCTCCTTCTTTTCTCTTTCTCCTCCTCCTCTTTCTTCTCCTCAACCTCCTCGTTTCACTTCTCCTTCTCCTTTCCTACTGGGAGGTGACACTACACCTGAACAATTTTCTTCACCTGATAGCAACCATCCTTTCCTAGGAATTGGGGGAAGAGACCTAGTTTCTTTGATCTCCCGGGGAGTTGAGGAATGCTTCATCCCTGCAGCTGGACATCTTTGCATCAATCACAACCTCCAGAACAAAGCAAGGGGCTTGGTTGATTTCCATCCTTTGACAAAGACGTGGATCATTTTGACTTTCATATTTTTATGAAGGTGGGAGATCCATATTTTTGTCAAGCATACTCTTCCATGTTTACCGGCCACCTGCTTTTAGATGGCAGATTTGCATAAAGAAGGCAATGCCTTGCCATCAATCTGTGTTGGTGGCAAAGCATTGTCACACAACACAACAAGGCTTAGTGATGCTTAGGGTCACTATGTCCCTCTTTATCCTTTGTTGAGTTGGTTTGGGAACTCTACAGGTTATGGCAATACAGGTTATTGCTAAACAAATAATTCCCTCAACACTGTTCAATTATTTACAAAGTGTACACAACTATTACTGTTAACCTTCTCATCGCTCCTTATCACCCATCCCCTCCCACTTGTGATTGTAGGACTGTAACTTTGTCACTTGTATCCTTACGATTTTTATTGACTGTTTCCTAGTATGATTTGATTGTTGATTGTACCCTATGACTATCACTAAGTGTTGTACCTGATGATTCTTGATTCTTAACGAATGTACCTTTTCTTTATGTATACTGAGAGTATTTACACCAAGACAAATTCCTTGTGTGTCCAATCATACTTGGCCAATAAAGAATTCCATTCTATTCTATTCTATTCTGTTCTGTTCTGTTCTGTTCTGTTCTGTTCTGTTCTGTTCTATTCTATTCTATTCTATTCTATTATCTTTTCATATCTAGGAAGCTTTACTGGGGATCACAGAAAAGCATCTCTAGCATTGACTACTGAAGACTTCGCTTAGGATGTCGCCTGCTGTCTAATCCGGTGCAGTCCTTCTTCTAGGGGAATCTTCCTTCCTTTCATAATTCTGCTGTAAGAATTTTCTCCCTTTTTTTCTTTCCAATACTTCAACTCTTCTCTATCTTGCTCTGGGCCATCATTCCACAACCTGCCATCCCTTGACATACCAGATAATCTCCTTCTTTCAAGTTTGATGTTCCCTTGGAGGCATTTCAAGCACAGACTTTGATCAGGCCTTCTTCAGCATTTTCCTTTTTTTTTTTTTCCCAGGCTGTCTCTATTCAACCCCCTGAGCCTCTTCTCATCATGCGAATGACAATCTCTTAGTAGAAGTGTGTGCTTCTAATCCCCCCTCTTCTGATGCGATGAAACAAGGGCATAAGGCAAGAAGACCTCTCACCTTGGTTATGTTGGTTAGACCAAGCTCTCATATGCTCCCAACTTTCACCAAAGAATCCAAGGAGAAGATGTGGACACAAAGAGCTTTGCCAAATTTTGCAAAAGCTCTTTGGAAGAAAACATCCTGCTACTATGTCTCCCAGGCAGAGCATAGCATTCATGTGAAAAATATCTAATGGGAGGAAAGATCTCGTGGTGTCTTTTTGTGAGGTTTGATAGCAAGAGAGGCTGTGGTAGCTGCTATCGTGGATACACTTTAGTGCATTCCTCTATCATTATCCAAATACATTGTCTAGTTTAAAGACCTTCAGCTGAGGTGGCCTCTTCTTTTCATTTGTAATTTTTAGAAAGGCATTCTTATTTAGATAAACTGAAAGATTTAATAACAAAAACACACTTTTTAATCTTTCTATTCATATTCAATCCTCTTTGTTCTATTTATGACTCTTTGGGCTGGAATCAAATCGAATTGAATCGAGTAGGGTAGAATAGAATAGGAATGGAATAGAATAGGAATGGAATGGAATGGAATTGAGTGGAGTGGAATGAAAGAATAGAATAGAATAGAATAGAATAGAATAGAATAGAATAGAATAGAATAGAATATGGAAAGAATAGAACAGAAAGAATAGAATAGAATAGAACAGAACAGAACAGAACAGAATAGAATAGAATAGAATAGAATAAGAAATAATAGAATAGAATAGAATATGGAAAGAATAGAATAGATAGAATATGGAAAGAATAGAATAGAATAGAATAAAATGGTACATTCATACATAACTGCTTTGAAACTCATCAAATGTAGTATTCAATGCATTTTGACATGAAAATTTTGTCCCGGTACTCATTGTTTGTTTGATACTCAATGCACAAGGTAGAAATTGTTGCTGTCAGCTGCCTTGTGACTCACTACAATATTCCTTATGGGAAGTAATTGTTTGGTACTCATTGTTTTTGATACTCATCATATCTCCTAGAACCAATTAATAACCGAGGTACCCCTGAACTTTATTTGGCCAAGTGTGATTAGATACCACAAGGAATTTGTCTCAGGTGCAGAAGCTCTCAGGATACAGCAAAGCTCTCAGTAGACATCATGGGATGGAAATGGCATCTCAAACCACCTTGCAAGGCTGAGCATCTCCATAGCCTTAGCTACCAACTTGATAGGCCTTCTCCTCAGCCAGAGTCCATTCGGTGGCTTGACAGGAATATCCTAAGAGTGAGTCACCGATTAGCACTGGTGCTGTCAGGCCCATTTACATCTTTAGTGAATTTGACAGAAGTTTTTATGAAGCCGGCTTCCCATGCCACATCCTCCTTCTATCTTCCAGCTGCCTTCTTTTTCTTTTCCTTTGGCAGCACAATGTCCACTTGTTTGGATAATTACTCAAAGCGGGTGACATCTTTGTCAGAAGCAATGAAACAGAAAGAGAGAGAAAGAGAGAGAGAGAATGAGAGAGAGAGACACAGAGAGAGAGAGAGAGAGAGAAAGAGAAAGAGAGAATGTGTGTGTGTGTGAGAGAGAGAGAGAATGAGAGAGAGAGAGACAGAGAGAGAGAGAGAATGTGAGAGAGACAGAGACACAAACGTACACAGAGAGAGAGAGAGAATGAGAGAGAGAGAGACAGAGAGAGAGAGAGACACACACACACACACAGAGAATGTGAGACAGAGACATATACATACAGAGATAGAGAGAGATAGACAGACAGAGAGAATGACACACACACACACACACACAGAAGGGGGGAAGTAACTCAGTTGAAGTTTTTCTATAAACCCTTTTCAAATTCTGCAGATAATGAAAAGGGAGTAATTGGACAGGTGGGTAGAAATTTTATTTGACCAATCTATCAATAATAATAATTATATATATATTATTAATTATATATAATTATTATTAATCAATGGGGGGGGGAAATCCTAGAAATGCATCTCTAGCATTGACTTCTGAAGAGTTTGGGGTGTCACCTGTTGTCTAATCCGATGCTCTTTGAGCCATCATTAAATGAATGGTTGCAAGATGAGGACTACCTTTAATGGAAATGCTTCCTCCTCTCATAACCTAACTAAAAGATTCATTCTAACATTCCCTGAGATTAGCTCATGATTTACTCCATTCCTTTTGGTCCTTTTGGTCAATTCAGAGTGTAATATTTTGACTTTCCCGTGTGGACTTGAGTGATGGCCTGGCTAGAAGAATTCTCTCTCTCTCTCTCTCTCTCTCTCTCTCTCTTTCTCTCTGCTTCTTTCTGTCTCTCTCTGTCTCTCTCTGTCTCTGTCTCTCTGTCTCTCTCTCTCTCTCTTTCTCTCTGCTTCTCTCTGTCTCTGTCTCTCTCTCTCTCTCTCTCTTTTTCTCTCTGCTTCTTTCTGTCTCTCTCTGTCTCTGTCTCTCTGTCTCTCTCTCTCTCTCTTTCTCTCTGCTTCTCTCTGTCTCTGTCTCTGTCTCTCTGTCTCTCTTTCTCTCTGCTTCTTTCTTTCTCTCTCTGTCTCTCTCTCTCTGTCTCTCTGCTGTTTCCTCCCCTCTACAATATTTGCATTATTAAATAAACTCAACTGAGGAGCAAACATATGGTAGGAATCATAGCAAACAGACTAAGGGGATGCATAAATAGCATCTGATCATCAAATGAGGAGCAGCCGGAGCAGAGATTGTGATCCAAAGTTAAAAGGAAAAAAGTTGGGGGGGGGGGGAGAAGAGATGGAGGAAGACTAATGTTCTTCTCTGGGTTGTAAGGCAGCATCCCAAAGAGAAGACCGAGAACTGTGACCCAGAAATAAGGGATTGGACATGTACCTATAGCAGAATTTCTCAACCTTGAGAGCTTTAAGAATGGTGTGGATTTCAACTTCCAGAATTCCCCAGGCAGCATAGAAGAAGATGGAGGGAAGCAGAGAGAGAGAAGTAAGTTAGTCAGTAAGTAAATAAGTAAGTTACAGTGGAAGAAGGAAAAAAGAAAACCAGTATGGGTGGAGAGGAAGGAAGGAAGGAAGGAAGGAAGGAAGGAAGGAAGGAAGGAAGGAAGGAAGGAAGGAAGGAAGGAAGGAAGTTACAGGGGAAGAAGGAAAAAAGAAAACCAGTATGGGTGGAGACAGAGGAAGGAAGGAAGGAAGGAAGGAAGGAAGGAAGGAAGGAAGGAAGGAAGGAAGGAAGGAAGGAAGGAAACCTGTGAAAGTTCAATCAAGTGTCATCCCAGCGTGCCTACCATCCCTGTCCTACTGTTCCTACTTATTCATACTCATTTATTATGTATATACTTATACCAATTTGTATTTATATGTTAATACTTATACGTGTTTTCTCATACATGCTTGACAAACTAAAATAAATAAATAAAATAAATAAATAAAACGCCTCTTTATTCACCCTCTTTATAGCCATGAGAAGGTCAACTCTCAACCAGACATGGGGCCTGAAGAAGTATTTTTCTGAAAGTCAGCTATAAGAGTTTTCCTTCCAGTGGTCAACTGATAGACTAAACTGACCACTGATCCCCATCAAAAGAGGTGGCTAATGAAAGCGGGTGGGCAGGCATTTCCTTTCGATCCCATGGTGAATAAGGAAGAGCGCATCCCACCAATCATTTCAAAATCCCAGAAACAGAGAACACCTCCCTCCATGTTGCACCGTCACCGTTCGTGGTTCTAGGTTCAACCTCTGCCCATATCTGTCTCCCTTCCCCCTTCTTGCCACTAGATGGGACCTCTGCTGGCCCTTTAAGTCTCCGTCTTCAGTGCCGCAACGGTAGACCTATTTATATTTAGCAACACTGCAGCAGCACAGCAGCAGCAGCAGCTGCACCTGATGGAGTTGTTAAACCTCAAACAAAACATATTTTCTAATAAGCCAGCATTTA
Organism: Hydrophis major; assembly: GCA_033807585.1. Classification (NCBI taxonomy): domain Eukaryota; kingdom Metazoa; phylum Chordata; class Lepidosauria; order Squamata; family Elapidae; genus Hydrophis; species Hydrophis major. The sequence continues at coordinate 4,047,750 of CM066337.1, forward strand.
ATTAGCCACCTGTACAATAAAGCCCTTTATTAAATGGATGCTAGCAGAACCGAGAGACAAAGGGTGAGAGGTCTCATGGGGCCGGGAAGGAAAGCTGCCGCTTTGCACCCGCTTCTTGGTGGAAATTTTTAACTCGCTGTATTTGGGGAAGGGCTGAAAGCTGCCCTGTGTGGTAGGAATAATTCAGGCCACCTTCTTCTCCACAGAGTACAGTACATTTCTTCTCCACAGAGAGACCTACCCATTGCGTATGTTCGACTGCTTCCAATTCACCTGGGGCAGATTCTTCTCTTTGTAACATCAGGCATACTTTTTTTTATTTTTTTTTATGGGGAGCAATTAAACATGAGCCATATTTTCAGCACACTCTGGAGAGCGCAGGAATCTGGTTGTCAGTGTCACCAGTACAAAAAGAAAGACGGAGAGGGTAGAAATCCAGACGTTTGAAAGGTTTGCTAGAACCTTTGAGTTGTGGTAGCAAGAAAAGAGCAGGTTTCAATGGATTTGGGTTTACCAAGGGTGACCTTTAGTTGACCAGGACTTCCAGACACCGTTTTCTTTATCAGCACAACCGTCAAGCACTCTAAGTGAAGGACAATGGGTTGTGAAATCTGGGGGACACTTGATGGAGCATCTACAAAAGGCATTGAAGTTCCAAATTATACCCTAAGACTGTTCTGACCCAAACAGGTTCCCAAAGAGCAAACACAGACAAAGGCAGCAGCCCCCACCTTTTAAGGTTTAATAACGAATGCTATTCCTTTACAGATAAAAGGCTGCTTTCCACTAATTAGCTCCGACAAGAAAGGGTCTTGCCAAGTTCTTTGTCAATGATGTCAAAAACCCAGAGATAAGAACTAATTTACAATATTCTCCAAACTCAAACTAAGATGTTCACCAGTTGAGCTTCAGAGCTTCTTTGCTATCTGCAAAGAATGCTTTTCCAAGCCTGGCTTTTATCCTCTTGAGGGAGGGGCCATTACCTTGCAGCCTTACTCCCAAGTCGCCTGTGCTGCTGTCATTGTTCTTTCCTCCGAGTAATCCTTCGTGCATGCGCACTTGGCACAGGCTCCTCGGGAACCTCCTCATCACTGCTGCCAGCCCCCACAATCTCTGAAGGCAGCAGTCCACCCCCTGATGGTCCTGGCCTTTCATCAAAGTCCTCGCTCTCCTCAGCCATCTGCACCTGCTGCCGGCTAACCACAACAAAGACAGGTATGCCCAGCTTTAAGACCTCAACTCCCATGCATGACCGTCAAGCATGCTAAGTGAAGGTTGATGGGTTGTGAAATCTGGGGGACACTTGATGGAACATCTACAAGATACATTGAAGTTCCAAATTATACCCTAAGGCAGGGTATAATACATTGAAGTTCCAAATTATACTCTAAGGTAGGGTATAATACATTGAAGTTCCAAATTATACCCTAAGGCAGGGTATAATACATTGAAGTTCCAAATTATACCCTAAGGCAGGTATGCCCAACTTTAAGACCTCAACTCCCAGAATTCCCAAACTTGTGGACTTCAACTCCCAGAATTCTCAGCCACCATGATGAGTTGGGGAATTCTGAGAGCTGAAGTCCACAGGTCTTAAAGTTGCTAAAGTTAGACACCCCTCCCCAAAGCGGTGGCATTCAAAATGGAATGGCTGAATTTTGAACAACCCGAAGTTAGTCAATGTGTCACCTCCTTAGATGAAAAATTTTGATCTCTAGGAGGCCATGAGCAAAACCAAAAGAACTGGGGTTACTCCCCCCCACCCCAAGTAAAGAAACATTATTGAGATCAGCAAACCTAGATGTTGATTTTGAGTCCTATGTTGTATAACCAAATGTGCCTTTGTGGTCTTGAGAATCCGTAGATCAGCCAATGAGTTTTCTGGTCTTGCTGGAGGAATACAAAAACTAGTCATTTTTCTTAAGCATGTTAGGCTGAAATTCTCCAGCATCTTTAAAAGAAACATATTCCCATGAGGTCAGCAGCAAAGAAACCACTGATAAGGTGATCCAGAAAAAAAAAAGAGAAGCGTGAGGAATTTCATCCTGGATGTTATTATCTGATAAGCTTTCTTTTCTACATCACATTTATGATGAAATAGGGTAGAATGCTTTGCTGGTTCCCTCAGCTTTATATGATGGCTCCTTGGAGGAGCATTTTTTTATATATACAGGCTCTCCTATTTAGCATATCAAAAGGTTTCTGCACAGAATGGAAGGAGACAGAAAGAAGGAATAATTGGGTGGATTTTCACGTTATGAAATTGGTTGACACTCTTCTGGAACTCTTTCAAAGAAGCAATTTGAAAGGAAAATGAGTCTCTTACTGGGGAGGGGAATGATAGCATCTCAGCACCCTACTGTGATTTTTTGGGGATACCTAATAGCTGTGTTAGAAGATTCAGGCTGGTTCAAATGAGTAGAAAGATTTATTGCAAGCTTAAGCTGTCTACAAGAATCTGAACTACTAGCGGTCAAGGGAAATTAGCGGAAGTTAAGAATAGAAAGGAATTCAAGGTGGGCTGGACTTAGATCTCTTGTGGGTGTGCAGGTGATGGATTTGACCTCCTCCCTTGGGCTCAGCCTGGTCACCTCCTACAAGTGGCTATGGAACAGGTGAGAATGGACTGAAAAAGTGCTTGATCAGATCCAGCAGAGCACATCTGTGTCTTGACAGAGAAGTCTTTGAAGATTTACCTCGATCAGCTCAGATTGATTCAAAAAGATCTCTCATGAAACCTATTCAGCTCCTACATTAACCTACCTCTTCTAAGCATCTGCCAGGTCCAATAAAACAAAATATTTGAAACTCAGGGTTGAACTGTTGGAGTCCATGATGCCCTCTGAACTTGGTTGCTTTCTGCCAGATGTTTCATGACCCAACTAGGTAACATCATCAATGCTAGAAGGGAATGGTTTTGATGTATGTTTATATACAGGGTAGTTTGTCCTGAGTGTTAGTGGGAAGGGTTCTTGGTGGTTCAAGACCGCATTCATAAACAGAGAGCAAACCCTTCTAGTTAGGTCATGAAACATCTGCAAGAAAACAACCAAGCTCAGATAAGCACCAAGAATCCCACAGTCCTCCTCCTCCTTTTCTTCCTCCTCTTCTTCCTCTTCCTCCTCCTTCTCCCTGTAAACCCCACTCCCTTCTAACACTCAGGATGTTACTTAGTTTGGGTCATGAAACATCTGCAAGAAAACAGCCAAGCTCAGAGAGCACCAAGGACCTGACATCTGCCAGGACATCGATCACACAAAATTTGCAACGCAGACTAGCGGTGCTTTTATTCTCCTTGCTGGATTCCATACGGTTTAAACATGCGAGTTTCTTTGAATCATATGAACAACCCAGATGGATCTTCGAAAGAAGATGCTCTGTTTTCTTATAAGCATGATGGAGCGCGTGTGCGTGCATTTATTTAACATTTGCCTTTGTGTTCTATTGAATCATGTTAATAAACACAACATAACGGAGCGTTTAATCACGCAGGCTGCATGACATCGCTCCTGGTCCCACACTACGATGACAAGTTGTGATAACATTGTGTTTTCGATCAATTCCAATTAAATCACAGATTCCTTTATGCTCTGGCTTCCCTTATTAAGATTTCTACCTGAACTGGGGGGGGGGGGGGGGAAGAGACATGAAACAAAACATAAAAATACAGTACCTGAAACCTATATTCCTTCAGCAAATTTCTTTCTATAATATAATATATGGCCTGCTTCCACAAGCATGCTTTCTGTAATATGGTTTAGAGGGTAAAAAGATGCATTAAAAATGGAATATAAAAATCAGCAAAACCAAGGAGCTGAATACAATTTGCCTTAAACTTTAAGATGGCATTTGGGAATTAATAGCCTGGAATAGGTAAATTGGTTTCATTTTCAATAAAAGATGTATTCAGAAATTTCATCCCCCACCCCCGAAAAAAAGACAATATTTGTGATTTAATTATGGGGACAAAAGAGTGTAACAAATGATGAAAAAGCTCTATGGATTAAGAACAAGCAGGGACTATTTCATGATTGCATGGATGGGTGGGTCAGTTCACAGCTGGAGAGGAGTAAATTATTTAATCTACAGAGTAGAGCTGGTGATAGGCATAGGCATGGCATGATATCAAGATGCTTATACACCATCATGGCATATAATAGGTTTTGAGGAGCTAAATTAGCTTTTCATACCTTCCCTTTAAGATATTTCTCCATCCCTTATCACTAGTCCTGCTGGCAGAGTGCATTCATGAACACTAACTAGCAGTCGGAAGACACAAAATGTTTCTTAATTTCTCAATATGTGGACAGGTTCAACCGTATTTTCAAGTGGGAAACTGTGGGCATCTTAGATCAAGCCAAGTCCAAAAACACCAGAGAATTCCTGGAATCCTAGCACTTAGACAAATCTGCCATCGACAGATAGAAATAAACAACATATACACACCACACAAAAAGCCAAAAGGGAAACAAAAAGACCAAAATAATCAATCCTCACCAGCAATCAATACTTAGATAAACAGAGGTTAACACCAAGATTAACACTAAACCAACCTTCAAGAAGTAAGCAATGCCCCAAGGAACCCCCAATGCAGACAAGCTAGCAGTCAACAGCAGCCTAACCAATGAACTATCAAGACCAGTCCTACCAACATTAACAGGGCAAACCAATAATATATAAAAATAAGAGCAAACATCCCTCCCTTCTAATATTGATGATATTACCTAGCTGGGTAATGAAACATTGTCAAGAAATTCACCAAGCTCAGAGAGCACCAAAGACCCCACAGTTCTCCTCCTCCTCCTCCTCCTCCTCCTCCTCCTCCTCCTCCTCCTCCTCCTCCTCCAACTTCACTCCCTTCTAGTACTGATGATGTTCCCTAGTTGGGTCATGAAACACCTGCAAGGAAACCACCAAACTCAGAGAGCACCAAGACCCCCACAGCCTCTGGAAGGTTAGGGGTGGATCGGTCTACTTAACCTCAATTCAAACATCTTGGAAAATTGGCTTTAGAGGAAATTTTATTTTATTTATTTATTTGTCGAAAGCTTACAATATAACAGAAACAAGAATAAACGTATGTTTAAATACAAGAAATAGGAACTAATAATTGGGGACAATAGGACAGGGATGGTAGGCACTATTGTGAACTTATGCACGCCCCTTACAGACCTCTTAGGAATAGGGTGAAGTCAATAGAGATTAGTTTGAGGGTAAAGGAGTGAGGGTTTGAGCAGGTGACAACAGAATCAGGTAGTGAGTTCCAGACATTGACCACTCTGTTGCTGAAATCGTACTTCCTGCAATTGAATTTGGAGTGGTTTACATTGTGTGCTTTTGTGTTGTTGTTGTTAAAGCTGAAATATTCATTAATGGGTAAGACGTTGTAACATATGATTTTATGTATTATGCTTAAGTCTAATCTTAGTCGGCATAGTTCAAGATTGTCTAAGCCTAGAGTCTCAAGTCTGGTGCTGTCGGGTATTCTGTTGTGTACAGAGGAATGTAGTACTCTTCTGGTAAAATACTTCTGGACTTGCTCAATTGTATTTATGTCTGATATACAGTGTGGATTCCAGACAGCAGAGCTGAATTCAAGTATTGGTCTTGCAAAGATTTTGAATGCCCTAGATTGCAAAACAGTATTACCAGAGGAGAAACTTCATAAAATTAAATTTACAACTCTTAAAGCCTTTTTGGCAATACTGTTGCAGTGAGCTTTGGCACTTAGATAATTCGATATGAGAACTCAAAGGTCCTTGACAAAGTGAGAGTCATCAACAAGGTCAAATCCACCTAGCTTGTATTTGGTATATAGATTTTTTTTTTTTTACCAATGTGTAGGATAGAGCATTTGTTGGTAGATATTTGGAGTTGCCAATTGTTAGGCCATTCAGACACATAATCAAGGTCATTTTCAAGGATGATAGCATTGACGGTGGTGTTGAATAGTTTTACATCATCAGCGAAGTGACGCAGTTGCTAATAAGGTGATCACAAAGGTCATTTATATACGGTGTAAAGAGTGTGGGTCCTAGAATGCCCCCTTGTGGGACATGGCTGATAACTGGTGCAGGGTTTGATAGGACATTTCCTATTTTACTATTTATTGCCTGTTTGATAGGAAGGCAGTAATCCACTTGTGAAGGTATCCGGAAATGCCACAAGAATTTAATTTTAATAGTAGTTTGTGATGTACCACTGAGTCAAATGCTTTGCAGAAGTCAATGTAAATTACGCCTATTGCTTTACCCTGGTCAAGAAGTGTAGTCCATATGTTTTTGCAGTGTAGAAGTTGCAAATTGCAGGACAATTTTTTTCTGAAACCAAATTGTTTATTGGAGAGTAAGTTGTTTGACCCTAGGTGGAAGAAATTTGCTTGGGTATAAGGAAGCTCTTTCAAACTCTTCCTCGGTCTCACTGATCTACTAGGAATTCAGCAACTAGGGTGGAGAGAAGCTGATGTGAAAATAGAATATCATATAATTGCCTGCGTGTAACCTCAAGCTGAGAAGGAAATAGTTAACCTAGTTTACATGGATGAAACAGTTTGTGCTCTTCTGAAAATGGGCTGTGTGGATCCCCCGTGGCACCTCTGTTGAAATGCTCCTTGATATTTACCACCGTTGGTGAATCACAATGAAAATTCCATGGCTGCTGGTTTGCTTACATTATCTGATCAGTGACCTTACCATTCTAACAGAGGCAGCAAGTTTTTAGGAGGAAGCTGAGAGTGAAAGGATTTTATGACAAGGTGTAAAATATGATTTACTCAAATGCCACTGGCAGGTTGAACAAAGCTGATGGGATATAGAGAAAAGGACGAGAAGAAACAGAGCCCGCTTTACTTCAAAGAAGCCCCAAAGGATCTCCCATTTAAAAAAAAATCCATCAAGGATTTCCAATCAGCAATAAACGTAGATCTTGTCTAATCGATATTGTCCTTTCGCTAATCAATGTTGTCTTTTTGCTAATAGATGTCATTTCTCTCATCATTGTCTTTTCTCTAATCCATGGATGCTTTTCCGCCACCCACCCACCCCAAAAAATTGATGACAGTTCAAATTGAAGTTATCAACCTCATTGACCCCAATCAATAGCCTGAGTCAAGCTGTACTCATCCAATCAGTTGGATGCTTCCAATTAGATCTTGAATGAATTGCATGCTCTTGATCAAATCCAGAAACTAGCTCTCTCTGTGTGTGTGTCTGTGTATCTGTGTGTCTGTGTCTGTGTCTATGAATGTCCAGACCCCTAAGATTTCTTTCTCTGGAAATCTTTATGGCATAGTCATAAGTGTATGAGTCATACACTTCATCACAAGCTTACATTATAATTAGGCAATATGTGAAATGCTTTAATTGCCAATACCAGCATCGAAAGATAATTCTCTTATAGGGTGTACATTTGACAGAAGCTCGTAAATGTTCTACATAATTATTGCTATCATCTTTGATTCCAAATATGTGGATGACTATGAGATTCCAGAAATATGGAAACTCAGATTTTTTTTTGAATCACTGAGCGATTGTTCAGCTAAAGTAGCCATAAAACGACATCATTAAACAATCCTATTTTTGCCCTGCAGGATCGTATGCTTCCTGTGTTTTAAGCAAACGCATCTCAAACCTTTCCTTGCGAAACCAACTTTCGGTGAAAATTAATCCTCAAACGGAGTTTGAAAATTGCCTCCATTGCTTTAATTAAGAAAGCAGAGGGGTTGATTATCCAGCATCTATGAGTCTCTTAATTAGACAAGGAAACTTGGTGAAAACTTTCCGCCGTCTCACAGTAAGTGATGCATGGAATGTGGTGCTAAGATAATTGAGGAGAAGGCTGGTGCTGTGTAGCATGGGGAGTGTCTGTCTTTGCAGAAGCTGAATTTACCATTCTGGTGTGTGTGTGTGTGTGTGTGTGTCTTGTGTGATGTAATTTTAAGCACCAACCAAGCCTCATACATGCATAGCCTTTTGGATCCCCTTTTGACAGTTTTGCACCAGAGCTGTCCAACCTTGGCAACTTTAAGACCTGTGGACTTCAACTCCCAGAATCCTCCAGCCAACCAAGAGTGACTGGGGAATTCTGAGAGTTGAAGTTCATAGGCCTTAAAGTTGCCAAGAATTGGACACACCTGTTTTAGACTGTAGGCATGGAACAAGTACTCGTCTTCTTAGCTTTTACCCATCTTGTTCTTAAGGAGCTGTTGAACTTCCATTCCCATAATCCTGGCTAGAATTTCAATAGCTGTAGTGGCTGGAGGATTATGGGAGATGAAATCCAACATACGTGGAGGGCAGCAGATTGGAGATAGCTATATAGGTAGTTCTTATCTTATAACTACAGTTAGAATCAGAATTTATGTTGCTAAGCAGGGCCATGGTATCCATGATTAATTCTTACCCAAATTAATCCCCGGTTCTGGCCATATCCCTTTCCTTCTCATTTTGACTGCTTTCTGAAGAACTCCTCTCCTCTCCTCTCCTCTCCTCTCCCCTCCCCTCCCCTCCCCTCCCCTCCCCTCTCCTCTCCTCTCTTCCCCTCTCCTCAGTGTCAACTCCTGGAGACTACCAGGACAAGTTGCTACAGTTTTCTGAGCAAGTCTTTGGAAGTGGTGTGCCACTGCCTCTGTAATGCCCTGGGGTGTGACACAAAAATAACAAAGTCACAAAAGTAGAATAAATTCCCTTTCATGCCTCCAACTTGGCCCCAATGTCCAATTATCCTCAGCTGGATATCAAACTCTTCAAAAAACAGTCTACAGAAAGGGCAGAAATGCAGTCCGAACCCAAATTAAAAATAATTAGAAATTTTAAAAAAAACCAACACAAACCACACTGAAGTAATCAACACGGCAGGCCAGGATGATAAATGGCAGACTTTCAAAGGATAATGCAGCACCCATAGTTGGGAGGATGCCAGGTAAGCTTCGACAAAGATAATGCACGCTTTGTTTCCAGCAAGGAGCTGTGTGCAAATGCCCCTCTTATATCCTGTTCTCCCAGCTGCAACTAATGAAAGGGATCAGGGCCCTTTTCTCTCCCATAAGCCATGTTGCTCCCTTCTCTGTTCCTCCCTGCGTGCCCGAGGATGAAGACGGGGTGGGCCTGGGTCTTCCTCTGAATGCCCAGCCGGACTGTGCCCTTCTCTCGTTTCCTCCACAGCCACAGGAGCCACACTCCCACTCCCTGTCAGCTGCTCAACCTCCCCCCCTCAGAATCAGACTCCAACAAGGACATGACAGCCTCCTTCCTAGGCTGAGAGGGAGTGACTGGCCCAAGGTCACCCAGTTGGCTTTGTGCCCAAGACAAAACTGGAACTTACAGTCTCCTAGTCTCCAGGCTATTGCTTGTAACCACTACACTTTATTCTCTCTCTCTCCAGACTTGTTTTCTGGCCACTGAATCCAAACAGATACATGTTTTCTTCTGTTCGTTTCTGTTTAGCTTCTCTGAATGATGCCAGTTGATATTTAAGTCGGTATTGTTCAGCTTTCTTATCTTGTTCTTCCTTTTGCTTTCTTTTCTGGTCAGCTCCCAAAAGAAGGCTATGTATAAAGCATAGGAGGGTTTAGAGAGACCATTTTCGAAGGACAGATATCGAGAACAGAATGAAGAATGAAGACGCTCATTTCCTGTTATTCCCCCATCCTTGGGTTATTTTGCATTCCTTGAGCATCCAGAGAGAAGAGACTAGAGGTCTCCAAAGAAGTTTTAGGAAAAGTCTCCAGGGCTTCTATATGTGGATAAACTGTTCTGTTTGGAAACGTGGTGCTATTTCCCAGCTAGTGAGCCAGGCAGGGAGGGAAAGAACTAACTCCGCAAGCATGGCCTGAAAGGGAAGCTGGGGAGATGGCATCTGACACGATAAGAAAATTTCTGGGTTGATCACAGTTCCAGGTGATTTAATGGAAGGTCTCTGTTGGCTAAGCCACCTTTTTAATTTGGCACAGTTTCTCCTGCTTGACTCTCCATAGAGTGTTCTGACCCAACTGGGTTCCCAGAGAGCAAACACAGACAAAGGCAGCAGCCCCCACCTTTCAAGGTTTCATCATGAATGCTGTTCTGTTACAGATAAAAGGCTGCTTTCCAACAAATTATTGCCAACAAGAAAGAGCCTCGCCAAGTTGTTTGTCAAGGCTGCCAAAAATCCAGAGATAAGAACTAATTTAGAAGATTCACGAACTAAGATGTCCACCAGTTCTTTGCTGTCTGCAAAGAACGCTTTTCCAAACCTGGCTTTTATCCTGTTAAGGGAGGGACCCTTACTTTGCAGCTTTACTCTCGAGTCGCCTGTGCTGCTGTCATTGTTCTTTCCTCCGAGTAATCCTTCGTGCACGCACACTTGGCACAGGCTCCTCGGGAACCTCCTCGTCACTTCTGCCAGCCCCCACAATCTCTGAAGGCAGCAGTCCACTCCCTGATGGTCCTGGCCCCTCATCAGAGTCAGCCATCTTCACCTGCTGCTAACCACAACATAGAGCCTACTGAGTAACCCTATTGGGTTAGTCCAAAGTCTAAGCAAGGAAGACTTTGGAATAGAGAGAAAGAGGGACGGAGGGAGGCAGAGAGAGAGATAGAGCAAATCCAAAGGCTACGTGTCTTGTAACCAGGTTGGCTTATTTTCCACTTTGAAAGAGCCATTCAACATTTGTTCTGTTTTTGTTTTTCATTGTCATGAACTGGCAGGAATTAGGTTTCCAAGACGACTCAAGAAGAGTCTCACTGATCAGTTGATCACTGCAACTGATCAATAGGACTGAGGTTATGACTCACAAAAGCTCCATGCCGATCTTGGTTTGGCAATCCTTAAAGGCTAAGTTCTCACATCCCTCTAGTTCAGTGTTTCCCAACCTTGGCAGGTCTAAGAAGGGTGAAGTTTAATTCCCAGAATTCCCCAGTCTTCCCTCTCAGGCTGTCTGGCAACCTGATCAGTTGGAACCCAATCAAGTCCTCAAGATTTGACTTCTAAGACACTGTTCTTCTGCTTTCAGGAATTGAGTCTGCTGCTCCCCATCTCTTCATTGTTGAGTTGGTTCAGATGAAGATCACTCAACATAGCGGTTTTGATTATAGGTGTCAGGATTCCAGCGATTGCCCTAATTGAATCATGAGTCTTGAGCCAAGCTTCAAAAGAAACCAAAAGATTTATTAGGAGCAACTTGTCCGGCATTAACCTGCATGAAATCAACTCTGGCTTATGTAATTTACAGTCACCTGTGACCCTGTTTTCCCCCTCCCCCCTGGGTGTGTCATCAATCACATTCTCCAATTAAGGATTTTCATGGGCAGAAGATCCGGTAGCTTAGTTACAATCTTTGTAAGATAAGTGTTGGAATGTACTTCTGCTTTTAAACTGCCGCACTGCTCTTTAAGATTTCCTCCCCCTCCATTGTTTATGGCAACACTATAACAGGCATAGGAATGCTTTACGAGTTGACAATAAGTACATTAAGTTGTCTCTTTCTTCTGGATGCATTTCTTAGTTTCTTGGAAGCAGGAACTATTCAAGCCTACTTTTCACAGATGGGGGCTTCTCTTCCCCCTCCAAAAAAAGTTAGTCCAACTCCTTACATGTTTCATAGACTGTATAGATACCATTTACTCTGGATGAGTAATGGAGCCTTCTCTTTAAATAAATTATGGGCTGAGTGCTCCTTGAAAACAGGGTCTTAGAGAAGAATACAAGATGCATTCCCTGCCTCACTCTTAAATCTTGACACCCAGCCTGTCTTGACAGGAGTGAGGAATGCTCCAAATTTCAGACTGTCTTTGATTTGAAGGAATCTCCTGAAGTATGTAATCCTTCTCTGTGTTCATTCTTCAAAGAACAAGCAAAGCAGAAGTCAGTTGTCTTCATGCAAATGGAGTTAAGTCACTGACATTTACTGGCTGGAATTATTTCTCAGAACCATCCCAGCCAATTGCTTTAATGAACCTTTCTGCAGATATGGCTCCCACTTCTCTCCGTGCAAATGAGCCATTGTGGCTCAGGTTGTTATTAAAAGCAATACTTCCTTTTACCTGTCTGCACCAAGAACACCGAGTAAATAAAGCAGGACAAGAGGGCTTGAAGAGGAATGGTGTCCAGGTACACGCTGGGGACTTTGGCTGCTCTTGGTGTGACAATGAAAAGGTCAGGAGGGAGGTGTTGAAAGTCATAAAAGGAAGCCAAGTGTGACCCAATAACTAAATGTCACATTGTAGAGAGATGCATTGATGCCATCAAGTGGTAGTTCCTCAGCTGGCTGGCCCAGGCCTAAGAACTACAAAGATGTTCATGCTGAAATTTGAGAAACCAAAAAGGGCAGAGATGTGGAAAGACTTACAAATCTGGCAAAACATATGCAGCTGAAGTCAGTCTTTACCATCTGCAAATGGGGCAGGAAAACACTTTGCCCTACTAATTTTCCAAAGCGCTGATGTTGGAGAGGATGGAGCTTTGGCTAGAGGTGGTCTTCAGCAGGTTCTGACCAGTTCTGGAGAACCAGTAGGAGAAATTTTGGGTAGTTCGGAGAACCAGCAAATACCACCTCTGTCTGGCTCCACCCCCTCTATTCTCCACCTCCCATTGAGTCCCAGCTGATTGGCTGGGTCTTCTTTGGTTGCCCTGCATAGGAGAACGGAGCTGGAAAGCAATGCGGTATGGAGGGAATGGGGATTTTGCCTTGCCCACCAAGCCACACCCACCAAGCCATGCCATGCTCACCAAGCCACACCGACAGAACCAGTAGTAAAAATTTTTGAATCCCACCACTGATTTCGGGTATGATTTCAGTCAGCCTGCCCTAAATATATTGAGGCGGGAAAAGGTGCATATGGGAATGGGAGGGAACAACAAGAATCAGACGTGCCAACCAGAGACTACGACTGAACGATCCAAGGACACATGGGAATGGAACGCTAACACTAAAGAGGTGCCAAATTTAGGATTGTTACCGAAACAACAAATTTGAACTTCATTAGACACTGGCAAGGTAACCAAGGAAGGAGGGCCTGGGAGAAAGGTATAAACTATCAGTTTTACCTGGGAATAGTCAGATCTGGTTTTATTTTATTTTTTTGAAGATGTTTTATTACCCAATTAGGTAATATCAACAGTGCTAGTAGTGCATTATCCCCTTTCTCAGGGAATTCAATGGGAATAATCAGATCTGGTTTTTCTTATGCTACAACCGTTTGGCTTTAGCAGAAGCACACTTTTCACTATAAATGGAGTCGAAGGTCTTTCTTTCCTAAGCACCCAAAATGGGACAGGTCTGACAGTGGCTTTCATGGCCATGCTGTTTGCATGAATCATCAGCAATCAACACCCTGGGGACCCACCCTGGACCAACAAATGGGCCATCTTAGCCATTGAATAGAGGCAGAAACCCACAGCCTCCAAGTTAAAGCCCACCATCCATCTGTTCCCAGGCTATTTTTTGCTCCCAAGGGAGAGCGGCTCCTTACCTGCTCAGCCCTGTTTCTTCCCTGTTTTTACACCCTGGCACTTGCCCAGCTCCTCGGGAGGAAAATATGATGCTCTGGTTTATTATGTAAACTTGCAGCAACATCATCTATTTTCATGTAATAACAATTCATCTTTGTTAATTATGTCACATCAAGAGATGGGGGGGAGTTTGAAAAAGAGAGACGTAGTGTTTATTATGGGGAGCAAGAACCGCAATGCTGAAAATACTTGATTTATTCCAAAGGTCATTGCATTACTCCTTCCCCTCCACCAACCTCCCTATCCAGAGAGAGAATCCCTTCTGAGTTTGGGACATAAATTCTCCTCCTCCCCCTACTTTCATTTCTCCCCCTCCAGCAACCGTAACCGGCATTAACACTGCTGCTCCAAGCGTTTCACTCCACTTCCCTTTCTCCCTCAAGCTGTTTGTCACATCTTGCTTGTTTCCATATATCCTTTTGCTAAACCCCAGTTCAGTGGCACATTGCACTGGAGAGAAGGAGTTTATATGTCAAGAAATTTCCTTCCCCTTCTAATGTTTTCCTGGAAGGGAGGGGAATTACAACTTCCAAAGTGTATAAGGGAAGAATGTTGGTAGATTAAGAAGGGTAAAGCACCTTTAGGGAAACCACAATCCCAGTGATTGAGAATCTCCTTAGGCAAAGGCTGTGTGAAATTCATGTAGGAGAAGAGAAAGGAATTGACAGAATTGGAGGCCTGCCCTTAATGAGGAGGGATTAAGGGGCTGGGAAGGGAATAGGAGACTTCTATAATCACAAGATTAAAAGGAAGTCTGATGGTAGCTATTCTTATAAACAGGAGTCATGTCTGGGTAGTAAGCAACCTGGGAAGCAGCATTTCAACTCCTTCAAAGAAACTCTGCTTTAAAGAACTTGCTAGCAGTGAGGCCAGGAAATCCCCATTGCAAGTTCAAAAGCTATTTATTCCAAGATAAACAAAAGCGATAACCCACTGAAATCTGCAACGCTCTTGCTTTCTTTAGCTCATCCAACTGTGTGAATTCGATATGTCTAATTTAATTTTAGGCGTGATATGGTAGTAGTGTGACAGTATTTGAGGGGCTACCACAAAGAAGAGAACATTAATCTGTTCTCCAAAGCACCCAAAGGCAGCACAAGAAACAACGGATGGAAGCTCATCAAGGAGAGAAGAAACCCAGAACTAAGGAGAAATTTGGAATTGGATATGTCTAGTCTAATGAAAAGAAGGACTAGGGGTGACATGAGAGCAGTCTTCTAATATCTCAGGGGTTGACACAAAGAAGGAGGGGTCAACCTATTCTCCAAAGTACCCAAAGGCGGACAAGAAGCAACAGATGGAAATTTATCAAGGAGAGAAGCAATTTAGAACAAAGCAGAAATTTCCTGACAGAACAATTAATCAGTAGAATGGCTTGCGTTCAAAAGTTGTAGGTGCTCCATCATTGGAGGTTTTCAAGAAGAGAATGGACAGCCATGTGTCCAGAATGAGGTCGGGTCTCCTGCCTGAGCAAGGGATTAGAGTAAAAGACGAACTCTCTTACTCTGTCATCCAGACATCTAGATCAGTGGTCGCCAACTGGTGGGCCGGGGGCCACTGTTGGTCCATGAGAAAATTTTGCTGGTCCGCAGAGAAATGTCCCCCCCCCCAAGCAATTAATCTAGGCTGTGTGGAAACACAAGGCTGCGCCACCCACATAGCCCGCCCACCCACTGTCCCCCACCCTTCGGCCGAGTGCAAACCTTACCTTGAGTAGAGCCATGCGAGATGGAACTGGAAGGTAAGACCAACGGCGGGGGAGGGAAATCCGTCCCGGGGTGGCTTGCTGATGTTGGTGGGAAAGTGGGCCCCATATTCCAGAGCTGCAGGAGTCCCAGGACTGGCCCTTGGGTCATCCCGGAGCAACTCCTCCAGTCCATGGCAGGCCGGTGTACCCGGGTGGAGGAGCAGATGCTCCGGGATGACCAAAGGGCCAGTCCTGTTGAAGCAGTTGAAAAAGATCATATAAAGCACTTTTCATATTTAGCACAGGTCAACAAGTCATATTTAGCAAAGGTCCCAGTTTCCCATAGCTTTGCTTAACATAACATTATGTAAACCCACAATATTGCTGAACTCAGGAACTTGAACTAACCACGTTACAGTAAACAAGGGTGAACGTGGAAAATAACTGGTGGTGTAAGATAACTGAATAATCAAAAATATACTTGTTATTTCCTCTTTATACTTCCTTTGTAGAAATGTATGCAATATTGTCCTTATTTGGTAAAATGTAGTAAGAGTCTAACGCCCAGGTCTATGCTGAGGTCATAACGGGTATAAAATATTGTCTCAGGAAGAGCTGGGGGTTCAGAATTCGCCATATTAATGCTCTGAACACTTTGTGCAAATAAAGCCTGTATTCTCCAACCTTTCGTGGTCTTGTGTCCTGATTTGGAAGCAAGATTTGCTGCTACACTGTGATTCCTGCAGCTCTGGAATAGAGGACCGACTTTCCCACCAACATCAGCAAGCCGCCGTCAGTCAAAATTCATATTAGTGGTCCATGGGATTTAAAATGATGTATTTGGTGGTCCCTGAGGTCCAAAAGGTTGGCGATCCCTGGTGTAGATGGTGTTCCACTCGCTAGCTCTCCTTCCATAACTTCCTTCATTGGGGCTCCATTTTTTTCCTTCATTCTTTACTGCTTCCTCACCAATACATGCAAGGCTCATGAAGCCTTCAGCTGGACTTGAGGACTGATCCTAACTCCAACCTTTGGGTACTGTGCCTGCTGCTCGGCCCCACCCTGCCAGCCTCACCAGGAGTGGGATTCAAATTTTTTAATGACCGGTTCTGTGGGCATGGCTTAGTTGGTGGGTGTGGCTTGGTGGTTATGTGACTGGCTGGGTATGGCCAACTCAACATCACTCACATCGAGGCACGCATCTCCTCGCCTGGCCTCTCATGACTGTGGGGATGCTGCAACATTTGTCAGTGTGAAAAATGATCATGTCACTTTTTTCAGTGCCATTGTAACTTTGAAAGGTCACTCCACACAAACAAAGTACCAGCAAAGGAGGGGAAAAAAAAATCCAGAGAAGTTCCTGAGACAGGAAGTCTAGTCCTGCCAAGAATGTAATAAGGGTTAACGGAGAGGCAGTTTCTGTCAGCAACACCAAAATGTTTCCTTCCTGCCTTCCTTACAGGATTAGCCCAGTAATTTCTTCTAACAACCGGTTCTCTGAACTGCTTAGAATGTTAACAACCGGTTCTAGGGAATAGGTGCGAATAGGTGGTAGAATCCCACCCCTGAGCCTCACCAACCGGGGTGTCCACTTTGATTTGTGGCCATGGCAGGTAATCGCTGCAATTCAGTGGTGGTATTCTATCGGTTCGGACCGGTTCTGACAAGCCGGTAGCAGCGATGAGCAGCGGAGATGGAAGTGGTTCTCTCTGCTCCTCTGCTGTTGAGTCCACCCACCTGCTTGGGCTCCCATATTCACTTTATCTGCTGAATTTGAAGCACAGAATAGTGCAGCGCGGCAGCTGATGTAGCGACCAGGATCGTGCAGGCTTGCAGGAGGTGAGTTAGAACGCCTGCACAAATGCCTCTGCGCCGGTGCAAAGTGTGTGGTTTGGTGCGTGCGTGCAAAAACTGTGTGCACCCGGGCAAAGTGCACCCACCACGCCATGCCCACCGAACTGGTGGCAAAAAATATTTGAATCCCACCGCTGCTGCTACTGGATGCAAACCAAGGTGTCCATGCAACGCTATCTCAGCTTGATAAATGGGCATTGCGTTGGGAAACAATAGCACAGCTTGTGCAGTCATCAAGGGCAGTGAAGGATATCGCTGAATGCTTAATACCAGCTCCTGATCTCCAGAATTGACAAGGGAAGTGAGAGAACAAGGCTGGAATATTAAAAGTTCGAGTTTTTCTCCTGTGGAGTGAGAGCTGTCCCTTGCTTTTGTCCTACCATCATCATCATCATCCTTTCTTTCTTAGCCAAGATGATGTTAATTATGCTGGTTGTTGTGCTGGTTATTTCCTTTCCACTTCCACTTCTTTTGATCTCTCTCTCTCTCTCCCTCCTATCTATCTACCCACCCACCCCTCTCTCTACCTACCTACCTACCTACCTACCTACCCACCCTATCTATCTATCTATCTATCTATCTATCTATCTATCTATCTATCTATCTATCTATCTACAATAAGATATGTTTTTTTCCATCAGCAAGAAAAATTACTTCCCTCTGGCTTTCTAACATTTAAACTGGATTATATTCCAAAACTCTTTTTATCTGGATAGCTTTCCTTCCTTCCTTTCCTTCCTTCCTTCCTTCCTTCCTTCCTTCCTTCCTTCCTTCCTTCCTTCCTTCCTTCCTTCCTTCCTTCCTTCCTTCCTTCCTTCCTTCTTTTCTCCCTCCCTTTCTTATTTCCTTCCCTTTTGAGGAAACTCTTTTGGACACCTACAATATCTTTTAGAGCTATTGGTAATCATTATAGGAGAAATTCAGCTTTTTCCATTATAAGCACCCCTCCAAAAAACTGAGAATTCTTCCAATTAAACCCTCTCCTTTCCCCCTCCCTTTCTTGGCCCACCCAGACTGTTTATTTTGCCCTTTCTCTGTCCACCCTTCCCCTCCTTCAGCACAATTATTTTCTTCAAGGTCTGATGGGCATCTTATTCTGGAGAGCTTGCAAATAATCTCAGGCTATCAAGAGACCATCTCTGTCCATTAGCTCCCATTGATAAAACATCAGCTGACCATTGTGGACTATTACTCGGCAATCAGCTTGTTAAAAAAGAAAGAAAGAAAGAGCTGATCTGTCAATGGCCATAAAAATATATTTATGGTATAAGTGCTTGCGTTGATTGCTGAGAGGCCCGAGAACATAGTAGACATTTGAATAAGATAAAAACAGCAGCAAGGAAAAGGCCGAGCTAAGCAATTTAGGCTCTGTAAATGCACTCCATATTCTCCAATAATGATGGGAAGAGATTCTGAGCTTGTTATGATCAGGACTTCCTGGCAACCATCTTATTTTTAGGAAAAAGCTAGAATTAATTATCAAGACTTAAGAGGCCCATGGAAATGGAGTCACTCAACAGGAAATAATATCACCCTCTCTGTAGAAAATTAAAATGGTGGGATCCTTCCCTATTGTTTGTTGTTGTTAGTTGCGAAGTCATGTCCAACCCATCGTGACGCCGTGGACAACTGTTGGAAGAAATATCCTTCTGGGTTCGGTTCCAAGTGGGGAAGAAAGACACTGGGAACATGGAGGCTGTTTGGAAAGATGGTTTAATGGTGGACAGGACCACATGTCGTGGAGCTCCAAAGTGAAAAGGACAATCACATGCTTTAAGATGTTGGGTGAAGGAAAAGAATGGAAGAGATGCTGAGAGTCCCTGGGCTTTATACCCTCTGTTGGGATTTGAATTTGAGCTTGTATTCTGATTGATTGTCAGACTCCCCTGAGGAGCAACTCTGTAGGCTGTCCCGAGTCCCAGGCTTGGTTGAGCCTTGCTGGATGATGATGTAATGAAAGGGCTTTGGGCAATTCCTACTGTAGCTCTACCTGGAGTAGATTTTTGTTATGTAAAATAGACTGGCCCAGGCCAGAGTAATGGTCCATTAGCAAAGGTGTGTGTATGCATGTGAGTTTCTGCCTCTTTGAGTTTCTACTTTTCTTTTTAGGGGAAATATTCTGCCTTTTTAGAGCCCCTCATGGGAGTCTGACAACCAATCAGAATACAAGCTTCAATTCAAATCCTAACAGAGGGTATAAAACCCAGGCACTCTTGGCATTCAGTCCTTTTTTTCTTGATCTCTTCTTTCACCTTGAAGCATGTGATCATCCTTCCTTTTCACTCTGGAGCTCCAGGCCACATGGTCCTGTCCAACATTAAACCTTCCAAACAGCCTCCATGTTTCCAGGGTCTTTTTCCCTACTTGGAACTGAACCCAGAAAGATATTTCTTCCAACACTTCTAATGTGATAGATAAAAATGTATATCAGTTTGTTCTTTATCAACCCAGGGCTATAATTGAGAACATCATGTGCAGGTCATGCTTGGCTTGTATTTGTGTTGCAAGAACAGGGAGTTCAAAAAGAGTTAACATACTGTTTATACTATCTGCCAAAAGTATTATTCGAAGACCCTGAATAATTTGAAGAGTCTTGAAGTTTGGTTGATGCTTCCTTGGGAGTTCTGGTTCAGAGGAACTCAGCAAATCTAAATATACAGTAAATAGATGATTGGACTTAAATTTTTCTTTGTTGACTCTTCAAGATGGAATGTCAAGGTCACTCAGCAGGTTCTGTGGAAATGGAAGTGGAAAAGAAGTATAGAAAGCCATGGCTGATAGCAAGAACAAGATCTGACCAACTCTGGAGAGATGATATAATTGAAGCAAAATGGTTGCAGCACAATTTTATGAATAATTGTCTGAGAGACATCCTACCAAAGTCAAAAATTCTTGCTATGGGTTACACCTTGAATCGCACAATTCATGAAGTGCACCCTAACATTTAACATTAGAACACTCCTCAATCAAGGGAAATGGATTCCATTTTAATGTTTACTTGAAGTTCACTTTCTATTGAAGGTGCTATAAGGGTAGAACTCTTTAGTCTTTGTTTTCTAGAGATCTCATCTCCTCCAGTGTGGGAATAAATTTTGGCTTGGGTTTGAGTAATGATTAATCTAATGCTTTATATATACATGCCTGTTTAAAGGTCATTGAGATAATGCAAGGAAATTAAAAGCAAACACTAGAAACAACTAAGCAGCTCAGACAACTTTAAACAAGCCTGTGCTATATCTAATTATTGTAATCCACAATGTGATTATGCTTACTATGTACTAAAATCTCAATAAAAGGGAGTACTGGAATTTACTCTGGGCTCCCATCCCGAGAACACACGCTTGTGTCTCATTCTTTCCATGGGAGACCACCACACTCCAGTCTTTCCTTACCTGATGGTCATCAGAAACCCATGCTGCATATTAGGAGATCCTAAGTTAGAAGTAATCTTTTGCTTGTTTAGTAAGTGATGGGCTCAGAGGTGGTCTTCAGCAGGTTCTGACTAGTTCTGGAGAACCAGTAGTGGAAATGTTGAGTAGTTTGGAGAACTGGCCAATACCACCTCTGACTGGCCCTGCTCCCTTCTCTTCTCTGCCTCCATTGAGTCCCAGCTGATCGGCTGGGTCTTCTTTGGTTGCCCTGGACAGGAGAATGGAGCTGGAAAGCAGGTTAGTGGGGTGGGGAGAGAATGGGGATTTTGCAGTATCCTTTCCCTGCCATGGCCACCAAGCCATACCCATAGAATCGGCAGTAAAAATTTTTTTGAATCCCACCATTGATCCAGATCATAGTTGACCTGAAGGTGCTTTTTCCAAAAAGCAACTGGACTTTCTTGGGGTTTTTTTTCCCTTTCAAAACATTTCCCTTCTCATCCAAGAAACTTCTTTTCTCATGACCCAAATGATTGAACCAAGAAAATCCAATTGTCTTTTCAAAAAAAAGCCCCACCTTGTCTGTTTCTCACTGGAGGTTAAGAAGGAAGATTGCTGTTCGGCTCTTGATCATCTCCCCTTTTCCTTTCTCTTTCCCTTCCTCCTCCTCTTCCTCTTTCTTCTCATTGTCTTCCTTATTTCTCAGATAGCCCTTGTCTGCCAGCTCTTCCTGTTTGCTCCAGAATTGAATCAAGTTCAGTCACGGAAATGAACACAGGAGTCACTAGAATGCAAGAGACTCTTTCTTCCTCTCAACTCCCTTTCCCTTGTTCTACCTATCTCCTGCTCTGCCCAGCCAGACTTGGCTCTTCCCCAGCCTCCTCCACAGCCAACAGAGTCACACTCCCATTCCCTGTCAGCTGTCCTGCTTCCTCCCAGGATCCAGACACTGACAGGGGCATGACACTTCCTCACTCCAGCTTCTGCCCACCTCGTGAATTCAAAAGTGTGCAAACACAAATCAACAAATAGGTAGCACTTTGGTGGGAAGGTAACAGCATCCTGTGCACCTTTGGCATATAGCCATGATGGCGAACCATGATGGTGGCATGCAGAGCCATATGTGCCGGCACGCGAGCTGCAGGCAAACTTACCTCATTGTGCATGTGTGTGCCTCACAGCTGAGGAAGGCTTCTGCAGGCTTTTCAGGCCAAAAACTAGGCCTGTTTCATCACTTCCTGTTTTTCTGGAAATACTGGAAGTGATGAAATGGGGCTAGTTTTTGGCCTGCAAAACCTGCAGAAGCCTTCCTCAAGCCTCTGGGAGGCCGAAAAAGGTCTCAAACCAGCCGAAAATCAGCTGTGAGGCACAGTGCAGGTAAGGGGGGGGTCTGTGGGGATTGCTCATGCATGTGTACGGGACATTGCCTTCTGGGTGCTGGCATACGAGTGCAAGCGTGCACACAATTTTTGGCACAGGAGCCCAAAAAGGTTAGCCACCACTGGCATATAGCCTTGCTAGCCACATAACCACAGAAAATGTCTGACGCTGGCTCCTTCAGCCATGAAACGGAGATGGATGCTGCACCCTAGACTGCACACACAACTGGAGAGAGAAATCTTTATCTTTACCTCTTTTTTAGAAAAAAACACTTGGAGCGATAAGCTTAACAACCGTGGCAAAAAACAGGACATAAAATCAGGCACAACTCACTTAACAATCGATTTGCTTGGCAATGGAAATTCTGGTCCAATTTTTTGGTCATAGATCAAGGACTACCTGTATTCTGTGCTGCAGAGCCAGGACGCTGTGATGGCATATGCTCAGGATATAATTGGAGGGTAGCAACTCAATATTAAATACTAAATCTATTGTCATTGGTGCATATTGTGTCTAGGCAGGAAAACAGTGGCTTGCCACAAATTATCAGCTTTACTGGAATGAATAACCCAGATTCCTAAGATTGGGTAGGATTAAAAGCAGAAAACCATAGTCTCTCTTCATCAGGTGGTGCTTTTCCCGTCTCTCTCTCTCTCTCTCTCTCTCTCTCTCCCTTCCCTCCCTCCCTTCTCCCTTCCTTCCTTTCCTCTCTGTCTCTCTCTTTGTCTTTGCCTCTTTCTGTCTCTGCCCCTTTCTCTCTCTCCCTCCCTCCTTCCTTCATTTCCTCTGTCTGTCTGTCCCCCCCTCTCCTTCCTTCTTTCCTTCCATCCTTCCTTCATTTCCTCTCTCTCTGTCTCTCTCTCTTTTTCTCTGTTTCTGTTTCCCTCCCTCCCTCCTTCCCTCCTTCCTTCCTCCTTTCCTTCCTTCCTTCCCTCTCTCTCTGTTTCTCTCTGTCTCTCTCTCTCTCTCTGTATGTCTGTGTGCCTGGAGGGGGAGAGAAAGCTCAGCAAGAGAAGATGGCAAGAAAATCACCAGGAGACAAATCTCTTCAGAATTCCACAGAACAGCAGAAGTATTATGAAAAAATATCCCCTTGATTAACATGTTGATGGAATAAACACTTCCCCGTGAAGGCCAAGTCATAAATCATATCCCATTTTGCCTTTACAAAGAGAAAGAAATAAATCTAAGGGAGATTTAGCAGAGATGTTCCACAGCTATGAATTCAAATTGTACTGCCTGGGGAAGGGGTGCTAGTCCCCTGTTGATTTTGAAAATAAGGAATGGAGGGAGAGAGGATACAATGTCTAAATACAGAACCAAGAGGGGCTACTAAGGACATCAGTCTAATCTCCCAAGTCCCTAAAGAAGTGAATTGTCCCGTGACTATGTAGGACAGGTGGGGAGGAAGCCAACCACCAGATTGCAAGAACACAAGTGAGAGGTCTGATGAGTGTGATAGCCTCACACTGCAATGAACAAGGATATATATTCAATTTTGCAGCTACTAAGATTGTTGGATGAGCAGGGACAAAAACAGCCAGGGAATGGATTGAAGTTTGGGAAACAGGCCTTTCATCAGTCAACAGGAATACTGATTTACCACCAGCTTATCATGTACCTAGGAGGCAAGGGCTTGGCAGCACAAGGAACAACAACCAACAACTTAATAGCCATCCATCCACACCCTAATCAATAACTAAAAAGCCACACACAGCAAGCACTGTATAAATACCACATACAGAATAGCCAAAAGTGCGTACTCTGCTAGAAAGAAATTCCCCGAAGATGGATTCCAACACAAGTTTGAAAGCTCAGAAAATTAAACCTTCAATCCTGGTGACAGACCGAGATGGATTCTGTCTGGAGAAGTCCTCATTAAAGCAGTAGAGCGTCCACCCTCTGGTTGAATACATCTCATGAAGATAAGTCCACTTCCATCCTGGTCATTAGTACCGCTGTTGAATTGCTCTTACTGGGGATTTCCCACATATCAGAAGTTCTACTTCTGTTGATGAAGCCTAATATTGCATTGGCCTTTTTAACAGTCACTATTGACTCTTATTCAAGATCCAAGATGTTCTTCACACAGATGATCACCCAACCATACATCTTATTTACTCTATTGGTAAACTTGATTTCTGCTTCCAGAGTGAAGACCATTTCAGTGTTCTCAAAAAATGTTGTTGTGCAGTTTTCATCCTACATCTCTAACTTATCAAAGTGTTTTAATCTCTTCCTACCACCCCTCCCTTCCAGTTTTGCATCATTTGGAGATCTGATTGGCATTCTCAATCCCATTATCCAAAATGTTGAAGAACATCTGATTCTGAGCTAAGCTCCTTGGAACCCTTCTTGATATCTCACTCCAATCTGTGCCAAAACCCATGACCATATCGGTATCTTTGTGTTTGACTCCAGATCAGGGGTCCCCAAACTTGGCAACTTTAAGACTTGTGTCCACAAGTCTTAAAGTTGCCAAGTTTGGAGACCTCTGCTCCAGATCATGGCATGCAACATTCTCCTTAAGACAATCAAGTGTGTGAGTGGAGAATCTAACAGGAGGAATGTATTCCCTGGTTGATGGGTAGAGAAAGAGAAGGGAAGTCTTACTTGTGCTGGTTGAACACGGAAGGCATCTATGGATCTTCTGCCACTGTGGAAGAACTTGGGGGTGGACTGAGGTCCATGTAAAGTGATGATAGCATTGGTTGGATCTGAAGATTTGGCATTGCCAGCTCAGTTTCGTACCCACAAACAGATGCCTTTGACCCAACTCTGAAATTGGAGGTGGGGAAGGAAGAAACCCCATCTTTCTTTGATTGTGTTCCGATCAAATAGAGACTGGATTCCTCTCTCTTCCTCAAACTCTAGGCAACAGTCCAACTAACATAAGACTTATTCTCTTCTTAGAAAAGCTCCAGCCAAAATAGAAGTTGAATATCTACTGCTTTTTCTCTTGTTACCTGTTAGCCTTTTGGCGTTTTCCAGAAGCAGCTGGCATACTCTTTTGTTTCTCTGCTTGCTATTCTCAACTGCTCTGAAAACAAGTTTTTTGTTGTTCTTAGCATTCATCTCTAAACTTACCTCATCCTGACCTTTCATTTCTCAGCACCTTCTCTACAAATCCAAGTTACTCTGATGTACTTACATGTGGCAAGTTAACCTTCTTTCCCCCTGTATATTATTTTCAGGTTTTTGTTGCATTTTTGTTTTTGCAGGGTTCAGTTGACTTCTCCCTGCAGGCAGTTGTTTGCAATTCTGCTTGGTCTTTTCCTTTTGAAAGAATCCCCCACAATCCTGAGCTGTTTTTTTAATTCCCCGAGATTGTTCCTATTCCTTTTCTCTGCAAAGGGCTGACACGTTCTTTTTATCTTGTATATCAGGGTCAGACTTGAAAGCAGGTGCTTATATATATGAAAGAAGGAGGTTTGTGAAGCTTCAAAAACATTCTTTGCTTGGACTGGGTTTCCATTGATGCATCTGTTTTGCAAATCAATGTGCTCCTGATCTGTTTTTAACACCCCAGATTTAAAGGCTGGAGTGAAAATTCTATATTGCTTCACTTGGCGTCATTCCAAATTCTGATCTGGCTCTTTCACTGGCCATGTAGAAATTTAATCCAATTGAGAGGGAAGATAGGAAGCAATCTACGATCAGGAAAGGTGATCGATTTGCTCCTGAATTTGGCTGGCTAAAATTTGGGGTCCTCTGAGCCTGCATCAGGAGATCACACATAACTTGAAGGATTTAGGCCACTAATAGCGAACCTATCACATGTATGTCAAAAGTGACATGCCACAACTGTTTTGGGTGGCACACCAACAAAGCCTCACCAGCAATCAACACCCAGCTAGGCAGAGTGAATGCCAACAGTAATATCATACCAACAATCAAGGATTAAGCAATATTCCAATCAAGGAACTAGCAACTCAGACAAACAGTCAAACAAACAGTAAATAACAGCCTTATTGAGGAACTATCAAGAAGAAAACAACAGTTCTACCAACAGTGACAAGGCAAACCACTGTATATAAACAGACAGCATATCTCACTCCTTTACAGCACTGATGATGTTACCTAGCTGGGTCATGAAACATCTGCAAGAAAACTGGGCCATCAAGGAGTCCACAGTTCTCCCTCCTCCCTTCCACAAACCCTACTCTCTCTGGTACTGATTATGTCACCTAGTTGGTGACATACAATGTCTGTAAGAAAACAACCAAGCTCAGAGACCACCAAGGTTTCCATAAACCTCAACCTCCTCCTCCTCCCCTTCCTCTTCCTCCCTTCCACAAACCACATTCTCTCTTGTAATGATTATGTCATCTAGTTGGGTCATGAAATGTCTGCAAGTAAACAATCAAGCTCAGAGACCACCAAGGTTTCCATAATCCTCCTCTTCCTCCCCCCCCCCCCACAAACCCCATTCCTTTCTAGCACTGATGATATTCCCTTGTTGGGTCCTGAAACATCTGCAAGAAAATTGCCAAGTTCAGAGAACACCACAATCGGATCCTTCTCCAAGAAGGCTTGCATGAAACCAACACTGTGCAAAACACAGATAATGGAATTTGGAAGACAACAGATTCTTCCTTTCTCATGTTGTATTATTATTATTATTATTATTATTATTATTATTATTATTATTATTATTATTATTATTATTATTATTATTATTATTATTTTAAGAGCCTTTCCTCTTCTCTGGATGAAAGATCCTAAAGGGAGAATCTGGTATGCATGGCATTTGTGCAACAACTACCTTTCATTTGACTCTAACACAAAGCACTTTTAGCATTGGAGTGCAACATGATTCACTTGAAATTCTATGGCATTAGCAGAAAGAATGGCTGAAGCATAATAGCCTTGCCTTAATAGCATCAGGCATAAAAGCGTGCTTTTTTTTTTTAAGGATGGGAACAATAATCCCAAATTAGCTGCAGGGATTGTGTCTTTGATGAGTTAGAGGTCTTCCTTGAACTGGCAGAGACTAACTAGCCATCTCATTCTCACACCTCATTTCACTGTGCATGTATGTGTGTGTTTTTAAAAAGCACTAACCTGTGTAAAAGAGACATGACATCAAAATTCAAAATAATAGTTCCCACCCCTATAATCTTATGGGAGACAATGGATTATTGTTATAAATACTTTTTCAAAGAACATGGGATAATCAATTTTTTTAAAAAACAAAAACAGAGCAGTAACATTAAGTAAACACTTAGCAAGCAGCACTGATTATAATGGCCTTCTTTTAATTGGGGCTGTCAGTCGGGAATAAAAGTAAAAGTAAAAGTTTCCCCTGTCCAGTCGTGTCTGAGTCTGGGGCATAGTCCTCATCTCCGTTTCTTACCCAAGGAAGCCAGCATTGTCCAAAGACATTGTCCATGGTCATGTGGCCAGCCAAAGGTGCACAGAATGCAGTTATCCTCTCATTGAAGTGGTACCTATTTATCTACTCGCATTTGCATGCTTTTGAACTATTAGATTGGCAGGAGCTGGAGCCAGGAACGGGAACGTATCCAGTTGGATAATGTCAGGCCTCAAACCTGAGTTGCTGGCTTTCCAGCTGACAAGCTCAGTGTGTCAGGATTCTGGCAGTTACCCCAATTAAATCATGAGTCTTGAGCCAAACTTCCAAAACTTCAAAAGGATTTATTGGGAGTTAAAGGGTCCAACACTGCCTGGGTGTAGCCGACTCTGAGACATAATTCATTGTCACCCTTCATCCTGCTTTTCCCCACCCCCTGGGTGTATCCTAATTCCTATTCTCCAATGGGACACCTCCATAGCCCAGAGTCATCAATCACGCTCTCCAGTTAGAATTTTGCATGGCAGAAACTTCAGTCACCTAGTTACTATCTTTGAAAACATTGATGGAATGCAGTTTAGTTTTGCAAGCTGCTGCGTTGCCCTCCCCTCCTTTTCTGTTGGCAACTCTAAAAAGACCATAGAAATATTTTATGAGTTGACATAGTGTCTTTAACCTTTTTGGTGGGGAATACAAAATAGAAAACATGGAGATTGGCTAGGAGTGATCCCTGAAGAAATGGTAGCCTAGCCATACCCTTGGCATGGGGGAAAGTTGGAAGAGAAAGCAATATTCCAACCCAGACCAGATTGCAATGAGCATGACTTTATTTCTGTGCTATACACAGAATCCTCAACTTATGACTGATCGTCTAGCAACTGAATCTACTGCAGGGAGGGTATTTATGACCTGGACTCAAAGGTCAACCTTCAAACAGTCATGTAAATTGTATTTGGAGTGCCCAGCCTGCACTGATGATGTTTTGCAACATCCCTCAGTCATGTGGCCATGATTTATGATGTTTATACTCAAAAATTGGTGTTTGCTTCCAGTTTCTGTCAAAAAATGCCCATTGTGGACAATGGATTAACTTAACGACTGCCACAAAAAAGGTGGTAAAATAAGGTAAGGGCATGGGGTGACCCACTTAATGATTAGCATGACTTAATGAGTGAAATTCTGGTCTTAATTACAGTTGTAAGTTGAGGACTACCTGTATGTACCACAGACAAAAAGAGAAGGAGGGAGGGAGAGATTTTTTGAATTAATCAGGGTGACCATTGTAGATGGGATAATTTCAACTTTGCATTGTTTTGTGGCTCAGTCAACAAACTTGAGTTAAAGCAGCAAATTCTGGATTTTAAACTCTCATGATTAACATTCATGTTACTTGAATTAGGAGGAAGAAACACGTTGAAAATCTACACATTTTGGACTCCAGGGGATTCCAAGCTGAATCTCTGTTCTAAGGATCCCTTGGCAGTGAATTACAATATGCTATATAGTTCTAATGTAAAACTGAAATTTATAATACACATTTAAAGAGAATTTGGAAAGAGTCTGAGTCATAATTATGCCAGAGGGAGGCCAATTAAACATTTTTACCTTTATTAAAACTCGACTCCTACGTTTCTTAGTTTGCAAAACAAAATACAAAATATTTTCCTAAGGAGATTTGTCACCTATGAGTATTTGTGCTTTAAATATTGGGAATGTGGTGTTTGCATGAGGCAAATCTTTTCCACGTGGAGAGAAACTATCAGCACAAAATTATGAAGCCAGAATCATAAATGCAATGCTACAAATGGCAGAAAACTCTCTTTTTTCTAAAACCAGTTTTAGTTGTCTTTAATAGAACCCCTATATAACAATAGGAAAAACATATTGGTTACCAATGTGTATTCCTTTTGTTTATTTACCAATGTTCATATTAGATAGCAAAGATATTCCTCAATTCAGTTAAGTTAACCCAGTGGTGGGATTCAAATTTTTTTTTTACTACCGGTTCTGTGAGTGAGGCTTGGTGGGCGTGGCAGCGGAAGGATACTGCAAAATCCCCATTCCCTCCCCACCCTGCTAACCTGCTTTCCAGCTCTGTTCTCCTCTGCAGGGCAACCAAAGAAGACCCAGCTGATCAGCTGAGCCTTGGGAGGCAGAGAATAGATGGGATTGGCAGGGTCAGTCAGAGGTGGGAATTGCCGGTTCTCTAAACTACTCAAAATTTCTGCTACTGGTTCCAGAACTGGTCAGAACCGGCTGAATACCACCTCTGAGTTTACCCATGCTTGTCAAGATGTTATAATAGTCCAGAAATTGGATGGTTATCATATCATATCCCTAGATGAATTGATACATAAAGCATCCCTTAGCAGGAAAATTGGCTAATTTTATTATGCATTGGAATCCAGATTGCATTCGTCTATT
The DNA here is from genome assembly GCA_033807585.1 of Hydrophis major. NCBI lineage: Eukaryota > Metazoa > Chordata > Lepidosauria > Squamata > Elapidae > Hydrophis > Hydrophis major. The sequence continues at coordinate 4,077,268 of CM066337.1, forward strand.
GTTTGGAAGAGATTTATGGGTTGACTGATTTGAATCCGAGCTCCTAGAATAGAAGTTCATTTTAGTTCAATTTAGAAAAAGACACGGTTATTTCCCATATGTAGGAGGAGCTTAGATATTGTTCGTTTTTCAGATTTGATTCACCATCTGACAGAGTTACACCACTATCATCTGAGGATTCCAAGCTCTCAATCTAAAGAGTTGTACCTTTCACTGAAGTAAAATCATTTCAATTACAAAAGGCCTCCATCTTGAATTTATTGTCACTGAAAAAAAAACTCTGATCTTTTATGCCCATACATGAGCCAACAATCCTTAAAATGCCTCTTCTGGATATGGTTTAGACTTGAAGAATCTCTTGAATTGAAATTCTTGCTGGGATTCATGGTATGGCCTATAGAACCCTCATCTGGAACCTCACTAGAACTTCTGTTTGCCACTACTTGCTATGTTGTGGCATCATAAAACATCCGAAGTTATTGTAACACTACAAAAAGGCAAGCTGGAAGAATCATTTGGTGTGATCTTGACCTGACCTGGACATGATATGGATCTTAGAAGATTTACAATGGAAGCATGCACCAATGATTAGCTCCAACAAACTACTTGAACTAATGAAATCTGGAGATGAACAGTGATCTTTGGATCCTTCGGTCTCCATTCCGTTATCTCTAACACTGGAGACCTAAAGATAAGTCTAAAGATGAGAGTTTCTCTTAGCTTCTGGTGCCTCACCTGGTCTATGATCTACCAGTATGGGAAGTGCTTATTTCCTTGACCTTATTAGATCCAAGATCTGGACTCCAAAATCCTTTGGAAATGTAAACGTTAGAAGCACAACTTGGAGATCATGCTGGCCATACAGGGAAGGACAAGGCATAGCACAGAATCATAGAGCTGGGAGGGACTTTGGAGGTCTTCTAGTCCAACTCCTTGCCCAAGGTAGGAATCCTTATACCATCCCAGACAAATAAATGAATGTCCAATTTTTTCTGGAAAACTTCAAACCCCACCAGATGAGTTTCCTGATGGTTCTAGTTTTCTCTCTTGATCTTCTTCTCAATCTTGGATTTTTTGTGCTTTTCCTGGAAGCGTTCTGTTCCTCTACCTTCTCTTCTTTCTTTTTTCTTTTTTTTACCTTCTTCTTCTTTCTTTTCTCCCCCCCCCCCCCGCCTCCTCTCCTCACAGCAGAATGAGACATTTCATAAAAAGGCGAAGCAACAATATGGGGAAAATGGAGAAAGACAATACAGCTTGACAAACAGAAGGAAAGCAAGTGATTGAGTTTTGCTTGCTAGAGTGGCTAAAAATAAAACTTGGGTTGGATACAAACCTGCCAATCATGCCTTAATAATATCTTTGAATGAGTGTGAGAAGCCGGGCAGTTTTAGCCTGGCTGAAGAATCTTCTTGAATGAGTGATAAAATTTCATACTCACTTGAAAGGGCATCGGAAACAAAGAGAAGGGTGTTATTTTGCCCAAGCTTGAAGCAGCTATCCATCATCTATGTGTAAAGTTAATTTAGAGGGAAGGTTAAATGAGGGGCTGATGGTCACAAAAGAAAATCACTCCAGTAAGGCACTCACTCTCCTTAAATTTCAGAAGGTTGGAAGGGAGCTGAGAAGGGGGTGCATTGTTCCAACAACTGCTAGAAACAGCACTACAGCTTCTTTGATTTGGTTTTAGGAAAGTTACCATTGATCATGATTTCCCTTAGGATGCAATGGTGCCAATTTCTACTCCTTCCCCCCTCTCTCTTTCCCCTTCCTCCCTTCCTTTCTCCCTCTCTTTTCCTCCCTCCCTCCGTACCTACACACATACATACCTCTTTCCTTTCTCCTTCCTTCCTTCCTCCCTCCCTCCCTCCTTCCTTCCTTATTCCTTACCTTCCTTCCTTCCTTCCTTCCTTCCTTCCTTCTTTCCTATCTTCTTTCCTTCCATCCCTTCCCTTTTTTCCCAGTATATGCATAAAAAGTAAAAGATTGGAAGCGTATCCCAGGGCATATTTTGCTGAATTTCAGAAATTTCTTACACTGAAGGAGTAGTGCCACAATAACTCTTAGTTCATCAAGTTTGGGGTTTGTTCAAGATACTGAAACAGAAATCAAACAGTGAACACAGCAACCTCAGCCCTCAAGGAATAAAACCAAGGCTCCCGCTAAGCCATGATTGACCCAATTAATATGTTGCATGATCCCAGCTCCATATGAAAAAAGATGTGCCCTCCAAAACATGACTCCTTTTAATCACTGGGGGTTTCTCCAATCCCCTGAAGGAAGGGGAGAAGAGGACCCCATAGGTTTCTGACCAAGAGGCCCATCACATATTCTCTGAGCGTGGTTTCAGTCTTCCCATAGTGCCCTGAAAGATTGCAGGCAGTGCAGGGCTACACCGTATGGGATTTGGTGTCAGTTCTCTGGCTTCACACTTGTGCTGTCAATTTATGACAGAATCATCGCAATGGCTGTTTTTACCCAAGCCCCCAGTTTGAACTATGATGTGTATAAAAAGTTGGTGCCATTGCAAGGAAACACAAGGGAAGAAAACGAAGGACATACTTGGTGATGAAGTGCCATAAAGGCAGATGGAAATGTCATTTGTAACAAGAGATTTTATTCTGGTCCACAAATCCCTTTTTTCTGCTTCTTCTTCTTTCTTTCTTTTTTGGTGTGGGGGGTGCTTTTCTTTTCTTTTTTAAAGTTTGCTTTAGTTTCCTGTCCAAAACCAAGATTCATAATTTCTTGGGAACAAGCAATCCACTGAATGACATTATTTTCCAAAACATAATTCATTTAATCTTACCATAGGATATACAGATGTTCCAAGCCATTCCAGTTTTATATATATATGTGTTCACAAACCAATCCATACCTTCTTTTTCTGAAATAGTTTGCATTTCCCCTTTTTCCTTGAAAAAGAGGCATAACAACATGGTTTAGATGTGTCTCCCCAGAGGGGCAGCTTGTTGCAACACAGAGTTTTGTGGCTTTTAAGACTGACAAAATTGTTTTGGCATTCATTTATTATGCCATGCAGTCCACTTTTAATGAAGTAGACTTCAGTACATAAAAACTGACTTTACAATGCATTTGTGAAGTTTTTTTTAAAAAACATTATTTTGTTAGTTAGTTACTTAATTAGTGTAGGTGAAGAGCAGGCGGAGCTGGAAGGTGGAGTTAAATGTGTCATCAGTTTAGAGTTGTTGTGTTCACACAAGTGTTCCAAATCCAGCCACCCCTTGAATTCTATTGACCCTTATCTGGTGCCATTTTACTGTTGCACTTTAGTTGACCAGATTCCTGTGTATAAGCATTTAAATCTTTGTGTAAATCTTGTGTGTAAATCTTACATATATTACAACCTTACAAGTACTCCTGATCTTTTCTGCCTTTACAGCCAGAGACGAATTGAGTTCATTCAACTGGCTAAGCCAAATCTATGCATTTAATGTTTTGGTTTAGTATGACATCTGAATCTAGACACGCAGTCTAGAACATACCATCTCCACCTTTATAATATCTCCTCTTTTTTTTTTATGCTTGCCATTTGTCCTACTTCTAATTTTACATCTCTGCTTTACAAACCAGATGCTTGTTAACCTTTGCCGTTCAAAACCCATTTCCTTTCTATCAGATCTGTGTGGGTCTCATACGGCCAAAACTGAATTTTCTAGCTAACCAAGAGAATCAAGTTGCTATGGGAATAGCAGCAATTAGAATTTGAAGTATTTTTGGGGGGCGGTGGCAGTGGGGCGAGGAAATATTTATTGGAATAGTGATGTTATTCATACAGGTTCAAGGAAACCCAGTTCCTAGAGTACAATCCAAGATAAATAAATTCAACAGGCTGTTGAAGGCTGAGGAAAGCAGATGTCCGTGTAAATATTCTAGCAAATTCCAGAGTTCTGATAAAAACATACCCACCAATGATTGAAAAGCTTTTTAAAAGCTCAATGAAGGTGTTTTAAGGAAGGATCCTTTGTCAAATCAAAACCTGTCAAGTTGTCAGGCACAAGTAATCAGGGCTATATACATTAAATTGCAGCTAAGATTTATTCCTCAAACTGATACATAAGAATCTAATCAACTCACATCGAATACTAAATTGGTGCCAGATAAAGATGAGCAGAATTCAAGAGAGATTGGATTAGTTTGTGGGAATGTAATGACTCCAGACTGATGACTTACTTGACTCCCCCGCCCCCGTCCCCAACTCTGTCTGCTCTTCTCTTATGCAATCTGAGACCAAGGTGATGTCATAACGGGATTAAAAATAAAAGCTGGGCATCCAATTTTAGATCCATATCTCTCAATCTTTGCAATTTTAAGATGGGTGGAATTCATTAACTTCCATCTAGTATTGCCTGCCTGAGACAGTTGCCTTATTTTGCCCAACGGTAGGACACATTATGGGAACAGAGGTGGTCTTCAGCCAGTTCTGACCAGTTCTGGAGACCTGGTAGCGGAGATTTTGAGTAGTTCAGAGAACGGGCAAATCCCACCTCTGACTGGCCCCACCAACCCCATCTATTTTCTGCTTCCCAAGTCCCAGCTGATCGGCTGGGTCTCCTTTTGTAGCCCTGCACAGGAGAACGGAGCTGGAAAGCAGGTTAGTAGGGTTGGGAGGGAATGGGGATTTTGCAATATAGCGTTCCCCTGTCACGTCCACCAAGCCACGCCCATAGGTAGCAAAAAATGTTTGAATCCCACCACTGTATGGGAAGACCAAATTCTCTCAAGAAGGCTCTAATGCTGGGAAAGGTGGAAGAAAATAGAAGAGGATGTCCAACTGCAAAGGGGATGGAGTCAGTCACAGTGGTAATGGGGCACCATTGGAAGACTTGAAGAACCAGGTTAGGCACAGATCTTCATAGAGAATGTCTATGTCAAGCCTGAATATGGTTAAATGGTGGATTGGTTTATATCTGGTTTATTCATATGAATTCAGTTTGACACACTTAGGAGCTGAAAGGGGGGAGAGCTGAGGTGGATGGAACTCCAGCCAAAACAACATAGCTGGACAATGAGCCACATTCCAATGGCTTCCTGGCCAGAGGAAGGAGGAGCAAAGTTGCCAGGAAACCATCTCACATCCTGGTTGGACAATGTGACATCTTGTTTTGGAAAATTGAGAAAATCCTAGTTATAGTGACGTGGAAAGCCAGGAAACCTTCAGTACTGGCTTTCCACTAGTTAGTGCCGAGATAGTGTACCTTAATAAACTTGTTCTTTGAGGAATTGAAATGCCTCAGAGTTCGTTTGATAATGGTTGCATTTCTTGGAATCTGACATTAAGCCACTATCTGACATTCTACCGATGTGGTTGCTAAGAGTCAATAATGATTGCACATACTCAACCAAAGAGATGACCTTTCCTGGTCTGGCTTACAGATCTCACTATCACCTTTCTGATTTCAAGCACTTTTAGTCACCAAATTCATGACAACTGTGATGACCCAGGGTGGGATACAAAATAAAGTATATAAACAGGTGAAGCCCCTTTTATTCCTTCAACTTGGCTTCAAAGCTCCAAATATCCTTGACTGGAGACAAAAAAACTCCCCACAAACAGTTATGAAAAGGAGGAAATGCTGTTTAAACTAAAAATGCCTATAAATTATAAATAGCAAAAATAACACAAACCACACTGAACCAATAAAGGGAACCAGGCAAGATAAGGGCTTGAAGACGTCTACAGATATCAGAACACACACTGGGAAGGATGCCAAATGCAGAGAGGAACAACAGACTAGAGATATTTTCACACTTTGTTTCCAGCACTGGCCCATACGCATGTCCGTGCTTTGAAACAGTTCTCACAGCTGCAACCCATGAGGAGAATCAAGGCCCTTTCCTCCCCTGTAGACCACCCCATTCACGTCTCTCCCTTATCCTCTCCTCCCTGCATGCCCTAGGATGGAGAGAGGATGGGTCTGACTGCCCAGCTGGCTTCTGCCCTTCCCCAGCCTCCTCCACCACCTCCTGAGCCGCATTTCCACTCCCTGTTGGCTGCTCCTCCTCTCCCTCAGAGTCAGACTCCACCAGGGGCAGGACAACAACTGTCACTCCATCGGTCGTGATAGGTAGGACTTATCTACTGAACCCATACAGCTCGACTTATGACCACAATGGATCCCACAATTTCTGTTGTTGTCAGGTATTTGTTAAGTGAGTTTTGCTCCAGTTTTACAGCCTTTCTTCCCACGGTTGTTAAGTGAATCGCTGCAGTGGATAAGTTAGTAACCCAGTTGTTAAGCAAATCCGGCTTTCCCATTGACTTTGCTTGTCAGATGGTCGCAAAAGAGTCTCACATGACTCTTGGGACACAGCAATTGTCATAAGTATGAACCAGTAGCTGAGCATTTGAATTTTGATCACCGGATCCTGGAGATGCTACAAAGGCTATTACTGTGAGAAACAGCCCTTAGTGTCTTTGTTGCCTTGAATGATCACTAACTAAATGAATTGTGGTAAGTCAAGGACGACCTGTAGAAGGGAAGAAGCAAGCCAAAGTGTTTAGCGGGCCAAAGACTTAACGTTGGGCTCTGAGATGACAAATGATTAAAACAGCCATTCTTTGCACAAGGTGAACTTCAGCACAATATACAGAAGAGAACTTACCTCACTCTCCAACCCCACAAAGCAATTAGCTTGGCATCCGATTTATCTTGGGGACCAGGAGTGCTGTTAGTGCAACTCCCCAAATAATGCTTTGCCAAACGGTCCATGTAGTTATTATTAAAACAATATTGAGCAGTAAAAATATACCATTCCAGGGAGAATCCATGCTGATAGAGACAGTCAATCATTTATTACCCACCCAGGAGTTGTGCCAGTCATCATACCAACCGGAAGGAGAACGGCAAAGGCGGTTGGCGGTTCAGGGTAAAGCCATCAGGAAGACAGAAAAGAGGAAGGAAGAGACCCAAAGATGCCTTTTTCAAGAGGCAACTGTACTTTCTGGTTTTTCTTTGAAGATATTTCACTTCTCATCCAAGAAGCTTCTTCAGCTCAGACAGGACAGCGGGGAATGGAAGAATTGATACTCCTTGCAGACAGCTGGTCATTTGCATTCTTTTTAGAGAGTTGTTGAGGCCACTTGGAAGCTCATCTATGTCTTTCGTTGTCCCAAAGGTGCTTTTTTCAAGAGGCAACCGGACTTTCTGGTTTTTCTTTGAAGACATTTCACTTCTCATCCAAGAAGCTTCTTCATGTCTGGTTGGATGGTGGGAAATGGAAGGATTGATACTCCTTGCAGACAGCTGGTCATTTGCATTCTTTTAGCGGGTTGTTAAGGTCACGTGGAGGATAATCTGTGTCCTCAGGGTCACCTGAGTGGTGCAAATGGGTGTGGGGCCTTCTTGGAACTGTTGGAAGGACTGCATTGTAGACTGGAGATAGAGGATGCTGTATCCCTCTTTTGAGGGAGGAGGGCTGTTCAATTTTGACCTAGATGGCCTCTTTGACCTCTCTTTCAAGCCAGCGGTCTTCTCTATCCAAAATGTGGACTTTGCTGTCTTCAAATGAGGGTCTTGCAGTTGGACTGCTGAATCTAGTCCCGGTGTGTTTGTTCTACTATGTTGCACCATGCGCTTATGAAATGGCAACCATACACTCATGAAATTGACCTGGGTGACAGAGAATCTCCATAGACAAGAGGGAGGAGAGGAGACTATTCAGAGGAAATGTCCTACCAGCAGAGTTGACAAATAGATTTACCTTCGTAAGATAGGACAAAGCGTTGCTGGATAGGGATGTTTTATCTCAGTGGTCTCCAACCTTTCTGGCTTGGGGGAAGGGATGGTTGTGTGAGAATGGCAGTTCATGCAAGTGTGCACACACATGCTTGCCAGCCACTTGCATGGCCCAGTTCCAAATGACCAATGGCCTGGTAGTGGTCTATGGCCCTGGGGTTGAGGACCCCTAGTCTATGTGAAAGACAGATTCCCCCTCCCTCATTGTTTCAGCCTGTTTGGTAAGATATGAGCCATGGCAATGCAGTGGTTAGAGTGCAGTACTGCAGGCTACTTCTGCTGCCTACCGGCCGCCTGCAATTAGGGTTAGGGTTATTCCAAAACAGAGAAATATTTCCCATCTGGGCTTGAATCTAAGAAACCAATGCAGTAACTATAGATGCTTCCATTCAGCTATGAGGATAGAGACCAAGGCTGAAAGAAATAGCCCCTCTTAGCCCATGTTATTCTTGATTCTAAAATTTAAAAAAAATCAAAAGGTCTTTCTTTTATAATTGATTTTCCCGAGCTGGTACTACTACCAGTTCCACAATTATATCCATTCCCATTTCTCTCTTGCGCTGAATGCTACAATTCGTATTTTAATAAGGGAATGCAATAAAACAAGGATTGTTCATTCTTGGCTTATGCTGGGTCTTTGATCAGGGAAGTGTTAATTGTGCTTGAAAGCGAGAGGAACAGGCTAATAAAAAGGAGATCAAAGAAAGAGGCAGTTAATCTGAGCTCACCCTTGTTTTGCCTTGTGGGTTGAATCTTCCTAACTTCCAGGGAGTCACCCTTAATATCTTTTTAGAGATCAGGAGAATTAATTATTGGAGGGAGAGCAGCAGAACGTGGGGGCAGAGTCAAAAGAGGGAATGGCTTAGAATCCCTACTAGCCACAAGTGAACTAAGTCAAATCCCCCTTGAATTCTGTTGACCTTGTTGACCTCCAAAGAGGTGCTAACCATGACTTGAGAGATTTAGTCGGCTTGTGGCTACGTAGGGATTCTAAGTTGATCCCTCTTTTAACTTCACCCCTTCTCTTTCACTAATGCTCAATTCACCTACTCCTATAGCAGCTCTCAAGTTGTTTCTTTTTTCGTATTCAGACTTCAACTAGGTTTGAATTGCATGAAAGCAGGGAATTCTAGAATTTTCCAATGTACGATAGGGCTGCTGGGCTGATCTAAGCCAGTTTCTCACCTTAAATTCTCACGGTTTTAAGAGGTATGGCCTTCAACTCCCAGAATGTCTCTGCTCGTGCTTTTTAAGATATAGAAAGACACATCCCTGTATTCCCTTTCCTAATCCTCTGCAGTTACACCCCGGAGAAAATACCTTGATTTTAAGACAGTTGTGGGCACACTGTTTTGTGCAAACATTCCCAATCATCACGTTCCCTTCAATTACACATCTCCAGCCTGGGCATGTATTTGTTGAGTGACCAGTGTTACAGGCCACCCACATCATGTCAAGTGTCTGTATGGCATGTGAGATTAACCACTCCAGCCTTGTGCAAACAAAAGGAAGTGATAGCCCAGCGATTAAAATAGTGACACATTCATAAAATTCCTGCAGTGAGCCCACTGGAGGAAAAGGCAGATATTCAATACCCATTTTAAGGAGAGCAGAATTGGGATGATTCAAACCTCTGGGGGATATAATTCCAGAGGGCAGCTGTTGCAACAGTAAAATCACACCCTTGAGGAGCCATCTGATGATACATTTTTGATAGTGAGACCCAAAGTATGCTCCTTCAGCCAAAGAGCAATAGCAGATTTATATATTGCTCTCTCTAAACAGTTGTATAGAGTTAACATATTGTCCCCAACAATTTGGGTCCTCATTTTACCAACCTCAGAAGGATGGAAGGCTGTCAACTTTATTCTCCCTCTCCCCTGCTCTGCCCAGCTGGCCTTTACCCTTCCCCAGTTTCCTCCAAAGCCAACAGATTCCTGCTCCCTGTCAGCTGTTCATCTTCTTCCTGGGATTCAGACTCCCACAGGGCCATGACATTAGGGCACAATTGTGGTTGTAAGTTGAGGATTACCTATAGCCTACAGAAAGTCCTCAATCAACACCTGTAAGGAAGTCTATCCATTGCGGTAGGTATATGTACTCTATGAAGCCAAACAAGCTACCCTTCCACCCACAAAAAAATAAATATCAAACTTTTTGTGTCCCGATTGCATCGTTCCTTCTTGTAGGTCATAGATGGAGACCCTTGATGTTCTACTAAGCTGTCTGACTCTGGCCTCAAGGCCAGGGATTAAGGGAGTCGGGAGTCCGGCGATCTCCGAAGTTCACAGTTTCTGTGGCCTTTGGAACAGTGGTCAAAACGGACACCTGGAACGCTGAGCATAGTTGATAATTAAGTGACAAATACGACACCCCGAATATACCGAAGGTGGATACAACAAAATGGAAATAGCCACGGCCTCCTCAGAGAGAAAAATGGATTTACGGAATGCTCCAAATATGCTCAATTACCCTGTTTAATTGACTTTGAAATGGTACACAGAAAATTAATAATTGTCAGATAAAAGGATCGCTTTCATGCCATATCAGAAGACGCATCTGGCACCAGCCAGGAAGGCCAGTTCAACTGTTTTTTAATTGAATTCTTGTGCAAAGGGGGATTTTCCTTTCCCAAGGCGGCAGCAGGGAATCAAATAAATCTATTCCGACGACAATGAACATATACATTTATTAGGTGGTTCTCTGATCCACTCTTCAATCACGTTCGGGGGGGGGGGGAAGGAAGGACATAACGATGTAAGATGAACTGCGCTGTATGGAATACAAGTCCATCAGCCAATGCGTTGGTCTCCCAGGCAGGATTCACAAAAACATCCTGGACTCTTATTCAAGAAGGATGACTACTACGCGGTTTAGGGAGGCATGAGTATACAGGTGGCATTGTCAGCCTCGGGAGCCATTTTTTTTACTTGGAACAGAAGGAGTCTTCAGCAGGTTCTGACCAGTTTTGGAGAAACGGTAGCGGAAATTTTGAGAAGTTCGGAGAAGTGGCAATTGACATCTCTGATTGGCCCCATTCCATCTATTCTCCGTCTCTTGAGTCCCAGATGATCGGCTGAGTCTTCTTTGGTTGCCCTGCACAGGAGAAGGGAGCTGGAAAGCAGGTCAGTGGGGTGGGGAGGGAATGGGGATTTTGCAGTATCCTTCCCTGCCACGCCCTCCAAGCCACACCCACCAAGCCACGCCCAAAGAACCAGTAGTAAAAAAAAATGAATCCCACCACCGCTTGGAAGCTTCAAGGCTGCCCCATTTAGTGCCTGGGAATTAGGGAGGAGGGATTTCATAGAGAGGTGGAAGATTAGACTCAACAACATTCTTTCTCAGAGAGTCAAAGACAAGTTGCCCTGCACCTGGAGGGGAGTGCCTGGAGGAAGGTCTCCAGTTGGGCTGAAAATCTGATTGGGCCATGTGATCGACTGGTGGGTGCAGGGGATGGATCTTTGAATTTCTCTTTTGGGAAGGGAAAAACACAGAACTCTCAGATTTGGGTTTTCCCAGATGTGCAAATATGACAACTCTAATAAAATGGAACTTTGAGGAACTGTTTGTCTCAGAGTTTATTGGGTTGGTTAGTTGGAACACTGACATTAAACCGAATCTCTAAATCTCCAAGGAGCTTCCCAGGCAGGGCAACTTGTCCTTGACTCTCTGAGAAAGAATGTTATTGAGTCTAATCTTCACTGGTGTGAAGACTCAGGAAAAATGACTGGCAGGCATTAATATACAGCCATTCATTTAGCAACTGTTCAAAGTTACAATGGCACTAAAAAAAAGTGACTAATCTGACTGGCTGTTTTTCACAGTTATGACCTTTCCAGCATCCCCCTGGTCTCAGGATCAAAATTCAGATACTTGGCAACTGGCATGGATTCAGGACAGTTGCAATGTCCCACGGTCATATGATCACCATTTGTAACCCTCCAAGCCAATGTCCAAACAGCAAAGTCAATGAGAGAAGCCAGATTTGCTTAATGACCAGCTTAACAGAGCGATTCACTTCACAACCGTGGCAAGGACGTTCGTACAATGAAGCCAAACTCACTTAGCTGTATTGCTTAGCCACGGAAACGTTAGCTCAGTTGGAATTGTAAGTTGAAGACTACCTGTTTTGGGGAACACCCAGGATTACACAGCCAACCAGAGGCTTCTGGGAAATCAGAAAGGAACTTGCTCTATCTACTAGAATTATCAAGAAACATATGGCCTTCTTATGGGAGGTGCTAAATAACCATCATTAGTAACTACCGATAGGCTTATCATGAAGGCATTTAATCCATTTTAAAAGCCTTTAAGCTGGCAGCGAGGTCCATAAACCAAGAACATCTGAAGTTAGAACTCTTAGTATAATAAGGCATGTTCTTAGCATACCCGTAGCCATGTTATCAACATTTAACACATGGGATATATTTACTACAATTCCAAGATCCCGGGGTGATCACCAGTTGTGACCCTCCCAGCTGGCTTACAATAAAGTCAGTGGGGGAAGCTGGATTTGCTTAACAACTGTGATGATTTTATTTTATGTATCTATCTGATTTGTCAATTGCTTACAAGATAATAGGTATAAGTATAAACATGAGTATGAATACAGGAAATAGATATACAAATAAATGGGGACAATAGGACAGGGACGGTAGGCACGATTGTGCACTTATGCATGCTCCTTAATGATGGGGCGTGTAATAGTGATGATGTCCTTAACAACTGTGGCCATAAAGGTCGTAAAATCAGGCATGACTGACTTCAGCGTACTTAGCAACGAAAATTCTGGCCCCAGTTGTGGCCTTAAGTCGGGGGCTAGCCATATGCAAAAAGCAAACCCACTTGAAGTTTAAGATAAATGTATTAATGGCACAGGCAATTCAACATAGAAACCATGATCAAAGTGTTAGTAAGGGTGCCTTCACTGAACGTGTAAACAACAGGTTGGATAGACGTTGTTTATGGCTGCCTAGAAGATGATTATTGCGCAGAACAGAAGGTTGCATACAGTGGTTCCTTACACCCAGTTATCGTGTGGGAGAAAGAGAGTTAAGATTGTGTGGAAAAAGAGGGCTGAGACAGTTCCTGCCTTGCAGTTCCCAGAGTCTATGCATAAAAGTGCTAGTAGTCTGCTTTAGCTTGGCAAGATTCTGTCTACAGGTGAGGAACAATAAAGAAACTGCTTAGAATGATCTCCACTTATCTTTATTAGTCCTTGGAACCTGACATCAGCTCTCTCTCTGTGTGTGTCCCTGTGAAACATATAAGTATTTCTGAAGCCTGACAGTTTCCAGGGTTCAGAAACATATGTATTCAGAAATTATAGTTCCAGCTTTCCAGGTTTTTTGGAGAATGAATCTGGTAACTTCCTCCAAGCCTAACAGGTGGTCAAAGCTTGGATTGAAAAACAATGTGCCCCTTGCTGGTAAAATACTCAGGAGTCACTCATGGTAATGTAGAATCCATTTCAACTGCACATAAAACAGTTTATTGTCACTTAAAGCAAGAGCTTATTTTAGGAGGCTCCGGAGAGTTTTTCTACTGCTCTAAAATGGGGGAAATTACTCCCAAACTCTTCCTGAAATGTGGAAGACTTACCTGTAGCAGAATAGCATCCAAGGGAGATGGGCTGTGAAAAGAGACATGGCTTCTTCCTTTTTTTTTTTTTTTTTTTTTGCACACCTTCAAAGTAAATCTGATGTGAAATTTAATTCAAAGGGGAAACCGCCTCTAGATTATATTTTAGCACATTTTACCTCATCCACAATTTGAGGTGGTTCCCCCACCCCCATGTATTGGAGTCCATCCTTCAGTCTCATAAGACCTTGAAAGCAGACCAGATTTTGAGTTTTGATTCAATCTACAGAAAGTCTAGAGAGTGATATAGTGATTTATACTGTGTTGATCATTGAAAGATCCTCGGCATCCACTACACAGACCATGTGACAAATGAAGAGGTCTTAAATAAAATACAACAGGCAATAGAACCACACGACAACCTTCTTACTGTCATCAAGAAACGGAAATTGAGATGGTACGGACACGTGTCTCGCTCTACTGGCCTCGCAAAGACCATCATGCAAGGGACGGTAAGAGGAAGCCGCAAACGGGGAAGACAACGAAGGAGATGGGAGGATGATATCCATGATTGGACAGGCTTGAACCTGGCAGCATCCCAGAGAGCAGTGGAGGACAGAGACGGATGGAGAAGCGTGGTGGTTAAATCTTCGCAGGCGCCCCAACGACCTCAAAAGAGGTCACGGGATAGGTGAGGTGAGGATCATTGTTCTTGATGTTTATCTTTGCTTAAAGCTCAAGAGTGGGGTTTTTTCCTCATTTAAAGTGCCACATTCAGTCATTCATGATTTACTAATGACATATTTGGACGCCCTTGATGGTTTTTATTTTTCAGATCACTCATTTCTTCTTGATTCTTTTAGTTCCCTGATTTGTTTGTTGTTGTTGTTTTTTCTGTTTGTGTTTGTACAGTTTCTCATCAAAAATTAAATTAAAGAAAAGGGACAAGCACTGATGTGAGAGCAATGTTCCAATACTTGAGGAGCTGCCACGAAGAAGAAAAGGTCAACCTATCCAAGCGCCTGAAGGCTGGACACATTTCACACATTTGAACCTGTACCCACGCAACCATCAATGGGTCAACCATCATCAGACGCTCTGGTTCCTCTTTGGTGGTTACAGGTACGCATCTGTTTTGTCAAGTCACTCAAAATCTTCACATGTACAATCAGCCCCAACAATAAATAGGATTAGTTGAAAAGAAGGACTAGGGGTGACATGATAGCAGTCTTCCAATATCTCAGGGCAGTGGTGGGATGCACATTTTTTTTACCACCTGTTCTGTGGGCGTGGCTTGGTCGGCGTGGTGTGGCTTGGTGGGTGTGGCTTGGTGGGTGTGGTGGGGAAGGATACTGCAAAATCCCCCTTCCCTCCCCACCCCACTAACCTGTTTTCCAGCTCTGTTCTCCTGTGCAGGGCAACCAAAGAAGACCCAGCCGATCAGCTGGGACTCAATGGGAGGCGGAGAAGAGATGGCCAGTCAGAGGTGAGATTTGCTGGTTCTCTGAACTACTCAAAATTTCTGCTCCCGGTTCTCCAGAACTAGTCAGAACCTGCTGAATGCCACCTCTGTCTCAAGGGCTGCCACAAAGAAAATGGAGTCCAGCTATTCTCCAAAGCACCTGAAGGCAGGACAAGAAACAACAGATGGAAAGTAATCAAGGAGAGAAGCAACCTAGAACTGTTCTGTCCCTAATTAGCATTCTTGAGATCCCCGCGCTTTGATTGGCCAAAGCGCGGGGCACTCTGATTGGTCAGGCGAGCCGCGCCGATTGGCTCGCTAAGAATCTCCCGCGATTGGTCCATTCGAATCGCGGGAGATTCAAAGCAGTGCCATTGGCCGTGGCCGCCGCAGCTGAAAGAATAAAAGCCGCGAACCTTTTGCAAAGAGCCAGTTCGGTTCCTACTTTAATAAAAGAGCATGATTTGAAGTCACCGATTCCTGGCATCATTTTTGAGGACACGACAAGAACTAAGGAGAAATTTCCTGATATTTAGAACAATTAACCAGTGGAACAGCTTGCCTGCAGAAGTTGTGAATGCTCCAACATTGAAAGTTTTTAAGAAGAGGCTTGGACAACCATTTGTCTGCAATGGTAGAGGGTTTCCTGTCTAAGCAGGGGGTGGACTAGAAGACCTCCAAGTTTCTTTCCGAGTCTGTTATTCTGTTATTCTGATTTGATCCTCAATTGACTTCTGCTTTGTCTACATCCTTGGGATAATCCAAGCAACCTGCTGTTTATCAAATAGCAAATACCCAAAGCTCATCAGGATCCTTCTGCTCCTGTGACTATTCAGCTCTGCTCACATGAATTAATAAAATTCCACCAACAAAGAAGCATCTTCTTGTCTCGCCAAAAAATACTCATCCATCTGACTATAGTATTTATAGCTTCTCGGGCATTACAGTGTGATTCCAAAATAAAATTATAAAATTAGAGTAGGAGGAGGAAGAGGAGGAAGGAAGGTAAGATTTCAATAGTAGGAGGACAGCACCAACTACCCAGAATATGATTTCATCCTCTCCTACAACATGTTTTGATTTCAAATATAACACGAAGTCTCATCTAGGTGGGCTCTTGTTATGAGTCACATACCTGCAGGCTGCTCTCCTCTGAATTCAGATGCCTTCTAGCCTTATTTCTCTCCCTTGCTAAAAATGGAAGGAAAGCAAAATACTTGGAAGAACCCAGGCTGATCTTCCTCTATACAACCTGTTAAGAGTACAAGAATCATTCCTGGAAGAAAAAACGTAAAGCCACCATGGAGTTTTCCAGAGTCACACCGTTGTCTTCTAGGACACCAAGAAGCAGATTGGGACAATTCACCATGGTTGATTCACCCTGGCTGATGCTCCCCAACCATCTCATCATGGTCGGCTCACCCCAGCCAACATGCCCTGGCCAACTCACCACAGAAACAACTCACCCCAGCCAACTCACCATGGGATAGTTCAATGAGGGAGTAACTCTGGAGAGGGGCAAGTAGAATCGCAATTGACTCCATCCTGGAGAACTTCTAACTTGAGAAGGTTCAAACCTTAAGGTAAAAGTAAAGGTTCCCCTCTCACATATGTGTTAGTCGTTTCTGGCTCCAGGGGCCGGTGCTCATCTCCTTTACAAAGCCAAAGAGCCAGCACTGTCCGAAGACGTCACCGTGGTCATGTGGCCGGCAGGACTAAACGCTGAAGGTGCACTGAACACCAAAGTGGTCCCTATTTTTCTGCTTGCATTTTTGGCGTGCTTTTGAACTGCTAGATTGGCAGAAGCCGGGACAAGTAACGGGAGCTCACTCCATCACACGGCGCTAGGGATTCGAACCGCCGAACCGCCAGCCTTTCTGATTGACAAGCTCAGCGTCTTAGCCGCTAAGCCACCATGTCTCTTAAAACCTTTGGCTTTTAAGGTTCAAACCTTAAAGCAAGACAAATTCACTTGTCCCCCTCTTGGGTTATCCTGCGTTGAATTCTCCCATGGCGAGTCGGTTGGGCGAAGGAAGCTGCAGCAAGTTGTCCTAGACCTTCAAGGCGATAGGAAGAGATGGGGAGAGAAATAATTCAAACCAGTTATTGCTCATTGTTCTCTAGTTTAGCATGTATTGATCGGAATGGGAGTTCTGCCAGGTAATCAACACCTCCATTTAGCAAGGATATTTCAATAGAAATAACCTTAGCAATTAAACCGATTATCTGCGGAAGTCCAGAGGTACTGCAAGCATTGGTTGCTTGTCATTTCTTTTAGTGCTGCTACAACTTCAGAATTACAGTAGTCCTCAACTTGCAACAGTTTACTTAGTGACCATTCAAAGTTAAGACAGCCCCGAAAAAAGTGACTTAGGACCGTTTTTCACACTTATGACCTTTGCAGTATTACGTGATCAAAATTCAGATGCTTGGCAAGTGCCTCATACTTACGATAGCTGCAGTGTTCCAGGGTCACGCAATCCGCTTTGGCGACCTTCTGTCCAGCAAACTTAGTTTGAATGGGATGCAGTGGCTCAGTGGCTAAGATGCTGAGCTTGTCAATCAGAAAGGTCAGCAGTT
Source organism: Hydrophis major (assembly GCA_033807585.1). Classification (NCBI taxonomy): domain Eukaryota; kingdom Metazoa; phylum Chordata; class Lepidosauria; order Squamata; family Elapidae; genus Hydrophis; species Hydrophis major. The sequence continues at coordinate 4,094,644 of CM066337.1, forward strand.
CGGCAGTTCAAATCCCTGGCGCCGTGTCACGGAGTGAGCTCCCCATTCCTTGTCCCAGCTTCTGCCAACCTAGCAGTTTAAAAGCATGTAAAAAAGAAATGCGAGTAGATAAATAGGGACCCTTTTGGTGGGAAGGGAACAGCGTTCCATGCGCCTTCGGCATTTAGTCCTGCCAGCCACATGACCATGGAGACGTCTTTGGACAACGCTGGCTCTTCTTCAGCTTTGTAACAGAGATGAGTACCCCCCTCTAAAGCCAGAAACGACTAGCACGGATGTACGAGTAGAACTTTTACCTATAACTTAGCAACCACAGCGATTCAGTGAATGACAACTAAAGTTGTAAAAGGGGGACAGACTTGCTTAACAAATTTTTTTTCACCTAGCAAGAGAAATTTTGGTCGTCACTTCGCAACTATTTGCAGTTTCCCAAATGGTGGAAATAAAGGCTCTGGGTCTTTACCGATCGAACTGAGCATGTTTTCGGAGTGCAGCCAATATGTATTGCAAGACAATGTTCTTTTGTTTCTTTCCCTGCCTTGTAATCTTTTAAAGTTGAGAGAGAGTGAGAGAGAGAGATTGGCACTTCCTTCAGGACTAGGGATGATATCATCTACTTGAGAGCCTGGGTGATTGATTGACCCGTTTTGTTCAGCCAAGGAAATGAGATGATAATGATACTTTCACTTTGCTACTGATGTAGAGGAATCAATGGGGAGAACAGGAGGAATCATCAAAGCAGCTTCTTTCTCATTTTCTTCAGGATGGCATCCATTTCACGCTAGCCTTTTGAAAATGAAAGCTCCTAGTGGCCAGAGTGGGGGCCCCTTTATAAACTAGAAGGAAAGCATTGTGACCCTTGTGGATGAAGAAGATCCTGACGCTTATCCAAGAATCGCTGAGTTCCACTGTCAGAGTTACTCCAGATAATCACAGATTGATCCTGAACCTTGGATAGATCTCAAGAATTGGAGTAGACATCAACCTGTCCTTCCGAACTCTCACCAGCAAGCAGAAATATGGATTCCTTTTGATGGCATGGTGATAAGATAGATCATAGTGAGTTATTCCCAGACAGTCATGGATAGATTTTGAAGCTGTGCTGTTCCCAAGAAATGAAATCAGTCTGTCCTTCTGAACTCTCATTGGGGAGTAGAAATACAGACTTTCTTTGGTGGCAAGATAGATAGCAATAGCGCTTAGACTTATATATCACGAAGATTGTTGGAGACAACAGGCTGACTCTGCAAACTGCTTAATCTTGAGCTGGTGAGAATCGAACCGCTAGCAGTTGACAGAATTAGCCTGAAATACTGCATTCTAACCACTGGCAAGGAAGGAAGGAAGGAAGGAAGGAAGGAAGGAAGGAAGGAAGGAAGGAAGGAAGGAAGGAAGGAAGGAAGGAAGGAAGGAAGGAAGGAAAATAGCAATAGCACTTAGACTTATATACTACTGCGTAGTGCTTTCCAGCCCTCTCGAAGCAGTTTACAGAGTCAGCCTCTTGCCCTCAACAATCTGGCCCTTCATTTTACTGACCTCGGAAGGATGGAAGGCTGCGTCAACCTTGAGCCAGTCAGAATCGGACTGTTGAAATGCAGCCAGCAGTCAGCAGAAGTAGCTTGCAGTACTAACCACTGCACCACCACCACAGCCCATAGATCATAGTTAGTTACTCCCCAGATAATCGTGGATAGATCTTGAAGCTCTGCTGATCTCAAGAAGTGGAATCAGTTCTGAGATAAACATCCACCTGCCTTTCTGAACTTTCTTTGGGGAGCAGAAATATGGACTTCCTCAGGGTGGCACAGTGGTAGGGGAGATCATAGTGAGTTGATGTCCTTCAAACCTTACCAGTGAATTCCCAGAAAGAGGAAAACTGGGACCAGATCACTCTGAGTAGAAAGGGTCCCCAAAGCTGGGCTTTTAATTCATGCCCATGCAGGAACTTGCACTTTCCTTACCAAAATGTCTTTGTCTCCCCAGAAAGTTTGCTTACTCAGAGTTTAACATTTATATGCCAAGAGTGATGCCAGTAAAGTCTTTTGTGAATCAGCAGTGGTGCTTTCCATCTGCTGTGTGTGTGTGTGCTCACGCCAAAAGTTTCCTCTTCGTCTCTCCTTGCCTTTAAGTCCTGAATTGAAAGCCTGGCTTGGTGAATCTCTGCAGGATGTTTAAGGATGCACAATCTGGCATGAATGCAGTCTGAGTTATTTGGGGGTTAGGGTGGGGAGAGCAGCCTTGGTGCCAAGAAGGTTTCTCCCTAAGAAAATGGAGGACTTAATGGGGCCTGGAAAATCAGTAATGCGTCTTGCAATCTTTCCCTTCCCTTGGCTTGGATCGGCATTGGAGGGGAATATCGATCCGATCCAGGGATGTGACCAGCTTGGCAATGATCTTCTGGCAAAGTCAGACACGGTGGCTATCTTGCATTACAAGGGAGCCGGTGCAGTGTGAGAAGCTGGTCCCAGTGAAGCAGTCAGGAAAGAACACAATGCGGCAAATTTGGCTGACGTTGAGCAGGACTCCAAGGACAGGTAGTCCTTGACGTACAACCATAATCGAGCCCAATTAATCTGTCGCTGAGTGAGACCTTGGTTAAGTGAGTTTTGTCCCAGTGCATGACCTTTCTCACCACTGTCTTTAAGGGAATCGTTTCAGCTGTTGTGTTAGTAACACGGTGGCTAAATGGCTTCCCTGTTCCCTGGTCATCCATCCAGGGCAGTTGCCCGGCAGCCAAATTTTGATCACGTGAATGTGAGGACGCCGCAACCATTGTTAAATGTGAGGACCAGTTGTAAGTAATTTGTTTCAAACACTTTTCCCGTCAAGCCATCCTTTAAAGGGGAATATGTGCAGCTCGGGGTTGACATGAGGGGTCCTTGGTGCTCTCTGAGCTTGGTGGTTTTCTTGGAGACATTACATGACCCAAACCAGATAACCTCATCTGTGCTAATGACTATGCTAGATTAAAGTGAGGACTAGCACTGATGAGGTTACCTAGTGGGGTAAAGAAACGTCTCCAAGAAAACAACCAAGCTCAGAGATCACCCAGGACCCCTTCAATTCATCCTTTCCCATTTTTAAAAAAAGCTAAAATATTTGCAATCAGGGCTAAACCCTGATCAACGTTAATTCCCCCCCCCCTCCCTCCACCTCTTCTACTAGACCTGGGAAGGCAATTCTGTCATTACACAAACCATTTTCTAAACCTGCTTCCAGTGCAATCGTGGTCTCTCACCTTCATGCCACTTTCAAATTCCTCTCACCCTCCACACAACCTACACAGCATTTCTGCTTTTCATGTTTTTTACATTCTTTGAACCACAGCCTGGAGCACTAAAACAGGCTTGCCGGCAAGAAACTCGCGAAGCCCAATATATTGTGATTTAAACTTATCATAGAGAAGGTTAAACGATACCATAATTACGGATATGCAGCACTCATCAAATGTCAATGGCTTGGAATATTCCCAGCCTTTGGGGGGTGGGGTGACGTGGAGAAATAGAGTAAAGCTAAAGAAATGCTCAAATGGTAATGTAAATGTAAATGTTCCTATTTCCTTTTTATAGAAGTCATCCAAGTGGGGTAAGAACCAATCTATGAACACTTAGCTAAACTTAATTCACATGTCATATTTCGAAGCGCTGCCTGAGTAGGTAATCTTCTCAATGTCCCTCCAAGTAAATGTAGTCTTTTTCTTGGTTAGGAGAGGAGGAGGAGCTGCATTCCAGTCATGAACATAGCCAAATTAAAAAGGGAAGAGAGCAACCAACAAAGAACATTTGGGGTTCCTTCAGGAACCATATGAACATCCATGGAAGGGCGACTCAGTAGCAGAAGTTCTAGAGTGGAAAATACTAAGGTAAAAATTAGAACTGCAGTAAAATCAATTATTACCAACCTGCCTTCCATGGAGGACCTGTATATCCTACACAAGTCAAAAAGAGGGCTGTGAAAATATCTACAGACCCATCACATCCCGGACATAAACTGTTTCAACTCCCACCCTCAAAACGATGCTATAGAGCCCTGCACACCAGAACAACTAGACACAAGGACAGTTTTTCCCCAACGCCATCACTCTGCTAAACAAATAATTCCCTCAACTATTTACAAAGTCTGCACTACTATCACTATTAATCTTCTCATCACTCCTTATCACCCATCTCCTCCCACTTGTGAATGTATGACTGTAACTTTGTTGCTTGTATCTTTATGATTTATATGGACTGTTTCCTAGTATGATTTGATTGCTTATTGTACCCTATAACTATCATTAAGTGTTGTACCTGATGATTTTTGACTCTTGATGAATGTATCTTTTCTTTGATGTACACTGAGAGCATTTGCACCAAGACAAATTCCTTGTGTGTCCAATTACACTTGGGCAAGAAAGAATTCTATTCTGTTCTGTTCTATTCTATTCTATTCTTATTGTACCCTATGACTATAGTTAAGTGTTGTACCTGATGATTCTTGACTCTTGATGAATGTATCTTTTCTTTTATGTACACTGAGAGCATTTGCACCAAGACAAATTCCTTGTGTGTCCAATTACACTTGGCCAATAAAAGAATTCTATTCTATTCTAAAAGGTAAAGGTTTTCCCTTGTCCAGTTGTGTCCAACTCCAGAGAGCAGTGCTCACCTCTGTTTTTCAGCCAAGGGATCCAGCTTTGTCTAAAGACACTTCCATGGTTGTGTGGCCAGCATGACTATTCGCCAAGGTGCACGGAATGCTTTGCCTCCCTGCAAAATGGTACCTATTTATCTACTTGCATTTGCATGTCTCTGTGGTTTCTTCCTGAAACCCCAAACACTTTAACCTTAGACTGTCTACTGTTGACCTCACCCCATTCTTAAGAGGTCTCAAAGGGGCATGCATAAGCGCACCAATGTGCCTACCATCCCTGTCCTAGTGTTCCCTTTTATTTGTATCTATTTCATGTATTAATAATCATGTTTATACTTATATATATTATCATTTCTTTTCTATATTTATCCATTTTATAGTCATCATATTCATTTCTTTCTGGCTTGTTAAATTATTCTCATCTAACATTCCTCCAAGGTTTTATTGATTCTTTTTTTTTTTTTAATAAAAAACAAATTTTGTTAGTTTTACAAAAAACACAATACACAAACATACAAAACACAAAACATAAACAAAACTAAAAGATCTTTTCTGAAGGTTGTCTGTTCCCGGGTTAAAACTCTTCACACAGACACAAATTCAAACATCATATTCATCCCATATATCCTTCCATATCTTATTATCATTTTCTTTTTTATATATATATATAAAAACCATTTTTATCAATTTTATAAAAACAATGCACAAAGAGTCAAGGCATAACAGCTTATAAATTCTTTTCTAGGAAAAAATAATAATAAAAGACCAATAAGGCATAGCATTTCCAAATTATAATATCAATACTTCATATAGTATTAACTTCATATCTTATCCCTACTTCTCCTTTCCATCCAAATTATTTCTTATTAATTAAAATTTTATTGCCTTTTATCAACATACAAAATCCAAAAAAAAGCATATATATCCTTCCATATCTTATTACCATTTTCAACAACATTCTTTGTCTGTTCTATTTCCAATTATCCATTCATCTTTTTTTTTCTTTTACTATACTTCTCCTGTACACCAATTGGAGTAACATCTATAACTCATTACCCTAACTTAAAAATACTTCGTATAGCAATTTTTCTTGGGATTCTGTTTAAAAGATTCTAAAATTACATAATGAATTTTATATTCTAAATACACATATAAAAACACAAACCTATGTACCCTCCAGAATCCCTCTTTTAATCTAAATTAAATTCACCCATTGTCTCTAAATAAACTTTTTTTCTTTAGGTCTTGCTTCCCCCCATTAAGGCTTCTCCTCCCCCCCTTTCTCTCTTGCTTATTCTTCTCCTTGCCCTTTTTACCCTTTGCTTTTTCTCCTCGCTTTTCTTGCTCCTTTTCCTTTGCTTTCTAACCTTGCCTCCACCTTTTCGCTCATTTTTCTCTCTTTTGGTTGTTTTTATAATTCTTAAAATCCCCTTTTTCTTATCCTTTTTCTCCTCCTCTCCGGAAGGGACCCATTGTTCATCAAAGATGGCTTCTTCTTCCTCTTCTTCCTTGTCCCAGTCCTTCTGCTGCGTAATCAACTTTTCATAAGTACATAACGCCATTTCTAAGAATTGAAACAAAGTGCCCAAAGTATCTTCTTTTTTATATTTTTGATATTCAATCTCTAGTTCATCCACAAACGATGCCATTATGAAAAGGGAAACTTTTTCCAAAACAACCACAAGTATTTTTAATCAAAAACAATCAAAAGCAATTAAAAAAAAAAAAGTTCCAAAAGTTAATACTTTTCTTCCTTCTTCTCTTTCTCTTTCTGGGGTTAATTTTTAATCAAAGAGGTCCAATTACCATATATCTTCCTTTGGGATTCTAGGCAATCTCCTCCTTTTTCAGCTTCTGCTCCAATTTTTTTTTTCTCCCTTCCCACTTGCAATGTCAATTTTAAATAATCAGAAATCCATACCTCCAACAAGGGTTTTCCAATTTCTTAAATTTTTCAATGTCCAAAAATCCTTTTGTCTCTTAGCTTCAACTCTCAAAGCAATCCACTTTCAATGTCCAATATATCCAAATATTTCTGCTGTTTCCATGGGGTGGGAGAGTAAAGAAAAAAAAAGTTCCCTTTAACAGCTTCTCCGCCGCTTTTCGCTCTTCTTAGGGATACAATGTATCCTCCAGCAATTCAAACAGCTCAATTCCAGGCAATTTAAAAAATGTTACTTGACCCGGCTCAGACAGAACTTTCACTCTTCACACTTCCTCCAGCACAATCTTACCCAGTTGCTGGCTTCTTCGTGGCGGCCATTGCTGACCGCCGCTCCACCGCCTTGGGAAAAAGGGGTTTTCCCAGAGAAGGGGGGGGTCTGCGACACCCCCACCTCCCTATCCGACTCCCCTCTCTCTTCAGCTGTCCCTACAGGGCAGCCATATCCCCCTGACCCATCTGGATCGGGGGTACCTCGACGGCTAGCACAGCAGGAATCGCGAGCTGTCGCGAATTCCTGCTGCCCCGAAGCCACGCAAAACCGGAAAACCTATACTTATACATATTATCAAATGCATGCTTGACAAAATAAATAAATAAAATAAAATGTTTTTGAATTGCTAGGTTGGTAAGAGCTGGAGCAAGGAATGGGAACTCACCCCATGACATGGTGCTTGGGTCTCAAACCTGGGCTGTCAGCTTTCCCTTTGACAAGCTCAGCATCTTTAAGCCATTTTGCCCCCTAGAAAATACTAAAATAAGCTTAATAGAGTCATAAAACTTAAAGAAGGGGGGAAACCCATTGTTTCTCCTAGAAAACTCCAGTCTTGCTGCCTGTAGAATAAGTGACTTCATCCATTTTGCATCGTTGACCCATCTGCAGAAGTCCTTGCTCCTCCCCATCACACCCCCAAAACTTTCCAAAGATTTCTTCTGTTATGTGAATGATACATTTATTCCTGCTGCCAATCCCTTTCCAGAGAATCAGATTAAAAAAAAATTGGATGAGGGGCATTTTGCGCAGCCCTTTCCATGACAAAAAAAAAAAAAAAATCCCTGTTTCGTCCTCTGGATGATTCTGAGTGGAGTTTTCTTTCCAAGGGGTTGGAACTGGGGAGGAACGAAAGATTTTGAGAAAGGGTAGCATTCCTGCTTGAGCAAAGAATCCCACCCTGTGCCACAAGAAGGGGGAAAGTTTAACTAGGCTTCTGCATCTGTCAAAGAACTAGATTCATTTCAGTTCACCTGGCTTTCCAAAATCTAGGTCTATTTTTAGATCCATTTCGACAAGTCCCCAGAAGCAATTTCTGTATTTTTGCCTATGCTGGCATAATTTTCCTAAGGGATCTTTCATGCCCTTTTGGTTTTGTTTGGATCAGAGTCCAGCCCTGGAAGAGTCAAGAATTCACTGAGGTCTTTTAAAGGAATCACTTAAAAACAAACAAACAACTCTGGATAATGAGGACTAAGGAAGGGCCAACAGGCCAAAGCTGCAATCAAGAAACCCCGTCACTCCCAAAGATGTCTATTTTTCAGGAAGCTGGCATGGGGGCAATCTGCATGTCGCTTAAAAAAAATTGGCATCTTCACCGAGTCCCTGGAACAAAAATTGTTCTGGCTGCCAGACAACAAGACAATTCATATCTCCTGACTTTGCACTCTTTGACAGCTGATAACAAAGCTTCCTCACACCCCAGTTGGCATGGGCACTAAGGTGAAAGACACAGAGGATCTTCAGTGAAGATCCAGACAGAGCTTGCAGCCAGAAGAGAACCCACATACACTTAGAGTTATCCCAGGTCTCCTTCCGAATTGGATCTGAAGTTACACAGTCCAAAAAGATGTTGAGACTCTAGGAAGAGTGCAGAGAAGAGCAACAAAGATGATTAGGGGACTGGAGGCTAAAACATGTGAAGAACGGTTGCGAGAATCTGGTATGCCTAGTTTGATGAAAAGAAGACTAGGGTGACAGGACAGTAGTGATCCAGTATCTCAGGCAGGGGTGGGATTCTCCCAGTTTGCACTTATTCGCTAGAACCAGTGGTTAACACTCTAAGCAGTTCAGAGAACCGGTTGTTAGAAGAAATTACTGGCCTAATCCTGTAAGGAAGGCAGGAAGGAAAGATTCTGGTGTTGCTGACAGAAACTGCCTCTCTGTTAACCCTTATTACATTCTTGGCAGGACTAGACTTCCTGTCTCAGGAACTTCTCTGGAGTTCCCCCCCCCTCCTTTGCTGGTACTTTGCTTGTGTGGAGTGATCATTCAAAGTTACAATGGCACTGAAAAAAGTGACTTATGATCCTTTTTCACACTTATGACTGTTGCGGCTTCCCGACAGTGACGAGAGGCCAGGTGAGGAGATGCGTGCCTCGATGTGAGTGATATTGAGTTGGCCACGCCCAGCTAATAACATGACCACCAAGCCATGCATACCACCTAAGCCATGCCCACAGAACCATTTGTTAAAAATTTTGAATCCCACCCCGATCTCAGAGGTTGCCACAAAGAAGAGGGAGTCAAGCTATTCTCCAAAACACCTGAAGGCAGGACAAGAAGCAATGGGTGGAAATTAATCAAGGAGAGAAGCTGTAAAGCACTAGTGGGGTGATATATATGTCTAAATGCGATTGCTATTGCTACTCCATCTTTATCAGGAAATCCAAGGGGAGCCATTGTTCATTGTCACAAAGAAGAGGGGTTTTTTTTTTAGACTACTCTTCTAGATACACAAACACACACACAAGGGAACCAAGTTGAGAACTACAAAAGAAAGCCCTGACTTAGAAATATCTCCTCAACTTCTTCTAGCCTGTGGGTCTCTAGCTTCAAAGGGCCATGCAGAGTTTGGAAACTATCTTTAATTTCATCAGCTGTGAAAAAAACCCATTAGCAGCTTACTCAAGCCTGTCTAAAATATTCATCTGCAAAATATTTTATGCAAAACTGCCTCTATCTCCAAAAAACAACTACTAAATTTTAACATCAGCATTTAAATTCCTTTTCCCCCTACCTTCAACCTTGATACATATAAAACAAAAGATTTGCAGGGCAAAAAGAAAGAAAGAAAGAAATTTTAAAAACCCTCAGACAACTTATATTCTACATTTAGAAAGGTGATTATCCTGGATTTGATATCCAGGGACTTAAATCATCATGGAAGAGGATGCCATGTTCAACAAGAGGACGATTACAGGCCCTGCCAGGTTTACAGTCTGCATGAAACATTTTCCTAACTAAGTAACTGTGAAATCTTCCCATTAGGGAGAGGAGTAGCCCTTTTCAAAAAAAAATCAAGCTGAATCACTAGACTAAAACACAGGTGATATAGATTCCAATCACCAACTAGAGATGACTTGGGGGTCTATGACCTTGTGCCCACCTCTTTTTAACAGCTCATGGCTGTAATCCCAAAAGTGCTTTTTTCCCAAAGGCAACTGGACTTTGGTTTTTTTTTTTAAAGACATTTCGCTTCTCATCCAAGAAGCTTCTTCAGTTCTGCAGAGAGGCAGTTCTTCAGAACTGAAGAAGCTTCTTGGATGAGAAGTGAAATGTCTTCAAGGGAAAAAAAACAAAGTCCATTTGCCTTTGGAAAAAAACACTCTGGGGAACAACCATGACCTGGATGACTGAGAATCTCCACGATATTCATGGCTGTAAGTGTGAAATGTTGTGTAGTAGGTCTCTGTGTGCACTCAACATGGGTGGTCTCATGCTTTTTAGAGAAGGGCAAACCAGAAAAAGTAACCAGGAGGGAGGAAATCCATTAGATTCAATCGAGATTTGGTCATTTTAAATGGAGATCTAAAGGATGGGAAAGAGTTTGACTTGATTTTTTTTAATGCTTTGCTTACTTCTTCATGTCACTAACTTTGGAGCAACCTAGTGTCATCTCAGTTCCAGCTGGACTTCATCCAATTAATAGAATACCAGAGCTGGAAGGGACTCTGGAGGCCTTCTAGTCCAACCCTGCTCAGGAAGAAGACCCTATACCAGGGATCTGCAACCTGTGGCTCTGGAGCCACATGCGGCTCTTTCAGCCCTCTGCTACAGCTCCCTGTTGGCTGATCCCACCACTGGATGGCCCTTCTCCTTCCTGTCACTCCTCACCTGGCCTGCGAAGGTAAGGGGGAGAGCAAGGGATGGAGACTCGCTCCATATTCCAGAGCAGAAGGTGAGTGATGTCGAGTGGGCCACACGCCCACCCAGTCACACCAGTTGTTAAATTATTGGCTCCCGGTGTTTTCTTTTCTGTGAGAAATAGGTCAAAGTGGCTCTTTGAGTGTTTAAGATTGCAGACCCCTGCCCTATACCATTCTGGACCAATGGCTGTCCAATCTCTTCTTGAAAACCTCCAGTGATGGAGCAGTCACAGCTTCTGAAGGCAAGTTGTTCCACTGGTTAATTGTCCTCACTGTCACAATTCCTAGGTCCCAGATGCAGTCATGACTTTGAAAACCCACCAGGTTTAGCCTGATGTTGCCTAGAAGATATTTTTCAACATTTGCAAGGGGCAGGGTAAGAATAATAGTCTTGGTCAACCTTGATTCACTTGCCACTTCTATAATTTTTCATGGCTCCTGTGATCCAAAAATCTGCTTCCACCACGGCAGCTAATGCATACTCCTGGGATAATCTGTAAAAAGGCCTGCAGCTGAAATGTAATTAAATTTAAATTAAATTTAACTTTCTTTTGCTGGGATATTATTTGTACAGTGTGTCCATGTACTATAGCAAGCATTGTGCAGAGAATATAAAGTCTTGAGCTCTGATTGAACAACTGAAAGATATCAGAAGCATCAAAAGCATCAAGCATGATTAATAGAGACCCTTTCTTCCTGCAGGAGAGAATCACGGTATTATAGAGTTGGAAGAAAGATGCAGCAGGAGGAGAGAACGTCTCCAAAGCACCTGAAGACAAAAAGAAACAGGTGGAAACTTATTAAGGAGAGAACCTAGAACTAAGGAGAAATTTTCTGATAGAGAAAACAATTAACCAGTGGAACAACTTGCCTCCAGACGTGGGTGCTCCATCACTGGAGGTTTTAAAGAAGAGATTGGACAACCATTTGTCAGAAATGGGATAGAGGTTCCTGCCTGAACAGGGTGGTCAGACTAGAAGACCTCCAAAGTCCCTTCTGTTATTCTGCTTCTCAACTTTAAAAGGTGTGGACTTCAACTCCCAGAATTCTCTTAAAGTTGTCAAGGTTGAGAAACATGGATCTGCTCTGATCCTGTACTTGCGGGACCAACTGATCCTAACTGGCAGATGACCACCCAGCCTTTTGATGAAGACCTCTGTCTGAAGGGGATCATGTCAAGGTGATCATGTCTGATTCTGTTCCCAGATTTACACATTTCCAAAAATGCAACCAAAAGACAGAAATCTAGAAATACAGCTATCTTCAGTTGTATTAAGGGACACAATTGTCCAAATCAGGAGGAGGGATCAAACAGGGAATTAGCATGGACTCCTTATGTTACCACAAGTGGGTTAAGGCCTGACTCCCTCTGAATTCTTTTGAGTCTTATCTAGTCTTTCTTAAAGCAAATCTATCAATCTTGGAAGATTCCTGTGAAATTGGCATGGAACAATGAAGTAGCTACTCTAAGCTCTACACGTGGGTTTCAAATTTGAAGCACGCGTGGGCTATTGCAACCATCATCGCTTCTCAGTTTGCCAATGAACCAGGGGGAAGGGAAGGGGGAGATGGAATATAGGCTCCAGACATCAAGAAGATAGCCATGAGAGCCAAGGACACTTGAACAGGTGTTTGCCAAAGCCAAAGACTTTTTCTCATAACAATACAATGAGTCTCAATTGGACAATGTGACTTGCTCTAATAGGGGGAGGGAGAACCCTATGCTTTAATTATGTGGGTTTGTGTGGGAATTAGCTAGATCTGGTTTTGCCCTCATCAGTGCTGAAATGATGCACTCAAAAAAGTTTTGCATTCAGAGATTGGATCATCTCGGCCATGCTTGCTTTTGGTTGGGTCAACTGGCTATCTGTCACAATGTTGATGGTGGGTTCAGGTTTTTGTGTCTGACAACAACAGTCCTACCCTGCCATGATGACATTCTGTTGAATGGCACAGGGATGATCAGGTTGTCTTCTCGCATCCTCAAAAACTGGCCAAGGTTGGGATGCTGCCCCAAAGCCAACGCTCTGCTGCCTTTCCCTGTGCTGCATAATGCACACATGCACAAATGCTAGGCTGCAATCTCTCCTGCTCTGCACCACTTCTCTCTGCCTTCCAACTGTGACAAAACAGCTCCCACACTAGCAAAGGCTGGGCAAAGCTGTGATTAGCAAGCATGAGCTGGAGTTTATTGATGTGTTCCAGCTAATGAGGGAATGATGATGATAAATACGTTTGGCACCAGTGGACAGAGGTAGTGGGAGTGGAAAAGATTATACCAGACATTTGTTTTAAAAAAAAGAACCAGCAAAACCACCCAGGGGAAGGCTGATGTGAGTTAGGACAGACTCCCTATGCAGAACTTCTAAAGCTTCTAATGAGACTGAAAAAGCCAGAAAGCCAGAAAGCAACGGCTTCACTTCTGTAGATGTTCTCAGTCCACAAGCTCTGTTTCCCAAAGAGATGGATTTTAATTACTCAATTGTTAACAGTTCTGTCCAAAAGTGCAATTTGGCATACATAAAGCTCCTTTCTCCATTCCCGCCGCCCCCCCCCTCAAAAAAATTGCCACCCAAACAAATAAAGCAGTGGTGGGATTCAAATTATTTGTTTACTACCGGTTCTGTGGGCATGGCTTGGTGCGTGTGGACATGGGAAGGATACTATAAAATGTCCAGTCAGTGGTGGGATTGGCCGGTTCTCCGAACTACTCATAATTTCTGCTGCCGGTTCTCCAGAACTGGTCAGAACCTGCTGAAGACCATCTCTGAAGTAAAGTAGGCTAAGAAAAAGTGCAACTATAACAGAACAGAAAAACAAGAGTTGGAAATAATCCTTGGAGATCTTCTAGTTTAACCTCCTGCTCAAGCAGGAGGCTCTATACCAAGGGTCTTCAAACTTGGCCAGTTTTAAGACTGGTGGACTTCAACTTCCAGAATTCCTGAGCTAACATGACTGGAGGAGGGATTCTGGAAGTTGAAGTCCACCAGTCTTAAAGCTGCCAAGTTTGGAGACCCCTGGAAAGAGAGGTAGAATAGATAGAGATAGCATAGAATGGATAGAATAGAGTAGAGTAGAGTAGAGTAGAGTAGAGTAGAGTAGAGTAGAGTAGAGTAGAGTAGAGTAGAGTAGAACTAGAACAGAACAGAACAGAACAGAATAGAATAGAATAGAATAGAATAGAATAGAATAGAATAGAATAGAAGAATAAGAATCAAATAAGGAATAAGCACAGAATTAGGAATAAGAATGGAATAGAATAGAATAGAATAGAATAGAATAGAATAGAATAGAATAGAATAGAATAGAATAGAATAGAATAGAGCAAAGGTCTTCAAACTTGGCCAGTTTTAAGACTGGTGGACTTCAACTTCCAGAATTCCTGAGCTAACATGACTGGAGGAGGGATTCTGGAAGTTGAAGTCCACCAGTCTTAAAGCTGCCAAGTTTGGAGACCCCTGGAAAGAGAGGTAGAATAGATAGAGATAGCATAGAATGGATAGAATAGAATAGAATAGAGTAGAGTAGAGTAGAGTAGAGTAGAGTAGAGTAGAGTAGAGTAGAGTAGAGTAGAGTAGAGTAGAACTAGAACAGAACAGAATAGAATAGAAGAATAAGAATCAAATAAGGAATAAGCACAGAATTAGGAATAAAAATAGAATAGAATAGAATAGAATAGAATAGAATAGAATAGAATAGAATAGAATAGAATAGAATAGAATAGAATAGAGCAAGGGTCTTCAAACTTGGCCAGTTTTAAGACTGGTGGACTTCAACTTCCAGAATTCCTGAGCTAACATGACTGGAGGAGGGATTCTGGAAGTTGAAGTCCACCAGTCTTAAAGCTGCCAAGTTTGGAGACCCCTGGAAAGAGAGGTAGAATAGATAGAGATAGCATAGAATGGATAGAATAGAATAGAATAGAATAGAGTAGAGTAGAGTAGAGTAGAGTAGAGTAGAGTAGAGTAGAGTAGAGTAGAGTAGAACTAGAACAGAACAGAACAGAACAGAACAGAACAGAACAGAATAGAATAGAATAGAAGAATAAGAATCAAATAAGGAATAAGCACAGAATTAGGAATAAGAATAGAATAGAATAGAATAGAATAGAATAGAATAGAATAGAATAGAATAGAATAGAATAGAATAGAGCAAAGGTCTTCAAACTTGGCCAGTTTTAAGACTGGTGGACTTCAACTTCCAGAATTCCTGAGCTAACATGACTGGAGGAGGGATTCTGGAAGTTGAAGTCCACCAGTCTTAAAGCTGCCAAGTTTGGAGACCCCTGGAAAGAGAGGTAGAATAGATAGAGATAGCATAGAATGGATAGAATAGAATAGAATAGAATAGAATAGAATAGAATAGAATAGAATAGAATAGAGCAAAGGTCTTCAAACTTGGCAAGTTTAAGACTTGTGAACTTCAACTCCCACAATTCCTGAGCTAACATGACTGGAGGAGGAATTCTGGAAGTTAAAGCCCACAAGTCTTACACTTGCCAAGTTGGAAGACCCCTGCTCTATACTATTTCAGACAAATGTCTTCTTAGAAACCTCCAGTATTGGAGCATTCACAACTTCTGGAGGCAAGTTGTCCCATTGATTAATTGTTCTCCCTGTCAGGAAATTTCTCCTTAGTTCTAGGTTGCTTCTCTCCTTGATCAGTTTCCACCCGTTGCTGCTTCTCCTGCCTTTAGGGGCTTTGGAGAATAGCTTGACTCCCTCTTCTTGGTGGCAGCCACATAGATATTGGAAGTCTGTTATCATGTCTCCCCTAGTCCTTCAGTCTCCCTTAATTTGACCCACAGAAACAACCATTTCCTGACCCTAAATTCATGGCTGGAGATGGACTTGAAACGGGTTCTCTTTGGTCACGGTCCAACAGGTTCAATCTCTACACTGTACTGGATGGTAACCTGATGTATCAGCTAAAATATGTACTCTAAATCTATCCGAAGCAGTTAATTTTAAGCCAACACTTTCTGGGCCAACAGCCACTCGGATTTCGAATAGAGGCTGTTCTCCAAACCACCACCAACAATAACAAAAAAAAAACCAAAACATAGACATCTCAGAATATACATTTGATTTCCTTCCATTTAAATGTGAATAAGATTATTTTAAATGTAATAGGTTCAGCCTTCCATGACATGAGAAAAGCCCAGCTTTCTGCAGAAGAAGGTCGGTGTTGGCACCAAGATGCCAATCCCCATCTAAAAGACAACTTATTGGCCTCTCCCTTCTGCATAAAAGGTTTAACCAGCATGGTTAAACCAAAGAAGACACAGCTGATCAGCTGTGGGCATAGTTTGGTGGGTGTAGTGTTCTGTGGGCATGACTTGGTGGGAGTGACAGGGGAAGGATACTGTAAAATCCCCATTCCCTCCCCACCCCACTAACCTGCTTTCCAGCTCCGTTCTCCTGGGCAGGGCAATCAAAGAAGACCCAGCCAATCAGCTGGGACTCAATGGGAGGCAAAGAAGAGATGGGGGCAGGGCCAGTCAGAGGTGGCATTTGCCGGTTCTCTGAGCTACTCAAAATTTCCATTACCAGTTCTCCAGAACCGGTCAGAACCATCTGAATACCCCCTCTGCAAAGGACACAAAGCAGCTTCAGATTTTCCGTGTGGTCCACCTTTCATTTTAATTACAGTTGCAAATGTATATATCCAAACTGCCTGTGGTAGGATTACTCCTAGCCTTGCCCAACTGCCGTAGGAAGCGCAGGCCCCTCCATGGCCACCAGCTCTCTGTTGAACAGCGGCTGGCGAGGAAATCGGTTTCATCTGCCGCCGATCTAGCTTTTACATGCTATTAAAAAGCTCCTGTCTGTTTGTCACCTTTAATGAGATGAAGCGGAGCATCACAGGACAACAACTTTGGAATCAAGCTGCTTCGAACGGTCTCATTTAAAAAACGTGTACCAGCTCTGGCACTCATTGCTCCCATGGAATTGAAATTTCAAGGATTTTCAGATCTGTTTTATAGGGAGAGTTACGGCTGTTGTGGTGCCACCAAAACGCTCTGGCCAACCACGGTCATACTGCCATGATTTCCAAGTCTCCCATCCAGCTTCCCACAAGCAAAATCAATAGAGAAGGCAACAGGAAGTTTACTTTATTTATTTATTTTGTTAAGCAATTATAAGATAACAGGTATAAGTATAAGCATGGTTATGAATGCTTATATGTGATTATTATGTTTTCTTATGCTATTATGTTTTTTAGTTTTCTTATAAGTATCTATCTCATGGATTCAAAACTATATTTATTGCTTATACCTGTATCTTGTAAGCGATTGACAAATCAAATAAAATGTAAATGAATACATGAAATGGATAGGAATAAAAAAAAGAAACAATAGGGCAAGAGCGGTCGGCACATTGGTGCGCTTATGCACGCCCCTTATAGACCTCTTAGGAAAGGGATGAGGTCAATAGTAGACAGTCTAAGGTTAAAGTTTTTGGGGTTTGGGGAAGAAACCACAGAGTCAGGTAGAGTATTCCAGACATTGACCCCTCTGTTGCTGAAGTCGTATTTCCTGCCATCAAGTTTGGTGCGATTAACTTTGAGTTTGTATCTATTGTGTGCTCTTGTATTGTTATGGTTGAAGCTGAAGGATTCATTGACAGGTAGGACATTGCAATAGATAATTTTATATACTATACTTAGATCGGACCAAAGGCGGTGTAGTTGTAGGTTTTCTAGGTGTAGAATTTCAAGTCTGGTGGCATAAGGTCTTCTGCAACGAGTAAAGGAGTGGAGAACTCTTTTTGTGAAATATTTCTGGACTTTGTCCACTGTAGTAATATCAGATACATAATGCAGGTTCCAGACTGATGAGCTGTATTCAAGTATTGGTCTAGCAAAAGATTGGAAATCTGATCCCTCTGCTTTCTTCCCTCCCCCCATTCATGGTCATTCTGTTTACTCCTTTATTGTTGTTTGGTTGCTGCTGTGCAACAAGGTCATCTAGTGTGATAAGATTGGGACTGGATTAGGGACCTCTGTCCTCACTGTGAGTTCTGTTAGGGGGGGTGTGCACAAAGGGAGGCTCAGCCAATCTCATTGTATGCATGTCATACTCTGACAACAAAGGTAATAATAATTAACCATTTCGTTGTGTCTCTCTCTTGGTGACTTTACAGGCACCATGCTATCCTGTCAACCACATTGTCTTTCACTGCTGTTTGGGGGCGGATTAGATACAGATACAGATAATCAGAGTTGGAAGGGACCTTGTAGGTCATCTAGTCCGACCCCCCACCCAAGCAGGAGACCCTACACCATTTCTGACAGATGGCAGTCCAGTCTCTTCTTGGAAGTCTCAAGTGATGGTGCTCCCGCAACTTCCGAGGGCAACTTCTGTTCCATGGGTTGATTGTTCTCACTGTCAGAAAGCTTCTCCTTATTTCCAGGTTGCATCTCTCCTTCTTCAGTTTCCATCCATTATTCCTTGTCTGACCTTCAGGTGCCTTGGAAAATAGCTTGACTCCCCTTCCTCTCTGTGGCAGCCCCTCAAATATTGGAAGATTGCTATCATGTCTCCCCTGGTCCTTCTCTTCACTAGACAAGCCAGGCCCAGTTCCTGCAACTGTTCATCATATGTTTTAGCCTCCAGTCCCCTCATTATCCTGGTTGCTCTTCTCTGCACTTTGTTTGCCCCTTCTTCTTGTTCCTCTAACCAAATAAAATAAAATAAAAATAAAAATAAAAAAATTAAACATTCTTCATAAATTTACAGTGTATCGGTTGGTTTACCACTCCCTTTTGTGCACCCATTTCATAGTCCTCAGAATAATTATATTACATAATAACTCACATTATCAATCATCAATAAAATATCCCAATATCATTATTGAACTATCATTTGACTATAATTTTATTAATTCATACTTAAGCGAGATAACTATAATTAGGTTAAATTATTTTATGACAAATCATGAAATCATATCAAATCTATCATAATAAAATATTCTTAAGAATTATCAAAACCAAGAAAAATTATATATTCATTATTTCCTAAATTTCTAAATATTCTATTATCATATTGTATTATCTAACCATTGATAAAAAAAGATCCCAAACTTCATAAAATTGTTTATGTCTTACATGTTTTTTGTCTGTTGTTAAAATCAATAAAACTTTTACAAAAAAACAACAACAATGAAAACATTCCCACAAAGAAGCTGAGGAATGAAGTTGTGAAGCTGGCCTGACCAAGAAGTTGAAAGAGATATGGACATTGGGTTTAATTTATTTATTTTAATCCAAATTGCCTTCCGGCTAGGAATTGTTGGAAGAAATATCTTTCTGGGTTCAGTTCCAAGTGGGGAAAAAGACACTGGAAACATGGAGGCTGTTTGGAAGGTTTAATGGTGGACAGGAGGACCACATGGCCTGGAGCTCCAGAGTGAAAAGGAAGGATGATCACATGCTTCAAGGTGAAGGAAGAGATCAAGAAAAAAAAGGACTGAATGCCGAGAGTGCCTGGGTTTTATACCCTCTGTTAGGATTTGAATTGAAGCTTGTATTCTGATTGGTTGTCAGACTCCCATGAGGGGCAACTCTGTAGGCTGTCCTGAGTTCCAGGCTTGGTTGAGCCTTGCTGGATGATTATGCCCTTAAAAGAGCTTTTGGCAATTGCTATAGCTTTACCTGGAGATCTTTGTTACGTAAAGTATTCTGGTCCAGGCCTTAATGGCCCACCCATTAACAAAGGCGGGGGTGAGTTTCTGCTTCTGAGTTTCTGCTCTTTTAGAGGAAATATTCTGCCTTTTTAATATTTCCTAGGCGAGTTCAATTTTTTAGGAGAGGGGTGGGTGCTAACTTCCTACAGAACTAGCGTTGGTCCAGATATCTCTGTTGTTGTTGTTTTCCTCTGTGCCCAGAGTTTGCACGGACCAAAACTCTATTGAACAAGATCTCTGGCAAGAATTGGAGTGTCACGCAGTAGGGTGATTAATAGAGCTTCTTGCTAAAACAAAAGGCCATTAAGAGCTTTTAATATTTGCTCTCTTTCCTCCCTGAATACTTCATTTCATAGTTCAATGCAAATTCTATGTGTTTTTCCCTCGGTGAAGAATTAATAAGTGAAGGAAAGGGATGTTGATTTTGGATATCTTCCCTTTTCTATTTCATAATATTAGCATTCCCAGAATTTAGGTTGAGAGTCACGCAGCTGTAGGAGATGGCAAAAGTCTTGCCTGTTTCTCCTGAACTGTCACAGGTGAGACCTCACTGTCACCCTACCGAGAGCGTTTTGCTTTGCCAGGTAAAATATCTTCTTTTCTCCTTTTATCTCTGGATCAGAAAAGCAACCTGGAACGAAGGAGGAAATTTCCTGACAGTAAGAAAAATTAATTGGAGGAACGGTTTTCCTCCAGAAGTTGTGGATGGTCCATCACTGGAGGTTTTAAAGAAGGGGATTGGACTATAAAACCTCCAAGATCCCTTCCAACTCTGTTATTCTGTTATTCAGTATTGCCCCAGTTGGGAACATGATGTCCTAAAGACCGAAACAGAATTTATTTCCCCATACTTCCACTTCCCAAGATCTTTGGAAGCCATCTTGGTGTCAGGACTCTGACATACACTCCCGTTCAGATCATAATTCTCTAGCCTCATCTCTCAGAATGAAAAACTGAAAAAAAAATACTTCTTTTTAGTTGTCACTTGGTCCAGACTAGACAACTGACCTACTTAACAAAAGAGATGTCAGACTGTGGGACCTATAGGGTTGCTGACCATTTGATGGCTATGTTCTGACCCACGCCCTTTCCCAACAAATCAAACACAATCCAAAAGGAACAGAAAACTTGTAATGATTCTGCAAAATAATTAGCTGTGATAAGCACAAGCCTTGCCAAACTGTGCGAGACTTGCCAAAAGATAACAGACAAGAAATAATTTGCAATACAAGAATCTTCAAAGACAAACTCAGGATACTGGAATGTCCACGAGGCTGGAGTTTCAAAACGTCTTTGCCTTCTGCAAAGTACGTTCGTTCACAGCTGGCTTTTATCTTGTTGAAGGAGGGGCTATTGCCTTGCAGCCTTACTCCCGAGTCGCCCGTGCTGTTGTAGCTGCTCTTTCCTGCGAGCAACCCTGAACGCATGTGCACTTGGCACAGGCTCCTCGGGAACCTCCTCATCGCTGCTGCCAGCCCCCACAATCTCTGAAGGCAGCATTCTACTCCCTAATGGTCCTGGCCCCTCATCTGAGTCCTCGCTTTCCTCAGCTGTCTGCACCTGTTGCCGGCTAACCACAACAGGGATACCACCAAAGGCTCATAAGATTGAGAGAGAGATGCAGTTTTGATCGGCCTCGATCAGCCCTCATCCATAGTTACTCTTCTTCTCAAAGTCCAGGTGCTGGATTCAACATACTTTTGTGTTCTGAAGGCTTATGTTATCATCCTTAGCATCCATAGGGAAAGGGCTGTTTAGCTTGGGAGAGATTCCAGACAAAAAGTACTCCTAGAATGAGTATCTCTATTGCAAGATTACATTAATAGAATCTTGCAAGCTGAAAGCACATTTCCTTCTCGGTTTGACAAACCAAGGGAAGGTCTTTTCTAAGATGTCTGCCATGCCTACACTCCTTCCATGGACTCAACCGCCCTTTATCTGTTATCTAGTCTGCAGTTCTTCCAGCTGTCTCCAAAGGTCATTGCAAATACCTTTACAGGACCCCAGAAAACAGCAAACTATAATGCCACAGATAACAGATAATCAGAGTTGGAAGGGACCTTGTAGGTCATCTAATCCAACCCCCTGCCCAAGCAGGAGACCCTACACCCTTTCTGACAAATGGCAGTCCAATCTCTTCTTGAAAGTCTCAAGTGATGATGCTTCCACAATTTCTGAAGGCAACTTCTGTTCCAATTATTGATTGTTCTCACTGTCAGGAAGTTTCTCCTTATTTTCAAGTTAAATCTCTCCTTGTTCAGTTTCCATCCATTATTCCTTGTCTGGCCTTCAGGTGCCTTGGAAAATAGCTTGACTCCCTTCTCTCTGTGGCATCCCCTCAAATATTGGAAGACTGCTATCCTTTCTCCCCTGGTCCTTCTCTTCACTAGACTAGCAACACAGCAACACACATCCCATCTCTTTGGCATGTTCCCTTTGATGTTTCCTATTCCATTGATTTTTGGGAATCCCTTCCTTCCTTCTCCCTCCCATCTTCCTCCCTCCCTCCTCCCATATGGAATTTGAAAAGCATTTTTGCCAAAATGAATAATAAATTCTAGGATGGGAGAACTCCAAGAGAGAATTCAGCAAATGGGAAAAGAAAGATAGTGACTAACATGACAATATTTTTTAGTCCCATAAAGCTCAACAGTATTTCATTCTCATCTGTCATCCTAAAGACACCACTATGCTTGGGATTGTCACATAAATGGAGGAACAAACCTGTTCATATTAGGATTCACGTGGAATTAAGATGCTCGGAGCATAGCTGCAGAAACTGTTGTGCACCCGAAGCTGATATTGAAGTAGGTATGTCTACGCTTCCACATTTTTCAAAGATAATCTTCTGGGACTGGAGACTTGACAAATCCATGATAGAGTGACTGGCATTGAAATATAAAATACGAAAGGGAGAGAGAAAGAGAGCAAAGAAATATATCACTCAACAAATAATTGTGTTTAATTAGAAATTATGTCTACTCTAGTGACAGGTGGTAAAAGAATATGTGCAAGATTACACAGTGATGTATCAAGCACCATGAAAAGGGAACGACAGCTGTGAAGGAAAAAGTACACCAGTATTCATCTTAGAGATACTGCTAGTTTCAAGCATCTATTTTTACTCTTTGTTGTGGAGATCAGGATTCCTTCTGATCTTTTGAATTAGTGTCCTCTGAGGGCTGGAGATCTAAGGTCTAAATCAAGGATCTGCAAATCTGGCGACTTTAAGACTTGTGTGCTTCAACTCCCAGAATTCCTCAGCCACCCATTTTTGTAATGTGGGTACCAAAATAGGATACAGTATTAGTGCTCTTGCTAAGGTTTTATAAGTCAACAAAACACAACTGCCTTGCTTTGTGTCATAAGGCAATGGTGCCCACCTCTTATGGCTTGGCCCACTTGGGAAATTGGGTGAGGGAATGAGGCTGTGGGAGCCTTTGAAAATTCATGATCTTTAGTAGGTTTAGACAGGACAAATTTTGAACTATATTAGTTGAGTTCTATATATGTACACAGATACCCACTCAGGCAGGCAGGCATTAATGCTACTGACAGGCATACAAGTTGTTCGGTATTTTTGAAGCAAAGTCATTTGCTAATAGTATCCCAGTTCTAAGTCATCAAAAATAATCAGGACTCCATAAATAGCAACAGAATAAGGACACTAACTGAGGTTTCAGGAGGGCTAATTGCCAACTTTCTTTTTTTAACTGGCGAAACCTAAGAACAGCTCTCCAGCACAATGTGTTTGAATTATGAGTGGTGTAAGAGTCCTCCCGTTTGCTAACAACAATGCAATATTAAACAAACAGCTTTGATCAGAACCCCCTAGAGATGATTTATGTTCCATTTTGGAAATTCTGCTGCTCAAAACTTTGTTATGGAAATTGAACTAAAGGAAGCTTACAGTTAAAACAGCAGCTGAAAAAGCCAATGGAGTCTTAGGCGGCATTAACAAAGGGATAGAATCAATATTAATATCGCTTTACAAAGCCTTAGTAAGACCAGACCTGGAATACTCCACCCAGTTTTGGTTACCACAATATAAATAAGATGTTGAGACTCCAGAAAAAAATGCAGAGAAGAGCAACAAAGATAATTGGGGGCTGGAGGTTAAATCCTATGAACAATGGTTGCAGGAATTTGGTAGATCTCGTTTCATGAAAAGAAGGACTAGGGGTGACATGATAGCAGTCTTCCAATATCTCAGGGGCTTCCACAAAGAAGAGGGAGTCAAGCTATTCTCTAAAGCACCTGAAAGCAGGACAAGAAGCAATGGATGGAAACTGATCAAGGAGAGAAGCAACCTAGAACGAAGGAGAAATTTCCTAGCTGTGAGAACAATTAACCCGTGGAACTGCTTTGCCTTCAGAAGTTGTGGATGTTCCATCACTGGAGGCTTTTAAGAAGAGATTGGACAGCCATAGGTCCTACTGCTTAGATTGGATTAGATGACCCCCAATGACCCTTCAATCTCTGTTATTCTATGTTCTAATGGCCTTGCCTTCCATTGGCATAGTTCTTGATAAAATGAGTTGGATCTGTTCATATTATCCCAGAAAATTTGAACCATCAAATTAACAAGATGATCAACCAGGAAATGTTCATTAGAGAGTCCTTCCTTCCTTTCTCCCTCCCTCCCTCTTCCCCTCCCTCCTCTTTCCTCCCTCCTTCCTCCCTTCTTTTCTTCCTTCCCTCCCCCATCTAAGTCTTTTGCAAACTGTCAAATTTGGTAACTGAGCACAGAAACTGACATTTGAAAACATCCCCGCTCTGCCATGGATGTTTATTTATTAGGCAAAACATAAAGATCACAGCCATTTAGAAACAAAAGGGCATTGAAGAGTCGGTGAACCGATCACACAAAGCCATCTAATCTACCACTCTATTTAGCATAGACGTGGCGTGAGGATTTCGAAAAAGTCCTCCAACTCACAAGCTCTCCATAAAGTATTTTGAGTCTCTGTACATGAAATAGTCATGCTGACACCGAATAGAAGAGTGCTACAGATATTGCTACACCCCTATCAACATTAAACATGCATTTCTGAAATGTGCTCTTATGTCTTACCCTCTCTGAAGCGCCAAGGTTGTGAGGGCTGCTCGATTTGAGCTAAATTGAGGGCAACTAGGCTGATAGACAACCAACGGTGCTTCCATGCTAGATCTAGATCAGAGATCTCCAAACTTGGCAACTTTAAGACTTGTGCACTTCAACTCCCAGAGTTCTCCAGCCAGCTATGTCAAAGTTGAAGCCCACAAGTCTTAAAGTTGCCAAGTTTGGAGACCTCTGATCTAGAGGAAAACTCAGAGCTAGGGATTGATCCTTCTGATGTGACATTTACCAAACCACTGTGATGGAGCTGGGTTCAAGAGAGGCCTTTCACGCTTCCTACTTCACCGAGTGACATCATCCGATGGTGACTGCCCCTCCCTCAATGTCACCGGTCGCTCCAAGCAGAATGCAGAAGCCAAGGTTGAACTTCATCAACGGGACATTGGCAGGGGTGGACTATTGGGGGTTTTCAGGGTTCGGGAGATCCCCTTAAGCTAAGATACTGTGCAGTTTGGAGAACCCCCAAATCCCACTCCTGGTTGGCCCCGCCCACCTCTCCCTTCCCAGGAGCCCCCACATGGCCTGTTTTGGATGCAGGTAGCGTGCATCCGGCACTTACCTACATCCAAAGCAGGCCCCCAGAAGTTCGGGAAGGCTAGAAATGGGCCTCTTTCCAGCTTCCACAGAGCCTCCATAGTCTGGAGAGGCCATTTTCGTCCTCCTGGAGGCTCAAGGAAAGCCGCCAGAGCCCTGGGGAGGCAAAAACACCACCCTGCTGTTGTGCAGGAGGCCGACTAGGCCACACCTACCCAGCCACCTGGCAAAGAACCCTTTGCTAAAATTTTTGAAGCCCACCCCTGATCGTAGGACTCAGAAGGAAAGGAACTCTGGAAGGACAGCGAAGTTTTCAACTCAGAATGGACAGTGTTATTCTCCCACAATATCTGCAGAGCTGTTGCGTCAGATGACAATCCTGTGTTGCAAAAGCTGGCTGAACCCAATCATCTGCCTCACACCTTGTTTCTACATGCGCTTATATTCAGCAAAGTGGCTTCACCTTTATCCATCTGTTAGCACTTTAATGCGTTACATGCACAATTAACTGTGTGTGTGTGTGTGCGTGTGTATATGTTTTCTTAAGTTTTCACGGGTACTTACATGTATGGCATTCAGCTTTGTTCAGGTATTTTCCCACGTCATTGTAGTGGTGCTTTTAAAGTTGTAGCAACGTTTCAGCAGAATCTCACCTGCCATCATCAGGCTTCTGTACAGTGTTCGTCTGTGAGTTAGACTTTTACAGTGGTTTCAGATTTAAATTTGGGTCAGCCTATTGCTGTGCCAGAATGGTTTTTTCTTCATCCTGATTGGTTGAGAGTCTTGGTGTGTGTTTATTGGTCTTGGAGTTTGCTGTGTTCTGCTTCTAATATCTTCTGTCTGTTTTTTTGGCTCTTTTTGTATCTTGATTGGCTGGCAAATTATATATATCCTTGTTTTGCACCAGCTGTCACCAGCTAAGAACCTGTTCAGCAGGCAAGAAGCTTTGCTGAGTCAAGACAGATGCAATTGCATAATACAGTTTTTTTTTTTCAAATGTCTCTCTACCCCTCCCCCCTCTTACCATAACAGGTTCAATATCGTGGATTTTTTTCCTAGAAGGAAAGTCAAAAATAGCAAACTAACAACCAGCTCGCTGCCTTGTCTGATCTCACCTGTAGCTTAGCCTGGCTGAGCAATTAATAGGTCTGATAATGTCATCCTGACAAAGCGATCTTCTACTATAGGAATATACTGTACCATACTATACTCCATTTCTTATCTAAAGGCATCCACACCTGTCTTTTTTTCTCCTTCTCCTTCTCCTTCTTCTTCTCCTCCTCCTCCATTTTTATTACATGGTTAAATACCCTGCATTTCTTATTTATCTCTTATTTATTGAAATCAATTGCCGGTTCTCATTTTCATTTGTTTCTCATCTGTCAGAATGTGTCCTGTTCAGCTCCATTATTTGAAATTAATCTTGCACTCAGCAGATTATTGATTAATTTGCTGTGTGGGTGTTCAGCTATGAAACCTTCAGAGGAAACCATGCTACTGAATTAAAATAATTAACCATGTTCACAAGTCCCTCAAATTGATCTGTCTGTCTGTCTATCTGTCTATTTATCTACCTATCCATCTATTATCAATCAATATCTATCCATCTATTTATCTATTAGTATGTCTGACTGTCTGTCCGTCCGTCCGTCCATCCATCCATCCATCCATCCATCCAGCTATCTAGCTATCTAGCTATCTAGCTATCTAGCTGTCCAGCTATATATTATCAATCAATATCTATCCATCTATTTGTCTATCTATTAATATGTCTGTCTGTCTCTCTGTCCATCCGTCCATCCATCTATCATCTATCATCAATATCTATCAATCTGTCTATTTGTATCTATTTGTATCTATTAGTCTGTCTGTTTGTCTACCCATCTATCTATCATGATCATCAATCTATATCTTTCTAGCCATTCATTCATCCATCCATCATCTCAAATTGATCAAGTAGAATAAAAAAATGGTTGCAATTGTCAATGGACTTCCTTCTTAGTCCAAAAAGGTTAGCTTGATGTTTCTTCAGCAGCTCAAACTTAGGAAGCAACGTCCTGATAGCTGAAGACTTCTTCAAAGGACTTGGATTGGATGCCATTTTACAGTTTCGGGATTAGGATTGATAGATATATGTGAAATTAGGGGATTTTGGGGCCAGTCTGGAGGGCTCAGATAAATTCTTGAGATTCTGTGGCAGAGAAGCTCGGAAGAGATAGAGAGGAGAGCAAGAACCTGTCTCTGTTAACTCTACATTCTTCCCTCAAGAGCAGAGCGCCCAATGAATCATGTTCTAACAAAAAAAAAACTGTAAACAAACATGGAAATAAAATAGAGAGGGGGAGAGGAAGTGAGAGTGTGGTGAGAGGACATAAAATGCAACTCCCAAAACAATTTTGGGTGATTAATCCTTCCATGGTTGCTAGTCATCAGTTCGGAAAGTACAACCTACACTATAGAATAATAAAGACTCAAATCTACTTTTCAGTACCGCGAATACAGATTGGATGTACACAAATATCAGATTACCTGTCCTGGTTTTCAGAGCATCTTTCCAGGCCGTACCTAAGCCTGGTTTTTTCATAACCTCCAGTACAGATGAAAACCTGGGAGAGGCATTTGAACATCACATCCCAAATCCCACCTCCCATAAATTAGTTTTGGAAGGCTGCGACTCTCGTTGTTTTCCGAATGGATTAATATGGAACAGCCTTTCTTCATCTGGTCAAGGAGGTGTTTATGTGAAAATTCGTAAACACACAAACACGGACACGCACACCAGAGGTGGTGAATCAGCAGGTTCCACCATGCCACGCCCACCAAGCCACACCCACAGAACCCATATTAAAAACATTTGAATCCCACCGCTGACCCACACACATATACTGTCCCCGAATATCCTGTGATCATCAGCTATAAAAAGCAGGAAACCTTCTAGATGTGTCTATGGGGTTTCTGTAGCGTTTTTCTGGGCCAGTGCCGGGGAGAAGGAAGAGGAGATCACCCAGTAAAAGGAAGGGGATGAGTGAAAGATGTCATCCCTTCTCTGGATAATCATTGTCTAAGTGGACATCCCAGAATTTCTTGACAGGCTGTTATTCCAATTTCTCCCATCTCTGAAACAACATGACAAGGAACTGCAATGGTGTTAATTATGGGAAATTGGAGTCAAATATACAGACAGATAGAATCATATTATGAAGGACAGACATCTTAATCTTTACTGAACATAAGGCCAAATATCTCTGGATATGCCAGCAGGTGTATTTTTACCTGAATGAACTTCAGGAATTAGCATTTTTCCTGCTTGATGAGAGCAAAGAAGACAAAAGACTGTATTATAGTCCCTTTCCTATTTTTCCATTCCATCAGTGATACAATGCTAGGGTAGACTTGTGGGATTCAGCTGTGCCTGAAGTCTAAATCCCCAAATTCCTCACCATTGATCCTGCTTTCTAGGGCAACTGAGATTCAGCAACATCTGGGGTGTCATAATGACACCCTTGTTCTGTCAACCACATGCTGTGGATGCCAGTAAATGTTGGAGGAAGGTTTCTGAAATTCACCTTTTACCAGGAAAAAGAACGGTAGTGGACATAAACACATAGCACTTCCTTTCTTGAAGCACCAAAGTGGTCCAGAATATTATTAGTTTTTCATTCTGGAAAGAAGTGGCAGAATCTGGGAGCAGAATGAAAGAGGGATCAGGAATCCCAATTATCGCTACAAGGAAAATCAGTACAACCTCCCTTGAATTCTGTTGATCCATATCTCACCCTAAACAGGTGCTATGCATAGATATGACTAGCAATAAATCACTTTAACTGCATCTTCATTTGAGCACCTGATCTTTTCCCACCTGGCAGGAAACATCTCAGCTCACAGTTTACTAACCGTGAGTTGAGAAGATTCCTGACAGGTTCTGGAACATGCTCTAAACAAAGCAGCCAAGATGACAAGGAGATTTTGAAGAAGGTTGGAAACCTTGGAGACCTTAGAGAACCTTAGAGGAAAGAAGGCTCCCTGGAGACTGAATAACTACTTGAAGGACCCCCATGTAGAAACCAGAAAACAGACAAAAGCCAAGAGGTTTAATTTGCAAGGAAGTAGATGTTGGCTGAAGATCAGGAACAAGGGACCCAATGATGTTGGAGATGTTTAAGAAGAAGCTGGATGGACCTCTAAGGAAGAAGCTACAAAAAGTGGATGTCTGCCCTGAAGAGGCGGTTGGACTAGATACTCTCCAAGACCCTTCCCCCACCATTGCATTCTACAATTTTACAAAGGTAGTCCTTGACTTGCCACCACAAATGAGCCCCAAATTTCTGTTGCTGTGAGAGATTTGTTAAGTGAGCTTTGCCTCATGTTATGACCTTTTTTGCCACAGTTGCTAAGTGAATCACTGCAGTTGATACTAACCAGTTGCTAAGTGAATCTGGCTTCCTCATTGACTTTACTGGTCAATGGGGTTTGTCTGATTCCAGGAAACATTGCAACCGTCATAAATATGAACCAGTTGCCAATTATGTCTGGATTTTGATCCTGTGTTCATGGAGAGGCTACAAAAGTCCTAATTGTGGAAAACAGTCATAAATCACTTTTTTTAAACACTGCCATTGCAACTTTGAATGGTCACTTGTTGTATCTACTTGAAGGAACATCACACAGAAAACAATTCTTCAGAAGACCAGACCACTTGGGAAGGAAGTCAATGTTGGTTGAAGATCAGGAATGATCTACAAAGGGTAAGAAGCAAGGACAGCGGTACAAGGGGCTCAATCCTGCTGGAGATGTTTAAAGGGATGGTCCTCTAAGGAAGAAGCTACCAAAGTGGGCTCCAGCCCTAAGCAGGGGGCTGGACTAGATGCTCTCCAAGAGTCTCCTCCCAGCCTTGCATTCTGCCGTTCTATAATTCTATTATAGCATACATACCATTGACCAGAGATCTATTCCAATTGTACCTTTCTTAACTATGTTTGTAATTGGCTTAAAACACACACACACACACACACACACCAGGAAGGTTTGGGGGCAGGGGTTTCCCTGCTTGCAGCTATCAGCTGGGATGCAGGAGGTTCTGGCCCTTTAAATCCCCCTGTACCACCAAGGCCCTGCCTCCTTTTCTGACACAGCAGCAGCAGCAGCTTAGCATCTCGGAGCTGAGCAATCGCCTTCAAGCTGGCAGACTGTGAGGATGTCAGGAGGGAGGGAGAAGCCTCCAGTGCAATTTTTTCCACCGCTTACTAGCCAGAGAGGAGGAAGAGGAGGAAGAGGAGGAGGAGGAGGAGGAGGAAGGGTGTCGGGCAGCTGCGGCCAATGCAAGACGCTCAAGCAGATCTCAGGAGACCCAAGTGGGAAGAGAACCAGGGCGAAAGTGGTCAGCATCTGCTTCCTTGCCTTCTAGCTGGCCCTGCAAGCACTGGAATCCGGACACTGGACTTGCCTCGCTGTCACTCAAAGTCTGGGAGCTTTAAAGAAGACGTGTATTTTCTCTCTCTCTCTTTCTCCCTCCCTCCCTCTCTCTCCCAGTCTCTCTCTGTCTCTCGGTCTCTCCAGCTTTTTGCTCCAAGCCCTTCTTCTTCTTCCTACCATGATGCAAGCCGTGGTCTTCAAGAGCATCTATTGAGGGCTCCAGCAGAAGCATCTCCCTCCTCTTCTGTTTCTCCATCCCCTTGGCTTGGCCCTTCCAAGTTGCTTCCAGTTGCTGTTAGGAGATCCCTGACCCTTGGCGTCCAATGCATTAAGGACACTCGTGGGCTCCCAGAACCTCTTGACCCAAGCTGGGAACCATGGTCACCTGTGGACTCAAGGCCTGGGGGGCCGCTGAAGTGATGGGATCGCACCCTTCTGCTCTGCAGATGGCCAGGCTGCAAAGCCAGAGCTACTGAATGGAATAGATTACTCCCTCTAGCTGGTTGCAAGAGGCAAGGCGGGGGGGGGGGGATTTCTTCACGTCTCTCCCACCTTGCCTAAAGGAAGCCAGAAAGCAATAATTCAAGAGGTATCCTCAAGAGCCAAAGGATTCAACCTGAGAAACTGTGGGGGAGGGTGGCTCTACGTGGTGGTTTTATTTTATTTTTTTAATCTTCTATTTTTTTTTTTAATTGGATGTGTCTGATGCCTCACCACCAATGTCCACTGTCGCTTGGTCTCAGAGAACAGGAATGGAACCTGAGAATCTGGTTGGCATCCAAAGGTGCTGCTGAAAGGAAGAGCAAGAGGTCCATTTAGTATGAAGTGGGTTCCCGAGCAGCTACTGTGGTTGTAAGTTGCCGCTTTTTTAGTTGTCTTAGTGGATGGAAAGGGAGCTGATCTTTTCTTGGACTCCCCCCACCCACCCATCCCAAAAAAATCGGTTGGAACCACAAAACCTTTGCTCGATCAGGGGCCCCAGAGGAAGAGAGGAGGTCTCAAAGTTTCCGTTGGACGGTGTGTAGAAATCAGCGCACTCACTCACAGGTTGGGGTGGCTGAGTGTTGCCTGTGCAGGTCAGGGTTTCCCATTGCAGGTGGGATCACCTCGGGATGATTCATAGGGAAGAGGACTTCCTGCAGAAGGGAAAGACCCAAAGAAGGAGACCCCCCCCCCCACTAAAAGCAGGAGTGTTTCTGACTCAGGGTTTCCTTGAAACACAGAGCTGAACTCCATTGGTGGCTTTTCTGGGTGAGCAGAAGATAATTATTCTTGGGGGGAAGAAGAAAAACCAGGAGTCACCATGGGAACACCCAGTCAAGTTGAAGTTCAGCAACTTGGAAGGCTGGTGGTGTCCTCCCCAAAGCACTTTCTGATCATGCTAATTTCCTCCCCACCCTTCCTCTCTCTCTCTCTCTTTCTTTAACACTGCAGGAAATGGTGTGCAATACTCCGTGCTTCCAGCAACACCCCAATGCCCCCTTTGAAGGCTAACTCTCCCCATGTTCCTCATTTTTAAGGAGCTTCCTAAGATCTCAACAAGACACCTCCAAAGCCTGGCTGGGCTGGAATTGCTGCATGGCCCTCTTTGTCTGCCCAAGCTGTACGGATGGCAGTCAAACCAAGCTACCCATGCAGAAGACTCCTGGGCAGCAGAGGTGGAGAAGACCCTGAGAAAGGAATCCAGACCCGAGATCTCCCAGGGATTCTCCCCAAGAGCAGTGATGAAGTAGCTGGAGGTGGCGCC
Source organism: Hydrophis major (assembly GCA_033807585.1). Taxonomy (NCBI): domain Eukaryota; kingdom Metazoa; phylum Chordata; class Lepidosauria; order Squamata; family Elapidae; genus Hydrophis; species Hydrophis major. Next base: position 4,126,857 of record CM066337.1, read on the forward strand.
CTCTCTGTTGGGAAGGAGAACATGGCGTAGAGACTGGCAGGGACCACTGGCTTCCTTCTGCAGAGCAGAGCACAAATAACACACCTTAATCTTTTTTAAGCTGATGGTCTGTGGCATTCTCTCTCCCAAACCGGTTTGTGAACCGATGGTGATTCCAAACCTTGGCTATCTAGATGGGTTGGTGCCCAAGTTGGAGGAGATGTATGCGTGTTGGATGCATCATCCCCTCAATCCCATCCCATTCTCTCTGGCTTTGTTGGCCCGTTCCAGTTACCCTAAGGAGAACAAAGAATAGGAAGTGAGTGTGCTGCTGGGACTTTCTGGGCAGGGGGGAGCGTTAAGATGTGGAGATCTCCCCACCCAAGAGAGGCTCTGTGGAGGCACAATCTGGTTGGGCAACAGCAGAATGTGCAGCACAACTCTGGCCCAGCTCCACGGCACCCTGTGAAGAATGAACAACCGGGACTTGCAGGATAGGAAGCGCACTAACAACACAACAGACGGCCCCAACGTCAGTGAGAAGGAGCGCATCCGAGGGCGCATGAAAATGGTGATTGGGCAGCTAGAAGGCATTCTGCAAGAACTCAAGGAGGTGGCAAAGGAACTTCGAGATGTAAGTCTGGTTCTTGATGTGCGTCCAAACTTAGGCTAAACGACCTGGAACAAGGCTCTGATTGTGCTTTTGTCGAATGGTTGTGGGTAAAGAGGATTGGAGAAGTTGCAGAAAGTGGATTGGGCAGAAATGTGCCAGAAAAAAAGTGCCTATAGTTGTGTTGAGCTCCATCTTGTTCTTGATCCTGATTTGTCTTATTTTAAGGATCCTGGTTGTTTGGGAGCATGTAAGTTCAATGCCTGAAAGGTGTGATCATTCTGAGGTTGCCAAAATGTTTTCTTGATGCACTTCTGACTTTTGGTGGTTCTGGGTAATAGTCTGTGTATTCTTCACATTGTGAAAATGTTTCTTTGCCAAATGTGATGTTCTGGAGTTTTGCATTGACCATTGTGGACACTATGAGGTGATTTAGCTTAAAAATAGACCAAACAAGGAATATAACTGTTGGTTCAGCTGGCAATATCTTGTAAATGGATGGGATGTGAGATGATGGTCAGATGTGGGCCATTAATGGTTGTAGAGTGGTACTCAAAAGTGAGCATACCCACCGTGCTTGGAATATAGTCTTTTTGTGAAATTCTTGGTCAGAAAAGTATTGGCTGTTAAATCTTGGCTAGATGATGGTACATGAAGCTTCCAAGTTGATTGGGCAGCACAACCAACTTAGCTGGATTCTCCTTCTCTTGCGAGATGTTTTTTTGCCTTTCCTTCTGGGATCAACATGCTCATTGTCCTAGATAGGTTCTTTCCTTTAGCTTGTTTTCTGGAGATGGAAAGTGTACCATAGCCAGGAAGATGGAAACCAAAGTGATCCAGTCCAAAAACTGCTAATGGGTTGATGGGCCTTTGCAAATGTCCAACAAGGTCAACTTCTAACCTTCTCTCAATTTGGTAGCCTCCAAATTAAAGCCCTTTCAGTTTCAAACTGCATTGTGTTTCTTGAAGACCCCAAAAAGAACAGGGGGCCTTTGCTTGCCATAACCAACTCTCCATGGTCAATTTGTCATGGCCAACTCACCACAGGACAACTCACCATGGTCAACTCACCATGGGACAACTCACTGCAGATCAATTCAACAATTCAATCTAATTGTTTAAAATGATTACAAAATTATAATTCTTGTCATTCTCTTTTCTTTTTGTCCCTCCTTTGACATCCTTTCTTTAATTATTCTATTCCACTATTTATTTGACATTAGTGTAACTCTTGTCCCATTGAGAGTTGTCCCTGGAGAGTTGGCCCATATGAGTTTCTGGAGCCTTTTATCTATCTATGGCAGGGGTCTTCAAGCTTATCAGCTTTAAGACTTGTGGATTTCAACTCCCAGAATTCCTCCTCCAGTCATGTTAGCTTTAAGACTTGTGGACTTCAACTCCCAGAATTCCTCCTCCAGTCATGTTAACTTAGGAATTCTGGGAGTTGAAGTCCACAAGTCTTAAACTTGCCAAGTTTGAAGACCCTTGATATATGGTATCTCCTCCTCCTCCTCCTCCTCCTCCTCCTCCTCCTCCTCCTCCTCCTCCTCCTCCTCCTCCTCCTCCTCCTCCTCCTCCTCCTCCTCCTCCTCCTCCTCTTCTTCTTCTTCTTCTTCTTCTTCTTCTTCTTCTTCTTCTTCTTCTTCTTCTTCTTCTTTCTTCTTCTTCTTCTTCTTCTCTTCTTCTTGTTGTTCTCCTCCTCCTCCTCCTCCTCCTCCTCCTCCTCCTCCTCCTCTTCTTCTCCTCCTCCTCCTCCATGTCCTCCTTCTGCCAAAGTACCCCAGTGCATGCCAATTGGCAGGGTACATATCACTTTACAACACACTTTAAAAAATCAATAGGAAATCTAACTGTTAAGTGGAACAATATTCACTGGAGGCCTTGTCATGATAAGAGCTTCAGCCAGACAGAAGACAGAAGAAGTAACTCAAAATTGAAAGACACAGCTACCTAAAATGAACTGCTGTCATTCAGAGTCCTCGACTTACAACACTTTGTTTAGTGACCGTTCCATGTTATAATGCCACTGGAAAAATGTTGCTTAGGAGGACCGTTTTTTCACAGTTACGATGTTTGCAGCCTCCCCATGGTCAAGTGATCAAAATTCAGATGGATGGCAACTGATTACCATTGCCATGTCCCAAGGTCCTGTTTTGTGACCTTCCGACAAGTAAAGCCAATGGGGAAGCCAGATTCAATTAGCAACCGGGTGACTAACTTACGAACTGTGGTGATCCACATAACGACTGTGGCAAGGAAGGTCACAAAGTGGGCATTTCACAACTGTCTTGCTTAGCAACAGAAATGTTGGGTTCAATTGTGGTCATAAGCCGAGGACTACCTGTACTTAAAAGGCTTCCAACGGCCAGGAGACTCAGGGGTTTAAAGGAAAAAAATAACAGAGGAAAGGAAATTTTGACTCCCTTTTCACTATTCCAGGGGTCTCCAGACTTGGCAGCTTTAAGACTGGTGGACTTCAACTCCCAGAATTCCTCCTCCAGTCATGTCAGCTCAGGAATTCTGGAAGTTGGGAAGTCCAGCAGTCTTAAACTTGCCAAGTTTGCAGACCCTTGTGATAGATGATAGATAGATGATAGATAGATGGATAGATAGATAGATAGATAGATAGATAGATAGATAGATAGATAGATAGAAAGATAGGGAGAGAGAGAGAGAGAGAGAGAGATGATAGATTGATAGGTGATAGATCAGGGGTCTTCAAACTTGACAGCTTTAAGACTTGTGGACTTCAACTCCCAGAATTCCTCCTCCAGTCATGTTAGCTCAGGAATTCTGGGGGTTGAAGTCCACAAGTCTTAAAGCTGACCAGTCTGAAGACCCTTGCTCTATTCAATAATACAGAGATTTAATAAGGACTTTGATGACTTCATGTACCCCATGAGATCATCCTGCCCATGAAGCAAATTAGGACATCATCATGCAAAAGAGAGGGATAACTTTGTTGGACACGTGACATAGCATGCAATCTCGCATAGACTCCAGAGGTTATCTCATTTGTGGGGTGACATCATGATGCATGGGACATCACACTTCCCTTGCACATGTGGGCATCTAGGAATGGTGATAATTCTACTATTTCTCCAAAGAATTACTTGTTATGGCTGACACATTTCCCAGTAGAATAACAGAGTTAGAAGGGACCTTGGAGGTCTTCAGGGAGCTGATCTCCAATCCTATCCTTTATACTTTTCTTCTAACCACATACATGCTTCACAACTTCACTAATTATCATTTTCCTTAAACACCTGTCTATATTACTTTCAGTTCCTCCTTTCCAACAGTTTCATTCTTCCTGTTTTAAACTTATCCATCCACTTTGCAAAAATATGTTTTCACAGTTAGCAACGGCTCAGCAGGATTACAAATAGTTCTGGTATATTTTGAAACCATCCTAGCTGAAAACTTTGGTTCGTGTCTCTTTCTTCTGGGGCCTCCCAGAAGCTATATCTTTGATTCTCACAGGGCAGCCCCTCAAATATTGGAACACTGCTATCACGAGTATGGTAACCATCTAGAGCAGTTTCCCTCAACCTGGTCAAGTTGAAGATGTGTGGACTTCAACTCCATGGCTGGCGGGCGAATTCTGAGAGTTGAAGTCCGCACATCTTCAAGTTGACCAGCTTAAGGGAAACTGCTCTACATGTTACCATTTCAATTCCAGCCTGCAAAAGGAACAGCCGTCCTCGCTTCTTCTGTTTGCTACCAAAAGCTGCTTGTGTGACAGGAGGGAAGGCCTCAAGTGAAACAAACCAAGTTTAGCTTCACCGTGATTCAGCAATTAAATTCTTCCAGGATTTCTTGTAGCAACAGGTTAAAAGCAGGTAGACGGAATAGATATTTGGTGGGTTGGTTGCCTGGTTACACAGAAATCCTTTCCTTGCTGAGAATTCATGTCTGGGCTCTTTAAAAAATGGGCTAGTACAGGTTCAACTTGTCAGCATCTCAGGTGCCATCTTCACAGGGTAGAAAATATGTCTGGTTCCCCCAGAGACAGTTTAATGCAGGGGTGTCTAACTTTGGCAACTTAAAAACTTGTGGACCACAATTTTAAGACTGGTGAACTTCAACTCTTAGAATTCCTCAGCCAGCCATATTGGCTGGGGAATTCTGGGAGTTGGAGTCTGCAAGTCTTAAAGTTGCCACGGTTGGACATTCTGGCTTAATACCTTTTGACGCAGATGTTTAAGACAAATCCTAAAATCTTCCCAGAAAATTGGCGTTAGTTCTGCCCGGTTTTGGGATGCAGTCTTCCATGAAGCTTCCAAAGCCAGGGTTGATCTTCAAGCCAACTGAAATTAGGATCCTCTGCCAGAAACCATGGTTCACTGGAACCTTGGTGTGCTGGAGACAACCCACCCAGCACTGTGGTTCATGAAGTTAGCTTGTGTGTCTTCACAATTTGAGCTTCTGGTCTCTTTGTAGCTGCTGTTCTGGGCTTGCAGGTTCAGGGGGAAAGGGACCGATCCTATGGTTGACCAACTGTGGTTAGTCATGATTGCCAAATGTAGCTGATGCTTTCCAGAAGTCTCATCCGTAAAAACTAAGACTTGTTCTGTGACCCCCCCCTTTGCTGATTATGTGCATGTTAATGAAAAGATGGCAAGCAGGGGTGTCAAGATAATGACTTTAACTGTGCAAATGAAACTCGGCCTCTTTTTTTACCTGCAAGGATCATGCAATTGCAGCCAACATCTGGATATTTATCTCTCCCTCTGCAGATGCTCCTTATTACATGCATTGGCTGCGATCTTTCCTCCACCCGCTGCACATTAAAAGACATTTAAAAATCACTTTTCAAACCCCTTTGAGAATAATTAAAGAAACCAGCTAAACTCCCACCGCATCCGGTTGCTGCTGTTCCATATATTCCCCTTAAATCCACAAATTATTCATTGAAGGCGGAGTTGTGCAACTTCCATGTTTGTAAACCTCCTCTCTGGCAAGGATTTGGAGAGTTCCAGGTGCTAAATTTGAGCAGCTTGCTGATGTGTTGCTGGATTCATATCTCCCTTGGAGTCATTCTCTCGTTCTCCTGTAGATGCTCAGCTTTTGAGGCCCAACTGAGATTGATGGGTGATTTATTTTGATCTGAGATCTTTTGTAAGAAGTTCTACCAGCATGATCTCTCCTTCCTGAATACAGGGTATGGAAAAGAGGAGAAGACACTCTTATCCTTGGTTTTCTTCCCTTCCCTTGTCCTATAAGAGAGTTGGAAGGGACCTTGGAAGTCTTCTATTCTCCTCCATCCTGCTTCTTGCCTTACCAACCTCCTTTTCTTTCTTTAAGATTCTCTTCATTTTTAAAGCCATCACAGTGGCGCAGTGGTTAGAGTGCAGCACTGCAGGCTACTTCTGCTGACTGCTGGCTGCCTGCAATTTGGCAGTTCAAATCTCACCAGGCTCAAGATTAAACCAGCCTTCCATTCTTCCGAGGTGGGTCAAATGAGGACCCAGATTGTTGGGGGGAAAGGCTGACTCTGTAAACTGCTTAGAGTGGGCTGTAAAGTGAAGCGGTGAATAAATCTAAGTGCTATTGCTAAGTGGGAAAGGGAGAAGGAGGGAAGGAGGGAAGGAAGGAAAGAAGGGCCGTGATGGCACAGTGCTTAGAATGCAGTATTGCAGGAAACTCTGCCCACTGCCAGTAGTTCAATCCTGACCAACTCAAGGTTGACTCAGCCTTCTGTCCTTCCGAGGTTGGTAAAATGAGGAGCCAGATTGTTGAGGGAAGAGGCTGACTCTGTAAACTGCTTAGAGGGGGCTGGAAAGCCCTGTGAAGCAGTGTATAAATCTAAGTGCTATTGCTAAGTGGGAAAGGGAGAAGGAGGGAGGGAGGGAAGGAAGGAAAGAAGGGCCGTGATGGCACAGTGCTTAGAATGCAGTATTGCAGGAAACTCTGCCCACTGCCAGTAGTTCAATCCTGACCAACTCAAGGTTGACTCAGCCTTCTGTCCTTCCGAGGTTGGTAAAATGAGGAGCCAGATTGTTGAGGGAAGAGGCTGACTCTGTAAACTGCTTAGAGGGGGCTGGAAAGCCCTGTGAAGCAGTGTATAAATCTAAGTGCTATTGCTAAGTGGGAAAGGGAGAAGGAGGGAGGGAGGGAAGGAAGGAAAGAAGGGCCGTGATGGCACAGTGCTTAGAATGCAGTATTGCAGGAAACTCTGCCCACTGCCAGTAGTTCAATCCTGACCAACTCAAGGTTGACTCAGCCTTCTGTCCTTCCGAGGTTGGTAAAATGAGGAGCCAGATTGTTGGGGGCAAGAGGCTGGCTCTGTAAACTGCTTAGAGGGGGCTGGAAAGCCCTGTGAAGCAGTGTATAAATCTAAGTGCTATTGCTAAATGGGAAGGGGAGAAGGAGGGAGGGAGGGAGAGAGGGACCCAGCAAAGGAAGGAAGGAAGAAAGGAAGAAAGGAGGGAAGGGCTGTGATGGCACAGTGCTTAGAATGCAGTATTGCAGGAAAACTCTGCCCACTGCCAGCAGTTCGATCCTGACCAGCTTAAGGTTGACTCAGCCTTCCATCCTTCCAAGGTTGATAAAATGGGGGCCCAGATTGTTGGGGGGGGGGGGCAATATCCTGACTCTGTAAACCACTTAGAGAGGAGTAAAGCACTCTGAAGATGTATATAAGTCTTAAAGCACTATTGCTTATCTGTCAACCACTCCAAAATTTGGTGGCCAATTGGTCTCATTTTGGAGGTATAGTTTGGGTCTGTTTTGAGATCTTGGTGAGGATTTAAACAAGAGTTTGACTGTGATGCACCTCCTAAAACTATTCTCCATTAACCTCCACTTTTAACATCTCCCAAATGTAGCCTTTTTTTTTTTTAAGGCAAATTGAAAAAAAATAGTCTTTGTATCATCCAACAGGTTTCTGTGACTCTCCATAAGATCAGAAAGTCCCATCAATCAATCTTAAAATAGTCAGGGAGCAGCATAAAACATCAGAAGGTGACAATTTTACAACCCCTCCAATCTGAAGAGCCTAGCCTACATGTTGCGAGAAATAGCTAAAACTCAGATTTTTCCACCATTGCTACGAGATCATGAGGTTGTTAAAATTGATGGCGGACACTGAAGTGTAACGTAATGCATTGTTCAAGTGTGTCACCTAAATGCTAAAGATATAAAACGAGGGGAAAACAACCACACAGCAGAATTATAAATAGAAGATTCTTAAATGAGAATGCCATTAGATCTAATCTAATACAAAATTATCATTTTGATATTAAAACTATGTCAACAATAATACGGTGCAGTATAACACGGCGGTATCAGTGATGTTATATATACAAGCCCAATAGCCACTAACATTTCTTAGGCTAAATTGTTCAATTAGTTCAAAAAGTACAAAATTTAAGATCTGGAGGACTTTGAACTTTGATCCCCAAAATTACACACACACACACACACACATGTATGAAGAAATTCTATATATGTCATCATTTGCAACTTTCCTCAATGCACATTGTTGTTATTGGTGTTCCTGGCATACGTGTTGTAAAATAACTACCCTTAGTATTCCTCATTTTATACATAGACATTCCTATTGCCAACTCGTAAATCATTCCTAGGCCTGTTTCCAAGTTGCCACAAGAAGGAGGCGGGGGAGAGGGAAAGGCCTGAGGGAGCAGTGTGGTAGATGAAGGCCAGAAGCACATTCCACACTTATCTTATAAAGATTATAGCCTAGGCTACTGGATCTTCTGCTCTCGAAAATCCTTCATTGGAGAATGTGATTGATGACACACCTAGTGGGGTGAGGGGGAAACAGGGTCATAGGTGATAATAAATTACGTGTCTCAGAGTTGGGTTCATACAGGTTAGTGCTGGACATGTTGCTCCTAATAATTCTTTTGAAGCTTGGCTCAAGGCTCATGATTTAATTAGGGCAATCACCAGAACTCTGACACGTATAAATGGAGGTTTTGATGCATTTGTTTCACATACAGGTATTCCTCAACTTACAACATTTAGTGACCTATTTGAAGTTACAACAGCTCTGAAAAAAAAGTGACTTAGGATCGCTTTTCACGCTTATGACCATTGCAGCACTTTGCGACTGACTTGTATCTATGACAGATGTACTGTCCAAGAGTTGTGTGAGACAAGCAAAGTCAATGGGGAAATCAGATTCAGTTAACAACTGTGTGACTAACTTAAACAATTGCAGGGATTCACTGTGGCAAGAAAGGTCATAAAACGGAACAAAGCTCACTTAAGAACTGTCTCATTTAGCAACAGAAATTTTGGGCTCAATTGTTGAGGGTTGGCTGTGTGTATATTTCTTGCAAAGGTTTGGTAGCCTTGGGGGAAAAAAGCATGTATTGTTATTTTTTTTCCCCTAGTGGCTTCTTATGGCTTGTTTTCAACCGTTCCCCAAGGAAATGGGACACACAATAGATACAAACTCAAGGTAAACCACACCAAACTTGATTGTCGGAAATACAACTTCAACAACAGAGAGGTTAATGTCTGGAATACTCTACCTGACTCTGTGGTTTCTTCCCCAAACCCCAAAAACTTTAACCTTAAACTGTCTACTATGGACCTCACCCCTTTCCTAAGAGGTCTGTAGGGGGGCGTGCATAAGCGCACCAACGTGCCTACCATCCCTGTCCTATTGTTTCTTTTATTTTTTTTATATGGACCCATTTCATGTATTCATAACTATGTATATACTTATACCTATTATCTTGTAAGCGATTGACAAATCAAATAAATAAATAAATAATTGTCCGCCCAAAGGTTATGAAAGGACATTTGCTGTCTCCTTGGGAGGAAACTGAAGGCTGGAGTGAAACCTGTCAGCAAGGATGTGGGAATGAGCTGCAATATTTATTCCCAGCAATGCTGCTTTGGGTCCCTGTAAGGGGTTGTAAGGATCAACCCTGGCTCGTAAATTACCTCCAGGGTTGCTGACAGCTTGTTCATTGGCCTCCAAGTGTAAATTCAATCTTGGAAGGGAGTTTAGAGCAGGGAGCAAACTCGCTATCCATTAACAAGAGCCATGAATCTTGGCTGCTTTGTAAAGTATGTGATCCACAGTCCAGAATGGGGTGGACAATTTAATTCTCCAAGGTTATAGGTGATAACACCAAGGTTCTCCCCCATACTGGCCATCCTCAGCAGGAAAAACAGGATTGCCACATCTGGCTCACTTCTGCAGAAACTGGGGAACCCATAGCACATATTACCTGTCCTGGTTTGAAACAGATGTGCCCTTCCTATGATGGGATTGGTTTGTTCTTCTGTTGTGATGAGCTGAAAATCTCTCCAAAGCTAGTCCAAAGGTGCTTTTTTAAGACACAATTGGTCTTTCTTATTGAAGACATTTTGCTTCTCATCCAGGAAGCTTCTAAAGTTCTGACTGATTGGTGGGGAATGGAAGGATTTATATTTCTTGCAGACAGCTGGTCATTTGCATTCTTTTAGAGAGTCATTGAGGCCACTTGGAGGTTTATCTGTGTCCTGGGGTCACCTGGATAATGCAAACATGTGTGTGACCTTCTTGGAACTGCTGAAGGGACTGTGTTGTAAGCAGGAGATAGTGGTGTCACATCACTTCCTCCAATCAAGGAGAGAAGCAACCGACAATTAAGGAAGAATTTCCTGACAGTGAGAACAATTGATCGGTGGAACAATTTGCCTCCAGAAGTTATAAATGCTCCAACACTGGATGTTTTTGGAGAAGAGATTGGACAATCATTTGTCTGAAATCGTCTAGGATCTCCTGTCTGAGCAGGAGGTTGGACTAGATGACCTCCAAGGCCCCTTCCAACTCTGTCATTCTGTTAAATCTGTCCCACAGATATTCTCTATTTCGCCCCACAAGTTGAGCTGTCCATGGTACTGAAACATAATACGTCTCTGCAGATTAAATTCTTGTGGGTCAGAGCAGCAAGTCAAATGCACCCCTTACCCAACACCCAGAGAGTAGGAAGGCAAAAGAAAATATAGTGTGTTGTGTGTGTGTGTGTGTGTGTGTGTGTGTGTATAAAACAAATTTGTAGCTGGATCTGTGAGGTTTGTCAGAAACCTGAACAGAGTCCTCTTGTGTCCATCCGTAGAAAAATAAGTGGTTAGAGGAAGATGTCCATAAAAACAGCCACATTTCCAAACCAAACAGGTCTCTCTCTGGAGTTATTCTGTCAAGAAAAGGCTGAACAGAAGGCTGCCTCTTGAAAAAGCATCTTTGGGACAATCAGGGCCTGGTTGACCGAGCATCTCCATAGACATCACCAAAACTAAGTTTCCTTTTCGGGTGCTGCTAATCCTCCGAGCATCTGTGCTTCGGACCCTGTAAGGGAAGAGCGAACTGGCTGGTTTTGCAGCTGCGTCTTAGTACCCCCAGAGAAAAGGAACAGGTGTTAAACTGAAAAGCTTTTGTTAGTTTCCTCCTTCCCTTTAGCAATAGACCGGTGCTGTGGAAAGCATCTGTCCACTAGATTTGTTTCTCCATCCTTTTGTTAACATTCCTCTTTTTTTTTTTTTTTTTAACGGCATGAAAGTAAGGGGATTTTTTGCTGTTGCAAAACCTGCATTGGCTTAAGGCAGCGATTTTTGCTTCTTCTTCTTCTTCTTCTTCTTCTTCTTCTCAGCACTTCACATCAACAGAAGGGAAGACAACCATCGCTTGCCTTCCGCCTGAGCTGCGGGAAAACAATGGCGGCATGGGAAAATAAATGCAGTCTTCAGTTTGATATGCAATGCATTTTGCAATTCAGATCCTGGATGTAGCAGAGGAAAAGGGCCGTTGTCCTCCTATCCTGGATTCAGGAGGGAGGAAGGGAACTGGTAGCCCTTTTTCAGACCAACAGATATTATGAAAAAAAGCAAAAATGTTCGATTTTTTTGTTAGGTGTTACCACACTCCTTCAGAGTCCAGAATACCAAAGGCTCATGTAGCTCTTCTACAAAAGTCTGGGTTGAGATGGATAGACGGTCAGCGTTGGAAGCCATGTTTTGCTTTGAAGCTTCAAGGCTGCCCCATTCAGCGCCTGGGAATTTGGGAAGGGAGGAATTTCATAGAGAGGGGGAAGATTAGACACAACAACATTCTTTCTCAGAGAATCAAGGACATGTTGTAGCCCTGGCACCTGGAGGGGAGTGTTTGGATGAATGTCTCCAGTTGGGACGATATTTTGATTGGTCCATGTGATGGACTGGTGGATGCAGGGGATGGATCTTTGGTTCTCTTTGGGGAAAGGGAAAACCCAGAATTCTCAGATCCGGGTTTTTCTCAGAAGTGCCAATATGACAACTCTAATAAAATGAAACTTTGAGGAAATGCTTGTCTCGGAGTTTATGGGTTTAGAGTTCCTTAGTTGAAATGCTGACATAGACACTTGGTCAGCTTCAACTGATAGATCAGGATACCAATCCATGGAAACCAAAGACCATGGACCTCTACTTGGAACTCAGAATAACGGAGTTGGAGACCTTCTAGTCCAACCCTCATCTCAAGCAGGAAACCCTGTACTGTTTCAGACAAATGATTGCCCAATCTCTTCTTAAAAACCTCCAGTGATGGAGCATCCACAACTTCTGGAGGCAAGTAGTTCCAGTGGTTAATTGTTCTAGCTGTTAGGAAATTTCTTCTTAGTTCCAAGTTGCTTCTCTCCTTGATGAATTTCCACCCATTGCTTCTTGTCCTGCCTTCAAGTGCTTTGGAGAAAAGATTGACCCCCTCTTCTTTGGGGCAACCCCTGAGATATTAGAAGACCGCTATCATGTCACCCCTAGTCCTTCTTTTCATGAGACTAGACATACCCAATTCCAAATTTCTGCTTAGTTCTTGGTTGCTTCTCTCCTTGATGAGTTTCCACCAGTTGCTTCTTGCCCTGCCTTGGAGAACAGATTGATGCTCTCTTCTTTGGGACAGCCCCTTAGAGGAAGGACTGTAGCATCCCTTCAGGTTTTCATTCCTAGCCCGGCCTTTCCTGCATTATGAATGGCTTCTGCCTGCAATCTAATCTCTTATCCCTTGTTCTCCTTCAATTCTCCTCCAGCCCAGGGTCACTTTGAACACTGACATTCAACTTCAGAATGGAAAGCTCATTAATATTAATCTTGTGTTCCTTCTGGTGATTAATTTATCCTCTCTGCCACCAGGATCCATTTCCTGCCCTTGCCTGTTTTTTCTTTCCCCTGTCCCCATCAATTTCTATTTTGGAAAGCCTCTGTACTTATTAGGATAAAACTTTGTCTCCGTCACTTAATAACTTCTAAACAACTTTTATCACATCCTCATCACTTTATGGTGATTGAGATAAAAGCCAGCAGATCAGCACAGCTGGAAATGAATTATTGACCATGAGGCACACCTAACCAGGGTGTTATTATTCTCCTAAGTACTTGTTATGAGAACAAAACACAAGCCTTCCACCAAAAACATCTCCCCCACCCAAGTCCTCTTCCCAGCCCATGACATGAATGATAAACCTCCAGTCCACACCATTCAAAGATAGCAAAAGCACTGAGACTTATATAGTGCTTTACAGTGCTTTCTTAGCCCTCTCGAAGAGGTTTACAGAGAGTCAGCATATTCGCCCCCAACAATCTGGGTCCTCATTTTGCCCACCTTGGAAAGATGGAAGGCTGAGTCAACTTGAGCCTGGTCAAGATCAAACTGCTGGCAGTTGACAGAATTAGCCTGCAATACTGCATTCTAACCACTGGGAGGGAGGGAAGGAAGGAAGGAAGGAATACCAATAGCAATAGCACTTATATACCACTTTATGGTGCCTTACAGCCCTCTCGAAGCAGTTGATAGAGTCAGCATCTTTGCCTCAACAACCTGGGTCCTCATTTTACCCACCCCAGAAGGATGGAAGGCTGAGTCAACCTTGAGCCTGGTCAGGATTGAACTCCAGGCTGTGGACAGAGTTAGCCTGCAATACTGCATTCTAATCACTGGGAGAGATGGAAGGAAGGAAGGAAGGAAGGAAGGAAGGAAGGAAGGAAGGAAGGAAGGAAGGAAGGAAGGAAGGAATAGCAATAGCACTTAGATTTATATACCACTTTATAATGCTTTATAGCCCCTTTCTAAGTGGTTTACAGAGTCAGCCTCTTGCCCCCAACAATCTGGGTCCTCCTTTTACCCACCTCAGAAGGATGGAAGGCTGAGTCAACCTTGAGCCAGTGAGATTCAAACTACCAAATTGCAGGCAGCTGCCAATCAGCAGAAGTAGCCTGCAGTGCAACACTCTAACCACTGCACCACCATGGCTCATCAAGATGATCTAATCAAGCAGGTTTCTAATAGCGAATAAAGGTGTACATACCTATCCCAGGATAATGTTGGATAGGATCCAATCTGGGTCGGTCACTGGGACCAGAGGTTTAGTCTTCTGAACTCATTCAGTCTTGGGCTGGAGGCCATCCTCAGGGAATTCCTCTCTAGCAGAGTGTATTCTTTTGGTTATTCTGTGTGTGGTATTTATACAGTGCTTGGCTGTGTACAGCTTTTTAGTTGTTGATTGGGGTATTGATGATTGGCTAGGAAGCTGTTGTTTCCTTGTGTTGCCAAGCCCTTTGCCTGCTTAGTAATTGATGTGCTGGTGGTAAATCAGGACTCCTGTTGATTGATGTTTCCCAGGCTTCAATCTCTTACCTGGCTGTTTTTGTACCTGCTTGTCCGACAATCTTAGTAGCTGCAAAATTGAACTCATGTCTTTGTTTGTTGCATTGTGAGGCTACCAATGAGTTCAGATTTCTAATAACTTCTTCATTATCAGTAACTGGCTGTAAGTTGAGGTCCAGTTTTTGATATTTTTTTAAAATATAAATGATGCTGCGCATCAATGGATAAATGGCCTAGACTTGGGTCTTTTTAACATTTATATTTTGTTGTTAATCTACGTGAAACATTAACATATATTGCTAGGCCCTGTCTGTTATGCCATCCGCTAAGTAAATAAATTATAAATTCAGTAACACATGGTTGCCATCTGATGCAAAATTGTTATTGTACACACCAAGATGGAAGGATAATGAAATACCCACCACAGAAGATTGGATCATAAAATTGATGGAGCTCGCAGAAATAGCAGAGCTGACCAGTTTGGTCAGAGGGAAAAAAAAGATACAGAATACAGAAAGATGGAGTTGATTTGGTGATTTAAAAGAGTGAAAGAGAAAGGGGAAAGGGGAAAGAACAAGATGGCAATTCGGGAATACGAATGAAGAACAAAGAATGAAGATTCTATGGTGGGTTTTTTTTTTTCATTTTTCTTCTTAAATTTTCATAATTTTGGTGTATTGAATAATTCTAGCAGAACATTTAAAAAAAACAAAACAGATGGTTACCATCCAAGTGTGTCTAAAAAAAGGTCATATGGCTTAATAGAACAACAGAGTTGGAAGGGACCTTGGAGGTCTTCTAGATCAACTCCCTGCTTAGGCAGGAAACATTCTGCCATTACAGATGAATGGTTGTCCAATCTCTTCTTAAAAACCTCCAGTGTTGGAGCATTCACAACTTCTGGAGGCAAGTTGTTCCACTGGTTAATTGTTCTGTCAGGAAATCCTTAGTTTCAGGTTGCTTCTGTCCTTGATTAATTTCCATCCATGGTTTCTTGTCCTGCTTTCAGATGTTTTGGACAATAGGTAGACCCTCTCTTCTCTGTGGACCACTGCTACAACTATGTCTATAAACATGTAGCACAATTTAGGAGATCCTTGCTTCTTCCATGTCATTTTCTCCTTCTTTTTGGTGTCATCGCGTTTGAGCAAGAGTTCCAGAAAACACATCTTTTTCTGCTCTTTTCGTAGTCACGATTATCCAGTCCTGAGGTCTACAAGCGGACACCTCCCATTTTATGACAGCCCAACAGCCTCCCTTTTCCTGTGTGATGTGTATTTTTCTTCGATACCACTAAGGGGACATTTCTCCGTGTCTTTTGACAAATGTCTTCCTCCAGGAATCCAAAGTATTCTTGGCAAACCCAGGAAGAAATAGTGACAAGCTGATCACAGCAGACATACCTGGGGTGGGGGGTGGGGGGGAAAGAGTCACAATTTATGCCCACATTTCAAAAAAACATTTGTCAGCTCTTTGGCCTGACGATTCTCCAGCAGCCAACCTGTCAAAGATGTGGGTCATTAAGAGAAGACAAAGAGGAGGAGGCGGCATTCTTCCCTTGGTCAATCCTCTCCAGGATTTCAGGCATTATAGGGAAGGGAAAACAGATGGCCAGGTAGTGAAAGCAGAGGGGGAACAGGAGGAGAAATGAAATAGAGCAAAGGCAAGGTTAGATCCAAAAGGAGGAAAGGTCAAATACGGAAAAGAGCGGCATCCATCTTTCTTCTTTGGTTCTCCCTTTTCCTAAAATGGATGCTGGGCCCCTTCGCAAAACGGTAGAAGGAACTTAAGTAAAGTTAAAGTGGGGAACTTAAATGGGGAAATCAAGAGGTAAATAAGGCATGTTTTCCCCAACTTGAGGCCTTACAGCCAGATATCCTGGGAAATTGTAGCTCTTTCTCCTTTCCATCCTCCTCTCCCTCCCTTTGGGAGTTGTGGGTGCTCCATC
The DNA here is from genome assembly GCA_033807585.1 of Hydrophis major. Classification (NCBI taxonomy): domain Eukaryota; kingdom Metazoa; phylum Chordata; class Lepidosauria; order Squamata; family Elapidae; genus Hydrophis; species Hydrophis major. The sequence continues at coordinate 4,142,994 of CM066337.1, forward strand.
ACTGGAGGCGTTTAAAAAGAGACTGGACAGCCATTTGTCTGAAATGGTGTAGGGTCTCCTGCTTGGGCGGAGAAGTTGGAGGAGAAGACCTACCAGGTCTCTTCCAATTCTGTTATTCAGATAGTCTGCCATTCCCTTCTTTTCTCCCTCCTGCCCTTCCCCGCTCCCACTCCCCTTTCCTCCCTCTCTTCATTCTTTCCTTCCATCCTTCCTCCATCTCTTCCTTTTTCTCCTTTATTTCCTTGGTTCCTTCCTCCCTTCTTTCCATCTTTCCTTCCTCCCTCCCTCTCCTTCCCCTTCCTTCTTTCCTTCTCTTCCTTCCTTCCTGCCTTCCTTCCTTCCCCTTCCTTCTTTTCTTCCTTCTCCTTCCTTCCTTCCTTCTCTTCCTTCCTTCTCCTTCTTTCCTCCCTCCTTCTCCTTCCTTCCTCCCTCCTTCTCCTTCCTCCCTTCTTTCCATCCTTCCTTCCTCCCTCCCTCCCTCCCTCTCCTTCCCCTTCCTTCTTTCCTTCTCTTCCTTCCTGCCTGCCTTCCTTCCCCTTCCTTCTTTTCTTCCTTCTCCTTCCTTCCTTCTCTTCCTTCCTTCCCCTTCTTTCCTCCCTCCTTCCCCTTCTTTCCTCCCTCCTTCTCCTTCCTCCCTTCTTTCCATCCTTCCTCCCTCCCTCCCTCTCCTTCCCCTTCCTTCTTTCCTTCTCTTCCTTCCTGCCTGCCTTCCTTCCCCTTCCTTCTTTTCTTCCTTCTCCTTCCTTCCTTCTCTTCCTTCCTTCCCCTTCTTTCCTCCCTCCTTCTCCTTCCTTCCTTCTCAAAAATAGGTCGATCAAAAATCCCGATAAAAACCTGAGCAAGCTCTCTGATTTCAACTTCCATCTTGTTTCCAAGCATTTAGCAGAACTCTGGGGAGAATTTCAGGAAGGGAGGTGTTTTTCCCTCCCCCTCGAAGGCAAGAGGGTCGATCCCCATCCTTTCCTCCTCCTCCTTTGGCTTAGAAGACCAGGGACCCCCCCCCCCCAAGGCCCCTCTTCCCCCATTCCCTGGAGCCCGGAGCCTTGGGGCTCTCGATGGAAACAGCCTGCTTGACTCCGCTGAAGAAGGGAAGCAGCCCATCGGGTGCCCAGAGGAACCTAGCGGGCTTAGCATCCCTCTGCCCAGCTGCCTGCACCCTCCTGGGGGGCTGAGGCTCCAGGCCTGAAGGTCCCCAGCAAAAGGCAGTGACATTCAAGGAGCCACGAAGCCAGAGAGGAGGGACGACGTGATCCAAGGAAGAACAAGGGCAAGAGTTTGTTTTCCGAACTGTCCCCTCCAGCATTTTCCCCTTGGATGTTCTCGGGGAGCAGCCTCCGGCCTGGCACCCTCTGCTGGAGGCGGTGGGAAGCGTCCCGGTTCTGCACCCACCCCCAAACTTCTCCATGCCCACTCCCCCTCTGTTCCCCCAGCAGCTTTTCCACTCCTGACATTGATTCAGTTTCTCCTTTTCCTTTTGTGACAGGCCTCTCTCCCAGCTGTTGCCATAGTGATTGCAGTGACCATGGCGTGGAGCCTAAAGCAAACATCAGTTCTTTCGAACCGTATGATTTATATTCCCAGTATTTCTCAGATGTGTTAAATACAGGATCTTAATTGACTCTTTCCTCTGAAGTCAAGTCAGATTAATTAAAAAGAAAAAAAAAGAAAGACCTCAAGCTTCCAATTTGGCAAAGGTTTCTGTATTTGGGTTCTGGTATGCTCCTTCCTCCCTTCCTTTCCGCCCTCTATTTCTCCTTCCTTCCTTCCTTCCTTCCATCCTTCCTTCCTTCCTCTCCTTCTTTCCTCCTTCCTTCCTTCCTCCTTCCTTCCTTCCTTCCTCTATTCCCACCCTCTATTTCTCCTTCCTTCCTTCCTTCCTCCTTCCTTCCTTCCTCTATTCCCACCCTCTATTTCTCCTTCCTTCCTCCTTCCTTCCTTCCTCTGTTCCCACCCTCGATTTCTCCTTCCTTCCTTCCTCCTTCCTTCCTTCCTTCCTCTATTCCCACCCTCTATTTCTCCTTCCTTCCTTCCTTCCTCCTTCCTTCCTTCCTTCCTTCCTCTATTCCCACCCTCTATTTCTCCTTCCTTCCTCCTTCCTTCCTCTATTCCCACCCTCTATTTCTCCTTCCTCCCTCCTTCCTTCCTTCCTCTATTCCCACCCTCTATTTCTCCTTCCTTCCTTCCTTCCTTCCTTCCTTCCTTCCTTCCTTCCTTCCTCCTTCCTTCCTTCCTCTATTCCCACCCTCTATTTCTCCTTCCTTCCTCCTTCCTTCCTTCCTCTATTCCCACCCTCGATTTCTCCTTCCTTCCTTCCTTCCTTCCTTCCTCCTTCCTTCCTTCCTTCCTCTATTCCCACCCTCTATTTCTCCTTCCTTCCTCCCTCCCTCCTTCCTTCCTTCCTCTATTCCCACCCTCTATTTCTCCTTCCATCCATCCTTCCTTCCTTCCTCTCCTTCCTTCCTTCCTCCTTCCTTCCTCTATTCCCGTTCTCTATTTCTCCTTCCTTCCTTCCTTCCTTCCTTCCTCCTTCCTTCCTTCCTTCCTCCTTCCTTCCTTCCTTCCTCTATTCCCACCCTCTTTCTCCTTCCTTCCTCTCCTTCCTTCCTCCTTCCTTCCTTTCTCTATTCCCGCTCCCTATTTCTCCTTCCTTCCTTCCTTCCTTCCGTCCTTCCTTCCTTCCTCTCCTTCTTTCCTCCTTCCTTCCTTCCTCTATTCCCACCCTCTATTTCTCTTTCCTTCCTTCCTTCCTTCCTCTCCTTCCTTCCTTCCTCTATTCCCACTCTCTATTTCTCCTTCCTCCTTCCTTCCTCCTTCCTTCCTTCCTTTCTTCCTCCCTCCCTCCCTCCCTCTCTCTATTTCCACCCTCTATTTCTTCCTTCCCTCTATTTCTCTTTCCTTCCTTCCTCCCCTCCCTTCCTCCTCCCTCCTTTCCCTTCCTGTTTCCTCTTTTCTTTCCCACTCTCTATTTCTCCCGTCTCCCTCCCTCCTTCCTTCCTTCCTTCTTCTCCCCATTTGCTTTTCCCAAAGCAAAGTATGAAAGATGCTGATTTGCCATCAAATTCAGATTGTTCTAAACAGGCTGCTGGGCAGATGCGTCGTCCACAGGGAGCCTGTGCCATCCCTCCTGTTATAAGGGTGCCCACCTGGGAAATCCTTCCCCTTGGTGAAAAGGGATCCAATTGGGCCCCTAAGTATATTGTCCTGAAGCTGACAATGAAAGAAGTGACTAATTTCTAACACCGATGTGTGTTGTTTTGCGGAATAGATGTGTATTAACTCTGTGGCTGCTCCTTATAAATAGAAACACAATGTGACTCACCTACAGAGGGGAAAATCGTGGCCACTAAGGGTCTTCGTGGCTCGGTTGGCATTTTAGATAATGTCGTGCCAACACTGGCTGCTGAATTTCTCAAGGGGGCTCTTTCCCTGGGAATTCGGCTTCTGTTTTTCTACCTTGTTCTCAGACAGGTTGAGAATTTCTTTCACGTTTCTCTCGCTGTCGGTTTTCCGCTTCCTCTTTCCCCGGGGGGCTATTACTGGTGTTGCTGCAGTATTAAAAGAATGAGAGAGTTGGAAGGGGGCCTTGGAGGTCTTCTAGTCCACCCCATGCTCCAGAAAGAGACCCTAGACCAGTTCAGACAAGTGACCAAGATCTTCTTAAAAGCCTCCAGTGACCTCTGGAGGCCAAGTCGTTCCACTGATTAATTGTTCTCACCGTCAAGAAGTTTCTTAGTTCTAGGTTGCTTCTCCCCTTGATTAGCGAGCAATTGGCAAACCAAATCAAATCAAATAAAAATAAAATCAAGACACAACGAAGACGAACCCATTACTTCTTGTCTTGTTTTGGAGATGCCTCTTTCTTCCAACACGACGATACCGCAATTCTCTTCTGCAGGGGGGAAAGATCTAAATTCAACTGTTGCTCTGAAGTCTGGCAGCCATGAAGCAGGGAGGGGAGGCCTGCTTAGGCAGCTGATTCCAGTAGATTCCTCTTTAATGTGATACCATTCTATTCTTACACTACAAAGCTGGCTGAGTATGTCCAGCTTAATGAAAAGAAGGATTAAGGGGGGGCAGGATAGCAGTCTTCCAATATCTCAGGGGCTGCCCCAAAGAAGGAGGGAGTCAATCTATTCTCCAAAGCCCCTAAAGGCAGGACAAGAAGCAGTGGGTGAAAACTCATCCAGAAGAGAAGCAACTTAGAACTAAGGAGAAATTTCATAACTGGGAGAAAAATTAACCAGTGGAACAACTTGCCTCCAGAAGTTGGGAATTACTCCAACACTAGGAGTTTCTAAAAAGAGGTTGGATAACCATTTGTCTGAAATGGACTAGGGTTTCCTGCCTGGGCAGCGGGTTGGCCTAGAAGACCTCCAAGGCCCCTTCCAACTCTGATATTCTATTCTATTTTCTATTCTATTCTATTCTCTATTCTATTCTCTATTCTATTCTCTATTCTATTCTATTCTATTCTATTCTATACTATACTATTCTATTCTCTATTCTATTCTATTCTCTATTCTATTCTATTCTCTTTTCTATTCTATTCTATACTATTCTATTCTCTATTCTATTCTATTTTCTATTCTATTCTATTCTATTCTATTCTATTCTATTCTATTCTATACTATTCTATTCTCTATTCTATTCTATTCTATTTTCTATTCTATTCTATTTTCTATTCTATTCTATTCTATTCAAGAATTCTGAGAGTTGACGTCCTCCAGACTTAAAGTTGCCAGGTTGGAGACCCCTGCTTTAGATAGATGGCTGTCCTATTTCTTTGAGCCTCTTTTCTTCTTGTTGACCTTGGAGGACAGGTCCAACCTCTTGGAGCCCAACCAGCCAAGATCAATCGGTTTCCCCTTTTCAACCCAGCTCTTTCATCATCTCCTCTTTTATTCGTGTGTGTGTGTGTGTGTGTGTGTGTGTGTGTAGATTTCTATTACCCCGTTCTTCCTGATTTCCTTGCAACTGCCTTCTTCGCCTCTCCTGAGTGTGCTTCTGTGTATATAATTAGGTTGGAGGGAGCTTGCCGTGCAAGCTGCGTTTCAAGTATTGTGCTCTAGAGTTGTGTGTAGGGTAGACTACTGATCTCCGACAATGGAGGCTCAGAGTTTGCTCCTGACTCCAAACCACCCCCCTCAAATTTGTGCAGGAGACGAAGGCGGGAAATTAACCTCTTTCCCCACCTGTTTAAAATGTGTTGAATAAATGCACCCTCGCCTTTGCTGTCTATTTTAGGCATTGTGGGCTAGCAAAAGTGATGCCAGTCTATGAAAGGAAGGGAGGGAGGGAGGAAGGAAAGGAAGGAAAGGAAAGAAAGAAAAAATGAAAGAAAGAAAGGGAAGGAAAGGAAAGGAAAGGAAGGAAAGGAAAGGAAGGAAAAATGAAAGAAAGAAGGAAGGAATGGAAGGATGGAAAGAAAGGAAAGGAAGGAAAGAAAAGAAAAGAAAGAAGAAAAGAAAGGAAAGAAAGGAAAAGGAAAGAAAGAAAGACAGAAAGAATGTACGTAGGTAGGTAGTAGGGACATTTCACGGTTTCTAGTGACCAAGAATAATCCCAGTTTTCATTGAACACAAGCTCCTTGGCGTGAAATGTAACTTCAAACAAGGAAAATATTTTTCATGTCTCTCTTTTAAATTACTCATGAAGGGCTCTCAGGCTGTGCTGTGCTGCTCTTCTCTTCTCTTGTAGCTAACTAAGGTCTTAAGGAAGACAGGTGAAGCTGGGCTTCCTTCCAAATCCCCAGAAGATAAATGAAATCAGAGTAATCTTGGTTGATCATAAGGTGAGGGGGTCAAGCTATTCTCCAAAGCACCTGAAGGCAGGGCAAGAAGCAACGGAAGCAACCTAGAACTAAGGAGAAACTTCTTGACAATGAGAACAATTAATCTGGATTTGCCTCCAGAAGTTGTAATTCTGATTGTCTCATTGGTTCTTAAGATGATTCTAAGAACATTGCAAAAATTCTTGGAATTATGGCTCTTTCCCATTTCTCTCTCATGCTTCGAGATAAATTTGGAGCCCAGTGTAATGAAGGTGGCGTATCACCTTTAGGTATGAAGATGTTTGTTACTAGGAAATGCCAGTCCCATGTCTTGTTAAAATATTTAAGAATCCACTGTATGTGTAGAGGCTTCCTACTGCTACAGAATGCTTTGTCAGGATTCCGGCAGTTACCCCCCGTTCGATCCTGAGTCTCGAGACAAACTTCCAAAACTTCAAAAGGATTTATTAGGAGTTTCGGCACTGCCTGGGTCAGTGGGATTCAAATTTTTTAACAACCAGTTCTGTGGGCGTGGCTTAGGTGGTGGGCATGGCTTGGTGATCATGTTATTGGCTGGGCGTGGCCAACTCAACATCACTCACATCGAGGCCAGCATCTCTTCGCCTGGCCTCTCATGACTGTGGGGATGCTGCAACAGTCGTAAGTGTGAAAAATGGTCATGTCACTTTTTTTCAGTGCCATTGTAACTTTGAATGGTCACTCCACACAAGCAAAGTACCAGCAAAGGAGGGGAAAAAAACTCCAGAGAAGTTCCTGAGGCAAGAAGTCTAGTCCTGCCAAGAATGTAATAAGGGTTAACAGAGAGGCAGTTTCTGTAAGCAACACCAGAATCTTTCCTTCCTGCCTTCCTTACAGGATTAGGCCAGGAATTTCTTCTAACAACCGGTTCTCCAAACTGCTTAGAACGTTAACAACTGGTTCTAGGGACTAGGTGCAAACCGGTAGACTCCCACCCCTGGCCTGGGTGTATCTACAAGCAGCAGAGGAAAACTGACTTTGCCTCCACTCCCATTTTGCTCAATGAAGTCTAATACATTCTGAACAGAGTTTTCCCACGCAGCCCGGACGGTGTTTTATTGAAGGGCAGATGGTGACTTAAGGACACTGTGATGTAGACTCAGAGTTAGTAAGGAGGCCAGCTGGTTAAGATGATTAGTTTGCCATCTGCCACACCGGATGGAGTTTGTGGGAGGGGAGGCATAACCCCGGGGCCAGTAAGTAGCTGCAAGCCATATCCTATTGCTTTGGGGTGAGGCTCTAGAACCTCCTTGAAAAGTTGTGGCTCTGTTGCAACGCCAATGTGTGAGTTTGTCCCTGACGCAGGCAGTAAAACACGTAATATTTTATTTTACAGTAAAGCAAGCCCGATATTTGGGGAAACAAAGGAGAGATGGAAACTAGGAACCTTGTAAGAGGAGGCAAGATACTTATCCTATAGAGTGGGAGGAACAGAAATAACTGAACTTTTGAATACTGTTTCCCTATGTAAGATTTGTTACTGAAACAGAACAACTGCATATCTGTGGGGCCTTTGGGCCTCTGAGCTTTGCAGTTTGCTTGTGAGACGTTTCACTACCCAACAAGGTAACATCATCTGTGCAATCACCTATTCGTCCCTTTGTTACTTTATGCTCTTTTTTTCCTGCTATCTACCATGTGCCAAAACTTAAGGCTTCTCAACCTGACTTACTCTGAGATTCATGCAACACTTTGACCAAGAGGAAAGGGAGTTTGGGTAGTTTCCGCCTCAGCCCAGGACCCCATCTTCGTGATCAAGTCATCTGATGATGGGGTTGCTCCAGACCTTGCTCCAAAGAAGAAGATTCCCCCCAAAAGAACGGAGGGCAGAGAAAAAGGGGATGCGGTGGCTCAGTGGCTAAGACGCTGAGCTTGTTGATCAGAAAGGTCAGCAGTTCGGCGGTTCGAATCCCCAGCGCCGTGTGATGGAGTGAGCTCCCGTGACCTGTCCCAACTTCTGTGAATCTAGCAGTTCAAAAGCACGTCAAAAAAAAAATGCAAGTAGAAAAATAGGTACCCATTTGGTGGGAAGGGAACAGTGTTCCATGTCCCTTTGCCATTTAGTCATGCCAACCACATGACCACGGAGACGTCTTCGGACAGCGCTGGCTCTTCTTCGGCTTTGTAAACGGAGGTGAACAGTGCCCCCTAGAGCTGGAAATGACTAGCACGGATGTGCGAGGGGAACCTTTACCTTACTTTATAAATAACTTAAGGTGGCAAAGATACATCATATTCCTTCCTTCTCCTATTTTCCCCACAATAACAACCCTGCGAGATGGGTTGGGCTGACAGAGAGGCACTGATTCAAAGTCTCCCAGCTGGCTTTCAAATCTAAGGTCGGACTAGAACTCACTGTCTCCTGGTGTTTGGCCCACTCAGCTGGCTTTCATGCCTAAGGCAGGACTGAAAACTCACCGTCTCCTGGTAGTTGGTCCAAAATCACCCAGCCAGTTTCCATGTCTAAGGTGGGACTAGAACTCCCTGTCTCCTGGGGATTGGCCCAAAGTCACCCAGCTGGCTTTATGCTTAAAGCAGCACTAGAAATCACCATTTCCTGATTTCTGGCATAAATATACACAGATTATTATTCTAACACCAATTCTAGCATAGCACGCACATTGATATATAAAAGCTTCAGAAATTCACTAAAGACATCCTTTCTCATTCATTAAAACAGCCTCTTGTTTCCAATTTGCTATTGGAACCTGGGGAAAAATATGTCCCTGCTTTTAGAAATCCATCCATTAAAGTTAGAGAGGCTCTTAAAGCAGCTATACCTCAAGGATATCATTTCCCCCCCCCCCAATTTTGAAGCAAGAGAGATAAGGAAATTGTTCTCTTCTTTCCCTTCCCAAGCGCAGAAGTCAACAGAATTAGCAACATGCCAAATTTCAAGTTTGTAGGCTTTATGGTTCTGGAAATTTTGTGATGGTGCATGAATGGTATTTCACTTTTATAGAGAGAGATAAGAGGTGGTATTCAGCAGGTTCTGACCAGTTCTGGAGAACCAGTAGTAGAAATGTTAAGTAGTTCGGAGAACCGGTGAATACCACCTCTGACTGGCCCTGCCCCCATCTATTCTCCGCCTCCTGAGTCCCAGCTGATTGGCTGGGTTTTCTTTGGTTGCCCTGCACAGGAGAACAGAGCTGGAAAGCAGGTTAGTGGGGTGGACTAAAGTGTATATAGGACTTCCCGGATGGAAGTGAGTCCTGATTTGGAAACAGTTGCCTTAGCAGATCAACACCTGTCCTGAGATAAATGCAAGCTGCCAAAATGGACCATTTGAATCCGTCTGACCTGACCATGATCTTGTTAGCTCTTGAAGACCTAAAGCATGAATCCAGGCCCAGCTTGGCCTTTCCTTCTGATGCCTTGCTGATGGGATCAATGGAGGAGAGTTTAATTGGGAAGATTAACAGGAGGAAGAACAAAGTTAATACGAGATTGTCAGCAATTACCAGCTGCTCTTGTTCTCAGAAGCTGGTTTTGGCAGGTTTCCTGGCTGCTTCTCCATTTCATTAAATAGGTCATGTAGGTAGTAAGTAACACCTGGTGCCTTCAGCCTCTCGAATTGCAATCCCCAGTAGCCCCACACAAACACACACACACGTCCAACATGGACCATGAGTGAGGAAAATGGGAGATGTGATCCCTCAACATCTCCAAGAAAATTACAGCAGCTTATTGAATTTCATTTATTTATTTATTTGGGAGGCCCTGCTGTGTTTTTTCAGACTGCATTCTTTCCTTAGATGTTTGGCTAAGCTGTAAAATAACACTAATTTATCTGTAGCTCAAAAGAAAAAAAAACATTTAAAAGAAAGAAAAAAGTAGGAACAAACCATCTACCTGTTTGTAATTTTAGAGAGAGACAGACACAGAGAGAGAGAGAGAGAGAGAGAGAGAGAGAGAGAAAGAAATATAGATATATAGATGTAGATATAAATAAAACGCAGGATCTGTTTAAGGCCAACTCACTCCAAAGAAGAAGAACCAAAATCGAAGGACAATAACATTAAAAACAAATGCAAATAAGCAAGAAGAGATTGGATTAAATTGAGGTCTTGGAGGTAATTGCTGATCTCTTTGACCTGCTGGTTGATATACAAGCTGGATTTCTTTGGGCAATCTTGAAACAAGGTTGATTACTGCAAGAACTAAAAACAAATATTCAATCATCTATTTTATATAATAAAGACATACAAAAGACTTATGAATAGAGTAGTAAATAGTAAGTAAAGTAAATCTTATGCATATAATAAACAATGTAAGCCTTGCGGATGTAGTAAAGACAAACTAAGATCTAACAGTCATGCTGGTCTATGAGTTGGAAGGGACCTTGGAGGTCTTCTAGTCCAACCCCTTCTGCCCAAGTCCTCATACCATCCTGGACAATTGGTTGTTCAAACTTTTCTTGAAAACCTTCAGTGATGAATGACCCACAACTTCAAATACTAATTGTTCTCACTGTTTGAAAATTCTTCCTTTGTTCCAGGTTGGCTCTCCCTCAGAGAAGCTTCCGCCCATTGTTTCTCGTCTTGCCTTCAGGTGCTTTGGAGAATCAATTGACCCCTTCTTCCCTTTGAGACCCCCTCAAATACTGGAAGACTGCTATCATGTCACCCTTAGTCCTTCTCTTCATTTCTTGCAGACGTTTCAATACCCAACTAGGTAACATCATCAGTGCTAGAAGGGGGGAGGGTTTGCAGGGAGGAGGAGGAGGAGGAGGAGGAGAATGATGATGACTGTGGGGTCCTTTGTGGTCCCTGAGCTTGATGGTTTTCTATTGCAAACCTTTCACGACCAAATTAGGTAACATCTTCAGTGCTAGAAAGAAGTGGAGTTTGCAAAATGGAGGAGGAGGAAGATTATGGGGGTCCTTGGTGGTCTCTGAGCTTGGTTGTGTTCTTAAAGACAATTCTTTTTTTTTTTCAAAAAGTTTTTTATTTGTGTTTTAAAACAACTCCATCTTTCCATTATACAGTTTGTTGACTGGGTACATATACCTTGTGCAAATGTTTATATTTTGTATACATTTCTCACTGAAATTACATTCATGTTACAACGTACTCATGAATATATATATATATATATATATCTTATCATTATAACATTATCATTTAATGTAAGACATTTCATGACCCAAGTAGGGAACACCATCAGTGTTAGTCTCCTGGATTTCCCACAATGAACCAACCGATAACCCTTCCTCTTTTCCCCCCATCCTACGTCACGTGAACCAATCCCCCTTCAGTTCCAATTCTCTCTGCGCCATTCACATTGACCTTGAATTACTAAAGAATTTATTTTGTCTACTGAAAGCTACTCAAATAATATCAGCCCCCTCCATTTCTCTGCAGCTATGTGGCAGCTTTTAATAACGATTCCAAAGCTGACATGAGGTTTGCAAGCCACTGATATATAAACAGAGTGTTAACAAACCACTCCTGTCTAGTACCAATGATGTTTACCTAGTTTGGGTCATGAAACATCTGCAATAAAACATCCCATGCTCAGAGGGCATTAAGGGCCCCTCATGTCAACCCTGAGCTACAAAATATTCTCATTTGTTGGTTTTGTGACATTGTTAAGCCACCCAGAGTTGCCCAACAGCAGCAGCATATAAATGGAATATAAAAATAGGATTTAGAAATGATGACAAGTTGACAGAATGTCCCATCCGCCAGTTGCAAAAGGCTGAAATTTTTCGATCTGCAAAGGTACCACACTTGCGCAGGATGATATCCTCGGCTTTTGGAGGGCTGAAGGCAGTGCCCAGGAAGACCAACAGCAGCTAATGAACTCGCAGCTGTGACTTCACATGGTGGTGAACAGATAATAATAATAATAATAATAATAATAATAATAATAATAATAATAATAATAACAACAACAACAACAACAACAACAACACCCATGGCTATTAACTAACACATTAAAGCGACTTCCCTAAACATCAACTGCTCATCTAATTATTTTTAAGCAGTCATTACTGTTTGGGGTTATGGGCAAAGCTGCCTTAATGGGAGGGCCCAGAAAATGATGTGGTTTAAAAGCTGGGGAGGGAAAAAAAATGAATTATAGACTTTGCCAGAGCTGAAGTCGCACAGCCGGCGTTGTTGCATTTTAATCAGAATAGAGCTGGAAGGGACCTTGGAGGCAATCTAGTTCAATGGTTGCCAAATGGTGGGCCGGCGACCAGTGGTGGTCTATGAGAAAAATTTGGTGGTTCGCAGAGAAATGTTTCCCCCTCCCCAAAGCAATTAATCCAGGCTGCATGGGAACACAAGGCTGCGTCGCTCACATGACCTGAGGGACCTCAAAGCTTGTGTCGCATTGTGAAAAACATGTAGTGAGGGGAGGAGGGAAAGGGTGGGGGAGAACTTGCCCCACTCGTCCCATGCTCCTGGCCTGGCCACCGGGCTGCTTCTTCCCGCTTCTTTCTCCTTCTGTTTTTTGGATGTGCGCAAGGAAAGCAGCCAAAGTCTTTCTTTCTCTCCCCCAAACTCCGCCAGAAATGAGTCTTTGGGACCCTGCAAGGCCTCCTTGCTCCAAGAGGCTGCGCTGGCAAAGACTCATTTCTGGCAGAGTTTGGGGGAGAGAAAGAAAGACTTCTGCGGCCTCTGCTGCTTTCCTTGCATGAAGCCAAAAGTCTTTCTTTCTCTCTCTCCCTCCCTCCCCCCCCCCTCGAGAACAGAGCTGGAGATAGTATCCTTGATCCCAAATAAAGAACGATCGATCGGTAGGAAAACGGGGTGGGGGGATTTTTCTGCAGAATTTTTGGGGGGATTTCCCCAGGGTCTCTGGTCCGCGGGATTTAAAATGATGAGTTTGGTGGTCCCTGAGGTCCAAAAGGTTGGCGACCCCTGGACTAGTCCAACCTCCTTCTCAAGCAGGAGACTCGATCCCATTTGAGACAAATGGCTGTCCAATTTCTTCTTGAAAACCTCCAGTGATGGAGCACCTGCAACTTCTAGTGGCAAGCTGTTCCACTGGTTAATTGTCCTCACTGTTGGGAGGTTTCTCCTTAATCCCAGGTTGCTTCTCTCTTTGATCAATTTCCAACCATTATTTCTTGCCCTGCCCTCTGGTGCTATGGAAAATAAGTTGACTCCCTCCTCTTTGTAACAGCCCCTCAAATATTAGAAGACTGCTATCATGTCACCCTTAATTCTTCATTTTCTCTCGCCTAGACATTTGGGGAAACATCTCATTTCAGTTCATGTGTATTACCATTACTCCACTTTTGATTGAACAGAATCATTTGTTTTTTTCCATACTGTTTTGAAGGCTTTTAATGCAATCCACTACAGGTAGTCCTTGACTTACAACAGTTCATTGAGTGACCGTTCAAAGTTACAACGGCACTGACAAAAAGTGACTTGTGACTGTTTTTCACACTTCCAATCTTCGCAGCCTCCATCATGGTCACTAGATCAAAATTTGGATGCTTGGCAACTGACTCATATTTATGACAAGCCAAGTCAGATTCACTTAACAACCCTGTGACTAACTTAACAGCTGCTGTGATTCACTTAACAACAATGGCAAGCCAGGTGGTAAAAGGGGATAAAACTCGCTTAACAAATGTCTCACTAGGCAACAGAAATTTTGGACTTAATTATCGTAAGTCAAGGACTAATTGTATTGTATGGGCTGCAGACAAGATCTGGTTGAACGTATAATTTTGTCAATAGTACAGTTGTCATGCCCCTGTTGGAATCTGACTCGGAGGAGGAAGCCGAACAGCTGACAGGAAGTGGGAGTGTGGCTCCATTGGCTGTGGAAGAAACTGGGAAAGGGCAAAGTCCGGCTGGGCAGAGCAGGGAAGAGGTAGAACAAGGGAGAGGGAATTCGAAGGAAGACCCAGGCCCACCCTCTCTTCATACTAGGGCACACAGGGAGGAACGGAGAAGGGAGCAATGTGGGTTGCATGGCTGGTGGGGGAGGAAAGGGCCCTGATTCCCTTCATTAGCTGCAGCTGGGAACACAGTGTATAAAAGAGGAAGCTGTGCACAGCAAATTGTTGGGAGCAAATGTGAATTTATCTGGTATTGTCGTGGCTTATCTGTGTTCCTGGCATCTTCCCAATTGTGTGAGTTTTGCCGTGCTTTCAAGTCTGAAATTCCTTCTCCTGCCCTGTCAAGTTAATTACTTCAGATTGGTTTGTTTGGATTTTTAGTTACAGTTTGTGTGTGCCTTGTTTTAGACTGAATTTTCTACAGTTAAAGGTTGTTCCTGGGAGAGCTTTTCTCCAGCCAGAAGGTAACCTGGACATTGTGGGCAAAACTGGACATAATAAAATGACTCTTCTTGATTATTTGACTGTGTTGCCTTTGTGCCACACCCCAGAACATCACAATAATGCTGTATCCTTGTGATTATGGGTTTCTGAATTCTAGCGAAGCTAACAGGATCCAGGAAAGCTTTAGCTGTTTTATGATGACATATTTTTTTATTATTTTCTTCTCTCTGCTTTTCTGGATCTTGGTGATTTGTATTGCATTGGTTTAATAATATTGACTCTTGCTCAGCTCACATCAGGTTTGGGCAGATTGTATCCTGTACGATGTGTATCTGGTTCTTTGTTAGCACAGGGGAGTGAGACCTCTTGATTGTGGAGTCCTTGGGGCTGCCTGGACAAATTCAGAGAAGCCCCAAAGACTCCAAGGTTCAACTCTGAAGCCACATATATTCTCTTCTCTTGACACCTTGATCACCCCAGAGGGAAGAGGGAAAGGCCTTGAAGGAGAAGATTAAGAGTGGTTACCAAGGTAACAGTCAGATAAGAGGGCCTTGAGTCCAAGCCAAGAAAAGCTCTCAGATAGGTCCTCCAGGAAAGGGGAAAAAGAAAGAAAGAAAGAAAGAAAGAAAGAAAGAAAGAAAGAAAGAAAGAAAGAAAGAAAGAAAGAAAGGGTAGAAAAGGAAGGAAAGGAAGGAAAGGAAGGAAATTAAAATAAGAAAGAAGGAAGGAAGGAAGGAAGGAAGGTTGGTTCTTCAGATTTGCAAATTTTATTACTATTATTATTACAATAGAACCCAAAGGTGCTTTTTCAAGAGGCAACTGGACTTTCTTGGCTTTTTGCTTGAATACGTTTTGCTTCTCATCCAAGAAGCTTCTTCAGTTCTGAAATGAACTGAAGAAGCTTCTGAAATGAACTGAAGAAGCTTCTTGGATGAGAAGTGAAATGTCTTCAAGCAAAAAGCCAAGAAAGTCAAGTTGCCTTTGGGGGGAAAAAAAGCACCTTTGGGACAACAACCCTAACTTGGATGATTGAAGGATCTCCACAGACACAGTATTACAGTACAAGTCCTCCTGGCCAATGAGCATCATTTCTTAGTCTGGTCTATTTTGTTGGGCTGACAATTACTTTACAACCTGCTCATTTCTTCAGTTCTAAGGGTGGAATCCTGGGGAGAAAGCAGGTCACTGTAAACCAAAATTTCCCTACTTGCTCTGAAATAAATCTTCACCAAACAAGCCTGTGGCGTGCAAGAGAGAGAGAGAGATTCAGATACAGAGAAACAGAGAGACAACTGCTGCGGTCTTTGCATTTGCACCTGGATGTTTTGATGTGCCAGCTCCGTATGCCCAAAGCCTCCTTCAGAAATCAGTGATCCAACAGCTGTGCCTCTCCCTGCCAGGGCCGGCCTGCCAAATGCACAGGGAAAGATCCATTCTGCTGGGCTGAATGACAGGTTAGCAGAAGGCTGGAAGGGATTCTGGTGCCCATGAGCCAGCGGAAAATGAGATGCCCTGGTGCCATCTTTTGGCAGCATTTCCACCTTGAGGATAGAAGAAAGCAAGATACAGGCAGGGGGTAGAGGTCAGAGGCTGACGAGGAGCCCTTCTGATTAGTAGAGCTCTCAACAGGGAGACCCAACTCCACCACTTTAGTCCATGGAGCTGGTTAGAGCCCACCTGATAGTAGTGATGAAGGGACTGGGCTGGAAACCAGGAGACGGTGACTTCTAGGCCTCCCAGCCAGCTGAGCGACTCTCGGTCAGCTGTGATTGTGGAGAAAACAGGAGGAAGGAATATTATGATAGCTATCTTGAGTTGATGGGTTGGAGGAGGAGGAGGAGGGGAGGAGGGGGGAAGAGGAGGAGAAGGAGGAGAGGAAGAGGAGGAGGAGGAGAGGGGGGAGGAGGAGAGGAAGAAAAGGAGGAGGATTGTGGGATCATCGGTGTTCTCTGCACTTGGTTGTTTTCTTACAGATGTTTCATGACCCAATTGGGTAACATCATCACTGCTGGAAGGGAGTGGGGGAGGAGGAGGAGGAGGAGGAGGAGGAGGAGGAGGAGGAGAAGAAGAAGGAGAAGGAGGAGGAGGAAGAGGAGGAGGAGGAGGAGGAGGAGGAGGAGGAGAAGAAGAAGAAGAAGAAGAAGAAGAAGAAGAAGAAGAAGAAGAAGAAGAAGAAGAAGAAGAAGAAGAAGAAGAAGAAGAAACGGAGGAGGAGGAGGAGGAGGAGGAGGAGGAGGAGGAGGAGGAGGAGAAGAAGAAGAAGAAGAAGAAGAAGAAGAAGAAGAAGAAGAAGAAGAAGAAGAAGAAGAAGAAGAAGAAGAAGAAGAAGAAGAAGAAGAAGAAGAAGAAGTAGTTCTTACTTTTAATACTTGGAAGTCGAGGGCTGCCTGTATAACAGCCAAGTATTTCCGATGGATTTGGCTCCATTGGACTCATGGGTGTCTCTGTAGGTGTCCCTGGGATATGTGTGTTGGACACGCTGTTCTCCTGTTTGCATCAGTCCTTCACTTGGCTGCCTCTAGCACAATTTCCCAGCACAATTAACTTTAAAGCAATTAGCTTTAAATGCAAATACTGAAGCCCAGAACCCGATATCACACTGGCCGACGGCAGCTCCTCCGTACTACTCAAGCCAGGCCTGGCTGGCCAGATACAAGATCTTCCATCGAACTGTACTAACGGAGTTTAGATTTCCCCCGTGGCTTGACTCTGGTTTCTGTTTTCATTCAAGACCCTCCAGTTGTCATACATCACTTCTCTTTGCCTTGACATTTAGCTGCCAAGAATGCTGTGAAAAATGATTTTTTTTAGGTCCCACTAGATGGCAACCATGAAGGGAAGAGACTGGAATGTGCCAATGCTGTCCAAACTAATAATAATTTAAAAAAAAAAAACGCCAGATTTTTCTGACAAACAGGCAATGCTGCAAATAATGTGATTCTGTGATATCTAGGGCAATACAGGCTAATGATCAATATCTTTCTAAGAAAAAGGCTTCTGGGATTATTTTTTCTACCCCCCCCCCCCCCCAGGATTCTGGTGGGATTTGAGAATTTTAAAATGTTTATATATAATTCCTTATTTTCTTTCCTTTCCTCCCTCCTCCCTTCTTTTTTCCTTCTTCCCTCCCTTCTTTTCTTTCCTTCCCTCCCATTTCCTTCCTTCCTTCTTTCCCTTCCTGTTTTTCTCTTCTTCCCTCTCTCCATCCTTTTCTCCTTCTTTCCCTCCTTTTCTTTCCTCCTCCCTCCCTCCCTCTTGCTTTCTGATCTCCTTCTGACAGCTCTGTCATTTTTTATATAGTGTTGCTTTTAATTTTGTTTCACATTTTATTGCACACTGCTTTTCCGTATTTTTTTTTAATGAAGAGCAGGATAGAGATTTTATATGACCACTAACAGTTATTAATTACAAGTGATTGGTGCACTGTTATTTTGGCTCGGAAATTGCATACGGTTGCATATGTTTGGCACAGAAATACATGAAGGAATATTTCTTGCTATTTCTTTCTTCATTGCTGAATGATTCAGAAATGTAACTGAATTATGACCAATCCATGTGAAGCTGAAAGACACCAAATTCACGAGAGAGAGGGGGAGGGAAAGAGAGAAAGAAAGAGAAAGACAGAGACAGAGACGGAGAAGGAGAAAGAGAGAGAGAGAGAAAGAGAGTGAGAAAGAGAGAGACAGAGAGAGAGAGAGAAAGAGAGAGTGAGAAAGAGAGAGAGAGAGAGAAGAGAGAGTGAGAAAGAGAAAGAGACAGAGAGAAAGAGAGAAAGAGAGAGAGAAAGAAAAAGAGAGTCAGAGAGAAAGAGAGGGAGATAAAGAGAGATATAGGCACGAGAGACAGAGAGAGACAGAGAGAGAGAGAGAGAGAGATAGATAGATAGATAGACAGATAGAAAGATAGATGGAAAGGCATGGATCGATAGAGAAACAGATAGAAAGAAAGAGAAAGAGAGAAAAAGAGACAGAGACAAAGAGAATGAGAAAGAGAGAGAGAGAAAGAAAAAGAGAGTGAGAGAGAGTCAAAGAGAGAGAGAGGGAGATAAAGAGAGAGATAGACACGAGAGACAGAGAGAGAAAGAGACAGAAAGAAAGAAAGAGAGAGAGTGAGAAAGAGAGAAAGAGAGTGAGAAAGAGAGAGACAGAGACAGAGAGAAAAAGAGACAGAGACAAAGAGAGTGAGAAAGAGAGAAAGAGAAAGAAAAAGAAAGAGAGTGTGAGAGAGTCAGAGACAAAGAGAGAAAGAGTGGGAGATAAAGAGAGATATAGACACGAGAGACAGAGAGAGAAAGAGACAGAAAGAGACAGAAAGAAAGAGAAAAAGAGAGCGAGAGAGAGTTTTCTGCAAATCTGCATAGAGGTTTCTATTTGCATTCAGACAGACATGAATGGAAGCCACTTTTATATTTCCACATAAAGGAAATTCCTTCCTGCGCTCCTCTCACTTATAAATTTAGATGAATCTCCTGCGGCTCCTTCTCCTTTTCAATCTTGAGAAACGAAAACGGACTGAAACCAGAGAGGGGGGGCTTTTAAGAAGCCACCTGGTTCATTCCAGGAAAAGGGGGATCTAATTCCCTTGTTCCTCTTTGTAGAGGAAAATTTCATCCAAGGGATCCTTCATCTTGGGACAAGAAGGCATCTGGTGTCATTTAACAGCCTCTCTCTGGAGACCCTGCAAGTCCTTATGGCCCAAAATGGGACCCCTGGGTTTCTTGTTTTGTTATTATTTTGGTTCATCGCACAGTCAGCCAGATGTGCCAGTTGCATTTGGCATTTTGGTCTACCTATCAAGTCCTTTCCAAGGACCCAGGATAGGCAGATGTGGATGTTGGGTGGTGTTACAGAGGTATTGTCACAGGATGTAAGCTGAGGAAAGCAAAGCTGTCTTTTGCAATTGACACGATGGTGAATTTGTCAGTGACGATGGTGTTCAAGTGATGCTCCAGTCCTTTTGAGATTGTACCCAAGGCCCCGAGTATTGTTGATACTATCTTTGCTTTCTTTTGCCACAATCGTTCTACTTCTATTTATAGGTCTTTGTATTTTGTTATCTTCTCCAGTTCTCTCTCTGATTATTATTATTATTAATTTAAGCATTTTGATATTGGGGTTCTGCAGAGAGTAGCTAGAGGTGGCTTTTCAAGCCCTTGAAGTACAACATGACATGCAACTATGTCTCAGACCCCTGTTCTACAACTCCAAATTCAGAATAGTCCTTGACTTATATAACCATCGATGGTCATTTCATGGTTGAATGGTCATTCAAAATTACAACAGTCTTGGAAAAAAGGTGACTTTCATTTGGTTTTCACACTTATGGATGTCACAGAGTCCCCATGATCATGTGATCAGAATTTGGCAACTGACACAAATTTACAATGATTGCAGTGCCTTGAAGTCATGGGATCACGGTTTGGGACCTTCCCAACCAATTTCCAACAAGGAAAGCCAATAGAGAAAGCTGGATTCATTTCATAACCACAGTGATGTCACTGTGGTGAAAACAGTCATAAAATGGGGCTCCACTTACTTAACAACGGTCTCGCTTAGCAATGGACATGCCCCTCCCAAGTGTAGTCATAAGTCAAGGATGCCTGTAGTCTTCCGACTCTCATTTAGCTCATCAGGAGCTCTCCAAGGTCCTGAATTCTGCTTCCCCTGTTTGGATTTGAGTCCTTGAACCAAATAAGTAAGGGTGGGACCACCATGCATGGCTTTTCAATGTTCAGTCTTGGCACGAGTGATTCACACCCCCTACATAGGGCTTTTGTTAATGTGTGGGGTTTTTTTTTTGCTCCAGTCTCTCTGTGCCACAAAAATCCTCCTTTCCCCACCTTCCATTACAATGAGGATGCCAATATCCCTTTGTTTGCTTCTCATGTGAATTGCAGCTTCCTCTTTGCAAAATTTGCCTCCTTCTCCTCCTCCTCCTTCTCCTCCTCCTCTTCTCTTCTTCCTTTTTATATCTTCTTTGACAGGGCTGGCTGCAAATGTTTCTGCTTCCCACCCTCCACATCCCGTTCCCTGAGTTTTAACAGGGTTTTATATTTTGATGAGGCCTTTTAAAAATAGCTGCCTAGTTTTTGGTCTCCTATTTCCTTACTAGAAATCATTGTATGCATGTTCTTCCTTTCCGTCACTCTAACATGTTCCTCTCTGTAAATTGGTTCTCGCAGATGGAATCAAAGCTAGCATCGAGGAGCTCGCCAAATTTTTAGACACATTTATTTGAGTCTGGGAAATTCTAATCCTTCCCGTGGCCTCTTTGCTACTTGATTTGACATTTTTCCATTTCTGGGCTGGGCAATATTAACTTGGATGCCTCTCTCCATTCTAAGAAGCCGTGCCATTTTAATTCAAAGTTGGCCATCTATATTGGGCCTAGAATTTCTCCTTGCCTGTGCAATTGGCCTACAATTTTCCCAATACACCAAATTTCTAATGGAGCTTCTCCAAAGGCACATGTGATTTTTTTTAAAAAAAAATGCATCGCCAAAGCTTAAAGTGTGGCGGACGCCAAAAGAACAAGTGGTAGTCCAGCTTGTACCTCCATTCATTCTCCCTTCGGATAGATTTCTGCCTGGCCCTCCTCTTGGATGTTCCTGGTTTACACCATGACTATCCTAGGCTTGGCTAGATTCCTCTCTTGGCTTCGAACCATAATTGTATCGTGTTAGATTAGAGCATGGGAAAAAAGGATGGTAGACTTGGTGATGGCTCAAAAGCCCAAACGCAGGCGACTAGTCCTTTGGATGCTTGAATGGAGCCTCCATTGAAAACATTGGGAGCTGACCAGGTGCTTTTGGGCTGTCACCTGGTTGGAACCTGGGCATGGGAAGCGCTCAATGGCTTGGACTCATTCTTCAAAGCCTGTTTCGGCAAGGCAGATGATTTGCTGCCATCTGTTAATGCAAATCAGACTGTAGCCTCCTGGGAGTCCTGAAATCCTTTCTAATTCTGATCTCACCAGCTCTTGTTGTGGTCTTGTTTGCAAGCCTCCCTGCAGTATAAGCCTCGCCCTTCCTTCCTTCCTTCCTTCCCTCCCTTCCCCTCCCCTTCCCTTCCCTCCTTTCCTTTCTCTTGATTCCTTCCTTCCTTTCCCTCCCATCTGCTCTTCCTTCCTTTCTTTGTCTTTTTTTTATTTCCCTCTTTCTTCCCCCTTCCTTTCCTCTCTCCCTCCTTCTTTCTCTCCCTCCCTTTTTCCCCAATTCCTTCTTTCCCTCCCATACTCCCTGCCTGCCTGCCTGCCTTCCTTTCTGTCTTTTTTTTCCTTCTCTCCTTTCCTTCCTCCCTCTCCCTCCTTCTCTCCCTCCCTCTCTGTTCCTTTCCTTCCTTCCTTCCTTTCTGTCTTTTTCTTCCTTCTTTCCTTTTCTTCCTCCCTCTCCCTCCTTCCCTCTTTTCCCTTCCTTCCTTTCTGTCTTTTTCTTCCTTCTCTCCTTTCCTTCCTCCCTCTCCCTCATCTCCCTCCTTCTCTCTCTTTTCCCTTCCTTCCTTCATTCATTCATTCATTTCTGTCTTTTTCTTCCTTCTTTCCTTTCCTTCCTCCCTCTCCCTCCTCTCCCTCCTTCCCTCCCTCCCTCTCTTTTTGCTTCCTTCCTTCCTTTATTTCTGCTTTTCCTTCCTTCCCTCCTTCTTTCCTCAATCCCTCCCTCGCCTTCACCTTCACCTTTCTTTCTCCTCCCTCCCTCCCTCCTTCCCTCCACAATTCCCTCCTGAACAATTGTTCCTAACCATGTTGTACCCTCACAGCCTTCCTAAACAGCAGGGACCATTCTTTTGAGTTGAAAACCCTGAACTAATCCTAAATCCAATGAAACAAACAATCAATCAATCCAACAAGCAAACCCAATCCTAACCCGAACAATTGTTTTGCTTTTAAGCTTCCGTGTAGCTTGGAGAATGGATCCCTGCCGAAGAAGCCTCCTTGATCAATGCAAATTGGGATGGGAAGCTTCCAGCTGAAGCAGGTGGTTCTGAGGAGAACCAGGAACTGAGCCACCAAGAGTTTTGTAGGTAGCAACCAGCATTTTGATTAGGATCTGGAGGCCTGCTGGAAGACCCCAGTGCAACTCCACCATACCAATGTCCTACTACTACACCACTCACACCGGTCAGGAATGGGCAGCCATGCCTTGCACCTTTTACAACCTCCTGAACCTCTAAGGACACTACCAGTTCTCCAGATCTAGTCAGAACCTGCTGAATAACACATCTGGATACCCAGTTCCCTTACCCTAACTCTTCACCAACATTATTCTGAATTTCCTCCAAATTGTTCCTTTGGATGAAACAATTCCTTCCCAGGATCTACAAAAACTTCCTTCCTTGTTTCCTTTGGATCTATTCCTGTCAAGAGGCAGAATATATTCTGTTTATAGGAAAAAAAAACCCAATGGAAATGGTCAAAGCAAGAAGTGAGAAAGACACGAGTTACAGCACGTAGAATTGCATTGAAAAGATGCATTTAGCACCATGTTTGGGTTCAGGGGAGAAGAGGTTCTTTCCTTAAGCATTGTCCAATAGTTTAATGAAAAGAAGGATCAGAGGTGACATGATAGCAGTGATTCAATATCTCAGGGGGCTGCCCCAAAGAAGAGGGAGTCAAGCTATTCTCCAAAGCACCTGAAGGCAGGACAAGAAGCAACGGATGGCAGCTAATCAAGGAGAGAAGCAACCTCAAACTATGGGGAAATTTCCTGACAGAACAATTAACCAGTGGAACTCCTTGCCTTCAGAAGTTGTGGCTGCTCCAACACTGGAGGCTTTTAAGAACAGACTGGACAACCATTTGCCTGAAATGGTATAGGGTTTCCTGTCGGAGCAGGGGGTCAGACTAGAAGAAGACCTCCAAGGTCCCTTCCAACTATGTTATTCTATTCTGTTCATTCCTCTCCTCTCCTTTCCTCTCCTCTCCTCTCTTCTCCTATCCTATCCTATCCTATCCTATCCTATCCTATCCCATTCCATTCCATTCTTTTCCTCTATTCTATTCTATTCTATTCTATTCTATTCTATTCTATTCTATTCTATTCTATTCATTTCTATCCTATCCTATCCTGTCCTATCCTATCCTATCCTATCCTACTCTACTCTATTCTTATTCCTTATTCCTTATTCCTTATTCCTTATTCCTTATTCCTTATTCCTTATTCCTTATTCCTTATTCCTTATTCCTTATTCCTTATTCTATTCTATTCTATTCATTTCTATCCTGTCTTATCCTATCCTACTCTACTGTATTCTTATTCCTTATTCTATTTACTCTACTCTACTCTACTCTACTCTACTCTACTCTACTCTACTCTATTCTTATTCCTTATTCCTTATTCCTTATTCCTTATTCCTTATTCCTTATTCCTTATTCCTTATTCCTTATTCCTTATTCCTTATTCCTTATTCCTTATTCCTTATTCCTTATTCCTTATTCCATTCTGTTCTATTCTTTCCTCTTGATCAATTTTTATTTTTTCCCAGCAATTTTTTGGGGCAGTTTTGGGAAGCTGCAGCCCTGGACCATCTGTAGGGCCAACTGTTCCCATCCAAATAAGAAGCTGTTAGGAATAAGCTGAGAGTGAAGGGAAGGCAGAGGGATGCTGGCATATCCAGAGCTAAATGATGATGAGACCAAGCTTTCATTGGCTTCCTGATGCAATATGGCAAGAGAACGTTTTGGACTCACGTTGATCGGTCCTGCAGTGAAGTTGGAGCTGCTGATCGAAGAGGATACAGGGGGGTCCTTGGCTTATGACCACAATGGAACCCAACATTTCTGTTGCTAAGTGAGACAATGGTTCAGTGGTGACTTTTGCCCCATTATACGACCTTTCTTGCCACTGTTGTTAAGTGGATGACTGCAATTGTTCGGTTAGTAACAAGATGTTAAGCTTCCTCATGGACTTCACTTGTTAGAAAGTTGCAAAAGGGGATCTGGTGACCCTTGTTATGACCGGCATAAGTGCCAAGCGTCTGAATTTAGATCGTGGGACCACAAGGGGGCTGCCTAAGCCACTTTTTCTCAGCGCCATTGTAACTTTGAAAGTCACTCAGTGAATGGTTGTAAGTCGAGGTATCTCCGGGCTGAAATGGGAGAGAAGTAAGGATATGCAGGGAGTCCTTGACGTATGACCAGAAAAAAAATTATGTTGTTAAGTGAGTTTTGCCCTATTTTGCGACCTTTCTTGCCACTGTTGTTAAGTGAATCACTGCAGTTGGTGAGTTAGTAAGCCAAAATTTCCGTTGTTCAGTGAGACGGTGGTCCCAGGGGGGATTGCCCCATTTTATGACCTGTCTTGCCACATTGTCGTTAAGTGAATCACTGCAATTGTTTGGTTAGTAACCGGTTGTTAAGTAAATCCAGCTTCCCTGTTGACTTTGCATGTCCGAAGGTCTCAAAAGGGGATCACTTAACCATGGGGTACAGTAACGGTCATAAGTATGAACCAGTTCCCAAGCATCTGAATTTTGGCCACATGACAAGGTCATAACTATGAAAAATGGTCCCATTTTTTTCAGTGCCGCTGTAACTTTGAGCGGTCATTGAACAAATGGTTGTAACTCGAGGACTATAGGTCCTTGTTCTGAAACGGGTCTGATACAACTGCGAGGACGCTGTCCTGAGGACCAAAGAGCTGGGTTGAATTTTTTCATTTTTCTCCTCCAACTTCTGGCCAATTGTCCTTCTTTTCTCGAAGTCCCTTATTCGCTGCTTCTTTATTTTTCCCATGTCGGAGATTCAAATCTTGAGCAAGAGGTGAACATGAGATGAGCCCAGGCCTTTTCCGAGGATCTGTTCAGTGGTGGGATTCAAACATTTTTACTACTGGTTCTGTGGGCGTGGCTTGGTGGGCGTGACAGGGGAAGGATACCGCAAAATCCCCATTCCCTCCCCACCCCACTAACCTGCTTTCCAGCTCCGTTCTCCTGGGCAGGGCAACAAAAGGAAACCAAGCCCAGAGGTGGTATCCAGCAGGTTCTGACTGGTTCTGGAGAACCGGTAGGGGAAATTTTGAGTCGTTGGGAGAACCGGCCAATCCCACCTCTGACTGGCCCTGCCAACTCCGTCTATTCTCTGCCTCCCATCAAGTCCCAGCTAATTGGGAGTGAGAGAGAAAGAGAGAGAATGAGAGAGAGAGAAAAAAAAGAAGAAAAAAAAACCCCAGCCAATTAGCTGGGACTCAATGGGAGTCAGAGAATAGGTGGGGTTGGCAGGGCCAGTCAGAGGTGGGATTTGCGGTTCTCTGAACTACTCCAAATTTCCGCTACCGGTTCTCCAGAACCGGCTGAAGACCCACCTCTGTATCTGTTGTTTGATGTTGTTGTTTTAATGATATTGCGATATCAAAGTCTTGCAAACCCATTGAAAAAAACGCTGAGCCCTGCGCCGTGTGGGGCCTTAAACCTTCTGAATCCTGAGCTCTTGGGAAGGATATCAGGGAGGATATTAGGATGGGAGGAGGGGAGGGGGGGTGGCCAAATCCACCAGGATCTATTCAGGATTCAGGTCCCCTTTCCCACATCTGGACTCTCTTTTCGCATGCGGATCAGAACACCCTTGGCCACCGCTCTCTTTCGTTCTGCACAGCATATGGAAAGCGAGGTCAGGCGATCTGCATTGATGTCTGACTACAGCCGGGGACCAAGAAGCTGGTTGGATAATTATGTCCAGGGGACATGGAGTGGTCGGAGCCAAAATCAAGAGGAGCTGGAAGTTCCTGGCAATCGGCGGATGTTCGGTGTGTGGTTTGTTCAGAACACACAGATGTATAAATATCAGGATGAGCTAAATTCAGCATATGCTTCTATCTCCCCTCCTTCTTCCCTCCCTCTGCCTCTCACTTGCATTCTCCCTCTCTCTCATTCTCTCTCTCATTCTATCGCTCTCTCTCATTCTCTCTCTCTCTCATTCTCTTTCTGTCATTCTGTCATTCTCTCTCTTTTTCTCTCTCTCATTCTCTCTCTCCCATTCTCATTCTCTCTCTCTCAGTCTCCCCTTCTCTCTCTCTCTCATTTTCTTTCTCTCTCATTCTCTCTCTCTTTCTCTCTTTCTCTCTCTCTTTCTCTCTCTTTCTCTCTCTCTCATCTCTCTCATTTTCTCTCTCTCATTCTCATTTTCTCTCTCTCATTCTCTCTTTCATTCTCTCTCTCAGTCTCCCCTTCTCTCTCTCTCTCATTCTCTTTCTCTTCTCCTCATCTCTCTCATTCTCTTTCTCTCTCTCTTTCTCTCTTTCTCTCTCTTTTTCTCTCTCATTCTCTCTCTCCCATCTCTCTCATTTTCTCTCTCTCATTCTCATTTTCTCTCTCTCAGTCTCTCTCTCAGTCTCCCCTTCTCTCTCTCTCTCTCATTCTCTTTCTCTTCTCCCCGTCTCTCTCATTCTCTTTCTCTCTCTTTCTCTCTTTTTTTCTCTCTCTAATTCTCTCTCTTCCATTCTCTCTAATTTTCTCTCTCTCATTCTCATTCTCTCTCTCTCATTCTCTCTCTCTCATTCTCTCTTTCATTCGCTCTCTCAGTCTCCCCTTCTCTCTCTCTCATTCTCTTTCTCTTTTCCCCGTCTCTCTCATTCTCTTTCTCTCTCATTCTCTTTCTCTCTCTTTCTCTCTCTCTTTCTCTCTCTAATTCTCTCTCTTCCATTCTCTCTAATTTTCTCTCTCTCATTCTCATTCTCTCTCTCTCATTCTCTCTTTCATTCGCTCTCTCAGTCTCCCCTTCTCTCTCTCTCTCTCATTCTCTTTCTCTTTTCCCCGTCTCTCTCATTCTCTTTCTCTCTCATTCTCTCTCTCAATCTCCCTTCCCTTTCCCCCTTTCCTTCTTTTTCTCTCTCCCCTCCTCTCTCTGTGGTGTGTGTATTTCTGAATGAAAAGTGATCTTGCTACCAAGGCAGGAACAGAAGGGAGAAAGGAAAGGAAAGGAATATCATCCTTAATAACAATTTGGTGTAAGGATACAGCTAGCATATGTCATCCTCAGCTTTTTTTTAAAAAAAATCCTTACACAGCCGTGTATATTTTTTTAAAGCATTTCCCAAAATAACTATATTGTATATGTAATAATATTTAGGGGACTTTTTAAAAATGTATCTTATAAATAACCATAAGCATATAAAAGAGATTTGAATTTTATAAAGTGGTTTATTTGGAGCACTCGTTTTAAAAGCAGCTTCATGGTGAATTTATTCTGATGAAGCATGCAGATATTCCCTCCTTCCTTCCTTCTTTCCCTTTTTGGTTTCCTGTCTTCCTTCCTTCCTCCCTCCCTCACAGGAAATGTGATAGAGTAGAATAACAAATGAATATGTACAAGATGTCTATTGGAGCCAGATTTAATTTGATCTGCACTCTGCTATTTACTATTCCTGCAGAGGCTGTCAGATCAATGCCTTTTAAAAATGCACATTTGGTGAACAAAAATGTTCCACAATCTCTATTTGAAGCATGAGATTTTGGGCAAGCATTTCACACAGAGGGACAAAAGCTAAAACCACACATCATATTCAAAAAGGAGGGGTATGTTCTGATGGGGGATATTCGGATCAATATAAAACTGACAGAAAGAGCCCAACTGTAATGACATCATCCATGAGTAATGGCATGTAAGAATGACCTCAAAAAAAAAAATAGGGGAATAAGTTACAGTCCAGGGAAGGGTCAGAGAAGAAGTAGCTCAGCCCTCAAAAAAAAATGTGTAGGCATAGTAAATATTTCAGGAGGGATCCTTCCTATTTTCTTGCGTCATAGAGGTGATTTTGAGCCTACTTTGAGCCTTACAAAATTGTGGTTGCAGGAATTGAGTATGCCTAGTTTCATGAAAAGAAGGACTAGGAGTGACATGATAGCAGTCTTCCAATATCTAAAAAGTCCCTCTTCTAATATCTAATATTATATATATAATAATATCTAAAAAGTCCCTGTCACCCTATTCTCCAAAGCACTTGAATGCTAGACAAAGAACAGTGGATGGAAACTGATCATGGAGAGGCAGCTAAGGAGGAATTTCCTGACCGTTAGAACAATGTATCAGTGGAACTACTTGCCTCCAGAAGTTCTGCATACTCCATCACTGGAGGTTTTTAAGAAGAGATAGGACAACCATTTGTCTGAAATGATATAGGATTTCCTGCTTCAGTGAGGGGTTGGGCTAGAAGACCTCAAAGGTCCCTTCCCACTATGTTACATGTTATTCTGTGAATGGAACCTTACCATAAGATAGAATGAGTCCATGGGTTAATGCTTCCTGTCTGGACTGCTTCACTAGCCTGATATCAACCTTGCAAGTAGCAAAGTCCCCATTCCCTACCCGCCCTTTGTCTTTACAAGAAACTAGGGAAGGTCCCTTCTTAGATGTTTGTTATGTCCGCATTTGTCTTTTTGGGAGGGTGGGACTAAGTTGCCTCTTGTTTGACCATTTTCCCAGCTGTGGCTCTTCCCTGCCTTCTAAGGTCATTTCCCACATCACAGGATGGCACCATGATACCACAACGACATCAGAGTTGGTATTCAGCTGGTTCTGACCAGTTCTGGAGAACCGGTAGTGGATATTTTGAGTAGTTCGGACAACTGGCAAACACAACCTCTGACTGGCCCTGCCAACCCCATCTCTTCTCTGCCTCCCATTGAGTCCCAGCCGATCGGCTGGGTCTCTTTTGGTTGCCCTGCACAGGAGAACGGAGCTGGAAAGCAGGTGAGTGGGTTGTGGGGAAGGAATGGGGATTTTGTAGTATCCTTCCCCTGCCATGCCCACCAAGCCATGCAACGCTCACCAAGCCATGCCCACAGAACACCACGCCCACCAAGCTACGCCCACAACTGATCAGCTGGGGTCTTCTTTGGTTGCCCTGCCCAGGAGAACGGAGCTGGAAAGCAGGTCAGTAGGGTGGGGAGGGAAGGGGGATTTTGCAGTATCCTTCCCCTGCCACGCCCACCAAGCCACGCCTACAGAATGGGTAGTAAAAACAAAATTGAATCCCACCACTGAACGGCATTATCCTTGTGCAAAGAACGAGAATGCTGTGACCCGAACCATTTGTGCCGCAATGTTACCACACTTCGTTCAGACGGACCTCGTCTCCCTCCCATGTTCCTGGATGCCCCCTCTGTGGGGCAGCCCGATCTGTCCATCTTTGGGATGAAAGCTATCTGGCGAAGAAGGGAATTTAAAGAAATGTAGTTCACCTCTGAATCCAGGGCTGAATAATTGCTTGCTACCTGCTGGGTTTTGTTTTTTTTTTTTCTCTGACAAGCTATAGTTGGGTATAAAGTTACCGCTGGCTCAGCTGTGGGTTCGCTGGGGACGTTGGAGAGAGACATTATTTAGAGTTGAGTTTGTCTTTCTAATTCCTTCCAGGCCCACAGAGCTGGATAATGCTTGCTTTTCAGGCGCATTCTCCCTCTTAATCAATGCAAGAGAAATTGGATAATGCCTCCACTGAGAGAGGCACACTAGCTGAAGCAGAAGGCAGCCATCTTCCCCTTGGATAGAGGATACGGAATAACAGAGTAACAGAAGGGAACTTGGAGGTCATCTAGTCCACCACCCCCCCCCCGTTCAAGCAGGACACCCAGGCGAGTGGCTGTCCAGTCTCTTCTTAAAAGCCTCCAGTGATGGAGCACCGTGGTGGGATTCAAATGTTCTCACTCCTGTTTCTGTGGGCGTGGCTTGGTGGGCGTGGCAGGGGAAGGATACTGCACAATCCCCCTTTCCTTCCCCACTCCCCTAACCTGCTTTCCAGCTCCATTCTCCTGGGCGGGGCAACCCAGCAGATCAGCTGGGGGTGTGGCTTGGTGGGCATGGTGTTCTGTGGGCGTGGCTTGGTGGGCGTGGCAGGGGAAGGATGCTGCAAAATCCCCCTTCCCTCCCCAACCCCCCTAACCTGATTTCCAGCTCTGTTCTCCTGTGCAGGGCAACCAAAGAAGAGCCAGCTGATCAGCTGAGACTCAATGGGAGGCCGAGAAGAGATGGGGTTGGCGGGGCCAGCCAGAGGTGGGATTTTCTGGTTCTCCGAACTACTCCAAAACTCCTGCTACCAGTTCTCCAGAAACAGGTCAGGATCCCACCTCTGAGGGGACAGCCACAATTTCTGAGGACAACCCATTCCAACAACAGCAGTATGAACCTAATGGTGGTTCATGATCCCCACATGTCCTTTTTAACAGAATTTTGCAAAACATGCAAATTTTTCATTTTACAGAAGCGTTTGCTTGCTTGCTTGCTTGCTGGTTTCCAAGTGATTGAATTGATTAATTAATTTGTAGGCTGGCTAGCTGCAAAACAACTCGAGACCTTTCCCCCCACCACCAAAATTTTTTAAAGAATTGCATTTCTGCGACAAAAAAATTACCCCCAGAGAAGAAAAGAATAAACTTTATTTTATTTTAGATAAACTAAAATACACTAAGCTAATAAAACCTCCGTGAAACCAGAACAATGCAAGGGTCTACCCTTTAGCAGGAAATAAACAAGTAAACAAACAAACAAACAAATAAATAAATAAATTGCAGATTGGCTTTGGATCAATTAAAAGAAAAAGGCACACAGCTTTCCTGAAGGCTGCGACTGAAATTACCCAACAGGAGACATAAAATAGGTCAGAGGGAATCACAAGTGCCCAGCTGCTAATGTTTAATGCTTTTTTGGGTTTGAGACCAGGGTGAGATGAACACGCAATTCTGCGACACAACCAGGACTTGTATTTTATTGTGACAGTTGGAATGGAAACAGCTCAAAGAGAAGGGCTTAATATTTCCTCTGCATTCCTTTAATAGATGTCCGCAGGCTTTTTCCGAGGAGTTTTCTCTGTGCGCACGATTGCCTTTTTATCTTCAATATTACTTCTCTGGCCAGGCTACAAGCAACACACAGTTGAAGCCACGATAGGAATGGGTTTTATTTCAGTCTGATTGATTGGCCTATCTGAGGTCTACGATCCCGTTTGCAGCTTGACTTTTAACCCCAATCCCAACACATCTTTGCAGGATTTCAGCAAGAATGGGCAGCCCTTGACTTATAACTGTATTTGAGTCTGGCAATTATGGCTGTTAAGTCGGGAGGCTCCTAAAACAAGACCGTACCAGTTCTCTAAATAAATAAATATAATTTTTAAAATGTCCGTTTCCACCAGAAATGTTGTATATCAAGTCACAGGCCTGTGGGCTCCTGCAAAATAGCCATAAATGTGGATTTGTTGCCATATACCCAAAATGCAATCATAGGATGCAGAGAAGATTGGACAATGTTGGAATTTCAAAAGTTAAAATCACCCCTTTATTGCTCCAACTTTACCCCAAACGCTCCACATTATGGCAAGTCCCAGAGCAAAGTGAGCTCTCTCCCTCTCTCTCTCTCTCTCACACACACACACACTCACACACACACCACTCCAGCAGCCTCTGGCTACAAATAGTCCAGCAAAATGCTGTAAGCACAAAGGCTGCAAAGCAAGAAATCCAGGGAGGCAAGGGAATAATTCCATGAGCTCAGGAAGCAAAGGAACAAGGCAATTAATCCAGGAAGGAAGAAAGAAAGAAAGAAAGAAAGGAGCCCAGGAAACTCCAAACGTTGGCAATGGCACACAAAACTCCAGGAATTCAGTGTTTGTTCCCGACAAGCACCATTCCCCACAGCATCTCCTCAAAGCTCAGTTTCCAGGTCTGCCTTGTGAAGAGGGGCGGGGCGCTTGCCTCCCGAATTGTCAGGTCAGTCTGCGCTGTTCCCGCCTTCTCTCCACTCTCCGTGCTTGGGGATCAAGAGAGGGTGGTCCTTGCTCATCACGTGATCTCTGTCACTTAGGTTCACTGCTTACCTTCTCTTGGTGATCCTGTCCTGTTTCTCCTTGCCTCCAAGCCACCCCAATCCTGAAAGGCCCTGGCCTGTCTCAGCCTGCTCCTCCCCATATTCCTCCGAAGCCAATGAAGCTGCCTACTCAATCTCCATTGACTCCAGCTCCAGTTGGTCTTCCTCTTCAGATCCAGGCTCCGATGAGGACATGACACTTGCCTTTTCAATGTTTTATAAGTTCTAGTATTATTTATATCCTTTTTTGAGCCAGTTTCGTGTGGTGGTTAAGGCGTCAGGCTAGAAACTGGGAGACTGTGAATTCTAGTATTGTCTTGGATACAAAGCCAATCAGATGAGCTCGGGCCGGTCTGAGATGACCCAGAGTATCTCAGAAATATAACAAAATCCAAAACATAACTAAAAGTCCTTTAATGCCTTCAACTTGGCTTCACTGTTTAATTGTTCACAGTGGAAGAGTGAACTATTTTTCAAAATAATATTTCAAAGGCAAGAAGTTCACATTCAAAGAGCCGATAACGAAGCAAAAAAACAAAAACAAACCGCACTGAATAAAGTTCTACGACAGACCAGGATAGATAATTGCCAACTTCAGGAAGATAACCAGGAACAGTCCGTTGGAAGAACGCCAACCAAGATAAACCTTCTTTAGAAATCAAACACTAATTTGTCTCCAGCGTCTGTTTGCACGCAGGTCCAAACTCTTATGCAAACATCACCCCTGCAACCCATGAAGGGGATCATGGCCCTCTCCTCCTGAGCAGACCATGTTTTATCCTGATCCTCACCTCCCTGCATGCCCTAGGATGGATAGGGGATGGGCCTGGGTCCTCCTCTGGACCCAGGAACATATCCAGGCAGCCTCCGATAATCAGACACAGCCGAACAGAAGGAGGAAGGGGGAAAGAGTTATCTCTGCTAGTTATTTATAGCATTACGATTATTCATTATAAAATTCATTTTATAGGATTCTTTTGCAGCTTTAACTCCTGCCCTCTGTAATTTTACCTTCATAATTTAATCTTTACCATCTTTTTATTCTGTCGCGATGACTCTTTTATTTGTATTTCTATTTTAGAGTAATTGCGGTGTTATTAATTCTCGGCTGGTCTGTGGCCAAAATGAAATGGATTGATGGATTGTCTACCAAAAAAAGACACCATGTATTTTCTGACAGAGATCCATATCCTCTCAATCAAAACCTTCACTGCAACATTGGCCCAAGCTAGAATTAAGTGGCCCAAAAGAGGCCAATTTTGCAACGCTTGACTGTGATCGCTTTAGGCATAGCTGATTGGCAGCTGAAATCCAGGGTGGTGGTATGTAGATGCCCTATTCTTTTCTTTCACAGATCAACCAATGTCCATCATGGCCACCCAGCCCCCTTTAGCCTGACCTCCTATTTTTGAGAGTGCACACAATTACAATAACAGCATAAATGGCCAGTCTTCTTTTGTGTGGGGACACAATGACCAGAATTACAAGCTGGTATCACAGCTGCAAACTTTCTTTGGCTGCCAATTTTTGATCCAGATTTCTCATGTACCCACAGACCCCTAGCAGCTGGAGGTGATGTTTTTTTACATTGGTCCAGAATTATATTTTGTGATCTCTGTAGCACCAACTGGGCCTCTGGATTAGAGTTTGAGAGACCCAAAGTTAACAGAATGACAGAGTTGGAAGGGACCTTGGAGGTCATCTAGTCCAGCAGTCGCCAACTGGTAGGCCGTGGCCCACTGGTGGGCCTTGAAAAAATTTTGGTGGACCGCAAAGAAATCTCACCCCCAGAGCATTCACCTGTCACACTGCTTCCTACTTCCCCCTGGGTGTGCCATAAATCAGTTTCTCCAATTAAGCACATACACAGGCTAGGTGTCATCCATCACATTCTCCAATTAAAGTTTTTCGGGGGCAAAAGCTCCAGTAGCTTAGCTACAATCTTTTTTAAGATAAGGTTGGGATGTGCTTCTAAGTTCATTTGCCTACGCTTCTCTAGTCTGAGAAAGAAAGAAAAAGCCGTCTTTCTTATGGGAACTTGGAAACAAGCGTAAGAATGATTTACAAGATGACATTAGGCTCCCCTCACTTCTTGAAAGTGACCTATGCAGAGCAAAAACAAGTTGAGTGCAAGTATAGAATTTTGGGTTCTTGACAATCAGCACTAAACTGGGGCTAAATAAGAGTTAACAGAATTCAAGAGGGTTGGACTTGGTATCACTTGTGGGAACACGATGATTCCAGGCTAATTCCTCTCTTGACTCCACCCCCAGTCTCTGCCTCTTCTTTTCCTACATGTGTGGAATTACAGCCACGGGTTCTGAAATCCCTGTGGCATTATCAAGAGTCAATGCACCGCTGTGCTGTACGTCTATAATTACATTGCATTTCCAAAAGTGGTTCCATATCACTCCTGCTCATCAGCGAGGGCTAAAAATGTGTTGAACATGTGTAATTGTCCTGTAGATGATTTTTCATATTACCGACCACCTGACTGCAACTTTTAACAGCTCCAGGCAGACGAACGTGTTCTATTTCCCCAAGGAAATCATTCTTTCAGTTCCAAGTTCAACCTGCTCATTTTCATACCCCTAATGAGTTTCATCTCGCCTTTGAGCAGAAATGAATATTCAACGCCACCTTTGGATGCCATGAATTTCCCTTGGCAGGGAGTGGGGGGGGGGAACTGAATGCAAATGCCAGGTCTTTTGGGGGAGCTGGTGAGGGACCTGCAGAATTGTAGAGGGGGGTGCCAAATATTTGAGAATCTGTGTTTGTAGGGGGCCTTTGTTTCACACAGGTTAATGGAATTTCCTGGGGCAAGAGTAGAAGGTTAGCCTTGGTCCAGCTTGGTCAATTACCTTTCTCTGTCCAACCTGTTTTGCAGGGCTGGTGTGAAAATAAAATAGGAGGAAGGAAGACTGAATACTGCCTTGAGCTCTTGGAGATAAAAATTAGAATCAGAATAGAGCTGGATGGGACCTTGGAGGCCTTCTAGTCCAACCCCCTGCCCAAGCAGGAGGCCCTAGATCATTTCAGACAAGTGGCTGCCCAGTCTCTTCTTAAAAACTGCCAGTGATAAAGCACCCACAACTGCTGAAGGCAACTTCTGTTCCACCAGTTAATTGTCCTCACTGTTAGGAAGTTGCTTCTCTCCTTGATTAGTTAGGAATTAATTGATTAGTTAGGAATTAGAAGTAGAAAAAGTAGGATGTAAACTTCTCCTCTTCCTCCTCTTCCTCTTCCTCTATCATCTTCATTATCATCCAGATTCTAGAAGAAAGCAAAGCTGCTAAATCCATTCATACCAAACTAATCCCCCTCATTCACTTTTTCTAACTAAAATATTGATAGCATGCAGTTGTTTCGGTTCAATCTTCGATGGAAAAAAATAGATATTTCCCCATCTTTTCTCTGGCTGCTGTCACTGCCAATTCATCCTATTTTATCTCTCTCCCTCTCTTGCACATTTTTCCTTTGGAAGCTCCCTTGTTCAAAACAATGGGTAGTCCCTGTTAGTCATTTTTCAGGGTTCATCTCTCAAAGTGGGATCTTGGAGAGCGGGTAATCCCCATGTCATGCCCTTGTTAGAGTCGGACTCTGAGGGAGAGGAGGAACAGCCAACAGGGAGTGGAGGTATGGCTCCGGGGGTTGTGGAGGAGGCTGGGGAAAGGCAGAGGCCAGCTGGGCAGTCAGAGGAAGAACCAGGCCCATCCCTTCTTCATCCTAGGACACGCAGGGAGGAATGGAGAAGGGAACAACTTGGCTTATGAAAGAGGAAGCGGCCATGATCCTCCTCATTGGTTGCAGCTGGGGAGACTAGTATATAAGAGAGATGATTACAACACAGCGTTGCCAGAAGCAAAGCATGTTTTATTTTGGTCTGAAGTTATCTTGGTTGACATCCTTCCAAAAGACTGTGCCTTGTTATCTCCTTGAATTTGGTACTTACTTATTCTGGTCCGTTGTGAAAATTTCATCATTATTGTTTGTTTGGTTTTTTATTTCACCTCTATCTGCTCATTAAGTTCGGACTGTATTGCTTTCTTTTGAAGACTATTTTTGAATAAGTTTTATCTCCAACTGAGAATTATTGAACAGTGGGGCCAAGTTGGAGGCATTAAAGGACATTTATTTACGTTTTGGATTTTGTTATGTTTGTGTTACACTCTGGGTCATCACACCCCAGAAGATCAGCAAAGCCATCTAGATACTATCACCTGGCCAGATTCCCTATTTTTCCCCACATCCTTCTGCCTCCTTGGGGAAGCCCCTATTTCATTTCCATTTCCGAAGCAAGATTCTGCCCTCAGCTCCATGGTCAAGCCACCATTCCTCTCCTGCTAACGTTCAAGAGTCCCTTCTCTCGATGTTTGTAGTGCTGTGCAGTGAACGCATGAATATTTATTAACCCAACCAAATGTGTAAGGACATAAGTAGGCATTCATTATTCAACATGACAAGGGCAGCTAAATGTGTTTGTATTCAGAGACCTAAGTTGCAAAGCTGGACAACTTTGGAGATACCTAAATGACTCAGAAGAGGTTCGGTGATCAAAGGCTGATTTTGAAAAGCTGCAGAGGTTGGATGCTTTGAGTTTTCTTATAGAAAAAGCTGTGAAGGCCAGCAGTAAGGGAGAAGAGAACCTTACCAGATCCAGGCAGAGCCGAAGCAGAACAGAAAAGCAACACTTTCTGCTCAGCAAATATTATTCAGTAGTAGTGTGCCTCACAAAATCAGAAATGAGGAGGTGATAAGCTGCCTGAGAAAGCCAAGGGAAATCATCATAACCATAAAAAAGTTAGAATATTTTGGAAAGTTAGAATATTTTGGACATGTGATGCAATACCCAGAAAAATACGGTGTCAGGGTTCTGATTATTGCCCTAATTCAGGGGTCTGCAACCTGTGGCTCTGGAGCCACATGTGGCTCTTTTGACCCTCTGCTGCAGCTCCCCGTCAGCTGATCCCACCACTGGCTGCTCCCCGCCACTCCTCGCCTGGCCTGCGAAGGTAAGAGTAATGGTTGAGGATGGAGACTCGCTCCATATTCCAAAGCAGAAGGTGACTGGGTGGGAGTGAGTGACCTCGAGTTGGCCATGCCCACCCAGTCACACTGGTTGTTAAATTATTGGCTCCCAGTGTTTTCTTTTCTGTGGGAAATGGGTCCAAATGGCTCTTTGAGTGTTTAAGGTTGCAGACTCCTGCCCTAATTAAATCATGAGCCTCAAGCCAAGCTTCAAAGGAATCTGAAAGATTTATTAGGAGCAACATGTCTGACACTAACCCATATGGAGCTAACTCTGAGACACGTAATTTACTATCACCAGTACTACTATCATCCAGCAGCCTAGGCTACAATCTCCACAAGATAAGTGTGGAATGTGCTTCTGGCTTTCATCTGCTGCACTGCTCCCTCAGGCTCTCCCCCCCCCTTCTTATGGCAATTCGGAAACAGACATAGGAATGATTTACGAGTTGACATATGGCATCCTTCACTTCAAGGAAAGATTGAAGGCAAATGAAGGTCCAGGCAGAAGAATATAGCGACTTCAAATCTAAAATCAAAAATTCAAAATCTAAGGGACTGATTCTTGACTCCTGATGAATGTATCTTTTCTTTTATGTATACTGAGAGTATTTACACCAAGACAAATTCCTTGTGTGTCCAATCACACTTGGCCAATAAAAGAATTCTATTCTATTCTATTCTATTCTATTCTATTCTATTCTATTCTACTCTATTCTATTCTATTCTATTGGACAATGGCACTTTTTCGTGTGGCTGTTGATCAAAATAGGATCAAATTTGTTCCTACAGAATCCTCCATAAGTGGACATCCACCCTTTATTTGGATACCACCAATGGAAGGAAAATTACCACCTGGGAAGGCAATCAATTCCATTGATGAACCACTGGGAAATTCTTTCTGATGTCCAGTCAAAAATCTGTTTTTTTTTAATGTAAACCTATAGTTTCTGGTTCTACCTTCTGGAACAGCTCTGAACGATTCTGCCCCATGACAAGTCTTCAAATACTTGAAAACAGCCATCATGACTCCTTGCATTTTTTTTCTTCTCCAGACTAAACGTAGCCAAATATTTGCTCTTAAACTCTTCGTTTTCAAGTTCCTTATCCTTGGGGTTGTTCTCCTCTGGACATACTCTCTTTTATCAATATCCTTCCTGCAATGTTGCATCCAGAACTGGATGCAATACTTCTAATCTGATCTATCCAGTGTACAACAAAGAGTCTGATTAAGCTCTACAGAAGCACTTGGCCTGTTTCAGAAGCATGACCACCTCGCAATGACACAAAGCAAATCATAGGCAAGGGTGGGGGGAAGTGGTGCTATTGGTTACACAACCCCACTGAACCTCCTTAAGGAATCAACTCATTTATATCTTTGCTCAATTGAATCACACAACTGTCAGATTAACCAAAAAGATCCGGAAAGCCCAGCCAACAAAACCTAAGATTAACAGTAATCACGTTTGGCATATTGTGAAGCTGCCAGGTTTCAGCTGATCTGCTCAAGAGTTCTGTGTAAATATGCTCAAAAGGTTTTGTGTCCTTCTCATGTCCATAGCCTTTTGTAAAGGTAGCCCAAACTCTCTGTTTGCCAACACCATTTTTAATATTCTTAATGGGCAACCCTTACTTTCAAAACTGACCTCTTGCCTTTGCAGATACTTTCAATTTCCTTGTAGGATTTCAGTCAAGACCTTCCTTTGTTATTCAGACTTTCTCGCAGAATTATTTCATGCCTTTGAATTGATCTATACTTTTAACAGACTGACATTTGGTTAATTTTTATCTGCCATCTGCTGTTTCAGTGCTGCAGAAACAACCAAGATGACTGTGACACTAAAAAGAGATTTATTCTAGTAGAAGATTATGTGTCTCCTCCGTCCCATGCAGGGAATCTCATCCTGCGTTGACATGGAAGTGAGGATGAAATCCCTTCTCTGATTGTTTGCATCCTGGTTTACATAGAGGTTTCTTCTAACTTTGGGTTTTATGGTCATGGGTTTTATGGAATGAATTCTCCGTGTGACTGTTTTTAAGATTCATTAAAAGAATCTGTCATTTCTGACCTTCTTTAAAAGGCAGAGTGGCATATTTGTGTGTGTCTATTGTAAGTAACCTGCATTCCCGTGAGAACTGTTTTTAAACAGCCTTTTTAATAGGTACTTCTTGTTTTAAATAAATTCCTCTAATATATGTGTATTAAAATGCAAGGCCCTCCAGAGAGATCTATTTTCGAATGCCACATTTGGAAATATGGCTCTTTTTATGGACATCTTCCTCTCATCACTTATTTTGGGGTAGATTTTTCTACGGATGAACACCAGAGGAGTCGGTTCAGCCCATAGTTAGGTTTTGACAAACCTCACAGATCCAGCCACAAATTATTATTTTTTTTCTTCCTACATTCTGGGTGTTGGGTAGGGGGTCATTTGACTTGGTGTCCTGATCCATAAGAATTTCCAGAGGTCTTCAAACTTGACAGCTTTTAAGGCTTGTGGACTTCAACTCCCAGAATCCCTCCTCCAGTCATGTTAGCTCAGGAATTCTGGGAGTTGAACTTGCCAAGTTTGAAGATCCTAGATTTAATCCGCTGAGACATACTATGTTTTAGTACCACGGACAGCTCAACTTGGGAAAAATAGAGAATGCCTGTGGGACAGCTTTAACAGAATAACAGAGTTGGAAGGGACCTTGGAAGTCTTCTAGTCCAACCCCCTGGCCAAGCTGGAAACTCTATACCATTTCAGACAAATGGCTGTCCAATCTCTTCTTAAAAACCTCCAGTGTTGGAACACTTCCAATTTCTGGAAGTAAACTGTTCCACTGGTTAATTGATCTGTCAGGAAATTCTTCCTTAGCTCTAGGTTGCTTCTCTCTCTCCTTGGTTTCCATCCATTGTTTCTTATTCTGCCTTCAGTTGCTTTGGAGAATAGGCAGTGGTGGGATGCTACTGGTTCTGCCCGGTTCTATAGAGCCAGTAGCTCTGAAGAGCAGCAGACACCAAACCAGTTCTGTGTCCACTGCTGTTAGGCCCACCCACCCGCCAGGGTTCTTACCTGTCTTTTATTTCCTGTTTTTCAACTTCAGCTGCTTTGCACGGTACAGCTGAGGTTGAAAAAGCAGTTAAAAAGTGGCTTTTCAAATGCTGCACACCTGCACGTAGCTCTTATCAGCTGTCTGGGCAGCACAGCTTAGGGTGTATTACACGTGCACGCAGCAAAACATAATCACCCAACCGGTAGTAACACTGGTTGAATCCCACCCCTGATAATAAGTTGACTCCTCTTCTGTGTGGCAGCCCCTCAAATAGTATCATGCCACCCCAGTCCTTCTTTTCAATAGATGTGATGTACCCAGTTCCTGCTACCGTTCTTCCTATGTCTTAGCCTTTAGTCCCCCAATCATCTTTGTTACTCTTCTCTGCACTTTTTCCAGAATCTCAACATTTTCACTCTAATATTTGAACCCGAAGATACTGTAGTAGCAATAGAGATCCTGTAGAGGGCGCGTGCAGCATACTGCTGTGCCTAATACACATGGGCCTCTTTGCATGATCTCACTCCCTGTCCCGGGCTGGTAAGTCCTGGACTGGTGCAATGATCTCACCTGTTAAGATCATCACTATTCTTAAGGATTGGTGAGGGGATTCACCAACGCTAATGCTGTATCTATGTTGCCTTTTGCTACTTGTGGAAAACCATATAAAAGGAATAAACACTACGTGACCAGTCAGACATTTTGGCACCCTGCACAATGACTGGTCTTTGAAATCCATCAAGATATGACTGAGATTTACCTTAACATATGAACATAAATATATATGAAGATCATTCTCTTCTGTTGGTATTATATGAAGCTTTCCTTGCCAATAACAATTATGCTTAGGTCACCCCTTCCTTCCAAAACCTTTCAGCTCCATCTTAGAGAAGAGCTGCATTCTGTCTCTTCATAGGAGGCCCATAGCTTATCTTGACTTGTGTAGCTATCATTTAAATTCTCTCTGATGGTTCAGTTAATTGCATAGCTCTGTTCTCCATGGTGGAGCAGAAAGTGATAAGCTGTGACTTTTCTTTTCATCTCTTTTTTTCTTCTCCATTTTGTAGCAACCCACAGCACCTTTAAAAAAACAAAAACACAAATAGAAAGAAGAAAAGGCGTCCGTTATTGGAAGCTTGGCATTCTGTGTTGACAAGTATTAACGTCAAAACTGGTTCTCTCCTCTCCCCCCCCCCCACCCTTCATTTAAAACAAAGAGATTCTCTTGATGAAGAGACATTGCTTCTTAAAGCATCACATCCAGTGGGGGGATTCAAAAATGTTAACTACTGGTTCTGTGGACGTGGCTTGGTGGACGTGGCAGGGGAAGGTTACTACAAAATCCCCATTCCCTCCCCACCCCACTAACCTGCTTTCCAGCTAGGTTCTTCTGTTCAGGGCAACCAAAGGAGATCCAGCTAATCAGCTGGGACTCAATGGGAGGCGGAGAAGAGATGGGGGTGGGGCCAGTCAGAGGCGGTATTTGCTGGTTCTCTGAACTACTCCGAATTTCCGCTCCCGGTTCTCCAGAACTGGCCAGAACAGGCTGAAAACCACCTCTGATCATGTCCTAATATGAAACTGGCACGTAAAATATATTGTTTGTATTCCCTTCCTTTCACTTGACAACCTTTGCCATGTCAATTCCCTCGTGTCAGCACGGTGCCACTCTTCCCCTTTCGTTTTGTTAAGAAGAGAGCAAAGCTCTGGTGTTGAGGTTGGAGGCCTATTTTCTGCTCTCCTCTTGAAAGCATACAAGATTTCCTGCCCCCCCCCAAAAAAAAGAAATTCTTCACAGCCAAAATGAATTTGGTCTGGGTAGGCTCAAAGCGATTGTCGAAAGCTTAAGTCCTGCTTTTAAAAAAGCA
Source organism: Hydrophis major (assembly GCA_033807585.1). Lineage (NCBI taxonomy): Eukaryota > Metazoa > Chordata > Lepidosauria > Squamata > Elapidae > Hydrophis > Hydrophis major. The sequence continues at coordinate 4,184,773 of CM066337.1, forward strand.
ATCAGCTCTGCGTGACTTCACATCTCCTGCAGTCGCCAGATGCTGGAGAGCTGGTGTGGTTTTAAGTTATCCCTCATAAGGGGGATTCTGGCCCTGTCCCAGGAGTGGAAGGGGGTAGGGGAAAGCGACGGGATAGCAACCATGGATCAAGGCTAGGACAGTATGTGGCACAGTGGGCTAGAGGTAGAACTCTCACCTCACAATCAGGAGGCTGTGAGTTCAATCCTAGGTAGAGGCGGATAGTTTTCTCTCTCTCTCTGGACACACTTAGAATTTATCTGTTGAACAAAACTCTGCATTGGTGACAGGAAGGGCATCCAGCCAATAATTGCTCTGTTCCATTCAGTTGTCTGGACTCCATCCTGCAAAGGGATTTTGAGGTCATAAAAATGCCATGATGATCAAGGCTGGGAAGGCCATGCTTTTGGGGATGCGCTCTTGATGTCCTCAGAGGGGATTGGACTTCAGCACCATGCTGTCTGGTAAAACTGGGCATTGTGATCCCAATATATTGAAAGGAATTTTGTTGTTTTTATTTAATTTTTATCTGGACTTTATTACTATAAAAGAAACTCAAGGGGGTGGACATATTCCTTCCACCCTCTCTATTTTCCCTGCATAATTGGCCGGGCAAAGAGAAAGGGACTGTTCCTTAGGACACCCCGTGATATTCTGTGGGTCTTTAACAACCTCCTCTTTCTCTCTGCCCACTAGGTGGTCAGCCAGATCGACAAGTTGACCTCGGACTTCGAGTTTGAGCTGGAGCCCGACGATTGGACGACCACCACGGTGAGCAGCACCTCCAGCAGCGAGAAAGGGGGAGGCCTGTTTGACCTTGGGCACCTGGATTTCATGACCTCAGATATCCTTTCTGACAGCTGGGAATTCTGCTCCTTCCTGGAGGCCTCCACCCCTTCTGATTCCGGCGACGGTTTGGAGCAGCAGCAGCCGCCACTCCAACCCCAGCCGCCACTGGGTCAGCAGCCCGATTATCAGCTGATGAATGGCGGGGTGTTGCTCTACAACGGGCCCCAGATTGAAACGCCAGACTCTTCCAGCGAGGAGGCATTCAGCTCCATACCAAGTCACAAACCTCCCCATCCGAGGACGCCGGGCACCAGGGAGCGGGTGCGTTTTAGTGACAAAGTCCTCTACCATGCTTTGTGCTGCGATGACGATGAGGAGGCGGACAGCGGGCCCCTTCCGGACGACTCTCCGGAAGAGCCCAATGAGACAACTCTGAAGGGGGGCACGTTAGTGGCCAAGACAGCAATGCGGCGGTCCCCTCATCTTGGTAGTGGCCAGCTGCGGAAGGTGACTCGCAACAGCAGTACCCAGACAGTGTCGGACAAAAGTACTCAGACGATTCTCCCTTATGTTTCGAACAAGCAGAAAATCAACCAGAAGAACTGAGGACCAGCAGAGTGAAGGGAGGGCTGGGCTGAAGAAGAAGAAGCTGCAGCGAGAGAGAGAGAGAGAGAGAGAGAGAGAGAGGGAGATCTATAAACAGATAGATAGATAAATTTCTCTCTATATTTAAATCAATAAATAATCATGATATGATGAAAAAAAAATGGAAACGGGATATCATCTAACTACCTAACCGTCATGTCAGGACTCAGGGAATTTAAACTGTTTTGTTTGTTGAATGTTGTGTTTCTCCCAGTTCGTGCATCGCCTATTTATACACAAAAGGAAACACACTTTACCCCATTTCATGTCACAAAGTGGGGAGGGGGTGTTTCCTATTGAATATGAGGAAGAGTAAAATCCACAAAGTCCCCCGAGTTTTTCAGAATAGCATGTTTTGACAAACTAGCTTATTCCCCCTTCCTGCTCCCTGGTTAATGATTGTGTGATTTTTGACTAACATAGAGGAGTTGACTAATGGGGGAGACAGAGACAGAGACAGAGATAGAGGTAGATTATGGATGGAGATGCATGGATGAAGATGGATGGTGGAGATGGATGGAGACAGAGACAGAGAGAGAGAGAAAGAGAGAAAGAGAGAGAGAGAGAGAGAGAGAAAGAGAGAGAGAGAGAGAGAGAGGTGTATATTATGGATGGATATGCATAGATGGAAATGGATGGATGGATGTGTTCTGAACAAGGCTTCCTGTGACAGTTAACAGTCACACACTGTTCCCAAAAAACTTTTTTTTATTTCAACAGTTGTGAATTATATGTATTCACAGCCCGTAATGAGTCCCAAACAGTTTGTGAATAGTCCAACAGAAATCTGCCACAATCCTTCCAGATAAGGCTGATAAGCAACCACCTTTATCTCCCTTGAAATACTGCCAATGACTAAATTGCCAATTAGCACAAAGTCAACACGGAGCTTCAGAGTTTAAACCAACCAGAACGAAAAAAGTTGCTTCCTGCAAAGGCTCCTATCGCTTTGTTCCTCCTTTATGTCTTATGGGAGGGACCAAACATCTCCAATCCTTACTCCTGAGTTGCCCCTTTTGTCTTAACTGTTCTTGCCTTCTGGCAGCTCTGCCCATGTGCACACCGGTAACAGGCTCCTGGCCCCATCTCTGTATCAGACACAGGACCATCGTCCAAGTCCTCGCCAGATTCCAGGATTGGCCCATGTTCCTCCTCACTGTCCGACTCTGCTGCCAGCTCTGCAGGCCGCCAGCGGACCACAACAGGATGGATGGAGACTAACAGATAGATGGAGAAAGTGAGTGAGTGTGTGTGTGAGAGAGAGAGAGGGAGGGAGGGACGGAGGGAGGGAGGGAGGGAGGGAGGGAGGGAGGGAGAGACTGTCTCTAAGTCAGCTTCCATCTTTGAGGTTGGACCAGAACCTGTATGTCCTCAGCTATACCCCAACATGTTCACATCATTCCATCACACTGACTCACTAGTAATTCATTAGTCATATATTTAATCCTATCTCCCTTCTGTTACACTAAAATTTATATTTTTGGTGCAATCTGTGAAGATCATTGGGAGGGGGGAAAGTGTCTGGTCTGTGAAGCCCATCTAGGACTCCACCAATTATATGTTTGTTCTGGAAGAGACATAAGACTCATCTTCTTCATTAATAGGCTACTATGGCTGGTTATTAGGAGGGGGCAGGGAAGAAAGAGGTGGGGGGAGAGAGAGGGAGAGAGAGAGAAAGGGAGAGGGAGTGTGTGAGAAAGAGAGAGTAAGAGAGTGGGGGAGGGGAAAAGAGAGAGAGAAAAAGAGAGAGGGAAAGAGAGAAGGAAAGAGAGAGAAAAAGAGAGAGAAAGAGAGAGACAGAAAGAGAGAGGGAGAGTGAGAAGGAGAGAGAAAGAGAGAGAGAAAGAGAGAGAAAGAGAGAGGGAAAGAGAGAAGGAAAGAGAGAGAGAGAAAGAGAGAGACCGAGTGAGTGAGTGGGGGGGAGAGAGAGGGAGAGAAAGAGAAAGAGAGACAGACAGAGACAGACAGAAAGAGGGAGGGGGAGTGAGAAAGAGAAAGAGAGAGGAAAAGAGAGAATGAGAGAGAGAGAAAGAGAGAAGGAAAGAGAGAGGGAGTGAGTGAGAAAGAGAGAGGGAAAGAAAGAGAGAGACAGAAAGAGAGAGAGGGAGTGAGAAAGAGAAAGAGAGAGGGAAAGAGAGTGAGAGAGACACAGAAAAGAGAGAGAAAGAGAGAGAAAGAGTGATTAAGAAAGAGAGAGAGGGAGGGAGAGGGAGGGAGAAAGAGAGAGAGAAAGAAACCTTGCTCACACCATTATACACTCTATTTTGATTTTTTGGACTTCCTAAGCCTTTCCATTCCTGCGCAGCCCCAGAATTCACAATCCCAAATCATCGTCCCCCTAAATTCTTGTTAGGGAGTCCTTTATTTTTAAGATAGGGGGGAGGGGTGGGTAAGGAACGTTTTAAAATTCCTATTTTAAAAGTAAACGGAAATCTTAAAAAGCAAACTAGGTTTGTGTAGAAATAAAGTTCTTCATGCTGAAAGAATTCTCCTTTTACAGTCCGCCGGGCCAAAACAGTTTCCTCTTTCTGAATCCCTGCCTGTCACAAAGTGAGGAAGGGGAGATTGGGTGGGGTGAGAGACTCAAAGGGAGGAGAAATAAAAGGGAAGTCACAGTTTGGCTCTCAGTAAGCGACAACCTGTCCTCCTTTGAACTCTCTCGCCCAAAAGAGAGAGAGAGAGAGAAAGAGAGGGGGAGAGAAAGAGGGAAAGAGAGAGAGAATGAGAAAAAGAGAGAAAGAGAGAGAGGGAGCGAGAATGAGAGAGAAAGGGAGAGGGGGGAGAGAAAGAGAGAAAGAGGGAGTGAGAAAGAGAGAGAGAAAGAGAGAGAGGGAGTGAGAAAGAGAGAGAGGGAGTGAGAAAGAGAGAGAAAGAGGGAGAGAGAAAGAGAGAGAGAGAAAGAGAAAGAGAGAGAGGGAGTGATGAAGTTGGGTGTGGACAGGGGTGTTGTGAGAGATTCAAGGGGAGGAGAATTAAAAAGGAAGTCACAAATTGGGTCTCAGCAAGCGACAACCTGTCCTCCTTTGAACTCTCTCACCCAAAAGAGAGAGAGAGAGAGAGAGAGAAAAGGAAGAAAGAAAAAATTCCAGGATGATAAAACTCACCACCCAGACCACCTGTGCTTATTTGATGCCTTCTGCACTTCAAAGAGCTTTTCTAATTTATTTAAGGCTGGAACCTCAAAGTCAGAGCGATGCCTCCTGGCTTCTGTTGTGCATGACTTATTTCCCCCATGTCTGCTTTATTCTTGATTTCTTTTCGCTCCGATTCGTCTGCAGCCACCTCAAAACTCTCCTTCTTTTATTTCTTCACCCCTTTCTAAGCATTGTTGACTGGCCAACAGTGGCATCCTTCTGCTGCCATTTTGACCGATATCACACACACACACACACACCAATAAGGCTGGCAGTCCTCATCACGTGACTGTGAGGACTGCCTCGGCGGTCATAAGCATGAAAAATGGTCATAAGTCCCTTTTCTCAGTGCCCTAGCAACTTTGAATGGTCACTAAATGAACTGTCATAACTCAAGAGCTACCTGTACTCTTAGTAGACAATAAGAGAACATTTTTTAAAAAAAAAATCTATAATTAATATCTTGGAGGCTTTTAAAGAAGAGATTGGACAGCCCTTTGTCTGAAATGGGAGAGGGCTTCCTGCCGAGCAGGGGGTTGGACTAGAAGACCTCCAAGGTCCCTTCCAACTCTGCTATTCTATTCTATCCTACTCTATTCTAAATTCTCTATTCTATTCTAAAAAATTTATTCTAAATTCTCTATTCTGTTCTATTCTATGCTAAATTCTTTATTCTATTCTATTCTAAATTTTCTATTCTATTCTAAATATTCTATTCTAAATTCTCTATTCTGTTCTAATTATTTTTATCCTACTCTAAATTCTCTATTCTATTCTAAATATTCTATTCTAGATTCTCTATTCTGTTCTAATTTTTATTCTATTCTAAATTGTTTATTCTGTTCTAAATATTCTATTCTAAATTCTCTATTCTGTTTTATTCTATTCTAAATTCTCTATTCTGTTCTATTCTATTTTATCTCTCTTCTATTTTATTCTATTCTTCCAATAACTTTGGTAATTGGTCTTTTTTATTTTTCTCAAAGTTCCTAACATCCAGGGTTGATTACTTCCGTGGCTATCAAGTTGACAGCTTTACAAGGATAATATTGTAGAATTTGTTAATAATATTTGTTAATTTGTAAGTTAGGCGTGGGTCTGGTTACTGATTGTCTCTTGGTTATTATCTCAACCCTGAATCTTGCCTTTCACTTTGATGTCTAAAGCCAAATTCTACCAAATTTTCCCTGGTCCTGGCTGTAATCCATATTTAAGATGAAATCCATGTCAATCATGCTCGTTCATGGATTTTTAAAGATTTACATTTAATAAGAACCTAACTTTCTGTTGTGCCTATTTTTAAGTTCTTAGCATTGTTAACCAAGTAGCCATGTTATGTTTTAAGGTAGAAAAATGCCACTCAGGCCTTTTATCCCTTATTTTGTACTTTTTATTGACCGGCAAATGATTTCTTGCAAAGCCTTATTTCTTTTTCTTACCCAGCTTATCTAAATGGTCAGAAATCACTTATTTACTGACAACAAAGCAATATCTCATCTTCAAGCAGTCACCAGACCCAGTGAAAGAAACACAGAAGAATTGGATCCTTCTTTGCCTGCAGGTTGAAGAAATTTGAAAAGAATCTAATATATAAAAGCCATGTTGACAAGGAGAGGCTGATGGAGAAAAAATGGAGCTGCAGCTTTTTAAGAACAAACAAACAACATATCAAACCACAATCTCTAGCAGGCTAGAATGTCAAAAAAACAAAAATAAACTGACAGAATTTTCTTTTCCTGGGACTTAGAAAATAAGGTTTGAGAACAGTGTTTGTATGCTTCGGAAAACAAATTAACTAGGACATCCTTCTTTAAAGAATATTTGTAGATCAGGGTTGAAATGAGTCCTTGCTGTTCTCTGGGCTTGGTTATTTATTTATTTATTTTTGCAGACATTTAATTATCCAAACTAAGCAACATCAACAGTGCTAGAAGCGAATGGGGCAAACCGCCCGTATTTAAACAGAGATCAAACCTCTGAACTTGGTTGTTTTCTTGCAGACGTCACCCAACTAGGTAATATCAGATAACATCAGAGTATCATGGACCCCACAGTCTTCCTCCTCCTCCATTCTGCAAGCACCACTCCCTTCTAAGCACTGATGATGCTACCTAGTTGGGTGATGAGACGTCTGCAAGAAAACATCCAAAATCAAAGAGCATCACATTCTTCTTTCTTGAACGGGCTAGTCTTGTTCAAATAATGTACTAAAAACCATCCAGCTGTTGGACTTAGTGCAAAGTCTAAATTAGGTTTGTGGTCAAAAGAGAGATGATATGACAGCCTATTCATGGTTTATCTGTCTGGCTATAGTTCTTAGGGTTATGTAGACCTGGACCAATCAGCCAGAGAACATCAACCATGCTAGCAGTGGCATGCATGAGTTCCTTTTTGGAATTTTGGACCATTATCCCTATGGGAAGGTGTTCTCATTTTTTAGGAGAAAAAAATGAGCTGTTCTTTAATTATTTATCAGACAAATTTATGTAGCCGCCCAGGTCACAAATAGGTGACTTCAGGCGGCTTACAAAATTTTAAAAATCCTCCCTGTATAATAAAAAAAACCCTTTTTTTAAAAAAAAAATAAAAAATCTATTTTTCTATTAATGAGATCTTAAGGAATGGTTCAAATCTAGCTAGGTCTTTTTTTTTCTTCCATTCACTAGATGTTTTTAAACAGAGAACTGCTTGCATTTCAAATCAGATTTCAAGAATCCTGGAATTGGTCGTCAGGTGATATATAGAACATAGAATAACCGAGTGGGAAGGGATCTTGGAGGTCACTTCCCTGCACAAGAAGGAAAGCCTGTATCATTTCAGACGTGGCTATCCAGTGCCTTCTTAAAAAAAACCTCCAGTGATGGAGCACCCACTTCTGGTGGCCAGTTGTTCCACTGGTTAATTGTTCTCACCATTAGGAAGTTTCTCCTTAGTCCCAGGTTGCTTCTCTCCTTGGTTAATTTCCTTCCATTATTCCTTGTCATGCCTCCTGGACACAATTTCTGGAGACTTTGCTCCTAAAAGCTCCCAAAACAAAAGCAATTTGCTATGAGGCAGGAAGGTAAACAGAATAACAACTGAATAATTAAACTCACTCTGGCACAGAAACATCTTTTCATTTATCAGTTGCCATCAAAAGACACAAGAAAGGCTTGATCCATGATGCTAAGCCGTGGTTTTATTCAACCGTGCTTTGCTAAATATTGTAAATTGCCATTTTTGAGGGGACCTGTCCTACATCTTCAGCTAGAAAATATGTTCACACACTACAGTGGCTGCCTTTACCCATGATGTATGAATCCATCCATCTGTGACAAAGACATACTGTCATTTTTTTTTTATTATTATTATTATTTTGCTTATGGGGATAAATGAAACCATTATTTGGTCTTATAACTCCTGTTCTACCCAGCAATAAACCTGATCTATAGGTCTGGCTTTGCAATTATTTGCATGGATTTTATCTTGAAAGAGCAAATAAAACATTTGTGCCAGCCAAAAGAATGAGCGTGAAAGGAATAATTGGAGAACATCATCTCCTGGTCCCAAACTTTACAATGAATTAAGCTGTTATGGGTGCTAAAAGGGGCTTTCTTTGCAGCCGATAGCAGCTTCACGAACGGAACAATGAATCTAAGTGACATTGTTCAGATCAATATTTTTATCAGCTCCTCCACTGCTTTTTCATCCGAACTAATGTACAATACTAGATGGCTATCACTATCTTTTTCTTTTTTAAAAAATCCCCATAAAATTAACTGCTATCCAGCCAAACCTTTCGTGTTTATTTCTTCTGAGTTCTGAAGGACTTTTTTCTAAACTATGTTTATTGAAAGCACAGCCTTGAAATCCAACAGATGTCTCCTAACATCTGGTTAGCTCTTATTTTCTCCTTTATAGCCTATCATCATTCATATATACACAGACATGCAGACCCGTATTTATTTTATTATTCATTTATTATTTATCCAATTTATGTAAGTCTGCTGGGTCCATAATGTATAACACTAAAAACAGCAAGGAACAATATAAAAATGAAAAGAACGATGAATATCTAGAGGAGAATAAAACATCTAGACCAGAACTGAAGAAGCTACTTGGATGAGAAGCAAAATATTTGCACAAAAACAACAACAACCACCACCTCCCAAGAAAGTCCAGCTGCCTTTTGGAAGAAAACCAGCATCTTTGGGACAACCATGGCCTGGATGATTGAGAGTCTCCACAGACATCTAGACAAGCATTTTTTAAAAGAAAGTTGTCCACTTTAAAATGTGTGGACTTCAACTCCCAGAATTCCCCAGCCAGCATGCCGTCTAGGGAATTCTGGAAGTTGAAATCCACACATCTTTAAGTGGCCAAATTTGAAAAACGCTATCTTGACCAAACATTCAAGACCCTGTAAGAGGTTCATCATGCAACCTAGCTTAAGGCAAGTGAGTTTTTGTGAGAACAAGGTTCATGCAGATATCTAGAAGATGCTTTTCCAGATTCTATAACTGAGAAGATTCACCTCCTGGGTCCCATCAGATGATACTTCAATTGATAGAACCTGGAGTATATCAATTCCATCAGATCGAAAAAGATGGCAGATGCCAAAGAAGACAAGATAGATACTCAGATACCCAGGCCACCCAAGATGGTGATGGAGATGGAGATAGAACACAATCATTTTGGGTAAGGATAGCAAGTACCTCCAATCTGAAGGTCTTACAGAATTACATTTGGAAGGGACTTTCCAATTCTGGACATTTCTCTTCTTGAAAGTCTCCAGTGATGGAACACCTGCAACTTCTAAAACAAGCTCTTCCACTGATTAATTGTTCTCACTGTCAGGAAATGTCTCCTTAATTCTAGATTGGATCTCTCTTTGATAAACTTGAAATATTACTTCCTATAAACTCTAGATAACAGTGGTCAGCAATCAAGGATTTTTAAAAAGTTGTATTCCCCAAAATCTAGAGGTTAACTTTTTTCCTGTTGTCCAGCCTTGTTTTACAGAGAAAAAAAATCTGATATTATAACAGCACCTCACCAATCTTGATGGATTTCAAAACATTGGGCAGAACCAGAACTGGTTAGTACTTGAATGGAAAATTAGTGAGAAATCCCAAGACCTCTGCTTTGTTGGCCAGAAAATTCAAGACCAAGTCCATAAAGTCACTCCAACTAAAAAGAGACTTGATATTTTACCCAAAAATAATGAAAGTAGAACATCACTGAATGCACCACAAGTTTTCCTAAAGGCAACTGGCAAGCAATTACCTTGGAGAGAAGTTATCTATGTATCTGCTGGAAAAAAAAACTCAATGCTGATCTGATGGCAATTAATGATCATCAATCGATCACTGCAGATGGAACAGTTAGCTGCAAGAATTAACAAGTTCTTCCATATTTCTTTCTGGTATTGTTTTGACCCAGCCATATTATTTAGTTGCTCTGAATTCATGGCATTCACACACATAAAAGACCCGGCAATAATCCTTCCATGAGTTAATTTCAAGAACAGACCTTAACCGTTCTTGGATAATTGCCAGGCCGAGAGCTTCCAGTTGCAAAGCTGTAAATTAATTCCAGGCAAGGAGTCTCTGTGAGGCACGAACCATGATAAGCAAATCTTTCTTTCGAAAGAAATACAAACTATTGTTTCCTGCAACCACCATTCCCCTTTTGCTTCTATTTATTCCCCAGGGAAGGGCCATTCAGCATCCACATATGCCTTTTTTCCTGAGTTGCCCCCTGTTCCTTAGTTGTTCTCCTCTTCTAACAGCTCTGTGCATACACGCATCTGGAACAGCCTCCAGCTGTTCTTCTTCCCCACTTATCTCCAACTCTGAAGCCAGATGGGAAATGTCAAACGGCCTTGGCCCTATCTCTGCTTCCGACACAGAGCATCCATCAGAGCCTTCCCCAGACTCCAGGACTAGCCCAAGTTCCTCCCCAACCTCCTCATTATCCGAGTCTGGCAGGCCACAACATGTACGTGGTATTCAGCAAGCAACTGAGATGGTTTTGTTTGTCCTGGGCTAGAAATGTATAGATAGCCCTCAACATACAACAGTTCATTTTAGTGACTTGATACAATGGCACCGAAAAAAAAAACCTGACATATGACCAATTTCCACATTTATAACCATTGCAGTATCCCCATGGTCACATGATCACAATTCAGACTCTTGGCAATTGGTTCCTATGACTTTTTCAAGAGGCAACTGGGCTTTCTTTGCTTTTCCTTGAAGATGTTTCACTTCTCCTCCAAGAAGCTTCTTCAGCTCTGACTGAAGACTGAGTCAGAACTGAAGAAGCTTCTTGGAGGAGAAGCGAAACGTCTTCGAGGAGAAACAAAAACAGTCCAGTTGCCTCATGAAAAAGCACCTTTGGGGCTACGAAGAACCATTTTATCCACAAGATAAGGAACTGCCCCCCCAGCCCAAGGTTTATTTACCTCAACTTTATGGCAGTTTTCCTTGCTCTGTTCATAAAGGTTAATATTGCTCTTTCCACATTGGTTGTTAGGATTTATGGGGAGCATGAAATAAAGTATAGAATGTATATCTCTATCTATAATAGAGATATACCGAATAAAAACATGGAGGAAAAATGCCAGAACAGCTATTATCCTTGGACTTTTGTTTATCCCAGCTTGCTGGTGGGAGTCAGACATAAATCAAGACTTTTCTTCCCAATCTTTGCTCATTCTCTGTACCTTCTTCTGCCCAAAGTGAATCAGAGATGAGAGAAACCTTATTTATTCATTTGGCCAAATAACATTTACCAGGCTATTCTACCATAACATTTCCTGATGCAGTTGATAGTTTGGTTCAGTCAAAACAAGAGAGAGAGCTGTTTTGTATCTGTCATCTATTGAAGAACCTGGTGGGACAAACTTTTGAGCAGACATGGCCAGCAGGCATTGCAGCTTAAGAAGGAAGGAAGACTGGAGAACAAGTTGGAAGACCATTAGTATGTGTGGTTCTTCTCATGTAAACCTCCCAGTTTGCTCTCAAACAATTATGGTTGATTGGGTGGAGTGATAGCAAATTATCAAAAATGACGATTAGGAACACCATGACTCGTATGGTTACGATGCTAGTTTGAAGATTAGCAAGATCACGTTGGAGATTCAAACGCTGTTGTGGGTCAGGGTGAGCTCCTATCCTTCACTCCAGCTCCTGCTGGAGACATGAAAGGAGCCCCCTTGTTAGGAATATAAGTCACCTAACAGGTATTTGGGTTAGCAATATATATAAACCAGGATAGACATTTTCTCAACACCCCTCCTGGATGCCCCCCAGACAACAGTGATGTCAGCGGCTAATACTTTCAATCCGGAAGTGAGTTGGTGCTTCTGACATTAATTTGATGAGATTGAAGATCACTCTACAAGTGTCATGTTTGAGATTTGAATTTGGTTTTTCTTGTCCTCTTTGGAACTTCTAATTATGTCTTCTGTTTCTCTTTGGCAGAAGAGCTACCAAGTACCAGCTGGGCAGAATAACCACAAAATGCAACCCTTACAACCAGAGGTGGTATTCAGCAGGTTCTGACCAGTTCTGGAGAACCGGTAGCAGAAATTTTGAATAATTCCGAGAACCTGCAAATCCCGCCTCTGACTGGCCCCGCCCCCATCTATTTTCCGCCTCCCATTGAGTCCCAGCTGATTGGCTGGGTCTCCTTTTGTTGACCTGCACAGGAGAACGGAGCTGGAAAGCAGGTTAGTGGGCTGGGGAAGGAATGGGGATTTTTGCAGTATCCTTCCCCTGCCTTGCCCACCAAGCCATGCCCACAGAATACCATGCCCATCAAGCCACGCCCATAGCTGATCGGTTGCTCCTTTGGTTGTCCTGCACAGGAGAACAGAGCTGGAAAGCAGGTTAGTGGGGTGGGGAGGGAATGAGGATTTTACAATAACCTTCCCCCAGGAATGGGGAGGGAATGGAAATTTTGTAGTATCCTTCCTCTGCCACGCCCACCAAGCCACGCCCACAAAACTGTTAGTAAAAAAAAAAAAAGAATCCCACAGTGCTTACTACTATTACGTAGTTCAAATGTCCCCAATTTAGTTATAATAGCAGCCACAGGCTGACCTTTTCTTTTGGAAAAAAAAACCATTAAAAAGAGCTTCAGGAAGAATCATAAAGTACATCTTTATTAGCTCATAGTCTTGATAAAAATCATTCATACACGGAAGGGCTAACATCCATAAAAGATCTCCAGGAGCTACCGAGTGAGCCCCAATTTGGAGCAGAATTTTTCTCTTTTCCCAGCAGGGTACAAATTAAAATCTCTTTGTTGCATTGTTATTTTTTTCTGAGTTCATCATGGCTTGTTTAGTGGTGCAGCCACTGTAGCATACCCCCAGCACGGCACTGATCACCAAGGGAAACAAAACAGGCCATCTCAAAAAAATGGCAAGCTCCTTCCCCCCCCCCGCCCCCCGTGTGCAAAAACCCCCCAACAAAGGTCAAAAATAACTCTCACTCATCGTGGAAAATGGATTGTTTGGCATTGTGATTAAACATGAAATCTCTCATCAACAGTATTTTAATTTCTCAATAATCATCTTCAAGCAAGCATATGTATATATGTGTGTGTGTGAGTTTGTGTATGTGTGTGTGTGTATATACATACACACATATGCACATACACATATGCACAGGGTATATCTACCTACTATCTATCTATCTATCTATCTATCTATCTATCTATCTATCTATCATCTATCTTTCTATCTATCTATCTATCTACCTCTCCCACCCTCCCTTCCTCTATCTATCTATCTGTCTATCTGTCTGTCTATCTATCTATCTATCTATCTATCTATCTATCCGTCCGTCTATCTGTCTATACACACACACACAGAGAGAGAGAGTGTATGTGTATATGTGTGTTTGTGTGCATATATTCCCACTCCCTGATTTGAAGGTGGGGATTTGATGCCTGCAGCAAAACTTTTTACCCTATTTGCCACTTGTGAAAATTAATATTTAAATTGATTTAAAGCTTTATCCTCATTTAATCTATTTGCCTTTGCCTTCTAATTTCCTGCTTTCCTTTCAGCTTTGCATTCTTTCTGCCTTATTATCTTTAAAAACAAAAACAAAAAATCACCGCTGCTTCCCTGTGACTGCCGTTAATAGCAACAACATGATATTTGGAACACGATATTTGGCGGAAAGTAATGGGTGGAAGCTTGTTGAAGTGAGACCCAACCTAGAAGTCAGGAGAAACTTCCCGACAGTGAGAACAATTAATCCGTGCAAAGTCTTGACCCCAAGAAATTGTGGGTGCTCCATTGCTGGAGGTTTTCAAGAAAAGATTGGACAACCATTAGGCTGGCATGGTATAAAGACTCCAGCCCTGGGAAGGGGTTGGACTAGAAGACCTCCAAGGTCCCTTCCAGCCTTATGAGTCTAGTACAGAGAAGGACAGAGAAGAACACTCTGCAGGCCATATCCCAGGGCTTTCCTTGTCCAATGACCTCAGTTGGTCATCATTTGATACCAACCAGAAAGAGAAGGTGGTTTGTTTGTTTTTAAAGTTACCTCTTCTCTGGAGTGACCTGCCCTTGAAATAAAATAAGGGTTGATTCACCGTGCTACAGTGTTTGGGTATGCTGAGAGCATTCCTGGCTTTTGAGAGGTCATTATGGTTCTGCCAGGCTAAGTTTGATGGTTGTTATAGCTTGGCTTTTATTACGTCTTCTCGGGTATTTTATGTGTTCTATCATTGTACTGTATTGCATTCAAATGTATTTTTAATTGTACACACAGGAGTTGCACGGCTTGGCAACTGAATTTTAAATACAGGAAAATCATGTTGCCTAGTTTGGGCAATGAAAGGTCTGCAAGAAAACCACCAAGCTCAGAGAGCACCAAGGAGCCCTCATTTCCAACAAATATTCTCCTTTAATTGGCTTTTTTTTTTCTTTTGTTTTTGGAGTGTGGGAGATGGAACTAGATATGTGAGTTTTAAAAATGTTGGCAGGGTACATTGAGACATTATTCACTGTACCTCATCTTTGGAATTCTGTTATGTTATTGCATCATTAACTGTGAAGAATGGGGGGGAAATGTGAAGAATGGCTATAGTTATAGATGATAATAGCTCCAAGTCTGCAGGGCTTAGCCTTACTTCAATGCTTACATCTCAGGCCCATTAACATGAAAGAGGAACTAGCCAGATGAGCTGTGAATTAGACAGGCATGTCTTCTTAGGAGAAGATGGGGAAAAGAGGTGAGGTGGAAAGAAAAACAAGGGAAAGGGGAAAATCCCCATCTTGGATCTTAAATTTAGAGCGATAGCAACAACACTTAGACTTATACCTAAGGGTTCACAGTAGTTCAGCCCTCTCTAAGTGGTTTACAGAGTCAGCCTATCACGCCCAACAATCCGACCTTGGAAGGATGGAAGGCTGATGGAATCTTGAGCTGTGAAAATCGAAATGCTGGAAGGAAGGAAGGAAGGAAGGAAGGAAGGAAGGAAGGAAGGAAGGAAGGAAGGAAGGAAGGAAGGAAGGAAGGAAGGAAAGACACTATCAATAACACTTAGACTTATGTACCACTTCACAGTGGTTTCCAGCCCTCTCTAAACAGTTTACAGAATCAGCCTCTGGCCCCCAACAAGCTGGGTCCTCATTTTACTGACCTTGGAAGGATGGAAGGCCGAGTCAGCCTTGAGCTGTGACAATCAAACTGCTGACAGTCGGCAGAATTAGCCTTCTAACCAGAAGGAAGTAAGGAAGGAAACTAGCAATAACACTCAGACATATCTACTGCTTCACAGTGCTTCATAGCTTTCTCTAAGCTATGTGCAGAGTTCAACATATTGTCCCCAATATGTTGGATCCTCATTTCACCAACCTTGGAAAGATGGAAGGCCGAGTCAACCTTGAGATGGTCAAGGTCGAACTGTTGGCAGTTGGCAGAGTTAGCCTACAATACAGCACCACCCCTGGCTTTTTATTATAAATTACTGGCAATTATTTACATCTTCACCTTGCAAAACATGTTGGCAGTTGCCTCATATTTGTCCTTGTAATGATGCTATGAAATAGGTAATGTCATTCCTGTTTGGCCAAAGGCCCTTTTTCCCCCTCCTAAGATGATAGAGCACATGTTCCTGCAGAGAGACAGGTCTCAAGACTACCAGCTGGATCTGTCTTTCAGTGTTCTTCCATCTGTCCTTCAAGAAGAGGGAGTCAACTTCTTCTCCAAAGCACCTGAAGGCAGGACAAGAAGCATGGAAGGATGGGAACTCATCAAGGACAGAAGCAACCTAGAATTAAGGAGGAATTTCTTGACCAGGAGAACAATCAATCAGTGGAACCACTTGCCTCCAGAAGTTCTCAATGCTCCAACCCTGGAAGTTTTTAAGAAGAGATTGCACAACCCTTTGTCTGAAGTGGTGTCGGGTTTCCTGCCTAGGCCAGGGGTTGGACTAGAAGACCTCCAAGGTCCCTTCCAACTCTGTTATTCTGTTAAATCATTCGTTAGCTGGCCAAGCTAATCCATAGGATGTTCTTGGAGATGGATCTTCCTAATAGTGGCTGTTTGTCTTCCTTTAGCTCATTCCTGTGGAACAGAACCCAAATATCTGATCCCCACCTGGCTGCAGAGCACTTGAGAATGAATTGTGCTGGCAGGACCTCTCTTTCCAGCTCATTATCCACCTCCTGGCCTCATTTGATTTCACACAAACCAAATGTGAGACCTCTCAACACGAATTTGGCTTTGGCGAAGCGCTAGAAAAAGGGATTGGCCATTGAGTTTTTGTGCTTCTCTTCTTCACCCTTTGTAAGCTACCCAGAGGCATGCTTTATTGGAGAGATGAGCAGTGTGTAAATTTAATAAATGAGTAATGGAATAAATAATCCCCCTGTGATGACCCAGGGTGGGATACAAAACAAACATGGTCACAGAAAACAGGTGAAGCCCCTTTTATTCCTTCACTTTGCTTCCAAGCTCCAAATATCTTTGACAGAAGACAAAACAACGCCCACACAAACAGTTACATGAAGAAGGAAAAATACAACACAAACCAGACAAGATAAGAGCTGGAGGACATCCACAGATAACAGAACACACACTAGGAAGGACACCAAACTCAGAGAGGAACCTTAAACTAGAGATATGTCCATGCTTTGTTTCCAGCATTTGCCAATACGCAGATCCAAACTCTTATTCAATTGTCACAGCTGCAGCCCATGAAGAGGATCAAGGCCCTCTCCTCCCCTGTCGACCACGTCTCTCCCTGATCCTCTCCTCCTGCGTGCCCTAAGATGGAGAGGGGATAGGTCTGGGTCCTCCTCTGACTGCCCAGCCAGCCTCTGCCCTTCCCCAGCCTCCTCCACGACCTCCGGAGCCACACTCCCACTCCCTGTTGGCTGTTCCTCCTCCCCCTCAGTGTCAGTCTCCATCAGGGGCATGACACACACACCCCTTAACAGAATTGACACTTCCCTTCACCCCTTTGCCTTCAGAATAACATATTTGGAAGGAACCTTGAAGGTCTTCTAATCCAAACCCTCTCAAGCAAGCGACCCTATAGGTTGCTTCTCTCCTTGATCCATAGCTTCTCGTCCTGCCTTCAGATGCTTTGGAGAATAGATTGATAACCCCTTTCTCCTTTGGGCAGCTCCTCAAATATTGGAAGACTGCTATCGTGTCCCCCTTGGTCCTTCTCTTCGTTGGACTAGACCTACCCAATTCCCATAACCGTTCTTCCTATGTTTTAGCCTCCAACCCGCTAACCATCTTTGTTGCTTTTCTCTGCACTCTAAACTCTTCATTTCATCTCCCAGGCCAGAAACGAAAGAGGGACAAGTTGTCCTTGACTTTGCCAGTGTTAAAATAACCCAGCGAAGGATGGTTTTTCAAGAGAGGGTTGGCTCCCAAACTATAGCTTGAATTCCATCTGTTTCCTCTCTTGCTGCGTGAGTTTGGCTGGCAACAACGACAGCCGTGAGATATAAAACCGCACCAAGTGGCCAATAGCAGCTCCTTCAACAGATGTTCCTTTCTTTCTCTCCTGCCTTGCTGGCTGCCGTTGTTTTAAAGGTATTTATACAGTTAAAAGGTAGCTCTTCCCCAGCTCTCGCCAGCTCCCTGTTTTCCGCCCTTGAAAAAGCAGTCGGTTGATTAAATATTTATTCCATTTTTTCCTCCTCTTTGCTTTTATGCCATGTTTGTCCTTGAATTCCCCAGGCTGTGCTGTTATCCATACCTATTTCCAAAAAAGAAAAGAAAAAAGTGCCAACATCCAACAAAGAGATGAATTTCATTTTTGCTATTAAAGCAAAAAGCTGGGTTTTTATCTTTTTTTAAAAAAGAGAAGAAATGAAAAGAACCAAAATCCTCGGTGTGTGGAAGAGCTACATAACGGTCCACTTTAAATAATTTTAGCTAGATTCTGGCTTTATTACCCCATGTGTTTCATTATCAAACTCTCTGCTTCATCAGCAAAATGCAATTTTCTTTCAAGAGAAAAAAGCCACTAATTTTGCTCACCTTTTCTCTCTCTCTCTTTTCTTTCCTGTTACAAGAAAATTCATAGAGGTGGGGGAACATAATGCCTTTTTAGAAGAATAACCCAAAATCATAATATGGAGAGCAATTTACTTTCCACATCCAGGCCAAATGATCTGAACCTTTTTTTTTTTAAGGGTCCTAGGAATACAACCTGGTTTTATTTTGGATTTATGAATGTAATAATAGAGGGCCGTCTTGCAGTTCTGTTTAGTTAGCAATGCTGTTTTGCAAGATCTCATATTATCTTTCAAAGTCATCTCTTAATGAAGAAAGTGGGCTAACACATCTGTCTTAAATCTCAAAGGTGCTTTTTCAAAAGGCAACTGGACTTTCTTTGTTTTTGCTTTGAAGACATTTCGCTTCTCCTCCCAGAAGCCTCTTCAGTTCTTCAGATATATCCTTGCTCAGGAACCGGAAAAGCTTCTGGGAGGAGAAGCGAAACATCTTCAAAGCAAAAACAAAGAAAGTCCAGTTGCCTTTTAAAAAAAAAACACTTTTGGGACAACCATGACCTGAGAATCTCCGTAGATATTTGTCTTAAATTATAACCCAAGATAAATTTAACACCAGTTCCCCACAATTTTTCCCATCTGACCACATTTAGATTATAACCAAATTTGCAGCTCATTTTCCCCATACAAGGTGTCAAATTCAGCTGTCTTCTTCTCAATTCCAATTATCCTTTTGCCAGTATTAAATCTGCCTTTCACCTAATTGTAAGGAAACCATTGAGAAGAATGTCCTTCTACTGCTAATTGTTCCCTGGTCTTCATCTGAATTTGTTCCTTATATTCGACTACTAAATCTTCATCTTTCCTTATCTGCTTATGGTTGAACTTGTTGTTCTTTATCATATCGTTATTCTTTATCTGTTTCTCTGTAGTAAAAGGCAAGGCAATGCCTGGAGGTAGAGTGAAGAGAGGAATCAGTTTGGAATCCTTATGTTCCCACAAGTGATCTAAGTCCAATTCCTTCAATTCCACTTACTCTCACCTAGCACCAATTTCATGCTGTTAGTTGACTAGATTCTTGCTATAGGCATCAGCATTAAATCAGCTTAACTGGAATTTAACATATGGCCCTGACATTCTCTTCTATAAAAAGCTTTTTCTATTATGTCAATAATGATACCTTTAGGCAAAGTCTGGGTTAATATTTATTCCATATTTCTTAATAACAGCTGAGCTGCAGAATTCCCAGTGACTACATGATGGCAGCATATAGTTAGAAAGGGGCCATACAACTCTCTAATGATTATTCAATTGTTTTGCAGACTCAAAGGAAAGGTTGTTTGACTATCTCTATTTTTTTACTCCTGATCTCTCCTATATATATAGTGTTCACTTCACTTCTGTTGAGTCAAATCATCTAATGGTTTCAAACTGCTTTAGGGGAGATCCAGAGTAAAAAAAGTCAAACAACCTTTCCTTTGGGGATCCAAAACAATTGAATAATCACTAGTGGGCAGCAGAAAGTTATATGCCCCTCCCTTCTAACTATGATGCTGCCATCATGCGATCATGGGGTATTCTGCAGCTCAGCTGTTATTAAGAATATGGAATAAATATTAACCCAGACTTTGCCTAAAGGTATCATTGCTGACATAATAGAAAAAGCTTTTTATAGAAGAGAATATCAGGGCCACATGTTACATTCCATTTAAGCTGATTTATTGCTGATGCCTATAACAAGAATCTAGTCAACTAAGAGAATTAAATTGGTGCTAGATAAAATATATAAAAGAAGCCCTTATTGTTGACTTGGTTCAGAAGAAAATAAAATAAGTTGCTTGTCCCCACACAATCCACATTTACAGGGCATTATTTGTCTGGTGATTTGCAAAGGACGCTTAAAAGATTGTTACGAGGAGCAGCTAGGAGAATTATCAGGCTGAGTGTGTAAAAAAAAAATGTAAAATTCCCTCCAGCTGTTTTGCTGCTGTTCTTCAGCTGCATTTTAAAAGTCCTAGGAATTATGAAAGGGAAATGTAGCATGCTGGCAATTTTTTTTCTCCCTACCCCCTTCAATAGCTGGGACCAGAGTTGCATGTTGTTATGATGCCTGGATTGGGAGAAGGGAGAGGCACTTTCAGAACAAGGAAGAAACAACCTTCCAGGGGGCGACCCTGAAGCTTAGGTGGGTAGGGGACAGAGAAGTAGCAATGGAGTCTGGAGAGTTTGATTTTCTCATCGCTGGGCCAATACAGGCAGTCCTTCACTTACAACAGTTCATTTAGTGACTGTTGGAAGTTAAAACGGCACTGAAAAAAGCAACCAATGACTGTTTTTCACACTTAAGACCATTGTAATATTCCCCATGGTCACATGATCAAAATTCAGATGCTTGGCAATGCGTTCAATATTTATGATGGTTGCAGCATCCCAGAAAGGAAGGAAGGAAGGAAGGAAGGAATGAGATGATGGATGGATGGATGGATGGATGGATGGATGGATGGATGGATGGAACGAAGAAATAGAGATGAGAAAAAGGAGGGAGGGAGATGGGATGAAGAAGGAAGGAAGAAGGAAGTAAGGAGGGAGGGAAGGAGAGAGGGAAGAAAGGTGAGAAATGAGGGAGGGAGGAGGGAAGTGATAGAGGGAGGGAGGAAACAGAGAACATGGGAAGGAAGGGAACAAAAAGGGGAAGCAGGGACGGAAGGGAGGGAGGAAGGAAGGAGAGAGGGAAAGAAGTTGAGAAAAGAGGAAGGAAGGGAGGAGGGAAGTGATCGATGGAAGGAGGAAACAGAGAACATGGGAAGGAGGGAGGGAGGAAGAAAGGAAAGACAATAGTATCAAAGCATAACAACAGCCCTGCTCTGAAGTGTCCCCCGAAGGCATCCATGGCAGAGGGAGGGAACGGAGAATATGAGCACAAATAGCTTTGTGCCCTAATAGAGATGATATTGTTTGCCACTCTCTTACTCCACAATCCAATTTCCCCTCATTGTGATAAAGTACTTGGCCTCCAGTGATGTAAGTTCACCCACTCCACCACCGCATTATAAGGGGGGGGGGTGGCTAAGGCACCGTCCTGCTTAATTAAAAACCTCATCCTTCAAGGCACCAGTTTGTCTTGGAGGGGAGGGGGAGGGTATGTCGGGGGGGGGGAGAGAAATCCAGAAAAAGACCTGGCCTCCAAAATGTCCTCCCCCCTGCAAGGGGGACCTTTATGGAGAGGCCGGAATTAGGGAGATGAGACAATCAAAGGCCATCCATTCTCACCTTTGCCAATAGGCAATCAAGGAAGGGGATTTATATGGCTAAAATCCAATCGACTTTGCCCAAGGCCAAAAGCAGAGAACTGTCTAAAACTAATCCATCCAGGATCCCAACCACCTGATTATGAACCTCAACAAACCTTCTTGTTCTGACCGAAGCTTCACAAAATCACGAAGCAGGCTCCTTGTCCTGACAAACCCCCTTTTTATTAAGCCCATCATTCACATTCAGCAAAGTCCTGGCCAAACAGTCTTTCAAGGGTGAATTCCAACCACAGACCTTATCAGGCTTGGAGAGTTGCCAATAGCTTCCAAGCACAACAAGGAAATACTTGGCAAGGAGTCCCTGAGAGTCACGAACAAATCTTCACCCTAATTAAATGAATGAATTGTCCCCTGAAAAACCCCACTCCCCTATCACTCCTCTTTATTCCTTATGGGAGGAGCCATTCACCATCCACCTGTGCCTTTACTCCTGAGTTGACCCTTGTTCCTTAGCTGTTCCCTTCTCCTGGCAGCTCTGTGCATGCGCACATGGGAACAGGCTCCAGCTGTTCTTCTGCCCTACTGATCTCTGATTCCAAAGGCAGCTGATAACTGTCGGACAACCCTGGCCCCATCTCTGCCTCCGATGCAGAGCCCTCATCAGAGTCTTCCCCAGACTCCAGGACTGGCCCCTGTTCCTCCCCAACCTCCTCATTGTCTGAGTCTGCCAGTTCCGCTGGCCGCTGGTGGGCCACAACACTTCTTCTGACAAGCTGTAAATGCGATAACAAATAATTCAAGCTTTGCAGCTGGCCCCTCCCTTTACAGAACTGCAGCTATCCAATAAGCAGAACTACTCTTTCAATTAAGCTATTAACCCCTGGCTTGCAACTCGTGTGATTGCATTTGTAGGTACTGTTGGAAGTAAAATCCAATCCAGTTCCAAGCCAGAAAGGTGCTGGAAATAAAGTGTGAGGCTGATTGGAAAGAAGGATTCTGTTTATGGATGAGCAGAACCAACCACAGCATGTAGTTCTGGGACAGCTGACAAATTGGTTGAATGAGTGGATGGCTCTTATTGTAGGTTTCTGTGACTTTGAAGTTTGCACTGTTCTTGGGAATTGTGCAAGGAAGGGGCTTTTGTGTATCTTGCCTTTTCAATGGTGGTGGGGTTAGTTCTATTAGGTCCTTAAAGGTCTTGTCCTGTCCTTCTTAATCCCATCACCTGGAGCTGAAGGTGTTTTGTTTGGGAATAGATTGGCCTGGATTTCTTAATGGGCACAAAATCTGCATCTCGAAAGACTTCGGGCATCTGCTGCAAGTTGTTTTGCTATGCAGGATATTGGGGCTGCTTTCTGACTTTAAGACATGTTTTTCTATTTCTCCTTTGGGGGAAATATAATATTCTGCCTCTTTTGATATTCCCCAAAAGATTTCATTCTCTGGGGATGGTGGTGAGTAATTACTTCTTACAGTATCACACTAAGGCAGGATTGATTAAACTGATAGCTTATGGAATAAACTTCAGTGACCTGGTTCAGACCCAGTACTAAATCACCAGAACACAGCCTAACTGATGTGTGAGAGATCTATGCTATGGTACTCTATGACCCTGGAAATCTCCTTCCAAACATTAAAGGTAGAAGTTTCCCCTATCCAGTCATGTCCGACTTCAGGGCGTGGTGCTCATCACCATTTTTTAGCCAAGGGATCCAGCATTGTCCAAAGACAATGGTCATGTGGCCAGCAGGAGATATCAGGGAACATTACCTTCCAACTGAAGTGGTACCTATTTATCTACTTGCAGGAGGCACGATTTCTCAGCAGTTAAAGATGCTGAGCTTGCCAAATGGAATGCTGACAGTCCGGGTTCAAGACCTGGATGTCACGCGATGGGTTGAGGTCCCATTCTTGCTCCAACTCCTCCCTACCTTCCTGATATACTTTTCCCAGGAAAAAGAACCAGAACAAAGAATGTGAAATTAAGGAACATAAAGAAGGCCTTTTGCATATCTGTTTGGAAAGGACTAGTTTGAAGGGAACACAAATAATTAGAGCAAGCCAAGGGAAGGGGGTCTCCCCCGCCTTCCTAATTCATCATTAAGCAGCTCATTTTTCAAGGAAGCCCAGGGGAGGGAACAAAAGAGAAACTTGAGATACAGCCATTGCAGTAGGGATTCGACAAACATCAATGGGACTGCACAATGAAAGGCATAAAACCCATGATAGTTGAAGCTTTCTTTTATTGATCAGCAGTGCATCACAGCAGATACAAGGACATAACTCACCATCCACCAAGGTGGCCTTCTGGGAACAAGGAACTCAAGAGAGAACACGAGCGGACAACTCTTGTAGAACTGATGAGAGTTTGAAATCAAATCTGCTGTTCTTTTGGCATCCTGCTTTTTTTCATTTCCCTAAATAACTCAATTGTTTCTCTGAGGGATCCCAACTTTCTTTTTCCTTAGGCCTTTCATTGGTTACCTAAGAATCAAACTCATCGAGGTAGGACTATATACCAAGGAGAGGTCCCAGATTCAGACTATGCCTAGTTCAGGAGTACAACAGCAGTTGGCAGGGAAACGATCAGAAGTGAAGTCCGTGGCAGTCCGTCGTTTGCTAAGACAGGAGTCTCCAACCCTGGCAACTTTATGGCTTGTGGACGTCGACTCCAGGAGTTTTCATGCTGGCTGAGGAATTCTGGGTGTTGTAGTCCACCAGTTTGTAAAGTTGCGAAAGTTTACCCCTGCTCTGAGATGTGGACACTTGGAGGACAATTGCTAGAAGATGGTTGGCTTTCCATCCAACATGATCTTCCACTTCCTCATTCTGGTGCCTTTCAGATCCATCGGATTACAGTCAAGGGTGGGATTCTACCAGTTCAGACCGGTTCAGGCAAAGCGGATGTTAAATTTGCATCTGGTTCGTTGAACCGTTATTTGAATTGACTAGCTAGCTCTGCCCACCCTTCCTCTCCCCTCCCAGGAGTCTCCACATGGCCCATTTTTAATGCAGGTAAATGCAGGGTCCATGCGGCAGCCCTGGGAGGGGGGAAAATGGGCCTTCTGGAAGTCTGGAAACATGCCTGTTTCAAGGGCCTCCAGAGCCCGGGGGAGGCTGTTTTTGCCCTCCCAGAGGCCCAAGGGAAGCCTCCGGACCCTTGGGAAGGCAAAAAATGGTCCTCCCGGAAGTTGCAGTAGGCCACGCTCACCATGGTCATGCCCACCCAGCAACTGGGCAGCAAATTTCCAACTGAAGTGGTACCTATTTATCTACTTGCAGGAGGCACGATTTCTCAGCAGTTAAAGATGCTGAGCTTGCCAAATGGAATGCTGACAGTCCGGGTTCAAGACCTGGATGTCACGCGATGGGTTGAGGTCCCATTCTTGCTCCAACTCCTCCCTACCTCCCTGATATACTTCCCCCTGGGCAGCAAACCAGTTGCTAGGATTTTTGAATCCCGCCCCCTGATTACAGGCAGACCTCAGCTTCCAACCACAAATGAGGCCAGTTTCCTCTATTAAGCAAGATGGCATCAGGGAGTTAGACATATATTTACCTCTGCTGCCCCCTAGCAGTCAATAGAAGCTTTGCAAACACATTCTTGGTTGTCAATGGCCTCTCTGAACTATCCACTCATCTGGCACCTTCACAGAACCTGGTCTCCTTGTTTAGCTGGCTCAAGCCATTCCACTGATTAATTGCTTTCACTATCAGGGAATTTCTCCTTAGTTCTAGGTTGCTTTTGTCTTTCTTTAGTTTATTTCCACTGTTTCTTGTTTTGCCTCCTGGTGCTTTGGAAAATAACTTCGCCCCCTCTTCTTTGTGGCAACCCCTCAGATATTGGAAGACTGCTACCATGTCTTCCCAAGTCCTTTTTTTCACTAGATTCACCCAATTCCAGCAACCGTTCTTCATATGTTTTAGCCTCTACCCCTTCTGATCCTCTTGGTTGCTCAACTCCACACATTTTTCAAGTCTCAATATCTTTTTTTTTAATATTGTGGTGACCCAAACTGGATGTTAACTCATAAAAGTTGTCTATGCCCATTTTAGAGTTGCCATGAACAGAAAGGGAGGAAGGGATTTGAAAGAGCAGCACAGCAGTTTGGAATCAAAAGTGCATTCCATTCATATCTTGCAAAGATTATAGCTGAGCGACTGGAGTTTCTGTCCTACAAATCAATCATAGAGAACATGATTGATAATTTGGCTATGAACGTGTTTCACTGGAGAATATGAATTATGATACACCCAGAGGGGTGGGGGGAAGCCAGAGTCAAGGGTGATAGTGAATTACGTGTCTCAGAATCGGCTACATCCAGGTCATACCGACAGGTTCACTCCTAATGAATCCTTTGACGTTTTTGAAACTTGACTCGAAGCTCGTGATTTCAATAGGGCCACTGCCGGAATCCTGACACTGGATGGAATATACTAAATGTGGTCTTACTAAGGCCTTACAAAGCGTACTAACACTTCAAGTGATCTTGATGTTTGCCCTAGCAAAGGAACAACCGAATTATCTGATGGTAAAGGTTGCCCAATTCTGCCCTGTGCCAAATCCATGCTGGTTTGTAACATTGCAGAGTGCATGAACTCAGCCGCTGCAGTTTGTCAATCAAAGTAGAATGCATTATGCAAGCCCTCCCTAGGCTGTTGACACAGGAGCCTTCCCCTCGGCTGTTTGTGAAGCATTTGCTAAGACAACACCAGTAAGCCCTCTTTGAAAAGTTGCAGAGAAGTCAAGGGGCTTATCGAAATGCAAACGGCGTCTCAGAAGTTTCCCCCCCTGACTGAGATTATCTTGCAATTTCAAGGTGGCTTGTCGGAACCTTGACCAATTCAATATTCTTGCAACTCAGGCAGGCGTTAGATGGGTTTGTTTCCAAATCATATTTAATAGGAATGATGGAAGCACAATATGCCAGCGTGGAACAGAATCACTGAAAGCACACCTGTGGCACCAGGCAGCAGAAAGTGGTGCCTTCTATTACACAAATCCACCGGAATTAAGCTGGACAAAGATGTTTCTAGCTGTTTGCCATGGAAGATCTCCTATCTGTTAAATGGAACTGATGCATTCATTATGTACCTGAAGCCAGATTTTTATCAGCTCGGTTGGAGAAAACTTCAATCTGAATTTGCAAAGGACAGTACAGGTGCGACAAATGTTGACACCTGGAAAAGCTTTCTTGGCAGGAGTCATAGGAAGATGATGGGTGGAATGGATTTCTCCCTATTCTGTGACCCCCCCCCCAAAAAAAAAATAATTTTTTCTTCTTCTTTTTACAAACCTGTATAATTCCTTGCTTCAGGGTGGGGTCAGAGAGACTGAGTGGAACTGAGCATTTACTAGCTGGATTCCCTTCCTGATGCCTATGCGGAGTTCACAGCAGAAATTTTCTCTTTCCGCTCTGATAACCATCTGCCTCTGCCTAGGATTGAACTCTCAACCTTCCAAGTGGTAAATAATGTGGTCTAGGCCACCACATCACTCTTTAGTCTAGGCCAGGGGTCTCCAACCTTGGCTCCTGGAAGCCTGGCGGACTTCAACTCCCAGAGTTCCACAGCCAAGCTGGCTGTGGAACTCTGGGAGTTGAAGTCCGCCAGGCTTCCAGGAGCCAAGGTTGGAGACCCCTGGTCTAGGCAATCACGCCACTCATGACACAAAAGTGAACAATCTCACAATATTTAATGGGCATGTATTCAACATGGAGATAATTTCAAGGTTTTTTTTTTAATCCACAATTTGATATTCTTGATTAATGGGTTAGAAAAGCATGAAAGCTGGTGGCTATTTTATGGTAGATTTTAAGGACTGGACCCCTCATTTAAAAAGGAGCAAATCCAGAACATATTTTGGCAGTTTCAGGAAAGTTGGAAGTAAAATTTGTTGGACAAACATTCACCTCTAACCTAAATTAGACCACTGTAGCCTAGGGGTATCCATCTGATTCTAAAAAAAAAAAAAAGTGGTTTGAAGTACAAACAGCCCTGAGGTGCAACTTCATAAGCTAGTCTCCTCTTTCCCCAAGAGTAAAAAGTCCTGTTAAGTAGTAATAATTGGAATTTTTTTTAAAAAAAAATCAGCATGGCTATTAGATTCATGCTCTACACTCTCATTCCGTTTACAGCAGGGAGTTCCAATTTTGGTGGTTTTAAGATTTGTGGAATTCAACTCCCAGAATTCCCCAGTCATCATGACTGCCTGAGGAATTCTGGGAAATGAAGTTCACAAGTCTTAAAGTTGCCAAGGTTGGAGATCCCTGGTTTACAGGGTGGACCCGATTTTTTTTTTCCCTCTTGCTTTCACACTCAATGTGTAGCATTTTTCAACATCTTCCTCAACGTGTCACTTATTATGCATTAGATAACTGTCAAAACTGAAATAGGCATAATTGCTCTG
Source organism: Hydrophis major (assembly GCA_033807585.1). NCBI lineage: Eukaryota > Metazoa > Chordata > Lepidosauria > Squamata > Elapidae > Hydrophis > Hydrophis major. Next base: position 4,212,499 of record CM066337.1, read on the forward strand.
CGTTTCTGATATTCCCCATTCCATGGAAGCTTCGTTAAGATTCTTGTTGCCTTGATGCCTTTTTTGAGGAAGGACTTTGGGATTGCGGAATTTACTCTTCTCCAATATCTGTAAGATGGTCCATCAGGGAGAATCAATTGGCTGCTCTCGCATCTTGAATTGGCCATGTGAGTGGACAAGCTTCTGATAGCCCAGGTTCGAGATCCAAGCACCACAGGATGGAGTGAACTCCTGTTCTTGCCCCAGCTCCTGCCATCCTAGCAGTTTGAAAACAGGCAAATGTGAGTAGATAAATAGGTACCACTTCGCTGGGAGGGTAACAGTGTTCTGTGTGCCTTTGGCATATATAATAGTCATGCTGGCCACATGACCATGGAAAATGGCCAACATTGGCTCCTTTGCCCAAGAATTGGAGATGAGCACTATGCCATGGAGCTGGACGTGGCTGGACAAGGGAAACTTTACAAGAGGAGAGAAGCTCAGCCACTCAGGGGAAGTGTTGGGAATTTAATCCTTTTCTCATTCATGCCTCCATCTTGTGGGTGTTAAAGATCCCGTTTCTTGGCTGTATTAACATTCATAGCACTAGTTCTACTTGGTGACCTCAGGAACTTGAGATAAAATTCCTGCACACTGAAATTATGCACTCTGAAAGCTGTAGCTTTTCTACCTGGCTCTGATTGATGGTCTTAGGAATTCTAATGTGAAGGAAGTGGAGGGCCTGTAAGATTTTCATTCTCCTTCTATGCATCCACCCGTAGTCTCCATTCTAATTTAATTTTATCTTTCCTTGAATTGTTTTCCTGGTGGTTCCAGATTTGCCCCCACTACCATGTCAAACAACTGCTGAACATGATTGGAATTCCCTATTACTATTCCTCCAGATACTCTTTAGAGCCACAGAAGGCATAAACAAAAGAACATAAACTTCTACAGCACTCAGCGCTCAGAATCAAAGACTGACATTTTGGGGGCTTGGTGTGATGACCCAGGGTGGGATACAAAATAAACACAGTCACAAAAAACAGGTGAAGCCCCTTTTATTCCTTCACTTTGCTTCCAAGCTCCGAATATCCTTGACTGGAGACAAAAAACTCCCACACGAGAGTTACCAGAAAGGGGAAAATGCTGTTTAAATTATAAAGAGTACAAAACAACACAAACCGGGCAAAATAAGGGATGGAGAACGTCCACGGATAACAGAACACACACTGGGAAGGACACCAAACTCAAGAGAGGAATTATAAACTAGAGATATTTCCACGCTTTGTTTCCAGCACTCGTCCATACGCATGTCCGTCCTCTTATTCAGCTGTCACAGCTGCAGCCCATGAAGAGGATCAAGGCCCTCTCCTCCTGATTAGACCACGTCTCTCCCTTATCATCTCCTCCCTGCGTGCCCTAGGAAGAATAGGGGATGGGCCTGGGTCCTCCTCAGACTGCCCAGCCGGCCTCTGCCCTTCCCCAGCCTCCTCCACAACCTCCGGAGCCACACTTCCACTCCCTGTTGGCTGTTCCTCCTCTCCCTCAGTCAGTTTCCACCAGGGGCATGACACTTGGGGAGAAAAACCAGAGACCTCTGACCAAGTATTTCAGCTTTAATCTTAGGCACACTTAAAAGTAAGCCCCACTCCATGAAGTGGGATTGATTTCAAGGCAAACATGAACGTAATCTGCAAAGTCTACCGAAGGCAGATATTTTTTTTTTTCATCTCCATTGGTTGTTGTTGATGTTTTAATTTTTATTTCAAAAGAAAGCTTGCAGAAAGAAGTCGGTTCAATTGCCCGTGAAGTTTCTTCGTGCATCACAAGGGTCTCTTGCCGAAAGGCGACATCCGGCACTGCTCAAAGGCACTTTTGTTATTTTTCTTCTAAGTTATTGTGTTTAAAAAAGAACCTTAGTCCTAATGTTGAGTGTTTACTGATGGGTAGAAAAGAAGATGTGTGCCCTCAGGTCAAGCATCTGTTTCCCTTGTGCTATCTTTGATGCCCCCCACCCTCCCAGTTTTTTAAAATTCCCAGCAGAAAAAAGTTTTGAGGCAGACTTCTGCTTGGCACCTCGCTGGCGTCCTGCCATTAAAAAGGGAAGGGAGGAGAAAGGAAGGAGGAACCAATGGGGTAATGAACACCTGTATACATCAATGGTGGGAATTAGGGAGGGGGGAATGACAGGCGAAGAAGAGCAGAGTAGTTCACGTTGGTTGTGCCTGGGATCTTCAAGGCCTTTTGTCCTGGGGGGGGAGGGGGGTGAAATTCCAGGGTCCCAAAACACCCCAGCGTTTCTCAAAACATTGTGGCAATACCGGATTGGTCAACAATGAACTGGACTTGAGGGGAGGGAATGGCGAACTGTAAAAACCTTTTATTAAAAGTTCTTTTCACTTCAACCAAATGGAGTCAAGGGTTTTACTTTCCTAAAGGATCGCATCGGGGCAGTCTGACACCAGAAATGGACAACTCGAAAAAAAAATTGCTGCCATGGCCAACTTGTCATGGACAACTTGCTGTGGGACAACTCACTGCAGGACTATTGAACAATTCAATTTAATTATTTAAAATAAATAAAAAAATTACTTTACTTTTTATCATTCGCATTTCATTTTGCGTCTCCTTTTGCACCCGTTCTTTAATTAGTCTATTCCACCGTTTCTTCGATATTAGTATAACTTTTGTCCTACAGAGAGTTGTCTTGCAGAGAGTTGTCTTGGTGGTGGCAAGTTGGCCGTGATGCATGTGACATAAACTTTGCCAGGATGCCAGTGATACTAAGATAGTCTCTTGGCTAAATCCCAGATTAATTTTGCTTCTTGGGTGCAGCGAGAGAAGAAAACTGTTCCCAGAGGCAGTGGTTTAAAATCCAGTGGGCAAATTCCCATGGGGGAAGGGGAGATTGCAGGTAGAAGAAGATAAGAACTACAGTCAAACTTGAAGTTCTGAGCTGAATCATGTTGTCCACCCTGATTGTGGGATCTTTGTGTGGATCCAAATTACGAACCCTGGGAGGACAGAGATCAGGTTTTGCCATGTAAGGTCAACAGGGAGAAGAATAAGTAGCCTTGGATATGTTGGATGAAGAAGGACTTTGGCTATCTCAAGCTTGGGGCAAGGATAGAGCCGGCAAAGACTAAGTTGAGTTCCAGCCTCTTTCTCAGTCCACGGTGAGAGGGTCAGGTCTGTGGAGAAGGCAAGAATCTGTAAGAAGCTTTGAGTTGTAGGCTTCAAGGAAGTACACCAGGCAATTCACTCTTGCCTCTTCTGTGACCTATGCTGGAGGAAGATCTCAAGAGGTTGGCTTGCCAACTTCAGCCTTGAGAGGTGCCTTAGCACAACTCCATTACCATCAATCAATTTCTTCAGCCATATCTAGAAAGAAAGGAACAATAACTTTTCAAAATTGGGATGTGGTAGTCTTACAACTAGGTCAAAAGGATTGGGATGGGGGCACCTCAAAGGGTAGGCTATCAAGAGTCCCCTCCTCATTCCATCCCCAGTATTTCTCAGCCTTGGCAACTTCAACATGAGTGGACTTCTGGCTGGCTGGCTGGGGAGTTCTGGGAGTTGAAGCCCGCAGATTGTAAAAAGGAAACCAATCATTTTTGTGTCACAGAATAGGGAGGAATGAATCTACCCATCCCGTAGAAAGGAAGGGCTGGAAAAGTCAGGGGCCTCCTTAGCATACCGATGAACTGCGAATCCATTGGCGCTGTCCATTTTGCAATCTGAATTCATGGGGGCCTCACCCTAATCTTAAGTGAGTAGGGTTAGGTCTCCCATGAAGTAGCAATAGCACTGAGACTTATATACCGCGTCCTATTGCTTTCCAGCCCTCTCTAAGAGGTTTACAGAGTCAGCCTGTTGCCCCCAACAATCTGGGCCCTCATTTTACCGACTTCAGAAGGATGGAAAGCTGAGTTAACCTTGAGCCTGGTGGGATTTGAACTGCCAAATTGTAGGCAGCTGGCTGCGGAAGTAGCTTGCAGTACTGCACTCTAACCACTGCACCACAGAGGCTCATATGGTTTTCAATGATTAGTAGTCTTTCTCTCTCTCTCTCTCCCTCTCCCTCCCTCCCTCTCTCTCTCCTCTCTCTCTCTCCTCTCTCTCTCCTCTCTCTCCCTCCCTCATCTCTCTCTCTCTCATTCAGATTTAGCTTTTAGATGAAGGTCGAAGGATGAAGCCTAATCTGACCAAGGCAAAGCACTTTATCCTTACTTCTGTTTCAAAAAAATAAAAATAAAAAAATCAAAGCTGAGAGGAACATGTCACAGAAATGCCAAGTTTGGCCATCGCCACTTCTTGCAAGAGGAGACGAAAGTGAGAGCCACCGATTTCATCCAGATCGCTCTGTATCAGTGGTGTGTTTCAAAACTCTCTACCCCCGGTTCAGTGGGAGTGGCTTGGTGGGCGTGTTTTTGTGTGCATGCACGCACTTCGCACATGTGCCGAGGCGTTCCAATTCACTTCCTGCAAGCCTGCACTCTCCCGGTCGCTTCAGCAGCTGCCACACAGCACTATTCTGTGCCATGCAAAGCAGCTGTGCTTCAAAACCAGGGGTTAAAGGTGAGTAGGAGAGCCTGGGCAGGCAGGTGGGCCCAACAGCAGAGCGGAGGAGAGAACCGATTCAGTCTCCGCTGCTTGATCAGCGCTACCAGCTCGGCCGAACTGGTAAAATACCACCCTCTGCTCTGTATGTAGAAGAAACGTGCCATTGAGTTATGGCCCCGTCCCCTTGGTTTGAAAGGACCGAAAGCTACGACGCTGCGTCTATATTTGCTGCAAAGCGCAACCGCCCTTACCTTCTTTGACATCCATGTTTTTCAGCGGTTGCAAGGCTGTCCGTGCCACGGAAAAAGAAAGAAGAAGTTGTCAGTGGATTGAGTCCCAGTGGAGGGTGCCAAACAGAGTGAAAACAATAGCGTGAATCTTAGGGAATCTGAACATCTCTCTACTGGTATTTCAAAACAAAGGGTTGGTGTTAGGCTTCTGTTAGACCAACCTTCAACTTTTACCCGAGAGTACAAAAGGAAGTCCTGCACTGCCCCCTGCTGCACGTTGTAAAATACGCAACAGTCTACCTTTGGGATACCGGCAGAATGCCAAGGAATTCTCACGCCTTTATCAAAATCAATAATTCTCATCACTTTTGGTTTCCATAAAGGAGAATATATGTAGCTGAGGGTGGGAATGAGGGGTCTCCTCGTTGCTCTCTGAGCTTGGTGGTTTTCTTGTGGAAGTTTCATTACCCAAACGAGGTAATACCATCTGTAGTAGAAAGGAGTGGAGTTTTCAGGGAAGAGGAGGAGGAGGAGGAGGAGGAGGAGGAGGAGGAGGAGGAGGAGGAGGAGGAGGAGGAGGAGGAGGAGGAGGAGGAGGAGGAGGAGGAGGAGGAGGAGGAGGAGGAGGACAATGATGGCTTAGGGGGTCCTAGGTGCTCCCTGGACTTGTTTTCTTGCAAATGTTTTATTACCAAACTAGGTAACTGTAAGGAGGAGGAGGAGGAGGAGGAGGAGGAGGAGGAGGAGGGGAGGGAGGTTGGGGAGGGAACGAGGAGGACAATGATGGCTTAGGGGGCCCTAGGTGCTCTCTGGACTTGTTTTCTTGCAAATGTTTTATTACCAAGCTAGGTAACTGTGAGGAGGAAGAGGAGGAGGAGGAGGGTTGGGGACGGAGGGGGACAAGTGAGAGGGAGGTTGTGGAGGGGAGGAGAAGGGGGAGGACAACAATGGCTTAGGGGTCCTAGGTGCTCTCTTGTTTTCTTGAAAATGTTTCATTACCGAATTAGGTAACAGTGAGGAGGAGGAGGAGGGGGGAGGGAGAGGAGGAGGAGGAGGGTCACCAATTTCCAATGGGTCCTCCTTTTAATTTTTTTAAATCTATGCCATTGTGAAAGACAGCCACAAATGCACACACCAAAAAGATACAGCTGCTTTCAAGAGTTGCGGACAGGGGCTAGCTTCCCAGCCCTACGAAGCATTGTGTTGTCTTCAAGCTCCCAGCAGTGCATAGCCCTAGAGATATCGGGAGAGGTTTGAAACAAGTGTGCAGGCGTCAAGACAGAGCAAGCCAACGCGCAAGTAACTCTTACCAGCTTTCGCTTTCTCCTCTTTGCAACTTTGACGGATTTTCTTCTGGCACACGTACGCCAGGATGATCAGAAGGATGACAAGACAAATCGACAACCCCACTGTGACCCAAAGAGCTACTGCTGGAAACAGAAGGTGTTGTCCTGGAAGGAGACAGAGATTGTGATTGCCAATGCCCCGGACTGGGATGACCCAAGGAAAACTCCACCATGTGGGTCTGATGTCACAACGCACACCGCAAAGAGCTGTTGGCTGTCAAGAATTTACTCAGAACCCAAAACCCCCTAAGGATGCAGCTAAATGCTTCAATTGCTGCCGTTTCCCAAGACTTCCCAGGAAAAGGCAGGTTGAATTACCCTATAAAACACTTCATTAACCTTTAAATAATTATGCTAATAAATTCAAATAAATGCTGATCTATCACCCTTTGCTCGGAGAAGGAGGAGAAGCGGAGCAAGGAGGCATTCAGCCTAATGGATTCCCTAAGTGGCTTTCCATCGACGGGAGATTTTGGATGCTGGCAAGGCGACTTCGTGTCTGCCAATGTTTTACAGCTGAAAGCCTAATGAATAACCCAGGATACAACCAAACCCACAATCTAACCAACTTCAGACTTGACAAAGGGTTGTATCCTCAGATGGGTTGCTGGGTAAATAGCATCCTCTTTGTTATGGGAGAGGATCTCTTTTAGGCAGATTTAAGTCTCTTTTATGCAGACTTAAACATTGGGGGTGTCGGGCACATGCAAACCGAGCCATACGTGTATAGCCAAAGTCACCAACTTTATTGATTTCCATCTATATTACAAGAATCTTCCCACACTGCTTGCCTTCTCTTCGGAACAAGCAAATAAAGTTACATGGATCTCAGGGAGGAAGTGTATCAGGTTTATGTCTCTTGTGGCTACACAAAGACTCAAGGCTAATTCCCTACTTGACTCCTCCTTCCATTCCGGCTGGCAGTTTTCCAAAGGGGGATTCATAATCTATTTGCATGCACTCCCCCAAAAAAACTTACTAACTGTCCTAGCATTTCTAAACGACTTCAGGATTATTTGATCCCAGGCCCCCTTCCTGGTGCAGAATCTTCAGTTCAAAAGGTCCATTAAGATGAAGTAAACACTGAGTAACATTTTCCTTTAGTGATGAAGTAAAATAATTCCCCTCACTTTTCTTTTCAAATCTCAAAACAAGATTCAGAAGTCCAGGCTCACCGAAAACCAAAATTTACAGGGCGTAAATGTGACGCATGCAACTAAAATATCTGATTTACAAGGATGAGACGGAGCTGGAAAAATCATCTAAGTTAAACTAGCGAGAGATTTAAAAAATAAAAAAGAGGGCATATTGAAAATTGGCCACCCTGTGCTGTCAGGCAGTGGTGGGCTTCAAATAATTTAACTGGTTCTCTGCCCTAATGATTTCTTCCAACAACCAGTTCACCAAACAACTCAGAAAGTTAACAGCCGGTTTTCCCAAACAGGTGCGAACTGGCTGAATCTCACTACAGCTGTCGGGTCTTTGTTGAAATTCCTCAAATGAAAAAGAGCTTGATTATTTCTGACGTGTTGCCAAGCCGCTGCTGCTTTTTAAGAAGCTGAAATCTGTTCAATTTCTCCTCTTTTGTTCCAAGTTTTAAGACAAGGCTCCAAAGATGGAAGCGAGGACATTTGATCACAATGGAGATGTCTGTTTGGCAGGTACATTTTCTTTTCATTAGTGAAGGAGAACAGTTAATACGGCTGATCTGGCCAAAGATTTGCTCCCATTCAAGGAAATTTCAATCCCAGGTAACGGAATGCTGAAGGAGGTTGGTTTTAATGCCAAATTCTGGGAAATTCCTTGTCACAACCACCTGCAGGTACTCCTCGACTTAAATATTTCACTTAATGACTGCTTGGAGTTACCATGGCAAGTGTTTTATAAAAGTTTTTCATACTTAACGACTATTGCAGTATACCTGTGATAAAAATTCAGATGCTTGGCAACTGACTCATACTGTCAAGCCCTTGTTAGAGTTGGACTCTGAGGGAGAGGAGGAACAGGCAACAGGGAGTGGAAGTGTGGCTCTGGAGGTTGTGGAGGAGGCAGGGGAAGGGCAGAGGCCGGCTGGGCAGTCAGAGGAAGAACCAGGCCCATCCCCTCTCCATCCTAGGAGATGCAGGGAGGAACGGAGAAGGAAACAACTTGGCTTACGAGAGAGGAAGCGGCCATGATCCTCCTCATTGGTGACAATAGTATAACGGAGCAGCGTTTAAAACACAGCCAGAAGCAAAGCGTGTTTTATTCTGGGCTGAAGTTGTCTTGGTTGGCATCCTTCCAACAGACTGTGCCTTGTTATCTCCTTGAAGTTGGTAATTACTTATCCTGGTCCATTGTGGAAATTTCTTCATTGTAGTTTTTTGGGTTTTTTTTATTTCAAAGCTAAAGACATGAAGCCTTTTTAATTTTACAGAGGGGCCACAGTGGCTCACGTGGCAAAACCAGATTCTGTGCCGTTCAGAGAAGGCCCAAATCCCACTCCTGGCTGGCTCCACCCACCCTGCCCCTCCCAGAAGTCACTCCCCCACGGCCCGTTTTGGATGCAGCTAAGTGCAGGGCATGCGTGGAGGGTCAGGGAGGGTGAAAAACGGGCCTCCCGGAAGTTCGGGAAGGCCATAAATTGTCCCATTTCCCTCTTCCAGAGAGCCTCCGGAGCACGGAGAGAGCAAAATGCCCCCCTGCCATGATGCAGGAGGCTGACTAAGCCATACCCACCATGGCCATGCCAATTCAGCAACCAGGCAAACTTTGCTCATATTTTTGAAGTCCACCCCTGGGTAAGATGTTGGGCCCGCCCACCGCGGAGGTGCACGGTTCGATTCCCGTGAGCGAATAAGCCGTGGAAGGGACAACAAAAGGACCCTCCCCTGATTGCCTCCTGGCATTCAGACGTTCCGCAGGTAAGGTAACACTGCCCGAAAAAAAATCCTTTCACAGAGGCAGCCAACCACCTCAGTGATCCATGGCTAACACGTGCCGTACACTAAATAAATAATTTTTACAGAGATATTAAGTACAAATAGACCTCGACTTACAACCACTTGGTGACCGTTACAGCAGCATCGAGTCTTCTCCACAGAGGTCGGCAGTCCCAGCTAAGTCCAATCTCCATCCCAGAAGAGCCAATGTAGACCCCTCCCCCTACTCACCGACTACCCAAGATTTCACCCTCTCCCCAAAAGGCACAAACCTGTGATGGAGACGGAAGCATGGGTCACCTCTTGAAGCAAAGGATTCTTGATCAGGCAACTGTAGGTGCTGTTAGGCTCAAGCACCACCTGCAGGATACTCTGGACGTCAAAGAGTCCCTGCTCGTTGGCCACCTGGGAGGTGGTGATATTGTCAGTGATGTTGTTGCCGTAGCCATCTTGCCAGAGCACAACAGCTTCGGGGTACCCTGAAAAGCTGTGGCATCTCACTTTGACCAGGTCACCTGGCTTCAGGTTCTTGCTGGGTTCCAAATTCACATTTGGCTTGGAGTAGGTAGCTAAAAACGGAGAAGAATGGATGAGAGATGATTCAAGACCAAACCCATGGCAATAGCAATAATATTTAGATAGTCGTAAGGTTGAACAATGGCTGTAGGTCCCTTTTTCCAGTCCTGTTGTAACTTTGAATGGTCACTAATCCAACCATTGTTAAGTCAAGCGCTCCTGTTGTGGCCTGTCGGCCGCTGGCCCCTCCAGCAGCCAAATCAGAGGAGGGGGAAGAGGGGGAGTCAGGGTTGGCATCAGGGCAACCTGAGAGCTCTGAGGGGGAAGAGGAAATAGAGCTGTCAGAGAGACAGAGAGGCAGAGCCTGGGCCATCCATCAGCCTTCAGATGGAGAATCAACAGCCCCCAGGTCTGGAGATGGCTGATGAGGAAGAAGAGGAACAGCTGGGCCCAGTGCCTGACTTGCAGATGCACAGAAGGCAGAGGAGAGGAGAGCAGTGGAAATCTATGGGCTGGTCCTTGGGACGGAAGAGCCACTGCTGCTAGCGAAGTCCCACCCGAGCTTTGGGGAAACAAGGCAGGGGGTGGAGATGAATAGATGTGGCAGACAACTATTCATCTGCTTGCCGGACAGACTTGTTAGCCTGTGGTGAGAGAGGAACTTTTTTTGCCGGGGCTGCCGGGCCTCCTAATAAAGGAATCTTTTAAGTTCACATCAGAGGGTTTGTTGTGTTTGGGAAACTGGGTCAGAACATCTCCCTGTGGTTCAGAAACCAATCTTCCCCGCCTCCTTCCTTGAAGCTCACCTGCCATTTGAAGAGTAACAGCCGCCCTGCTGAAGTCCTGCACTTTGACAAAGCAAGTAAAGCTCCCTTCGTCGGAAATCTGCACTCGGCGTAGCAGCAGCGACATGTTGCCATGGGCCAGCTGGTCATAGAAGAGGGCAGTGCGGTTGGCGTAAGGGCTGCCCTGGTAGGCCGGCTGGTCCTGGCCTTTCGTGAAGCCGTGAACCCGCTGGTTGGTGTCGGTCACCTGCCAGAAGAGGCTGAGCTCGTTCAGGCTGAAATTGGCCTCCGGTGAGAAGGAACAGTGGAGAACGGCGTCGTGGCCAACGAGGGCCACCACGGGCTCTTCAGAGACCTTAATCTCCACAGCTCCTGATGGGGAAGAGGACGACACAACACAACACTTAAGACTTCCCTGATCAACCCCTTGCAAAAGCTTTGGGGACGAAGCCTTGTACGCCAACCTTCCCTTTGCCAATTGCAGTCTCTGTTGATGCAAGCCAGGGATGTCCCATCACCCACGGTGCACCACAAACTAAGAATACACCATTGGCACTCTTGCTCAGCTCAGGTTGGCTGGTTTATTCCAAATGCCCCTATTTCAGAGGTGGTATTCAGCTGGTTCTGATCAGTTCTGGAGAAGTGGTAGCGAAAAGTTTGAGTAATTCAGAAAACCCAGCCACTACCGCCTCTGACTGGCGCTGCCAACCCCATTTATTCTCTGCCTCCCATTGAGTCCCAGATGATCAGCTGGGTCTCCTTTGGTTGCCTTGCACAGGAGAACGGAGCTGGAAAGTAGGTTTGTGGGGTGGGGAGGGAATGGAGATTTTACAGTGTCCTTCCCCTGCCACGCCCACCAAGCCACACCCACAGAACTGGTAGTAAAAAAATTTGAATCCCACCACTTCCCTGTTTCGTGTCATTTACAGCTCAGGCCAAGCTAGGTGCTGTGGTTTGTGAACCCTTGTTCTAGAAAAACTCAACCCATTCGGTCTGGCTCAACAAAGCGTGTTTTAATTCACACTTGATTTTTTTCTGCTTTTTTTTGGAATCCAGCCCTGAAGTGCAGAACCTCTTCCGGAAAGACTCTGGTTCTGTTCACACCCAACTTTGGACACCAAAATCCCCAGTGTGGGGTAGCTTGAAATCTGAAGGAAATGTGCCCGTATCTGAACAACATCCAGCAGCCAAATAGAAAAGGATGATCTAAAAAAAAAAATCATATCACACAACAATCCAGAAGCTCATATGTTCCCCTCTAGATGTCAGTCTAGCTTATCACATCAGCTTTATGCCTCTTAGTAGCTCTGATTGCCTTTTGAGGGAGGGAGACCCGTTAACTCCAAGTGTCAACACTCCAGAGAACTAAAAGGCGCTGGAATCTTTCATTCATGCACAGATGTGCTCTGGCTGAGAACAAAGAACCAGTCAGGTGTTTGATATGGGATTTCCCCTGGGATAGCTGAAACCTCCAAGAAGATTAGAAAAACTTTTGACGCTGGGAAGGGAGAAGAAATGAGTTCACTACTATAGATAGTCCTCGACTTACAACCACAATTGAGGCCAGAATTTCCGTTGCTAAGCAAGGAAGTCATTAAGTGAGTTGACCCCAATTTTTGCTACAGCGGCCATGGCAGTTGCTTATCCAAGTCCTACTACTCTTTAGAAAACTGGGTTGGGGTCCTTTCTGAAACATTTCCCACATCCTCCCACCTTCTGTGAGTAGAGAGACCTTTAACACACAGCTTGTAAGGTCTCTCCTTCTTCTCTTTTCAGATGATTCCCACAGATCGCTGCATTTTAACGAGGTTAAAATTAAGGGTGACATATATCTTCTTATATTTCTGGATTTGTTAGATAATACTTGCAGCTCAGGGTTGAAATGAGGGGTCCTTGGTGCTCTCTGAGCTTGGTGGTTTTCTTGTAGATGTTTCATGACCCAACTAGGTAACATAATCAGTGCATCAGAACACTACTGTCATGCCCCTGGCGGAGACTGACTCTGAGGGAGAGGAGGAACAGCCAACAGGGAGTGGACGTGTGGCTCCAGAGGATGTGGAGGAGGCTGGGGAAGGGCAGAGGCTGGCTGGGCAGTCAGAGGAGGACCCAGGCCCATCCCTTCTCCATCCTGGGGCACGCAGGGAGGAGAAGATAAGGGAGAGATGTGGTCTACTCAGGAGGAGAGGTCCTTGATCCTCTTCATGAGCTGTAGGTGTGAGAACTGAATAAGAGTTTGAACCTGAGTATTGTCAAATGCTGGAAGCAAAGCGTGTTTTATTTTGGTCTGAAGTTATCTTAGTTGGCGTCCTTCCAACAGACCGTGCCTTGTTATCTCCTTGAATTTGGTAAATACTTCTCTTGTTCCGTTGTGGAAATTTCATCATTGTAGCTTGTCTGGGTTTTTTTATTTCACCTCTACCTGCTCATTAAATTCGGACTGTATTGCTTTCTTTTGAAGACTATTTTTGAGTAGGTTTTATCTTCCACTGAGAATTATTGAACAGTGGGGCCAAGTTGGAGGCATTAAAGGACGTCTTCACTGTCTGAAGACGTCTCCATGGTCATGTGGCTGGCATGACTAAACTGCCAAAGGTGCATGGAACGCTGTTCCCTTCCCACCAAAGTTGTCCCTATCTTCTACTTGCATTTTTAACACGCTTTTGAACTGCTAGGTTGGCAGAAGCTGGGATAAGAAATGGGAGATCACTCCATTACATGGTGCTAGAGATTCAAACCGTTGGCCTTTCTATTGACAAGCTCAGCATCTTAGCCACTGAACCGCTGAGTCCCCTCTATGTCATCCTTAATCAAATCAAACTTGGAACTGGGAAGGCAGAAGTTAAGAAGGCGAACCCATGATGCTCCTCTTACTTACCTAGCCAAGTGGGCAGGAGAAAACCCAGAAGAAGCAGCTGGACACAGAGCTTCCATGCAACAGAAGAGTTCTGGGGGCCAGGAGGCCCACAAGTGTTGGAGCACATGGTCAAGAGAAAGCAGTGGTCCTCTTCCTGAAGGAAAACCAAACAGGGTAAGACGTTGCAAAATACCAGGTTTATTCTCCATGTTAGGTAGACAACTTGTGAACAATCCAAGCACATTGATGGGTTGCTACCAGGATAGTCTAGGGCTGTAGGCTAGAAAAGAAAGGCCCTGGGAAAGAGAATGGCCAACTACTTCAACAATCTGTCAGCGTTCCAGAAAACCTCAACTCCAAACTTCTAAAGCTGACACAATCCTTCCATAAAACATCCACACAGGAACCAGAAGTTGTCCTTGATTTATAGCAGGATTTTTGGGGGTAAAATTCCTTCAATAAAATTTTTAGATATGGCATGAGGTGTTCTGCCTTGACTTCCCAATTTGGCCAAACGATGCATATCATCCCCATCTATGTAAGCCTCCTTCTTGTCTCTAACTCTCTTGGCTTCCATTACTTTAGTGTAGGGGAAGGACTGGCAGACCCTGCGCTAGAGTCAAAAGAGGAATCAGCCTAGAGTCTCTAAGTAGTCACAAACTAAGTCCAATCTGTTTTGAATTTTGTTGACCCTTAATCCAAAGCTAAAATACTGCCAACCTTTAGTTGAGTAGATTAATGTCAGATACAACAGATCAGGAGTACATGAAATTCCAATTAAATTGATTTATTACGAATCACGCCTCTGCACAAAAGTCTACTCAGCTAATACTTAGCACTATCATGACATTAATTAAGAGCCAACTGAATTCAAGAGTGGTTGGACTTAGTCTGTTTGTGGCTACATAGAGATTCTAGGCTGATTCTAGTTTTGACTCCAACCACAATCCTTCTTCTACATTTGGGAAGAAACTCCTTCCTTGAGGATGCATCCATCTGTGTGATCAGAGAGAGTTGGAAGGCCAGAAGAAGCAGGCACAAAACCAACAATTTCAGTGCTATCTTCAACATCAAGTCAGCTCAAGAACATTCTCACAACCAATTCCAAATAAATTCTCACCAACCTCTGAAGAATAAGATAGACAAATTAAAGCTTTTTTTAAAGAGAAATTACTGTCTGGCACAGCACTAAGGGTGTGTTTTAATCTTCTAACTGAAATTCACTTCTCCCCAAAAGATCCATCAGATGTTCTGCAAAATCCAGGAAGTTATATCAGCTTCTTTCTTCTGCTGTCTTTTCCCCACCCATTCTTGGCTCTCTAATTATGATTGTGACAAGCATATTTATTTGACATCAACAGGAACTATTTATAAGGTCTTCTTTATATTTTTAGCCTCCTACCAGGACTCTTCTGTTTTCTCTTCCCCTACCCACAGAACCCTGTAATTGTCAAGGCGATTTTTGTTTTCCTGCCAGCAAAGTGTGCCAACTGCATTACATGGCAGAAAATTCAAGTGTGCAAGATAACACACAATGCCAAATTCTCCTAAAAGGCAAGCTTAGAATGACATCATATTCTTCCCCCTCTGGAATTGTGCTTGGACAATCATCTTAAAAGTCTAACGCCCCAATTAAACAACATAATACAATTTTGTATCAACTGGATTTTGAAATGCTTACTTCCGTCCCTCGATTCACCTTTCCTGTGTGATTGTGCAAACAATCTATCTTTGGGCTAGCCTTGGCAAGTCCAGCTGTCTTATGCAGTCCTCAAAACATTCGAAAGAGACATTGAAAAGGAACAGCCTGGTCTCAGGACTATTAATCAGGCCCTTTCTTTGCAGAAGTGAAATTTACAAAGCGCAGTCAATCCGCCGTCAGTTTCCTTGGCTTCAAAAAGAAAATCAGGGGGATGATTTCAGTTTTAAAAAGGGGGAATTTGTGCACCAACCTTTCTCAACGGAAGTGAGTTGGAATGATGGTCTGATCATTGGCCAGCAATGAGGGCTGAAAATGTTGGAAGGTATAAACCCCCCAAAATCTGGAGAAGGTTATGTTGGTCTAGGTGCTCCCATTGAATTCATCACTGGAAGCTCCTTCTCAAAAGTGTAAATGGTTAAGGGACTGAAGACCGTTGCAGGAATTGGGACTGTCCAGTTTAATGAAAAGAAGGACCAAGAGTGACTTGAGAGGAGTCTTCCAATATCTCAGGGGCTGCCACACAAAGAAAAGGGAATCAAGCTATTCTCCAAAGCAGGGGGCCCCAACCACCGGGCCCCAGACCAGTACCGGTCCGTGGATCATTTTGTACTGGGCTACAAAGAATGAAAGTAGGGCCTACTTTGCTTGGGGGCCGCCATCTTGTTTTGATGGCGCTTGAGAAAGTGCTTCCGGGTGAGCTTGTCGGTCGTTGGTTGGAAAGCGGCATTTGGGTGCTGAAGGAATCCTCACGCCTTAGTTTTGCCAAAGGGGGGGGCGGCTTCAAACAAAGAGCCGTCCTGATGGCGGTGGAGTCTCTCGTTAGGAGGAGATTAAGAAAGAGCCCGAAAAGCCCATCGACTGCAAGAAGGTACAAAGGAGGAGTTGAAGGTGGCGGGGAGAAGCGGGGGATGGCTGGCTGGCCGGTCGCTCGGCTCGCCTTGCCTTGGTTGTGTGTGCTGATGCCGGTACCGGTCCATGGATCATTTTGTACCGGGCCGCAAAGAATGAATAATTGTGAAACTGGTCCCTGGTACAAAAGGTTGGGGACCACTGCTCCAAAGCACCTGAAGGCAGCCCAAGAAGCAATGGATGGAAACGCATCAAGGAGAGAAGCAACCTGGAACGAAGGAGAAGCTTTCTAACAGTGAGAACAATTAACCAGTGGAACGGCTTGCTACCAGAAGTTGTGGATGCTCCAACACCAGAACTGTTGAAGAAGAATTTGGATGGCTATTTGTCTGAACTGGTATAGGGTTTCCTGCTTGAGCAGGGGGTTGGACTAGAAGACCTCTAAGGTCCCTTCCATCTCTGATATTCTGTTCAATTACACTAACTAACCAGTAGGACTAAGGAAACCGGCCATCCCTATTCAACCAGAGAAAAGAATGGTGTCCCTTAGGCCCTGCTCGTTCTTTTCCCTGGACCTAATGACTTCTTGGTCTCTGGAGAGAGAGGTTGGTGAAAAGAGCCACCTAGCCTATCTTCCACAATGAAGTCATCCCACCAAAGGAAACAGATGGCCAGCTGTGCCACAACAGTGGCGTCCTACCCAAAGGGGAGATTTCAGGAAGTGAGGATGTATCATTTGAATGACACACACACACAAAGAGACAGACACCCTTTGAAAACTGGCATTCCCACCAGAGGCTGGGAAGCGCTTTTGTCCACACAACATGGCTCAGAGTTAGAAACCCAGAGTGGGGTTAAAATTCTCAAATTGAGGCCAAGAAAGTGTTTTTCCATTCTTGCGCAACCAGACCTGACGAGCAACTGGTCGGGAGAGACCACAGATCTGCTTTGCTTTGACAACTTCACCACATCTACCCCATGTGGTTGTTTGTCTGGCTCCAAGCCCAGCTGGCCACATGGAAGTTCCCTGGTGTGGCCACAATTTCAGTTTTCTAAATTAACATTAGACTCTGGAGGTCCAGCTTTCTAAAAGGGTTGGGCAAATGGGAAGATTAGATAAGTAAGAGGTGTGTGTGTGGGGGGGGGATAGAATAGAATCAAGGAGAACAGAACAGAAAATAATCAGAACAGAACTAGAACAGGGGAAGGGGAAGGGGAAGGGGAAGGGGAAGGGAAGGAGGGAAGAGAAGGGAAGGGGAAAGGAAGGGGAAGGAAAGGAGGGGAGGGGAGGGGAAGCGAAGGGAGGGGAGGGGAAGGGAAGGGAAGGGAAAGGAAGGGAAGGGAAGAGAAGGGAAGGGGAAAGGAAGGGGAAGGAGAGGAGGGGAGGGGAAGTGAAGGGAAAGGAGGGGAAGGAAAGGAGGGAAGAGGAAGGGGAAGGGAAGAGAAGGGAAGGGGAAAGGAAGGGGAAGGAAAGGAGGGGAGGGGAAGCGAAGGGAGGGGAGGGGAAGGGAAGGGAAGGGAAAGGAGGGGAAGGAAAGGAAGGGAGGGGAAGGGGAAGAGGAAGGGAAGCGAAGGGAGGGAAGGGGAAGGGAGGGGAGGGAAAGGGAAGGGAAAGGAGGGGAGGGGAAGGGAAAGGAAAGAAGGGAAGGCAAAGGGAGGAGAGGGGGAAGGAAAGGGAAAGGAAGGGAAAAAAGGGGGAGGGAAGGGAAAGGGAAGAGGTGAGGAGAGGAGAGGAGAAGAGACGAGACACACAAACAGACCTATACAAACAGAGACTCCAGTCTAAAGTATAGCTTTGGTCACATTCCCACCTTCTCTGAGATGCAAAGGATAAAGTTTGTGGAACTTTTTCTGCTGAATATACACATAGGGCTTGTGAGCCGCCTCGCCCCTCTCCCCCCCCCCCCGGGGTTCCGCCGCGCAACCCGGATCGCAATTCGGAGGAAGACCCCCGCCGCCATCACCCCCTTCCCTTTTCGGCCTCCCAGACAGAAGGGCCCCTTTGGGGATCCTTGCCCGTTTTCCAAGGACCCTTTTCCCGACCATCACCACCCCCGCACCGTTCTCCCCGGAGAGAGGCAGGCGGGCTGGCTGGCGCTCGTAAGGCGAACCGCCCCCCCCCCGGGCCTGGGAAGCGGAGTTCGCCGGACTGCGAACTTTTTCTTCCAGACCGACGTGGCCGGCCGAGAAGGGGGAGTCCGAAGCCAACGAAGCGAAACCCCAGCCCCGCGGGAAGCTCAGATGCCGAGAAAGACGCGCGGCCGGAGGTTACCACGAAATCGGGACACCACCACCCTTCCCCCCCACCTCCCTTCGAAGGGCTTTTTTTTTTTTTTTTGGCAAGCAAGGCGCGGCGACTGGGAGGGAGGTGGGCCAGGAAAAGCCCCTAACAGACCCGGAGAGAGGGAGGCTGGTCGGCTTCCTTCCCTCCGGCTAAGCTACCCCTCCTTTCCCTGCGCCCCTTCCCCACCTACCCTGCCCCGCAACCAAAGTCCCGGTCCAAGTTGCGCCGGCTAGCCTTGGAGGACCTTGGGCTGCAGCAGCCTCCTCCTTCCTTCCTCCTCCTTCCTCCTCCTCTTCCTCCCGCCGCCCTTCCTTTCCAGGGCCGGCTATAGACCCAGGGCGGGTCTCTCCACCCGTTTTGTTTTTTGCGTCCCCTCCGGCCGTGCTTGTCTGGCAACCTCCTCCCTGCGCCCTCCAGGGCGAGAGCCGGAGGGAGCCGAGCGGAGTGGAAAAGGAGGCAATCCCAGCCCCCGGGTTTCCGGGGTGGGGAGAGCGGGGGAATCTGGGCACTGGGGAAGGGGGGGGAGAGGGCGGGAAGGGGGAGGGGGGACCAAGAGGGAGGAGGGGAAAAGGGGAAAGGAGAGAAGGAGAGGAGGACTAAGGCAGCGGTGTCCAACCTTGGCAACTTGAAGACTTGTGGACTTCAACTCCCTTGTGTCCACAAGTCTTAAAGTCCACAAGTCTTAAAGTTGCCAAGGTTGGACACCCCTGGACGAAGGGGTGGCGTGATAGCGGTGTTCCTCTGTTTGAAGGGGCTGCCACAAGGCAGAGAGGGGCCCGAAGCACCAAAAGGCAAGGCAAAGAGCAACGGATGGCAACTCATCCAGGAGAGAATGAAGGAGAAACTTCCTTGAACTTGGGAGGACAATTGGCCATTGGAACGGCTTGCCACCAGAAGGAGTGGGCGTTCCATCCCTGGAGGTTTTTTATTTGATTTGATTTATTTATTTGATTTGTTAATTGCTTACAAGATAATAGGTATAAGTAAAAACATAGTTATGAATACATGGGTCCATCTAAGAAAAATAAAAGAAACAATAGGACAGGGACGGTAGGCACGTTGGTGCACTTATGCACGCCCCTTACAGACCGCTTAGGAAAGAGGGTGAGGTCAATAGTAGACAGTCTAAGGTTAAAAGTTTTTGGGGTTTGGGGAAGAAGCCACAGAGTCAGGTAGAGCATTCCAGACATTGACCATTCTGTTTATTTATTTATTTGTCAATTGCTTACAAGATAATATGTATAAGTAAAAACATAGTTATGAATACATGGATACATATAAGAAAAATAAAAGAAATAGGACGGGGATGGTAGGCACGTTGGTGCGCTTATGCCCGCCCCTTACAGACCTCTTAGGAAAGGGGGTGAGGTCAATAGTAAACAGTCTAAGGTTAAAAGTTTTTGGGGTTTGGGGAAGAAGCCACAGAGTCAGGTAGAGTATTCCAGACATTGACCATTCTGTTTATTTATTTATTTTATTTGTCAATTGCTTACAAGATAATAGGTATAAGTAAAAACACAGTTATGAATACATGGATACATATAAGAAAAATAAAAATATATATAAAAGAAACCAGAGAACAGGGATGGTAGGCACGTTGGTGCACTTATGTATGCCCTCTACAGACCTCTTCGGAAAGGGGTGAGGTCAATAGTAAACAATCTAAGGTTAAAGTTTTTGGGGTTTGGGGAAGAAGCCACAGAGTCAGGTAGAGTATTCCAGACATTGACCGCTCTGTGGCTGAAGTCGTATTTCCTGCAATCAAGTTTGGTGCGGTTTTTAAAAGAGAGACTGGACAGCCACCTGTCTAAAATGGGATAGGGTTTACTGCATGTGCAAGGGGCTGGACTAGAAGACCTCCAAGGTCCCTTCCATCTCTATTCCAATCGAAAGGAATCGAGCTTGCCATGTTGGGCTATGTGACTCCTGGCCCCCTAAGGCTGATTGTTTTCGGCTTCGATTCAGAACGGACAGCTAGCCCATGGCAGGGTTAAACTTCGCCACTCCTCCGACAGCCAAAGAGGAACACTTGCAGCTGACCTCAGCTCTTTCAAGGCTTCCCACTGGGGAATGAAGAGGCTCGTGCAGGCAAAGCCCGACCTGGGTCCGCATCCACATGTTGCACTGAGCCCACTTGCTTAGACAGGTTTTGCCATGCAAAAGCGTGGAGGCATGGACTCGCCCGAGCTGCAGAACCCATCATCAGACGGGTCTCTCAATCCTTCGGCTGATTTCAGAGATGTGGACTTCAACTCCCAGGATTCCCCAGGCAGCATATGGGCATTGCTAAAGATTCTGGGAGCTGAAGTCCAGCCAGCTTGGACTGCAGGCTGGGAAGCCAATCTAGAGACCATCTTGCAAACTGATATATTCTTCTCTGCATCTTTGCAACTGGGACTGCAATACATTGTTTACATAGGAGGAAATTGCATGGTTGAGATGTGTGTGTGTGTGTGTGTGTGTAATATATTGCAAGGGTCTTCAAACTTTGCAAGTTTAAGACTTGTGAACTTCAACTCCCAGAATTCCTGAGCTAACATGACTGGAGGAGGAAATCTGGGAGTTGAAGTCCACAAGTCTTCAAGCTGTCAAGTTTGAAGACCCCTGATATATTGCATTATATGTGTGTGTGTGTGTGTATGGCATTCAGCTTTGTTCGGGTATTTTCCCACGTCATAGTGGTGCTTTTAAAGTTGTAGCAACGTTTCAGCAGAATCTTATCTGCCATCATCAGGTTTCTGTATAGTATTCATCTGTGAGTCAGACTTTTACAGTGGTTTCAGATTTAAATTTGGGGCAGCCTATTGCTGTGCCAGAATGGTTTTTTCTTCGTCCTGATTGGTTGAGAGTCTTGGTCTGTGTTTATTGGTCTTGGAGTTTGCTGTGTTCTGCTTCTAATATCTTCTGTCTGTTTTTTTGGCTCTTTTTGTATCTTGATTGGCTGGCAACATTGTGTTCCTTTATTGGAGGCCTTTAGTGCAGCTTGGCTTCGGGTAAATGGACGGCTGTCATTAGTTAGGAAGCTGGGTTTCATCTGGGTGCCTGGTTGGGGTGTGTTTGAGCTGGAGGTATCAGGGGGGATCTGTTTGTGCCCAGGTGTTTGCCTGGCTTGTGGTGTGGAGATTTTTTTGTTTGTGAGTGCAGGCTTCCAAAGGATTGACAGCCTGGTGGAATCATCTCTTCTATGAATCATCTCTTCTATGAATCCCACCCCTGAGCATATATAGACAGTATATATATTGCATGCCTGCCATGCAATTTCCTCCAGTGTAAACAATGTATTGCAGTCCCAGTGGTTAGGCACCTTTCATCTTCTCCGTACCCTGATGGTTTAGTAGACAAAGAAAGAAGGAAGAAAGGGACAGCATGAATGGAAAAATTTGAAGGTAACGCTGGCCCCAATCCAATAACTCCTTTGTGGCAACCGCATGACCATAGGGTGCCTACTGGGTATTATTGCTGTCTGGGACTGAACTATAAACTAAATTTAGCAGCACTGGAGAGAAATTGTATTTCCTGTGGAAGACCTTGTCTGAGTCATAGGCTGATTGACTTCTGAGCAAAGAGAGGCATGCTGGGGACAACATAGGGTTATGGAACCCGGCTGATAAATAAGGAACATTTTATCTTGGATTCCAGAGCGTAGCTGAGGTTTTGATGGGCTTTGATTTAACATGGAGCTTTTTGTTATTTCCAGCAATACTGTGTGTATTACAGAGTCCTAAAACTTACAGCCAGAGATCACCAAATTCATTTTTATCCATTTTCAGCAAAAAGTTCATAGTTTTCAGACTTCTAAAAGCAGTTATTGCTCCTTTTCCAGTTAATGTATATAATGTGGCTTATGTTTTGATCAAACCGGAGGTAATTGGATGATTCCAATAAACACACTCAGTTCCTCTCATTTAACCTCCCAATTTTATTGTATTTGGGTTTTTTTTTAAACTGGCTTTTAATGAACTTCTAATGAGACAATCCATCTTAATAAGCACTGGGAGTTGCAACATTTTACTCCCCCATTTTAAATACTGTTTATTCCATTTTTTTTTTAAAAAAAAATCTCCCAGTAATGAATTTTTAATTGGATGTTGGCTTTTTAATAGTTGACGGCTATTTTGGCATGCATTCTGAAGGGCAATGTGTAAATATTTAAAACAAACAAACATTTAATGGATTCTTTAGATTATTCCATGGGAATCCCCAGTCACAACCTCTAGTGAAACTGTATGGAAAACCTAATCGGTATTTCTAAATGAGCACCTGTGCTCGTTAATTAATACATGCAGAGTTTATGCAAATCTGTCTCCTCTTTTGAATTGCATTTATTTACTTTCTTTCACAATTCATGAGTGGCTAAATCCCAGTCAAACCAACTAGGCCTGGCCCAGAAGGTGTATTTCTCCTCCTCCTAAAGCTGATTTTAGCCTGTTCTTAAGATGAGAGGTTTTTATAATTTCCTTTCCCCTTTTAATTTTTTTAACAATGCTTTTTATTGTTTTTCCACCAGTACAAGTCATATTTACATTTTTAACAGCATTTGACATTATTATTTTGTGTCTTCTATCACCAATTCACACACACAGACACACACAGACACACATTTTTGGTATTCAGCTTTGTTCGGGTATTTTCCCACATCATTATAGTTGTGCTTTTAAAGTTGTAGCAACATTGAAACAGCTGTGAAAGTCACAACGAACACAATACAGAAGCCTGATGAGGGCAGATGAGATTCTGCCGAAACGTTGCTACAACTTTAAAAGCACAATTATAATCATATGGGAAAATACCCGAACAAAGCTGAATACCATACATGTAAGTACTCGCGAAAACTTAAGAAAATATATATAAATATATATATATAAAATAACTAATAACTACTTTCATTATTTCAGTGGGTCAGTAATGGTGTAGGGTGGCATTTCTTTAGGGGGCTGCACAGCCCTCCATGTGCTCGCCAGAGGTAGCCTGACTGCCATTAGGTACCGAGATGAGATCCTCAGACCCCTCGTGAGACCATATGCTGGTGTGGTTGGCCCTGGGTTCCTCCTAATGCAAGAGAATGCTGGACCTCATGTGGCTGGAGTGTGTCAGCAGTTCCTGCAAGACGAAGGCATTGATGCTATGGACTGGCCCGCCCGTTCCCCAGACCTGAATCCAATTGAGCACATCTGGGACATCATGTCTCGCTCCATCCACCAACGCCACGTGCACCACAGAC
Source organism: Hydrophis major (assembly GCA_033807585.1). Taxonomy (NCBI): domain Eukaryota; kingdom Metazoa; phylum Chordata; class Lepidosauria; order Squamata; family Elapidae; genus Hydrophis; species Hydrophis major. The sequence continues at coordinate 4,235,752 of CM066337.1, forward strand.
TGTCCAGGATTTGGGGGATGCCTTAGTCCAGGTTGCGAGGAGATCCCTCAGGAGACCATCCGCCACCTCATCAGGAGCATGCCCAGGTGTTGTAGGGAGGCCATACAGGCATGTGGAGGCCACACACACTACTGAGCCTCATTATGACTTGTTTTAAGGACATTACATCAAAGTTGGATCAGCCTGTAGTGTTTTTTTCCACTTTAATTTTGAGTGTAACTCCAAATCCAGACCTCCATGGGTTGCTAAATTTGATTTCCATTGATAATTTTTGTGTGATTTTGTTATCAGCACATTCAACTGTGAACAAAGTATTTAATAAGAATATTTCATTCATTCAGATCTAGAATGCCTTATTTTTTTAATTCCCTTTATTTTTTTGAGCAGTGTATATATAATTTATAATATATATACTGGCAAGAAAAGTCATAAAACGGGGCACAGCTCGCTTAACAAATGTCTCACTTAGCAACATACATTGGGGGCTCAATTGCAGGTGTAAGTCAAGAACTCCCTGTATAATTAGAGAGTCATCTCTTTGTAGTCACTTTTTTCCTATTATTCTATTTATTTTATTTCTATTTATTTTTTTCTAAACATCAAAGCCACCAAGTACTTCTTTATTTTCCTCCTGTTTCGTGTCCAGAGCTCTCCATGTCCCAAAGGTGCATTTTTCAACAGGCAACTGGACTTTCTTGTTTTTTTTTTCCTTTTGAAGACGTTTCGCTTCTCATCCAAGAACCTTCTTCAGCTCTGACATGGATGGTGGGGAAGGATTGATACTCCTTGCAGACAGCTGGTCATTTGCATCCTTTCAGAGGGTCCTTGAGGCTACTTGGAGGTTTATCTGTGTTCTCAGGGTCACTGGAATAATGCTAGTGGTTCCTGTACTCTGCCATTTTTTTCTGGAAATCCGTTCATCGTCCCACACCATTCAAAGGGTGTTCATCCCAAATTGCATAGCTAAAAGTCCATAGAGATTCTCAGTCCTGCAGGTCATTTGGGTTGTCTCAAAAATGTTGTTGTTTTCCAACAGGCAACTGGACTTCCTTGTTTTTTTATTTTGAAGATGTTTTGCTTCTCCTCCAGGAAGGTTCTTCAGCTCTGACATGGATGGTGATGAACAGAAGGATTTATATTCCTTGCAGACAGCTGGTCCTTTGCATCCCCAAAAGAAAAGAAAAAAACAAGGAAGTCCGGTTGCCTCCTTGAAAAACCACTTTTGGGGACAACCAGCGAATCTCTTACAGACTTAGGAGCTCTCCATGGTTAACTCGCAACTGGCCGCGTTCACAAGACCAGCAAACCACGGCTGAGAAACCCCAGCCCTTCCCAGCACAAGGCTGAGCTCCTCCCTTCCCTCCCCCCCCCCATGTACCACACGAGGACTGCCTTCCCGCACCTCCTTCCTTATCCACGCAACCCCGGTGCATGCAAGCCGCGTGGCTCCCTGCATTCTCACGACCCACCAAGCCTCCCCCTGCAGTCCCTCGCTGGGAAAGCCGCAGGGAGGCGGTCCCTTCGCGAGAACAGCGGGACAAGAGGGAGCAGGAGGAGGAGGAGATTGAGGCCGCGCCCCTCCCCGTGACGTTGCCGCGCGGGAGGAAGACACGCCCTTCCCCATGACGTAGCCGCGCGGGAGGAAGACTCACCTCCCTCGTGACGTAGCATCGCGAGAGCCGGGCGCATGGGCGGCGCTTGCTGGCTCCTCCTCCTCTTCGTCGTCGTCCTCGCCTTTCTGCGCGCTCGGCGACCGCCTCCAGTGGGCTGGCTCTCGCGAGAAGGGAGAGCCGAGTTCTCGCGAGAGTCCGGTGCTGCCGCAGAAAGACCCAGCTCCGCCGCTGAGGGGAAAAAAAAGGCAGGCAGGCGAAGGCGACGCCGAAGGGCGCCGGGGCTTGTGTTGCCCGCCTCCTCCTCCTCCTCCTCTTTCCCTTCTTCCTCTCGTCTCCCCTCCCCTTCTCCTCCCTCACCGGCCGCCGCCCCCGCGCCCCCTCCCGACCTTCCTCCTCCTCCGCTCGCGGACCCGCCGCAGGGACGATGCTGCGGGGCCCGGCCTCTCTGCCCGCGGCCCTCTTGCTCCTCCTGGCCACAGCAGGGAGCCTCTGGCCGACGCTGGTCGGCGCGCAGAACGGTGAGGGAAGGCGGCCCGGGGGTGGGGGAGGGAGTGGGGGGACGAGGAGCCGATCTGAGGCGGTGATTGACAAGGGGGCGGGGCTTCCTCGGGTGGGCGGGGCCGAGGAGGATCGGATGAATTCTTGCCTCCTGGAAGGCGGCGCAAGGCCGATCGGGTTTGGGGCTGGGATGGGGGACCACCAGGAGATCCCAAGCCTGTCCTAGGATAGGTTGGGAAAGGGAAAAGGAGGTAATTGCAGGGAAAAGGTGCAGAGAAGGCAGTTCGCCCCTTTTCCCTCCCTCAGGCATGGCTGAGAACGGGTCTGTTGCAGCCGAAGGTGAGGAGGGATTTGGAGGAATCCACCCAGGGTTTCAGCAGGGAGCAGCCGCCTTGTATCTTTTGCAGGGGGAAGGGTAACGTCCTTGAAGCGCAGCCAGATTTGTGGACGTCCTCTGAGGCGTGCATCATATCTGCCCTCCTTGATGTGCCGGCACTACAATCTCCATGTAGCACAGCTAACATGCTTAGCATTTTGGGGATTGTAGCGACCGCGTGCCCGGATAAAATAGTTGGGAGGAGGTTGGTGTAGGATTTGAGGGGGTGGGGGGCGGGCTAGAGCCATTGGATGCCAGGGTAAATTGTCTTGAGGGTGCTTCCCTTCATGGTTTGCTTGTTAGCTGGGAGAAGATTCAAGGGATGAGGAGGACAGAAGCAAGGAAGACAAAGAGGAAGAACTGTTGCTATTGTAATTAGGGTCATTGGCAATAAGCCTGACCACCAAACATCCAATTATTGCTATAGGGATTATTCGGAAACAATATTGCTATACAGGTAATCCTTGACTTGCGACCACAATTGAGCCCAGCATTTCTGTTGTTGGGTGAGACATTGACTAAGTGAGTTTTGCCCCCATTTCATGACTTTTCTCGCCACCGTGGTTAAGTGAATCACTGCCGTTGACAAGTTAGTCACCTGGTGGTTAAGTGAATCTGCCTTCCCCATTGAGAAGGTCACCAAAGGGGATCACGTGACCCTAGGACACAGCAAAGGTCATAAATAAGAGCCTGTTGCCAAGCATCTGAATTTTGATCGTGTGGGAATGCTGCAGTGGTCGTAACTATGAAAAACGGCCACAAGTCACTTTTTTCAGTGCTGTTGTAAGTTTGAACAGTCATTAAATGAAGTGTTGTAAGTCAAGGCCTACCTGTATTGTTTTTAGTGATAGTCTCAAATTTGATTGAAAACCAACCCCTCTTTATGCATGCAGCATGTAAGCTCTTTAATGTAAAAATACAAAATTACTTGAATTGTCTATAGAAATGGTCAAAAAGGTTTGACCTGAAAGGCAGGAAAGATGTGGAAATCGGATATACTTGCTAAATTGCTATTGGGCAATGCATAAAACAATTTTGGTTTGTTCTAGATGTGTTTGGAATTGCAGTTCCTCAAATTCTCAGCATGGCCCAAAATTGGCTGTTAACTCTGCAGGCCAGGTCCAGATTTCTGCATTGCCATAAAGCTGACATTAACCTTAAGATGGCTGATCTAGCTTAGAATGTTCCTAAAAGCTCATAGAAAGCAAGCAATAAAAGATAGATAAAAATCTGTGGCAGTATCAGGAGCTGAGTTAGGACAATAAGGATAAGATTATATTGGCAAGAGGTTTAATAATACAGGTAGGTGGTAGCAAGGAAAGGACAGAGCAGGAGGGTCAAGAATCTAGAACGCACAAAATATATAGTTGTCAGCTGAACATTTTGGAGGAAAACCTGCTGTTTTCGGAGGACCAAAAGGTTTAAAAACGATCTACCAAGAAGGAAAAATGTATTCTCTCATGTCCCTTTCCAGACAGAAAATCAGTCCTATCTTCAGTAGTTTAACAAGAAGGAAGTTAGTCCATTTTAATGAACACTTTATAGTTTTTCTGCAGCCTTTCTGTTCATTCCCAAGCTTTCCCCACCCCAGAAATGCCTAAGAATAGCTTAAGTATAAAGCAAGGAAACATGGTAATGAAAATGTTTAGAGACACTTGTGTCGTAAGACAAAAGCATGCTTTGTTACTGGTGTTAGTGGGATTCCTAAAGAAGTCTATGACACTGCTCTTTTGAATGGTGGGTGCATTCTGTTTGATAAGATGGAACATCTGTATGCTTCGTGCTCCTTCACAACACAAGAGAGTTCTTCTGATAGGTCTATCATGGAAAGTCTTTTCTGCTCCAGACAACTGTGAGAAGCATGAGTTTGCATCCGAGTGAGTGACGCTTGTCAGTAGAGAGAGTATAAAATGAACACAGGAAAGCTCAGCATGTCCAGAGAAGACTCAGGAAGCATTTTTGAGGTAAATAACCCCGCAAAAGATGAGCATATAGGAGCATTACTTTAATTGAAAGCTGTAGTAGAAAATTGGTTTGTTATTTTGATACAAAAATTATCAAAAATTAAAAAAAAAATTCCCTTCATTTTCTTCCCAGCATGACCAGTATTTTCAAAAAGACAGTTCTGAAAATGATAGAACATCAATTCCTGAATGCTTAATTTCAAACAAGAAATTGAAAGGAGAGTTGTGTATGGCTTTCATTTTTTACTGTGCTCTTAGTAATTTGTAAAATTATATCAGAATTTGAACTGCTTTAGGTCAAGTTGACTAGAAAATAAGAAGTTACATATAAGGGAAAACCTGCAGTACTTGCAAAGAACCAGTTTGGACTATTTATATCGAATGCTATCATGCCATATCTGAATTAAATAAAAGCAGAATTAGTACAATAACAACTGTAGAGTAAATGGTTAAGTCTTAAAATTGGGGTCTAGAAATTAATTGAACAACTTTATGTGACTGATCACTTACAAGCTTTGGATATATTCCAATTTTCTGGCAGATCAATACAAGAAAAGAGCTTGTCTGGTTTTCCTAAATTTGGTGATGTAAACAAGGAATGTTTCAAATGTTCATATTAGAAATATTCAGACTTCAACTCTTTAGTAACATATGACAATAACTGGCTTTGATAGGACAAAACACTGCTTTAGTGCAAATGCTAATGATAATTAGCAGGTATCTTTGGAATAATAACTGATTTACATCATAAAAGAGAGACATGGTTGAAGGCCTTTCTTTCCATGCATTCATTTGACCTTGAAAATATTATTAGTGTGGATAGTACTAAATGTTGAAAAGAATAAAGATTTCCGTTTTAGTCATTGTACTACAGGGGATTGCTATTAAAATTAAAATCTGTATTGTCTTGAGTGTAGTTGCTTTAAGCGTTGTAGTGGTCTGGGTCAAAGAAAGATTTAAATTAGGAGATTTGCTAAGTAATGTAAATTTATTATGCACCTTTCACAAAAGTTTCTTGATAGAAGTGCTTAAATATAAATTCTATTTGTTCTATGACTTCTATTTCAGTTGTGCCTATTCATAAGCACTAAATGTATCTATTGCTCTTGGCTTCCCTGCGAAACCGTATTAAAGGATTAGCTTCCAAGCTTGAAAATACAAAGATCACTCCAGCAGAACTCATTTTGAACAGCTCAACTTCCTGCTAACCGGTGTAGGATGCACAAAGCAAAGGACAGGTTGTGTTTGCATTTTTATTAAGGCTATGTATATTTTAGCAGCACAGTCAAAACAGAGGGGGAGTGGCTAGGCAGGATAGCATAGCTACACACAGGCCTGTATTATGATTCTGCAACATTAACATTATGCAGCATAGCTTTTAGTGAGATGATGCCTTTTGGTCACATTAATAATTTAGTATAAGTGTGGCCCATTTCCTGACTTGCTGTATAGAACCTGCAGGCAAAACTACATTAAGATACATAATGTTTGGATTTGTATTTTGGTTAGAGGCTTTTTTTTAGAATGCTTTTCTGCCTGTAGAAAGTATTTGTCACCATCCTGAAGAAACAAATTGAAGCTGATAGTACAAAATATCCAGTGTATCCAAAGTATTAAATAGGTATAGCGCTAGTCAAGATTATAGCAATAGTCAGAAACATTTACCTTAACTAGATTTGCAGACATTCTGTTCAATTGTATTTGACAGAATTTCTTTTTATCAAAAGAGAATAAAGCTATCATATCTAGGTGGGGTTCCAGAACTGTGAAAGCAAAAATGTGGTGGATATTGAATATTACAGAACAATACATATGTGTATAGCTGTACTGATTGAGTTTTCACCAAATTAGGATTGAAAATATAGTTCTAAAGTTTTACTGTAATTTTTAAAGACTGTAGTGTCTCATCCTTCCTTCACTGGTTAGAAGGCCAGAAATTTTTCAGCAGCTACATTATTAAGAAACAATCAGCAGTGTGGAGTTAAGTCAGCAAATACTTTATACCTTTCTTAGCACCAAATTTGAAACTGGAAAGTGTAACAGGAATGATTCCTGATCTCATAGGGTGGTGCATTGTGAAATTGATTTAGTTTTTGGCTGATACATACTATGTTGATTTCCAACAATGGTTGGCTTACTTTATGATTGAATGCATATTGGAATATGAAGAAAATGATTGTAACTTTCAAGGGTGTGACTCAGAATATAAACTAGCAGGTAACCTTCTATGTTATTTTGAAATATTTTGCAACAGAAAAGTAATCTTATAACTTTAAGTAATTGGTAATCTAGGTGTAATCTAGCTAATTAGATGAAGTGGGAACTAGTTGAGTGTAGCGGTTAAGGCATTAGGCTAGAAACCAGTAATCTGTGAGTTCTGATCCTGCCTTGGGCACAGAGGTAGCTCACCTATACCTGGGCATGGGATTTGAGAACAAATGAATTCTTAATCATTACCAGAAAAACACATACTCCCCTTGTACTATTTTGACTCCAGAGCTTGAAAGATACCAATTTAAAAGGATTGAAAATGCTGATTCAGTTCTGAGGATTTGCTTGGGGGGGGGGGGAAAGATAAGAGATCTACATGGCATGGGATAGGTATTTGGTGCGTGACTATAACAGTAGCATGATTGTTTGCCTAACTTTTACACCTTTGTGGTCCATTTGTTTTTAATCAGCATAAGTTTATGGTAATAAAGTGATTATTGCAACACAAGAGTTCTTTAACTGTTGGCTGCTATAAGATGTTTAGGACAATTTATCTGACTGTCATACATCTGGGCTTGAAATAAGAAGAGATCAAAGCACAAACATGGGGGAGCATTGGTTATAATAGAGAGCTTTTTTCTGATCCCAGTGTTAAATCCAAAGGAGATAATAAAGGAGAATTATTGAAGTTTAAACAAAGGGAATTCCCGATAAGACTTAAGATGTCAACCCAGTTTTTAACTTCCTCTCTTGGATCTATTATTATTAGATGAAAGGAAGAGGAAAAAATAGCACACTCTCTTTCTGTCACAGAATATGAATCTGTAAAATCTGATGGCTTGTTTCCCTTAAACCTGACTTTTTTTTTTTTGCTGATCTCACTTTTCTTCTTTTGAACTCACACTATAGCCACTGTTGTAGATGGGCATGCCTCTCTTTTTGTTTTTGTTTTGTTTTTGTGTTTTCTGCTATTTCATTTGCTTTCTTTATAAGATCTGTTTTTTTTTTCCCCCCCTTTCCCCCTCCTGTTCATCCGTCATGGCATTTCTGCTGCCCCTTTTCCTCTCTAGCTGGGTTTGTCAAGTCGCCTATGTCAGAGACTAAGCTCACAGGGGACGCCTTTGAACTGTATTGTGACGTGGTTGGGAACCCCACCCCAGAGATCCAGTGGTGGTACGCTGAAGTCAACCAGGCTGAATCTTTCAAACAGCTGTGGGACGGTGCTCGAAAGCGCCGTGTCACCATTAACACTGCCTACGGGGTGAATGGCGTGAGCGTGCTGAGAATCACTCGTCTTACCTTGGAAGACTCTGGGACGTATGAGTGCAGGGCGAGCAACGACCCCAGGAGGAATGACTTGAGGCAAAATCCTGCCATAACGTGGATACGAGCCCAGGCTACTATAAGCGTCCTTCAGAGTGAGTCCAGTTCCTCAGAGGAGTCGTGCTGTAGTCCCTAGAGGCACTCCCAGAGATCCTCATTCCATCCACCCTACCTCTCTTGTGACCCTTAGTATCACCCACCGATTGTCTTCGTTGCGTGCGTGTGCATGTTGGTGGTGGGGAAGGTACGTTGATTTTTTTTTTTTTCATTTGTGGACGTGCCAAGTGTGTCTTTGCCACCTTAATGTGTCTCCTCCTTCCTAGGATCACAAGTGTTGAGGAGAATCTTTGAAACTGTCTTCTAGTTCCTCTGAAAAACAAGTTGGTATTGGAATGTTTCCTTTTGCTTTTATTCCTTTTCATTTACTTTTTATATAGTAGGCTTTGTGCTCTCCTAGTTTCTCCATGAGTGCCTTTTCTATTTTGCGTTAATTGTTAACCTAACAATTTCTTTTTTATTATTATTGTTATTTTGTTTATTGGGATATCGTGGAATTGCCTTCCTTCTCCTCATGGTTTTAAGTCCGTAGACCCTCATCTACAACCTTTATTGCCTGACAAATGTTGGGTTTTCCCTTTAAGGCTAGTCAGAAGTTGCTTTTTATAAATCACATACATACAGAAACTTCCCAGATGTTGAGTCTCTGCTTATAGTACTTTTCCCTGGTGTATCTGAAGCCTACTGGTTATTTACAAATACAAAAGAGGTGGTCAAAGGCCTTTTCATCTCCTTCCTGTTAACACTCAAGTTATATGTCCTCACATACAAAGCTAAATTGCCTGGGGTGATCTTGTAGCCAACTTTATTTATTATTGAAAGGCTTAGAAATCATGATGACGTTCTAAAATGTTGCCTGAAGTGGTTCCTGAAAAGCCCCATCACACAGAGGAACAGGCCAATGAATTGCACTGCATTGTGAAGCAAGTGGCAATAGTTAATACGTACCATTGCAGGAGGATTTTTATTTTGAGAGGTGGCATATACATTCTTAAAATAAAAATGAATATTCGGCACACATTTAAGTTTCACTCCTGATTCGTAGGAAATTTATCCTAAATATTAGATCCTGGGAAACCAACAATGGAAGAACTATTTCCTCTAGTTGAGGCCTGTAAACTTCCCAAATATCTTTGGTGCACCACAGATTTATTTTGTGCCATTGTATAAATTATTTCCAACCTCATTTTGTTCCCTAGAGCTGCTGTTAGAAACCCTTCTGTCCTGTCATTTATGCTGGTAAATCTGGCAGTTTCTAGTTCCGAGGCATACATAATGAATCTGCATCTGCCTTTTTGAGATTTTTAAAAGTTCTTTTTAGAGTCCAGGATCTGCAAGACAGCAGGACTCATTAGGGAATGAGGCTTGTAGGACATTTTACAACATGGTTTTTAATACGGAAATGGGTCTTTCTTTCTCTCTGTCTCTCTTTCTCTCCCCCCCCCAACACACACACACACACACACACACTTTTCATGCCAGGACAATCTCAATTGAAAACAAAACTTGCAAGAGAAATTCTACATTGATCTTAAAAAGCAGGCAAGAATATATGGGAAGTAACTTTTTTGGGGACCTCTCAGTGGTATGAATTATCTGCTTTCTTTTACTATAATACTATTAATCGATTTAAAAGGTTGGGAGGAGTCTGGCAGCACCTTTTCCAGCAAGCAGATTTTATTTAAAAACATATTTTTATAAACTGCAGCTCCACCAGAGCCACACCTTCGCTAAACCAATCTAATCATAAACTCTGGTCTGTAATGTCAGCACTCATATCAAAAGCATAATCTCAGAAGGGAGGCATTACTTAACTTTTAGAAGCTTTTAGAAAGATTACTTTCTGCAATTTACCTTCTACAGTGGTATGCTCATAAAAAAATAGTTACCTTGAGTAGAATATACATGTATCAAAATGGAGTGTTAAGAATGTATCAGTGAGAAAAAAATTGCCCACAAAGTATATGAGGAATCATGGAAATGTGAAATATTCAGTAATAAGTTGGAAATCAATTTTCTTTCTTATTTGTTGTGGTTTATAAGCCTTCTCCTGGGCCATGCAGTGAAAATAAATCTGATAACTTAATCTGGATTTCTGATCATAAAGCTGCACCATAAATGTTTTTTGTGTAACAGTTCATTTATTGGGATATAGAAAAAAAGCCTATCAGATGCTTTGTTAGAAGACTTAAAGAACTTCCTGCACTATATGACTACAACTGATAGGGAAAGCATGCAAATCTTTTTTTTTTAATGAGACAAATGCTTCTCAAGTTAGAAATTGGCAGTAAGAACAGCTAACAGTAGAGGATTATTTTATGAAAAACCAAGAATCAGTTATGTGTAATGCTGACATATGCATTATACACAAGCATTATGATACAATTTTAACAACTAAGAGAAATACTGGATGGTCAGTGTGATTTTCCAGTAGTAGTTTCATGCTTGTCTCACTATCAGTTTTATATTAGCATTTTGCTAAAAGGCATCAAACGGGATGCCATCTAAAAACTAGTATTTTGAAAGCAATTTTTTTTATAATACAGCAGAATAAATTTTTGAAACCCAGAATTCTCGAAAATACAACTGCTTGTATTGCCCATTTCTAGACGATAAATATTCTCTGCTCCCAAAGTCTTGTGTCGAATTCTCCCATTTACTTCCTTTTGCCTTGTTTCTAATTCATTTAACAATTAGTAGGAAAATATAATATCAGTCTTGCCTAGTCTGATGTCCTTCAAATATATTTGGACTATAATCCTCAGAATTTCTAGCCAACATAGCTCTTGGCATCAGATTAGAGATTGTAAAGCTGATTTATAAATCTCTATGTTGGGTGCAGTTGTTTATGTTCTTGACAAATATTATTAGTGCAGCATTTCATTTTGCATGTAGATGTTCATCAGGTGCCTCTGTCTACCTTGTGTACTTTTTTAATTTTGTTTAATCCGTATGGTGAGTTTATGAGGAAATGTTTAACTCATTAATGGTAAAGTCATGGAACTTTCCAAATAAATTTGAGAGGAACTCTAGATAGTAATGTTTTCCACTGGGCATGAGATTTCCTCGTGTTCAGGCTGCAGTGAGAGCAAATACATGGAAGTGTTCCATATGGGGAATTTGAAAATCAGGTTTCCCTTTACTGGACTGCAGTTGAACATTTTATGATTTAATTAAATTTGCTGATTTTTCAATCTAGAATAAAGCCATGTTAAACCTGAATATAACGTACTTCTGTGGAGGATAATTCTCAGTTGAGAGTATTACTAGGTAAAGATTTTCATGGATTTGGTAATATAGGTACAATCGTATGCTACTAACAAACACGTGTCTAAATATTTCCTGTTCTCTATTACAGTCACCAGCATGTTTATCCTGCCACTATTTTCTCTTCCTGAAGATAATATGTATATGTCAAGATCACCCATAAAATGAAATGTATTTGCAAAAAACATTCCATGCCAGAAGTAAATCATGACAAGTCTTTCAAATTTGTACGCTATTCCTTTACACAATTATTTTTAAATAGAGTGGCATGGCTTTGTACTATGTCTTTTGAGATGCTGGCATGAAATAAATGCTTAGAATGGGTCTTTTTAAAAAAGTATGTTCATATATTTTTGCTCTACCAGTACTTGGTTTAATCCCACAGTCTGTGCCTGAACACATGTAATTGCAGAACAAAGATTATACTGTTGGATTGGATGGATTCCAAGGGTCTAAAGTAGAAAACCCAGCATAAATATACAGGAAGGATGAAAGGCTGCATAGCCTGATATTCATGAAGTACATTTTGACCTGTACGGTGAAATGTTCTTGCTTCAGAGGGATTCGTGTGGGATTGTGTGTCAAGATAACACACGTTCCTCAGTTGAAAGAAATGGGAGTTCAGGTTGGGATAGCAATACGTTAAGAATGTGACCGCTTTCTATCCAGTAAGGCAAAGTGGCTGTGCATATTTTCCAAAGCACCCAAAGGCCAGACAAGGAATAATGGATGGAAACTGATCAAGGGGAGATTCAACCTAGAAATAAAGAGAAATTTGCTCACAGTTAGAACAATCACCAATGGAACAGCTTCAGAAATTTTGGGGTGTTTCGTCATTGGAAGATTTCAAGAAGAGACTGGACAGTCTCCTGTCAGAAATGCTGCAGAGTTTCCTGCTTGTGTGGGGCGGGATGGGGGGGGGGGTTGGACTAGATGACCTATAAGATCCTTTCCAATTCGTTGTTGTTGTTGTTGTTATTGTTATTATTATTCCCCATGTAAAAAGCCAGAAATCTCTGTCCAAGCCTTGCAAAAGGCCTTGCTGCTTTAAGGACTTAGAACATGTAAATTCGGTTTGCTTCCCTGTCCACTTCCTCTTTCAAATACTTTACATAATCTGAATATAGATCACAGGGAAATCCAACATGTTATTTGGGGGAAGGGTTTCAACTTCTCTTTTTTCTTAGGTAAAGGGGTTGGTAAAAAAAAAGGATCCCAGGGAACACAACAGGTGTCTAAGAAGTTAATGCTGTTAGGGGCAAGGCACCTATTTTACATAGGTGTCCTGTGTACCATAGAAAACGGGAAGAATAGATTTGCTACAAGACTTTATTATTTCTGCTGATTCCTCTACTTCGGAGTACTAGCTAAATAAACTTTTGTTTCTTGTCTGTTTCATCAAAATCTGTGTTACCCAATTGATGATTTGAAATTGTCTTCCATTATTGAGGCACTGAAAGGTGTAATGGCACGATTTTCTTTGCTAGCTTCATAGAAGAGGCCCTGCTAATACCTGTTTGGGGGGCAAAAATTGCACATACAATATTGTATTCTATTAGATGTGTTTCTTTGCAGCAAAATCCTTCAATCTAGAACGATATGTGAAAAGCATCCAAAGATTTTATTTTTTAAAAACGGATTAGACTGAATGCTTGCTATATGTTCTTGTGCTATTTATTTTTAATTTCCCCTTGGTTAGGCTAAAAAAAACAAAAGAATACCAAAATATATTCCTTCCTTTTCTTTCTTTCTTTCTTTTTTTGCCCTTTTGTATCAGTAGACTAGTCCTTGTTGTGTTTTTTTTCTCCCTCTGCTGGTCAGCTGTTCATTGTATGCCTTGATGCCATCTGAGCTAGTAAAGTTGTTTTCCACGTGTAGTTCTTTTCCTCTCCCAACTCCTGCCATTTAATTGTGCCACGTAGGACATTTGAGTCGGGTTAAAACTGACAGCTCTTTTAATGTGTCTCTTTTCCTCCAGAGCCCAGGATCAATTCCAGTGGTGAGGTGACCATTAGCTCCCCTCAAGTTCCTATCATACTACAGTGCAACCTCACAACCAGCCCTAGTCCCCTCCTTCACAGCTACTGGGTGAAAAATGGAGAAGAGATGCCAAGCACCACAAAAAGCACAAACACGACAGAATACAAGTAAGTCTGAAAAGTAATTTTCATCTCTGAAAATTCAGTGACACTTCCACTGATTTTAGCTAAGGAGATTTAAATGCTTGTTCACATCCAATCCTCAAGTCTTTGATAGGATGACTTTAAGAAATAATATTCAAAACTTTATGAAGTGGGGATGACACCATGCATTATTTGGGGTTTTTTGTCCATTAGCAAGCAGAATACAGATAGTCCTTGACTTATGACCACAACTGAACCCAAGGTTTCTGTTGTAAAGTGAGGTTTTGCCCCATTTTATGACCTACCTTGCTTCGGTTGTTAATCAAATCCTTTCAGCTAATAAGTCGGTAATGATTATGAAGCAAATCTGGTTTCCCCATTGACTTTGCTTGTCGGAAGATCGCAAAAGGTGATCACGTGTCCTTGGGACACAGTGTGAAAAATGGTCATAGGTCCCTTTTTTCTGTGCCGTTGTAAGTCGAGGACTCCCTGTACATTATGGATACACTCACTTTAAAGTCTATGTGATAATTCGATCCATCTTAACACAGCTTTTTTTTTTTAAGTTTTAAAATAATTCAGAATGTCTGTTTCAAAAAGGGAAGATCCTATTTGGGATCCCAATTGGCTCTGTAAAATATGAGGGAAAAGTGCTCTGTTCAGGATTTCTTACGTAGGTGTTTCAGTTTTCCAGCAAAGAAGCTGGAAAAACAAGGTCTCGAATATTTAAGACTGCTTTTTATAATCTAGAAACAACGGAGGCTATATGGCTTTCTTAACCTGGGGAAGGTTTAGTCACCTGCTATTCTGATCCCTGATTCTTTTCTTCTTTGCAGAATCACAAAGCCCAGAGCTGATGATTCGGGGGAATATTGGTGCGTATTTTTATTCGCTGCCTCCCCAGCAGCAAATGCTACAATAGAAGTGAAAGGTACCCATAATTTTTAATTCATTTCCTCTGTCTTCCTCTTTAGCTTAGCTTCTAAAATTCTCTTTCTGCAATTCCCCATGGAACACTTTATTGAGGGTTTCCAGGTCACAGGTGATGAGCGCTCATCCTCATAAATTGGAGCCTCTAAGAAATTGCTTTTATCTCCCGAATGCCAAAACCAAACATAGAAAATGCAAAATAATTCTAGATATGTCAGTGCTGTGCCTTCTTCTTATTTGGCTGAATAAGCTACTTGGCCATGTTCTAACAGGTCTTCTGCTAAAAATGGTATCCCAGCTACAGCTTTTTGCGTTTTCCTGTAGGAATAAATGCTATATGTCTTCCAGCCTAGTCCTAAATTGTTCAGGAGAAGATGTAGAATTATCTTTTAAGAATTAAGAGCACTTTTCTGGCTTTAGTTTATTGCTCCATGCTGTTGTACTGTTCAGTACACATCTGAAGGCGTTTCCCCAGAGTTTTCTAGGTACTGTTGGGTTACTCAATGACGCTAAAAACAGAAACCAGAATTGGGCACGAACGCTCTGCCGACTCTCCCACGACAGGAGATTACACAATAAATAGTTCAATATAAAATGGAAGGAAGCTCTAAATAAATAACCAGTGGCAAAAACTGAATATATTAAGCCACTGAATGGCCCACCGCTGTGCTTCCTTGAGTTTTGAACAGTGGGTGACGGTTTTGAATTCCATGATATAGGGTTGTGATCGTTCTATAGAGGAAACAAGATTGAATTATACACTGCTCTTTTTCTCCTCCCCCCCCTTTTTTTTTTGTGCCTGTTAGCTTCTCCTGACATTACTGGGCATAAGCGAAGTGAGAACAAGAACGAAGGGCAGGAGGCAGTGATGTATTGCAAGTCTGTTGGCTACCCACATCCAGAGTGGACGTGGTACAAAAAAGTCAACGGAATGCTTCTGGTGAGTAGAAGACCGAACTCCCACTAGGTAAGCTCAGCTGCTGGCTGACATTTGCAACATGAGGCCAAAGGAATGAAACTATTCCAGTATTTTTGTCTCCTAACGGCAGATCGTTCTCTCTTGTTCTGCAAATGGCTTTTGTTGGCGGGGTGGGGAGGGCTTTCTATTTGTTTGTTAAACTTGAGGTATGAAGATGCCTTAAGAGCAAAAGCAGGTATGGTCCCTGCAACAGATGTTAAAAATAATGTAACTTCTGGGCAGGAAATCTCTTGCAGATGGACCCTGCTTTCCAATGCAGAACAAGGACCCAAACATCCAGTTAAATATAGTTTCCCTTCAAGCTTCCTGCATCCTTTTCTGACTAACCTTGCTTGCTCCCCAGAATTGTTTCTCCGTGGCTATTTGAAATACAGGCAGTTCTCGACTTACAGCAGTCCATTTAGTGACTATTCGAAATTATAAGGATACTAAAAAAAAATGACTTACGACCCATTCCTCACACTTACCACTGTACAAAAGTAAGAAGCTTGGCAGCTGAGTCATATTTATGACGGTTGCCATGTGCTGGGGTCCTTTTGCAATCTTCTGGCAAGCAAAATCAATGAGGAAGCCAAATTCACTTGAAAGCCGTGATATTAACAACTGCGGTGGCTCACTTAAGCAACTTGCTTAGCCCATACAAACTTGGGGGCTCAGTTGTGGTCGTAAGCCGAGGACATACCAGTATACCTGTCATCTTCCATCACAAATGAACTTCAGGAGATTTTAAAAGGCAGGAGAACTCTCAGCAAGTGGAACAAGTAGGTGAATGAGCTTCTCTTGTGCCCAGCTTACCAAGCTCTCCTAATGAAGAATATTAAGCTCGTTCAAGAGATGGGATGTGGGCATATAACACCCTAACTGGAATGCTTGGTAATTTTGCTCTACCCTTTTCTCATTAGAGTATTGATAACTCTTCCGGTCGCTTTTTCATTAACAACAAAGACAATTACACCGAACTCCGTATTGCAAACCTCCACATCAACGAAGATCCTGGGAGTTACGTATGCAATGCCACCAACTCCGTGAACACGGCCGCTGAAACCACCATCCTGCGCGTACGCAGCCATTTGGCTCCTCTCTGGCCCTTCCTGGGAATCCTGGCAGAGATCATCATTCTTGTGGTTATCATAGTTGTTTATGAGAAAAGGAAGCGGCCAGATGAGGTTCCAGATGGTAAGTTTCTTCCACACCGCCTGTGTTTGCTGGGAACCAGGCCCTTAATTTTTTCCCTTGGGGAGCCATCCTTTTAAAAAGTTGGCGTTATCAGCCGATACTTTCCAATTTCGGGTTGCTGCTGGTTGCTGGGAAATCCTTGTCTCTCGGTCCTTGCGTTTGAGAGGCCTTGATAGAGAAGATACTGAAATATTTCTATCTTTAAAAAGACTCTTGTCAAATGAGGGAAAAATCAGGAAGTCCAGGCAGTTCAAATGAATATAAAGGTTTGTTGTGAGCTTATGATCTCAACAAGAATCTGAATTACTAATGGTCAAGGGAAATTAGCAGGAATGAAGAATAGAAGGAATTCAAGGTGGGCTGGACTTAGATCTCTTGTGGGCGTGAAGGGACTCAAGACTGATGATGCATTTGACCCCTCCCTCTCTCAGGCTCAGCCTGGTCTTGTCCGACAGACTTCTTCCTAGCATGCGAGACATTTTAAGACACAATGTTGCTTGTTACTAAATTCACTGTGCCTAAATGTAGCTTCGGTTCAATACATACGGTACTGTGTCTTGCTGGAGGAAAACAAAGAAGGATTTTTCAAATTAATTGCTAAAACTTTTTAAAGACCTCTTGACTGCAGATACTTGCAACCTGCCTTTGCATGAATAAGATCTAATGCTTTAAGCGACTAAAACACATTGTAATGGAAAGTTTTTGCTCATACTTGCATTTTAAATGGTAGAGATCAGTAGCCTTTTGAAATCTGTCCACTGAATCCCGCAGACATCCCATAACCATCCTGAATCTTCTGCTTGAGACTCCTTTGAGGTAGTGAAGCTTTAATCTTAACTTTCTTCTTGGTATGGCTGTTTCTTTCCTATTATTATTATTAGTGAGAAAATAGGGGTCTTGGCAACAATAAGATAGGTGGACTTCAACTCTCAGAATTTTCCAGCCAGCTTTGGCTGGCTGGTGAATTCTTGGAATTGAAGTCCCTCCATCTTACAGTCACTAAGACATAGAAGCACTCCAAGCTAATAACTAGCTTCCTATGTGAACCTGTTTATGACAGACCATAGAGAGCATGGCTATGTCCATTTACAATTGAGGGTTGTCTGTGTGTAAAATATTACTTTATGAGAAACAATACAAAACCACAAATATGAACCAAAAATAAATGGCATCCTCCTTTTAAATGGGGAAGTTATTTTAGAAATAAATTGTTGTTAATTCCCATCTAACATCTTGAATAAGATACTGTGTTCATGGGATAAGGACTGTGTCATGTAGACAATACAGCACACTAAATTGCAATTATACAGAAACAAACACTGCCTAAAAGGTGCAATAATTCTGGACTAGCCATGTAAGATAAGATAAAAAATTTTAAAAGCGTGGTCCTGCCAATAACAGATGCTGAAGGTGTCATAATGGATGCCATCTTTTTATTTTGGAAAAAAAATAGATTCCATTTGACAGTCCTGTTTTTCCACAGCTGCCTTGACAAAATGTTCAGCTTTTTCAAATGAGCAGGTCAGCTTTGGTACATTTGTGTAAAAATGGGCCCACGTTTTTATTATATGCATAAAATCCAATAATTAATTTATTTAGGAAACTTTCATAGCTGTCTATTTGCTTGCAGTGACTCTAGGAGATTTATAAGCAATAAAAACATAGCAGAGAAAATAAAATAAAAACAATAATTCCCACCTCCAATAGTGGCAGTTTTTGTTCTTCCAGTTTTCAAAAACCTATTCCGGCTTGGATATTAATTTTAGTTTAATCAGCTGGAATATAGTCTATATCCAGAAATATACTAGTCAATCTTTTAAAGGGTTCCCAATCCCCCCCTTTTTAAAAAAAGGGCCCTTTCTATTTGATTGTTCCGCTTCTCTAGGATCCATCCAGCAGTAGCATTAACCGTGCTAACCAGAACAGCTTATACAGTGTCTCAAGGAAGATGGCTTGCTTGTATGTTTGTCATTGCCATGAACCAATGCAAGTTCTTTCCATTCAGCCAAAAGAGGCAGAAAAGATTGTCTGTTTCTGCTTACAGCTTCCTGGGCAAACAGCTCCTTGATAAGAACTGGGTGGGGAGGGGGGCTGGGATTTTTGCTAAGCTCTTCCTTTCTAACAAGATGCAAAGAGAATTGAGTTGGCGCCAGCTTTCAATTCGGCATGAGACCCGTTGCGCATGGTCTTCTTTTGAAGAGATGGTTTTGTTTGGTTTGACAGCTGGATAAGCATTTGCTGACACTGGACTGGTCTTCCTTTGAACACATTGCTAGAGAGATGCATGTGCCAGGAATGTGTGTAGACATTCTTGAGAAGAATTCCTTGGGCTTGGAGAATTTGCTTCCTGACTGTGATTGGGGGTGGGGTGGGGTGGGGGTCTGGTGTTGAGACAATAGGGATAGCCTTTAAGGGTGTATTTCCTTACCTTTGCCATTGAAGCTTCCTTCTAAACCTCGGAACTTGGGGGAATTTCATTATTGAGTTTCTGAAGAACTTCATTTCAAGCCTTCCTATCTGTCAGGAAGGAATGGCTGTTTCCTTTTGGCCATTTCAGTTTTTGCACTACCTGTCGAAGAAGAGACTCATGCAGAATATGCTCTGAAAAAGCTGCTGGGTCAGTACTCCCAGCAATGGTTAAAGCCAGGAAATGTTGAAGGAGAGCTTAAAGCCTAGAGCCCTCACTGCTTCGTCAGTGAGTGTGCTTCTTCAGGTTTAGGGCCACAATGCATCCTTGGGGTGTGAGGACCCGGGGTGTGAAGACCCAAAGGGATGTGGAACAAAGGCAACACAGTCAAATAAGCAAGAAAAATCCCTTTAGTACTTCCAATTTTGCCCCCAATGTCCAGATTACCTTCAGCTGGAGAAAAACCCTCCCTTTGACTGTGGAAAATTCAGTCCAAAACAAGGCACACACAAACTGTAACTTAAAATCCAAACAAACCAAACCGAAGTAATTAGCTTGACAGGCCAGAAGAAGGAATTTCAGACTTGAAAGCACAGCAAAACTCACACAGTTGGGAAGATGCCAGAAACACAGATAAGCCACGAGGATACAAGATAAATTCATATTTGCTCCCAACAGCCGACTGCACGCAGCTTGCCTTTTTTATACACCGTGTTCCCGGCTGCAGCTAATGAAGGGAATCAGGGCCCTTTTCTCCCCCGTAAGCCATGCAGCCCACGTTGCTCCTTCTCCGTTCCTCCCTGCATGCCCTAGGATGAAGAAGGGGTGGGCCTGGGTCTTCCTTTCCCTTGTTCTACCTCTCCCTTGCTCTGCCCAGCCAGACTTTGCCCTTCCCCAGCCTCCTCCACAGCCAACGGAGCAGCTGTTTGGCTTCCTCCTCTGAGTCAGACTCCGACAGGGGCATGACATGGGGTTTGAAGTCACTTGTGGGAACCGAATTCCAGCCAGCAGGGGAGCATAGAACAAAGAACCCAAGAGAAACATGCCCCCATTTGTGTTTGCTTTAAATTTATACGTAATTAATTCAGAGAAACACGATTAACAGGACTACTTCCTGATGTATTATAATTTTCTCCAGCTGCAGTGGAGGACATCTGAATCGGGCACCCCCTGCATAGATGGAGGCACATGATTAACATAAATCATTCAAGAATAACAGTTTAACACAGCAGTTCATTCAGTGTTTTACGTTATCACAGCGAGCAGTTAAGAACAGGTCCAGGCCTGCCATCCTCATTGCCTGTAGGATCCCATTTTGAGCACCAAAACCAAGACTAGGAAAGCTAGGAGCCACCCACGGGTAGTCCTCGACTTACAACAGTTCATTTAACGGCACTGAACAAAGTGACTTGCGACCAGTTTTCATCCTTACAACCATTGCAGTATCCCCATAGTCACGTGATCAGAATTCGGGCCCCTGGCCACTGACTCATATTTATGATGGCTGCCTTGTCCCAGGGGCCATGTGTGTTCCCCTTTTGTGACCACCTGTCAAGCAAAGTCAGTGGGGAAGCCAGATTCACTTAAAAACCATGACTATGGCAAGGAAGGTCATAAAATGGGACAAGCTCAACTTAACAAATGTTTCGCTTCGCAACAGAAATTTTAGGGTCAATTGTGGCCTTACACCAAGGACCTCCCGGATTCGACGATGCAATTAAACAGATAATTTACTATAGAGGCACCCATGATATATTAGCGATTCCAAGGGTGGGAGGTTAGTCTCTTTATGGAATCAATCTACGTGCCCCTCGGCAAGCTTCTGTTTTGTTGAAAATGCGAAATTCCCAGCCAGCCTGCTGAAAAAAAAATCATAATATCCATGTATAAATCAGTGACTGTAACTCTTATTTTGAGCTCAAGGCAGCACTCCAAAGAAGCCCCCCCCCATCTTCTACTACAACGAATCAGCAAATCGGCCTAAAAATCTAAGGTTGCTTTATTCCAAAGGAGTTTCACTTCATTGTTGACATATTTATGCCTCCTTTCTCTTTGTGAGCTAGATAGGAAAGCGCTCTTCGATTTAACTCAGTTCTGAGGGTTTTGTGAATCAGGCTGGCACCAGTAGATCCCTTTTGTTCTCCCAATGACAAGGCAGACTGAATTGCGGTCCAGGTGTACCTGAGACATCCTATTATTAACCTGGGTATTCTCAGGGTAGTCGATGTTCCCTATGTAAAAACAGCTGATCATTTTTAACCTTGACTTTCCAACACTCCAGATGTTGCTGTTCCTTGGAGTTACCCCAAAGAATTTCCTTCTTGGCTTATCTTATGGACAAGTCGTCAACAGCCATCAAGTTTTGGTGTATATAACACATAAGCACTGGGTGCTTTGCTATGTTAGGCTGAAGTTTTAAAAAGCAGAGATGCATTTCTGCAGTCATTGCTTATGAGTGAGGCAGAGCAGGTCTTTATGATACTATTCCAAAACTCACTGGGCTGTAGCTTTTGTTACACAAACAGGGACATGTTTTTGTGTTACAGTCAAGCGGTTACTTTCCCTCCCTCTGGTCCTCTTCTTTGCTTCACCCAAAACAATTATTATTTCATTGTATCAAGTCTAGTGTATGTACCATGGCTTCAGTGGGAAATAAAAATCTTTCTATTGGATTAGCAATAAATCAACAAACACATGCTTTTCTAGGCTATGTGTGTTTTGAAGTAAGAAGAAAATAAGAACTTCAGCTGGTTTTCTTCCAGCTCCTCTCTGTGTTAATTTTAGCCTAAGCCAAGGTAGCAGGTTGTTTTCCTGTTTGAATTGTTTTGCAGTTTGGAATAAAATAAAGAATGCCTGATTTTCTTTCCTTGGCAGGGCAGCTGTTCCATTTTTATTGCATTTTGTTCCAATACTTATTTTTCTTGGCTTGATCCTGGTTATAAATAAAGAGTGTGAAGAAAGCAATTTAAAACACATTCCTCTTTTCCTTCCTTTCTTCTTGTCACTTCGGCACTCATCTAATCTCCTTAGCAAAAATTTGGTGATGTTTTGTGCTTTGCTTGCCCGGAATTGTTGCCTGCCAACTGAGGTTTTCTTATATGCAGAACGCACAAAAAGCCAAGCTAAATGAGCAGCTCCGTCCTTTATCCCAGGTGTTAATTTTTATAGATGCTCTTTCCAGCCACTTGGAATGATCATGGCCAGTTGTTGATATTGTTAAATACCAGTAATGTCTCCGATGCCCCCATAGGCAGGTTTCTATGGAGGAGGCCTCCTAACCCAAAGGCGAATAGAATAGAATAGAATAGAATAATTGGAAGGGACCTTGGAGATCTTCTAGTCCAACCCCCTGCGGAATGGAATGGAGCAGAATAGAATAGAATAGAATAGAATAGAATAGAATAGTTGGAAGGGACCTTGGAAGTCTTCTAGTCCAACCCCCTGCAAAATGGAGTGGAGTGGAGTGGAGTGGAATAGAATAGAATAGAATAGAATAGAATAGAATAGAATAGAATAGAATAGAATAGAATAGAATAGAATAGAATAGAAATAGAATTCTTTATTGGCCAAGTGTGATTGTGCACACAAGGAATTTGTCTTTGGTGCATATGCTCTCAGCGTACATAAAGAAAAGAATAAAATATATTAGTCAAGAATCATCAGGTACAACACTTAATGATAGTCATAAGATACTAATAAGCAATCAAATCATACTAAGAAACAATAAAACAATATAAGTTGTAAAGATACAAGCAACATGGATATAGCCATAAGTGGGAAGAGATAGGTACTAGTAAGGATGAGAAAAAGAATAGTAATACGGTCTTAGTAGTAAATTTAACAGTTATTTTGACATTTTTATTTTTACGGTATGCTATGTGAGAAGGATTTGCTGCTCTCCAGAAAACGAGGAACTCACTGGCCTGGATAACCCTCCCAAGGAAATCCTTTTCTTTCTACCTTTTCTAAGGATTCTGCCTTCTTGTCCAGCTTAATTGTTATCTGTGGAGTCCTTGGTGCTCTCCGCGGTTGCTTGTTTTCTTTCATTACCCAGCTAGGTGTACTGAAGATGTTATCCGGTTGGGTAATGAAACGTCTGCAGGAAAACAGCCAAGCTCAGAGAGCACCAAGGACTTCCAAGAGTTCAACCCTGAACTACAAGCATTTTCTTGCATTGGTTAGTTGTTACCTTTTAGCGAAAATTATTTACCTGCAGGAACCTGCCTGGGTGCTAATCCTTACATCAGTGCATCTATGAGACCTGAAGGGGTTGGCTAGTTCTCAAAAGATCTTTTCTGGTCTATTAAAGTCTGCAGCTCAGGCCGTTTTGTTAACTCTTTCCTTTTAATCTTTTTTGTCAACAGCATTCAAGCAGGAGGAAGTTCCTGGCTAGGTTAATCTTTTATGATTGGGCCAGAGAATTCTAAATGAAATTCCATTTTAAAAGCACATTTTTAAATATTTTGTGCCTTATCCTACCTGAGCCTTACTTTATTCTGAGAAATTGGAAACCAAGTTGCCAAGGTAGAAGACTCAAATGAGCACACACCCCAACAACAGTTGACTTACTAGAATTGTTACAATATTAAATCTGCTAACTTTCACCTAAAAGCCAAATCCTTTCATTTATTTATTTTTTCTTGGATTCAGGTCTGTTCTATCAACCCTCCCAAGTTAGGCTTTCTTTTTGTTCTCGTGTGTTCAGTTTTAATTTTGGCTACATAAGTACAATTACCAAATATGCCGTGCTTATATTACCCCATACCTGGTTAGCTTACTTGAGTGCAGCAAGCATAAACATTAACAAATTGTGCTCCTTATAATTGTATTGCTGAAATACTTACAAAGTAAAATGCACCATAAAACCACTATAAAATTTAGAGAATTTCCATCAGGCCTTGCCCCTTAATGCTTTTTCAGAATTAGTTGCATGAATTCATATCTGGATATCTTCATAAAAATACTATTTATGTATTCCACGAATTTCATTCTATTGATTCAATATGCTGAGCATAAACACTGTTTATCAAATGTCATGTCCAAACTTCTGTTTTCAATTCTGATATCGGATTTAGAAAGGAAAGAAACTGATCTTTATAGAGTATCTTAAAAACATACAAGCTTAATTTCCAGTGTTGTAGTTTCTATAAGCTGTGGTGCTTGGAAGTCATTTTTTGTCTCTTTGATGTTACCTGGAATACTGTTTTGCTCTTTAGATAAATCAATTCAGACCACTTAATTTTTTCAGATCTTTCTTTTGCATTAAAGTGATTTTTTTTTCCTTGTTAAAAATAAACTTTCATAGATTCCAGGCTCCAGAAATACAAAAATGTGCATATTAGATTTTGCATAGCTTTGTACTTTGCATGAGTTTATCATAGATATATAAGAACACTTTTTGCACATATATGTACATAGCTAGTATGCTTTTTTTTAAGTTGGAAAAAACAGTTCTACAAAGATTTTAATACGTTGCCCTGTAGCATATAATTGGGCTATTTATGGGAAATGTCCCCCCCCATTTTTTTTAAAAAAGTATGTTTACTCTGTGCATTTTGAGCTATTGCAATGTTAATCAAATTATTCATAATAGTTTCAAATTCTCTTGGCTTTTACAAGAGAATATCTATGTATTTTGGCCTTTTGTCCATGCTTCTTCTAAACAATAGTATCCAATTTAATTTGATAGCATAATTTTCTGTAGGTTAGTTCTTATACATAGTCCTCATTTAGCAACCACATTTGCTATCAGAAACTTCATTGTTAAGTACAGTGTTAACTAAGTGAAACCATAACTCAGCTTACAATCTGACTTCTACTTTCTTTCGCCATATATATATATACCTGCAAAGGCTATAAACATAAAGATTGGTCCTAAAATGACTTTCTCATCGCTGTCGTAACTTTTGAACTGTTGCTAAATGAGGCAGCCGCTAAACGAGCACTGCCTTGTCCTACTATTTAAGAACCTAGTTGGCATTGATTTACGGGCCTCTACAAGAAGATCCACTTAGCAACGCGGCCTCTATTCCTTGTGCTGATCCAGGTTAGAGGGCAAAAAATGGGCATTTTGCTTCCTTCTCTTCGCGCCTTTGCCTCCCACCCCCAATTTCTAATTTTTATTTTGTTCTTCCCTTGTCAGGTTGTGGCCGGTCAGAAATAAGAGACCTAGGTCTAGACTGAAGAGGGGTGTGAGGGAGATTGCCAGATCTCGGTCTCTTGAGAGCATCTATACATGCGCACAATGCCTCAGTGCTAGGGAAGAACAGAGGACAAAAGTATTTCTCTCCTGCCGGCTCCCGATCACAGATTCCCACTTTTATAAGCCCCCCAGTTCCTTTGGCAGAGCAAAACAATGCAAATAAAGTCACCAATTGGCCTGTTCGTAAATCTCTTCTCCCTGCACCTGAGCGAAGTTCCTGAACCTCATTTAAAAAAAAAAAAAGAACGGAATGTCCCCTATTTTATTTTATTTTTTTTAATACATAGGATTTCCGCTTGACCATTTTGGAAGGGGATTGTAAGCATTCATATTGTGATGGTAAAGCAAAACCTGAGACGGCTGCTTGGAAGCTTGCTTTTTTCAATAACATGCACGTAACTCTTCAGAGGTCCTGCGTTTTGGTGGTGGACTAATTTCTTTTTGTATCCTAGAGCCGGTGTGTAAAATGAGAAGTTGGGAGTCTTTAACTTGATGATGTCAGTGGAATGAATTGGGTGGGTGGGGAAGGCCACTAGTCTGAAAAAAACTGTAGCCCAGGTGGAAGAGTGTAGGGAACCAACCTCTGGCTCAAACCCTAGCAAATTAGAGAATGACTAGAACTAGAAATGAGAGTAATATTGTTATTTGTCAGTTACTATGACTTCTTTTTTTTTTCCCCCCTTTCAATTGCATCATTCCTTTAAAAATGGTGGTAAGTGAGAGCTTTGCATGCTTTGGAGTTTGTTTATTCTCCGCTTCAGTCTATACAATGCACAGTTCACAACGTTAACCCTTCTCCTTACTTTTTCTTCATTCCCACCCACCACTAATTTGGGCTTCAGTTTGCTATCGAACCTCCATTTTTATTTTTATTTTTCCTAATTGGTTCCATTCTTTTTTCTCTCCTTCCCACCATTCCCCCCTGGCTTCCTACACTTCTGTTTCTCCCCTTTTCTGGTCAACCTCTCTTAGGGCTCTGGTCCTTTTCTTTTCTTTTCTTTTCTTTTCTTTTTTTGTCTTGTCACGTCCTGTATATGGTGGGATGGATTTTTTATTTTTTTTATTTTTGCTATTTTTGCAAAGGTGCTATGGCTGGCCCAGGAGCTATTGACCGAGAAAGGCTTTCTATAACAGCCACACTTGACTGGACTGGGCATAGAAAGGAGAAATGGCCACCTTTCCAACCCACGATAAAAGAGTCGCATGTCAACCGCCCACCCCACCCCACCCCACGAGCTCTGCCAACCTCAGTGCATTCACGTTAGAGCATCCATCTTGCTTCCTCATGTCAAGTCCGAAGCCAGCCTTGTTCCATTTGTAAGCTCGTTCTTGTTCCACCTCCGTGTTTGACGACCGGTCTGTCTCAGGTGGCATAAGTTGGAGCTTTGTTCAGAATCCATTAGCCAAACCCTCCCTGAGAAAAAGAAAAGAAAAAGAAACAAGCACCCTTGTTTCAGGCTGCTGGGATCGAAGCGAGGTTTCGAATGGCAGAATGATGGTTTTGAACACGGCACTAACCCCGCTAATTCCTGGGAAACGAAAATTAAGGATGTTCTTCCATGTCAGCACCAGCAAAGCTTCTATATTAGAGCGTCTCTAGCTTAGGCTGCCTGTGAGATCTTCGTTGGGAGGGGAGGGAGGTTGAAAGATGTTTGTTGGAGGGGCAGCTTAGTTTTTATCGTAATGTGCTTTCATGTTTCCAAACTGGATGTGTCTCTGTATATCTCCACTGTATATACAGCACATTGATGTCTGATTTGTCCTTACTAGTCCTAGTTCTCTGTATCTTGTTCTGATAGTTTGCTGTGAGTAGCAGACTTCTGTGGACACTGGTGTGTTATTTTGGCTGTCCAGCTGTTAGTTTGTGGTTAGCTTTTCTTTTTCTTTTTTCTCCTCTTTTGTTCTTCCTTTTTTTCTTCTTCTCATTCTGGTAACTGTGCTGGTGGTGGCTGAGCCACTCCATTGCCTTAAAGGTAGTGATGGAGTAATGTCCAGCTTGGGCCAACATTACTCCTAGTGTGTGCTCTTGCAGTTGCTTACATTGTTAAAGATTGTAGTTTCCATAAATGCTTTGTGTGCCTCAAGTCCCCTTGTGGAATCCTGCTGACTTTGTATCCAAACCCACAAATTATAAGAAAACTTCTTCTTTTTTTAGCTTGCCAACTGTCTATCCACAAACAAACTAGTGATGTAATGCAGGACAGGTTGCCAACTGAAGGTGTTCTTATGGATTGGGCTTGGTTTTTTTTTAATTGCTTAAAATGTGCCTCTTTTTATTCCGTGTAAGGTAAAGTACAAATGAAAAGTCGAGTTGATCATGAAGAAGCCTACATGAAAAGGGACAAGTTGATTATTATTATTATTATTATATTTTTTTCCCTAATCTTCTAAAAAATTATAAAGGGGCAAATTTCTGGCCCTCCCAGGTAACAAGCAGAAGTGTCCGTGATGTGTAATAACTGGGTAATATCATTTGTGTATGTAAATCACCACAAAAGCTTTGTGCTTTTGGAGGGGATGATTTGCACCAGTCAAAATTGCCTCTACCACCTTCTGAAATATTTTATTCAGAACTTTGAGCAGAGTCTGAAAGAGACAGGAATACTCAAGAAATCATGTACCAAATGTTTCTGGGGAGAGGATAAGATGGGGGAAAATAAAAGCATTGATTTTAGTGACAAACAGCAGGATTTTACAACTGAAATGTTGGTTTGTCTTCTCATCTCTCTTGTAAGATTGAACCACTGGAATTGGGGGTCAGGATGAGTATGTGCAATATTTGCAAGAATCTGTCCACTTAACAGTTGCATTTTCACAATAAGCATTCAAAATAGTGTTGACTGAAATGATTACTTTGTCCTCCAAACTCAAATCCAGGAGAGAAAAAAATATCCCTTCATGAAATCTTTGCAATTTCTAATGGAATGGCCTTTCAGATAAAGCTGTTGATTGGTAGACAATAATTTTGTACCCTCCCACGGAATTTTACTGCAGAACCTAATGACTTTTTTGCCTTCTCTCTTTCTTTCCTTGGATCACCATCCACCCATCTTGCAGATGATGAACCAGCTGGACCAATGTAAGTATTTCATGGACCTGATCTTCCTCTCTCAGTCCGTTTTTTATGCTCTAAATGTTTTGTTCTCTCCAGGGTTGGCATATAATGAAGCAGTGCTTCTCAATTTTAACAATTTTAAGATATGTGGACTTTCCCAGAATTCCCCAAAAGTGTGACAATCAAGAAACCATCACATTGATTATTTGTTTCTTTGTTTGTTTACTCTGGCGTTTTAAATCTCATTGTAGATCAGTCAGGATGTTTTTGCATGTAATTAACTGTCAGAAAAGGGAGGAGCGATTGAAGTGGGGCGTGTCAGTGGGGATTGCCATCTTGAACAGTTATTTTTTTGGGGGGGGAATTACATAGAACAAATTTTTCCCCCAAGAGAGCGGTGCATTTGAAATAGAAGTATTAACAAATAACTGGGGCAGAAACCAGTGCATTGTACACAAGTGAATGTAAATGATGCCACTAAAATGATTGTTCTGGAAAGCCATCTCTGTTCTGCCCACAAAGTTTTACAAGGTTTTATATCAGTGCTTGTCAATCTCAGCATGTTGAAAATGTATGGGCTTTAACTCCCAAAACTTAATGTGGATGTCATTTTTCTTTCGTAGGAAAACTAATTCCACAAACAACCATAAAGATAAAAATCTACGCCAGAGAAATACAAATTAAAAGCAGTGCTTATGTAAGTTTGTATAAAATGTTTCTCAAAACTGTCTTTTCATATTTATTTATTTATTTACTTATTTATTTACTTATCCACCCCTGGGTTTTTGAAAACGCAAAGGGGCTAAATATAATTATGTAAGACTGAGTCGTCTGTATATCAGAAATTATTTGCAAGTTAAGCGGCACTAACGCTGAATGGAGCTAGCCCTACTCCTGAATATTTTTTCACACATTTTGGGCTATTAAGACAATAAAAATTGAATGCAGGTCACACATAGATCAACCACATCTATACAGGATTATAATATCCAATGTGGCATACCTCTTTTAAAAATATTGCTGAGCCTTTAAAAAAAAAAACACAATTCCATCTTCTTTCATATAAACAAAACCCAAAGTTTATACATTTTATAAACACGTACACAGCTTTCCTGACCATAAACAACTTTGCAAGAAAAGGTGGTTTTTATATTCTTCCATCTCTATATTGGTGTTCAGAATGGAGCCCCGCCAGAAGTCCTTTTTGCCGATTCCTGAGAAAGTGGGTGGGCCTACAATTTTGTTCTAGTTTATTGCAATTAGAAATTTCAGTCATCACTAATTGTTATTTGTTTTTTCAGAGCTTTAGGTTTGAGAGACTGATAGAAATGCCACCTGTCAAAACTGAATATCCGAGGGTTGATTTACAAACTCCATTTTTTTTTCTGATGCTTGTTTTTGAAGTGAGCAACAGTGACTGTCTCAAGCATGCCTTATTTAGCTGAAACTTTTACTAACGCTTCAGAACACAGGATGTAAACTATTCTGGGCTTGATGTGCTGTGGGAATGTTGCTTTTTCCCCCCCTTTGAGAACACTTAAGTATTACAAGTAAGAAGTCCAATCATGCATGCAGCAATTTATTTATTTTTTACTTAACGTAGCTGTTAAAAATTAGCTCTGAAATGCACCTGCTGCCATCTAGTGAAAACCTTTTGTAAAGTACAGCAAAACCTAAAATATATACAGTATATATTTATATTTGGAGGGTGGGAAAACCAAACTACAGTGAGTATTTGATTTTTAAGCTGCTGAATTCATTCCTTATATTGTATGTTTGAGAGATTTATGTCCAAGTATGGAGGAGGAATATAATGTAAATTGACATTTGACCTAAGGGCTCAATCTGTACAGAAAGAATGAAATAATCCTATAATTATGGAATGTGGGATTTGGGGTAGTCCAGAAGACGATAATGGAATACAGTGAGACACATTCATTTATATGCATATTATAATGGCTTTAATTTTGTTTTTCCTTAAATCATATATATTTCTCATCTCTTTTTTTGCACTGATGGGGTCACAGTCTTGTATATTCAATTCAGGCTGAATTTTATAATTTCTTCTCTCTTTTGTTCATTTGTTTTAGTGCTGTTGAAACAGCATCACGGCATGGTGATATTCTATGCAACTGGTTTGTTTCAGTTTTGACGTTAATTCATGTTGATTTTAGGATGACTGTAGAATCACAGACATTTCTGGGTTCTTAGATTATGGGCGTACTTGTAGATGCATGAAACTTGTGGTGTGTAAAATTGTTGAAGTGCAATGATAATGTATAAAAGGGATTCCACTGTTTTTAAAAATAAAACTTAAATAAAATCCTAGCTGTGGGACCATTTTTAATTTGGAATGTTCCTGATTAAATGAGGTGGCTTTGCGTCATTATTAGTCCTTTACAATCTCGTCAAACAGCTTTATGACATCCTATTTCTCAAGGTGATCCAGGGGACACTCGGCTGTTCTCAAAAACCTGATAGTGTTTCATCCGTTTCTCTACTTTGTCTATAAATGGAAGGAAGATCTTCCCAAAAGGGACACAGTCTAAATCAACTTGTGGAGCCTCAAATATTTTTGGGTATCTTCCCTCATCCTGGATTGTTACCCATGCTGATTAAGACCGACAGGACTTGAAGCTTTAACGTGTTCATTCAAAATACAGGAGGAAGTTGATGTTCCCCGCTTGATGTACTTGGACTACAATTCTCATAAGCCTCAGTTAAGACCTCTATAATATAAGTGTCAACTGATAAAGCATTGCTGGCTTGCTCTCAAGTTGACCTAAGAAGGGGGGGGGGAGCTGATGGAGTAGTTCAGTTGCTATGATCAGAAGCACATTCCATGCATACCTTTCTTTAGATTGTGTCTCAAGTTACCGGAGCTTGTTTTTCTAAGTGCTTTGTTGGAAAATGTGATTTATGACACACCCTGGACAGGGGAAACAGGGTCATGAGGAGATAGTAAATTACATAGGGCAGAGCCGACTGTACTTGAGAAAAATACTGACATGTTGCTCCTAATAAATAATTGGATTTCTTTTGAAACTTGGCTCGAGGCTCAGGAATTAATCAGAGCATAAGTTCACAAGCCATTCTCAGCTGGTCAAGTAGGACACCTTCTAGAGCTGTATCCATCATCTTAAAACATAGCAAACTGCAGCATTGAAAGGCAAATTATTACAGTCCGTGCATGTTTTGTCTTCTATTGAGATCAAAGTCCCTGTGTCCTTCTATGTCTACCTTGAAGTGCCAGGTCTTGATAAACCTTGCAGACATCATCAAATGGCCAAGTCAGTTTTTCCAAAGAAGGGAAGCAACACG
This sequence comes from Hydrophis major, assembly GCA_033807585.1. Classification (NCBI taxonomy): domain Eukaryota; kingdom Metazoa; phylum Chordata; class Lepidosauria; order Squamata; family Elapidae; genus Hydrophis; species Hydrophis major. The sequence goes on from CM066337.1 coordinate 4,267,254, forward strand.
TCGTGAACAACTTTGGTTCTGGGATCTGGTGAGGATCTGGAGGCTACTGGCCCATCCCACCAGGTCAGGTATGGAGGATGCCCTCCTGGTCCCTTAAATGGTGCCATCTAGCAGAACCTGGAAGTCCACCATTTTCTAACTGCCCCTGCCCTGTGAAACATCCTCCTCCCAGAGGTCCAAGGAGGCCCTCAACTTCCTTGCCTGGCTGGTTCTTCCCACGAAAGGGTTGGGCTAGGATGAGACTGGAGCCCAGTAGATGGCCCAAGGATGTGTGGGAGAGGTGGCGTCAATTGTCCAACTAGTGAACCCAAAATATGGAAACAGGCTCGGGAGCTTTGAATTCCAAAAAGTAAAAACTTCCTTGGATACACACCATTTTGGTACTGAAGAACCAAAACCAGCTCTGGTCTTCCCGCGCAAAGACTTGCTTAGTGGAACCAATGTTTTTGCTTTCTCCCCACCCCTGGCGGATCCCATTGTCCAATTATGGGACATCCGTTTGCAACGGGAACTGTCCGTTTCTTTCTCCAGCACCTGCAGTGGTGACCTCGGTGGTTGCACAGGCTCTTGTGATCCACACACATACATCCTCAGCGTTCTGCTTTCTCCTTCCCTTCCTCCGGTTCAACGTCAAGGTTTGAAAGAAGCAAAGCGGCTCAACCTTGACAGGTTGGCCCCTAAAACACCATTTCTTGATTTTTTATTCCGATAGTTTGGGCGAGGGGTTTTTCGTTTTTGTCTTAAAATTGGCTTGCCTGCCATCCGGGATTTATGATTGCAATATGGGCAATCGTATAATTTTTTTAAAAAAATTTATACACCAGCCCGTTTTGACGTAGTGGTAAAAGTGTGTGCCTAGAAACCAGTCGCTGGAGACTCCTCGTTCCACCTCTGGCAAAATCCACTGGGTGTATTTTGGACCAGCCTCTTGCTCTCCGCCCCCAACCTACCTCGCAGGATTGTTGTGGGGAAAATAGAAAAAGAGTAGAGTATGACATCACCTTCGCCAACTTGAGCTGTTTTCTAAAGTAATGTTCTTACTTTTGAAAAAGGTCACTTTTCAGAGAGGTGGGCAGCAAATAAATTTGATAAAGGCCGGGTAAAGGAAAAATCAAAAATAAAAGGAGTGTACATTTATTATATTCTATTTCTCTCCCTCCCCGATCCCCCTTTTCCAATCTCATCTAAGATGGCTTTATTGTCCAATAGACCCTCATTAATAATTGTATCTTCCTTGTCCACTTCTACCTTCCGTCGGCTGCACCTTGCTATTTTTCCATGCCAGACCTTGCCTTGCCCTTTGCTTGGCGTGTTTTGTCATCCCCCGCTGTGACTTGCTCACATTTCTCAGCTCCTCTTCCTTCTTCCACCCAGCTGCTGCAGAATCCCTGGGGCCATGTTGAGCAGCCTCTTGCAAGCTGCATTGAAAAACCTTCCCTCTGCCTTCGCAGAAAATGACATTTCACTTCTCATCTTTCTGAATATGCTCAGCATGCATGAAGATAAAACATCCATTCTGGAACATTTGAAAAGCCAAGGCCGACATACTTGTAAAATAGACCACAGTAGAACATTCTTCGCTGCATGTCTTAAGGTTTATTCCCTTCCTTCCTTCCTTCCTTCCTTCCTTCCTTCCTTCCTTCCTTCCTTCCTTCCTTCCTTCCTTCCTCCCTTCCCTCTTTGTCCCTTTTTCCTTCCTTCCTTCTCTCTCTCTCCCTTCCTTCCTTCCTTCCTTCCTTCCTTCCTTCCTTCCTTCCTTCCTTCCTTCCTTCCTTCCTTCCTTCCTTCCTGTTAGAATACAGTATTGCAGGCAAACTCTGCCCACTGCCCTCAGTTCAATCCTGACCGGCTCCAGGTTGACTCAGCCTTCCCTCCTTCCGAGGTGGGTAAAATGAGGACCCAGATTGTTGAGGGCAAATAGGCTGACTCTGTAAACTGCTTAGAGAGGACTGTGAAGCACTATAAAGCGGTATATAAGTCTAAGTGCTATTGCTATATACCCAATTCCTGCAATCGTTCTTCATACGTTTTAGCCTTAACAGATTAACAGAGTCGGAAGGGACCTTGTAGGTCATCTAGTCCAACCCCCTGGCCAAGCAGGAGACCCTGCACCATTTCTGACCAAGGGCAGTCCAATCTCTTCTTGAAAGCCTCCAGGGATGAAGCTCCCACAACTTCCGAGGGCAACTTCTGTTCCATGAGTTGATGGCTCTCCCTATCAGAAAATTCCTCCTTATTTCCAGATTGAATCTCTCCTTGTCCAGTTTCCATCCATTATTCCTTGTCTGGCCCTCAGGGTCTTTAGAAAATAGCTTGACCCCTTCCTCCTCTCTGGGGCAGCCCCTCCTCAAATCGTGGAAGGCTGCTCTCCTGCCTCCCCTGGTCCTTCTCTTCCCTAGACCAGCCAGGCTCAGTTCCTGCAACCGTTTGTCAAATGTTTTAAGGGTGAGTCCAGGCCTTGGTTAATCCAACCGCCTGTCCTACCACTGACCAATGAGAAAAATATCTTCACAGAAAAAACCAGAAAGTCCAGTTAACTTTTGGAGAAAAAAAAAAGAGCACATAAAACATAATTGCTTTCTTCAGTGAATTCCCCCTGCATGAAATGACCACAAAGTAAGTGAGTCTCAGATGTGTGATTTTTGCCTTCTAGCGACCTGTCTGGTTTTACACTCCGTTACTTGCTTGTTAGTCACCTTTGCTATCCAAGGAATACAAGTAATCCTCGACTTACGACCACCACCGAGTCCAAGATTTCTGTTGCTTAAGTGAGTTTCCCCCCCCCCCATTTTATAACTGTTCTTGCTTCCGTTGTTAAGGGAATCCTCGCAACTGATAAATTGGTTAAGTGAATCCCCATTTCCCTGTTGACTTTGCTTGTCGGAAGGGCACCCCATGACCCATGGACACTGCAACTGTCATAAGTATGAACCAGTTACTAAGTGTATGAATTTTGATCATGCGATTGTGGGGATATGTCATGCCCTTGTCGGAATCTGATTCGGAGGGGGAGGCCGAGTAGCTGACACGGAGAGGAAGTGTGGCACCATTGGCTGTGGAAGAAACTTAGGGAAGGGCAAAGTCTGGCTGGGCAGAGCAGGAAAGAGGTAGAACAAGGGAGAGGGAATTCAGAGGAAGATCCAGGCCCACCCCCTCTTCATCCTAGGGCACACAGGGAGGAACGGAGAAGGGAGCAACACGAGTTGCATGGCTTACAGGGAGGAAAGGGCCCTGATTCCCTTCATTAGCTGCAGCTGGGAACACAGTGCTTAAAAAGGCAAGCTGCATGCAACAAGCTGTTGGGAGCAAATCGTGAATTTATCTAGTATCGTCATGGCTTATCTGTGTTCCTGGTTGTCTTCCTAACTGTGTGTGTTTTGCTGGCCTTTCAAGTCTGCAATTCCTTCTTCTACCCTGTCCAGTTAATTGCTGCAGGGTGGTTTGTGTGGATTTTTATTTACAGTTTGTATATACTTTATTTTCGGACTGAATTTCCTCTATTTAAAGACTATTCCTGGGAGACAAGCCACAGAACCGGTAGTAAAAAAAAAAAAATTTGAATCCCACCACTGGTCCTAAGTCACATTTTTCACTGAACGGTTACTAAACGAAGTATTGTAAGTTGGGGACTATCTGTACACAGATTTCTTCAGCACCGCAGTTCAACCGAGTCGAAGGTAGAATGAACGACACACATCACAAAAGCTTCTTGTGGTGCTGAAAGATACAAATTTGACAAATTTGCCCAGGTTTTGCCTGGGTTGATCAGGAGGACAGAACCAGCCTTCCCCACTAGGTGGCGCTGTCGCATCTCCCAGAAAAATGTGAGAGAAGGCTATGAAAATTCTCATATACTGTAGATAGATAGATAGATAGATAGATAGATAGATAGATAGATAGATAGATATAGATATAGATATAGATATAGATATGTAGATATATTGTAGATATATTCCCCCAGACTTTTATTTCTACAGGCAACTTTTAGCGCTAGAATAAATGCAGAAGGGAAAAAAAAAACTACGTTTCCAATTCAGGTGATTTTTGCTAATAACGATAAATGACACAGAATGTTTACATTTTATTTTGTTTTGTTTTGTTTATTCTTCTTTTATTTTTGCATTTTATTTTGGAGTGTCTTTTTTTATTATTTTATTTTTGCAGGTCTCTCCTTGGCTCCTGCTTTTCTGGCTGCTTGGCCATGTGAGGCCTTGGTTTTAAGACATCCCACCCCAAAGTTGTGTTCTCTTCTGGTCTCGCTAGGGTTAGTGAGATCAGGGAAGAAAGCTTAGACAATGGGCATGACCTGACTTATGAAGATCACTAGGTGAGGACTGTACCACACTGAAAGTCCCGGGTTTCTTCCTCCCCCACCAGTGTGTGTGTGTGTGTGTGTGTAAATAGCAATAGCAATAACACTCAGACTTATATACTGCTTTATAGTGCTTCACAGCCCTCTCTAAATGGTTTACAGAGTCAGCCTCTTGCCCCCCAACCATCTGGGTCCTCATTTTACCCACCTCGAAAGGATGGAAGGCTGAGTCAACCTGAGCTGGTCAGGATTAAACTGCTGACAGTGGGCAGATTCAGCCTGCAATGCTGCATTCTAACCATTGCATCACTGCCGAAGGAAGGAAGGAAGGAAATCCAGGAGTCTGGAGAGGACTCAAATGAGAGTCCTGCATCTGATACAGAGATGGGGCCAGGACCATCTGGGAGTGGGGTGCTGCCTCACGAGCCTTCAGAATCTGGCAGCAGCAAGGCAGAGGACCCAGGGGAGCCTGTTCCCAGTACGCGCATGCGCAGAGCTGCTAGAAGGCGAGAGCAGCTGAAACAAAAGGGGCGATTCAGGAGTAAGGCTGGGAGGTGATTGCCCCTCCCATAAAGGATAAAGGACAGGCAAAGGTGATGAAACCTTTGCAGGAAGCAAAGTCATTTGTTCGGTTCAGGCTCATTCTTGAAGCTCTTTGTACTTTGGTTGGTTTTCTTTCTAGTTCATTGGACACTTCTGTTATTGGCATCACTTCTCAGGAAAGAAAGGTGGGTGCTCATCTCGAGGGACTGTGTGAGAATTCATTACCAGCTGGGAATGAAAACAATTCCAAGCGTTGCAATAAAATAAGACTTGTTTTTAAAATAAGTGTGTACGTAATTACGACCTAGGAAGCCTTGGTCAGAATATTCATGGCAGCATGGAATTTCATGGAAATGATCATCTCTTGCCTTCTTCCCAACTACCCCATCTGCCTATCCCCCTGGAGATCACCAAGTGGTGTCCCATCCTGGGGGGAAAAAACACCTCCTTTGATTTTTTCCAAGAAGAGCCAAGGTCAATAAGGTGCCGTCCCTTAGCTGGTACATGGAGGCTTACTCAGCTGTTTCCTTTCTGCTCAGATGGAGAGATGCTGGCGTTCAACTACTAGATGTTGTTGGCCTGCATCAGTTACAACACCGGTTAGCAATGTGAGAATTTTCTGCCATTAGTCTTTTCAACTTTTCTTCCCATAGCCCTGAAGCTGCTGGCTATGGTTGCTCAGCCAACGGTCTTGAATCCTGTAGCCTGCTTGTCATCCGATGACTAAGCTTCTTCTCCAGCAACATTGAATTTCTAACTAGGGCATACAAAACCTTCGCCAGACCAATTCTTAAATACAGCTTGTCCGCCTGGAACCCACACTGTATGTTGGATATTAACACAATTGAGCGGGTTCAGAAGTATTTCTCCTTCACTCACAATAGAATTCCCTCTGCCTCCAGACTCAATATTTTGGGCCTAGGACAATCTGAAACAATCTGCCTGCGATCCGATCTAAACATAGTACACAAAATCGTCTGCTACAAAGTCTTGCTTGTCGATGAACTTCTTCAGCTTGAACCACAATAATGCCCAGGCAAACAATCGATACAAACTGAAGGTAAACCACTCCAAACTTGATGACAGAAAATACGACTTCAGTCACAGAGTGGTCAATGCCTGGAACACCCTACCTGACTCCGTTGTTACAGCCTCAAACCCTCACAGCTTCAACTTCAAACTGTCTACCCTGGACCTCACCCCATTCCTAAGAGGTCCTGAAAGGGGGCCTGCATAAGCACATCAGCGTGCCAACCGTCCCTGTCTTACTCTCCCCATTTATCTGTATTTACTCCCTTTGTTCTAGTTTATGTTCATACCTATACTTGTTATCTTGTATATATTTGACAAACAAACAAAATAAATAAACCTTGTTGATCCACAAAGAGATTAACGGAAGGAACCAAGCATCTGCTAATATTTGCAATGTACATAGAATCTCATTTCCTTGATCATCCAATGGACTTTCTACCTCAGGCAGATCTAAAACTCACACCCTAGATTCATGTCCTGCTTAATAATCTTATTTTGTTTTTTAGCTTTTAAATGGGACCCTAAATATTTTTCTTAGGAGCAGGGTAAAATCCCTGATAATTCAACCCCAGGAATACACGATGGGTTTTGATCTCCTGCAGTTTGGATCTTCACCCTGTTTGGAGGCCAGAATTTCCAAATTAAAATAGAAGAAATCAAAGGAGGTTTCATTTTACGAAGATTGCGATGCTCTTAGCTCCTTCTTAAAGAGTTCAGATACAAGATATCTTTCACCCAACCACCATCGGAAACATCGAGGGACGTGTAAAATAAAATAAAATGAAAAATTGGGAAGGGAAGAAATACCATTTTTACAAAACATTTCTCAGATGCTCAGAACTGTTTTGAGATTGCCAGATGGATGGAGCTCCTGTTCTTTTTTTAGACTACAGAGGAAAATCAGATTTTTGAATCTCATTTGCTTTCCAGCCACTCAGAATGGTCATTCTGTTGATGTTCATGTTATTTTCTTGTAAAATGGGCTGTAAGGAGAGAGTCAATGCAATAAGAATTTCCATGCTATTTTTCTGTCATCCTTTCCTGAATTTGCCCTCCTTCCCCAACTATCTCTTAATGAGAGTGACTTTAGCAAAGTATGGCCCAAGCACATCACACAATATAATCACCTGATGAATTTGGTCAGTATAATCTTCCATGGCTCTTATGAATGGATGTGTTAAAAGATCAACTCTATTCAGCTCTTCTGGAGGGATAGCTTTAGTGACTGACGGTGGAGCCATCAATCCCAACTTTCGTTCTGTTGGCTTGTTTTACTGTGCTACACTTTCTTTGTGTCATCAATGTGTTTTTAGACTTGTGAAACTGCCTAGAGTTGAACCCAACTGTGGGAGTGAGTCCATTTCATAAATAGAAATAAAAAGAAAACTCCTTCTGGCCAAACAGATCCGGTGAGAAACTGAGAAGCTGCAAAAAATCTGTTTAATAAATAAATATATAGCCACCATCCCTCTTCATCTCTGCATGTAAATCACACACACACACACACACACAGGTACACCACCTACTGACTCTTCTTGGACAGCCTCCAGTCTAGAATGGAAGCAACAACTCAAAAGTCTTCCTTTGTGGTCTGGCAACTCACCCTTATACTGAGCTCTCCATGGTCCTGAACATCAATTTGATAAGCGGGGTGTTTGGTTCTTTCTGAGCTTATGGGAGTAGGGGAGAGGAGGAGGAGGAGGAGGAAGAGAAGAAGGAGGAAGAGGAGGAGGAGGGTTTTCTTGGAGACATTTCATTACCCAACTCAGGTAGCATCATCAGCGTTATCACCAAAGAGTAGATTCATGATTTGGCCAAACACTCTATTTGTTTTTTTCTTATCTGGACACCGGGAGGTAAATGACTTTGAAATATATACATTTTAATCTCCTACTTTTTCCATTGGAATCGCTGAACTGGCTTCTCTTTTCTAACCATTCACCGCAGAGTGCACGAAAGGCTGCTAAAGAGCCTCTCCAACACTTTATATATAATTGCTGTCTTGTTGTTCAGAGGGTAATTGCATCTAGGTGCCACATTTCGTTCAGGTGGATCGAATGCCAGGTACTAAAGTAATAGCAAATAAATTATGTAAGATTATATAGATTATATAGCAATCAATTACATTTGTCGGGATCCTGTTCAAGTTGGCATTCTTTCACCAATTGGAACATCAGGAAAAGGAAGATCATAAATCACCTACAATAGAGATGTTCCAAAAGGCCACTATCCTTTTATTTTTTTTGACTAATTGCCCTATATTTGGGGCAAAATATGGTGCATCCCGAGCCAGAGAGACATGTGGAGAAATGGGTCCAAAATTTTACCTCTTTCAAAGCTTGCACAGGTAACCCTTGATCAATCACTAGTGGGACTAGAATTTCCCACCCAGGAACTGGGCCTGGCTGGTTTAGTGAAGAGAAGGACCAGGGGAGACAGGAGAGCAGCCTTCCAATATTTGAGGGGCTGCCACAGAGAGGAGGAAGGAGTCAAGCTATTTTCTAAAGCACCTGTAGGCCGGACAAGGAATAATGGATGGAAACAGAACAAGGAGAGATTCAGCCTGGAAACAAGGAGAAACTTTCTGACAGAACAATCAACCCACGGAACAGAAGTTGCCCTCGGAAGTTGTGGGAGCTTCATCCCTGGAGGCTTTCAAGAAGAGATTGGACTGCCATCTCTCAGAAATGGTGTAGGGTCTCCCGCTTGGGTGGGTGGGGGGTTTGCACTAGCTGACCCCCAAGGTCCCTTCCAACTCCTATTATCTGTTATCTGTTCCATTGCTAAGCAAGGCAATTGTTAAGTGAATCACACGGTTATTAAGCAAATATTAACTTCCCCCCATGGAGTTTGCTTGTCCGAAGCCAGCTGAGAAATCACAAAAGGTGATCACACGATCCCTGGATTGACGCAACCCTACACGCCGGAGTGCCGAGCCATGGGCATGCAATTGCAGCTTACAGTTGTAAAGGCCATGATTGGTTGTTAGTCATTTTCGTCATCGCCATTATAACTTCAGACACAAAACAGGTGGCTGTAAGCCAAGCACTGCCTGCAAGCTGGTTTGCTCACACTTGGGTGTATCTAAAGAAAAAACATATTGGAAGCCACCTGCAATTCCAGGTGTTTTCTTAGTGCAGGTGAGTCAAACTCAAGGCCCGGGGGGTGCTAAGATCTGGCCCGTGGGGCCACCCTTGATATAGCAAAGGATGGTGCTTCTGCCAGCCAAAACGGAGCTCCGTTTTCACTGGCAGAAGCATTGTGGGCCGGTCCTTCGCTATTTCGGAGCTGTTGCAGGAAGACGTCTGTCATACCCCTGTCAGAATTGGCATCCTAGGAGGAAGCCGAAGAGCTGACAGGAAGTGGGAGTGTGGCTCCGTTGGCTGTGGAGGAAGCTGGGCAGAGCAGGGAAGAGGTAGAACAAGGGAGAGGGAGTTCAGAGGAAGACCCAGACCCATCCCTCTTCATCCTAGGGCATGCAGGGAGGAACGGAGAAGGGAGCAATGTGGGTTGCGTGGCTTATGGGGGAGGAAAGGGCCCTGATTCCTTTCATTAGCCACAGCTGGGAAGAGAGTTTAAAAGAAGCACAAGCTGAGAACGGCAGCTGCTCTCAGAAATGGTGTAGGGTCTCCTGCTTGGGAAGGGGGTTGGACTAGATGACCTACAAAGTCCCTTTCAATTCTGTAAATCTGTAAATTTTTCATTCTTTCTCTCTCTCTCTCTCCACATCTCTCTTTCTCTCCCTCTTTTTCCTTCCTTCCTTTCTCTCTCGCTCCCTCTCCTTCTCTCTCCTTCTTCCTCTCTCTCTCTCTCATTCTCTTTCATTCTCTTTCCACATCTCTCTCTCTCTCCCTCTTTCTCCCCCTTCCTCCCTCCCTCCCTCCCTTGATTCCCCCCTTCCCTTCCTCCAACAGGGCCCTCTCCCAAGGTGTCGCCCCTTTAAGAAGCCGGGCGCCGGCTCAGGTAGACCCAGCCGATTGGACGCGGGGACTCCAGTGGCCACCCAATCGGATCCGCCGCCTTCCCGAACATTCCCAGGCTTCGGAGTTGCTGCCTGAACCCGGAGAGATGGGAGCGAACAGCAGCAGTGATGTAACCCCAACCGGGACGCGCAAGTCCTGGTGATCACCGGCCCCTCTGCGCCCCGCAACCGCCGCCCTCCCGCCTTCCTCGCCCTCCTCCTCCTCCTCCTTGTGACGGTGTCGCCTTTCGGGAAGAAGCAGACGCGGCTCTGGGCTGGTCCTCGAGGAAGCTCCCGGCCGAGATGTCCCGGCGGCGCCCCCGGCTCGTTCGCCTCCTGAAGCGGCTCGGTGGGCCCGTCAAGGCGGCGGCCCAGCCTCCCCGCCGCTAGCCCGGGAGGGGAAGTGGGGGGGGGCGCCCCCCTCCTGGGACCTGGGAAGGGAGAGAGGAAAGGGGGGCGGCTTCCCTGGAGGGTTCCGCTCTTTCCGCGGCCGGCCGGCCCTACTCCTCGACCTTCCCCACCGCGCTTCCAAGCAGCCAAGCCCAGCCAGCAAGGAGAGGATGACGAGCGCGGCGCCCGGGCAGCTGGCTGCCGCCCCCTGAGCCTGGCGCTGGTGGGGGACCCGGCCGGACCCGGCGGGGAGAAGAAGGAGAAGGAGGGCAGAGCCGGGCCGTCCCCGCCGCCCTCCAGCCGCTTGAGCCTCGCCGCCGCCGCCCCCCCTCCGGCCCGCTCGTCGGGAACCGGCCATGGATCGCTTGCCGCCGTCGATGCGCAAGCGGCTCTACAGCCTACCCCAGCAGATCGCGCCCAAAGCGTCGCTGATGGACGAGGAGGAGGAGGACGGAGGAGGAGGAGGAGGAGGCGGTGGCTGCAAGGATGCGCGGCGCAAGAGCATCCGCTTGCACCAGCTCTCGCCCTCCGCCGCCGCCGCCCCCGGGCCGACGGGCGCAGGAGGTCCGGCGGACCCGTCGAAGCCCGGCCCGACATCCCGAGCCTCGGAAGCCGGCCCTGCGGAGGGAGCAGAGGCGGCGGGGGGGGGAGGCGGCGGGTTTGGCCGTCCGAACGCCAAGAGCAGCACCAACGGCGACTGTCGGCGTCTGAAGGGCAGCCGCTCGTCTCTTGCCGGCCGCCACCCGCACGACTCGGCCGAGGGTCGCCGCCTGATCGGCCACGAAGGCCAAGCCGCCTCTCCGGGCGACGAGAGGAGCCCCCCGGGCCTGGCGGAAGCCCCCCACGCCGCCGCCGCTTCCTCTTCTTCTTCTTCCTCCACCCCGGTGGGCGCTCCCCGCCAGGACCCGCCGCCCGACTCGGCCTTCGTGAAGGTGGAAGGCGCCGGGGGGGCGTCGGGGGACCAGATCAGCCCGGACGACGAGCTGCAGTTCGGCCAAGCCGGCTTCATGCAACGTCAATTCGGGGCTCTGCTGCAGCCCGGCGTGAACAAATTCTCCCTGCGGATGTTCGGCAGCCAAAAGGCGGTGGAGAGAGAACAAGAGAGGGTCAAGTCGGCCGGCTTCTGGATCATCCACCCTTACAGCGACTTCAGGTATCCCCCCCCCCCATCCCCAATTGCCAAGGGTTACCAGGTGGCAAGACCCGTTTGGACGGCTTTGGGGGACTAACAGAGTCGGAAAGGACCTTAGAGGTCTTCCAGCCCAACCCCCAAGCTCAGGCAGGAAAGCTTAAACGGCGTTTCAGACACACAAAAAATGGCTCGCCTCTGAAACAAAATTCTACGGTTCAACCTTTTTGTGGGTGAATCCGAAGTGAAGCTGCCGGGCGGGGGAAACGGGGCGTGTTGAGCTCTGGTACTTCAATGCCTTTGTAACTTTCTTGTATAGTTTGAGCCCTGTCTGGGAAAACCAAGGTGGGAGGCGGGGGTAGGGGATGGAATCAGGAATTAGGGGACCCTTTTTCCTATTCAAAGCTCGCCCAAAGCGTACCCCCTTTTCATTAAAGTTATTAGCTGGGAAAGGGGCCTTTGGATTCTTGAGTTTTGGCCAGATAACAGCTAATCAGAATTGGAAGGGACCTTGTAGGTCATCTAATCCAACCCCCCTCCTGCCCAAGAGGGAGACCCTACACCATTTCTGACAAAGGGCAGACCAGTCTCTTCTTCAAAGTTTCAAGTGATGGCCAGGGGAGAGATTTAATAGGTGGGATTTATTCCACCTGTAACTTGGGGGGTGTGTGGCTGAGTAAGGCTGGGAGTGAACTCGATCTTCCTAACAATCCTGCAAGGTGGGCTGGGCTGTGAGAGGGAGGGATACTCCCAAGGAGCAGGGAAAAAGGACTTGGATTGGGTTCTCCCATCAGAACAAATTCCTTCATCCCGATGGAGAATTTAATCCGGTACAGCAGAATCTTCGCTGCCTTCCTCGAGTAAAAAGTGGGTCAGGGGGGACAAGGAAAAGGGCCTTGGGGAGGAGGAGGAGAAGCACAGCCAGAGGGATGAGGACAATTGCGGGGTCCAACAGTTTTATGCAACGCTTGTGTGTAGAGCAATGTTTCTCCATCTTGGCAACTTTGAGATGGGTGGGCTTCAAGTCCCAGAATCCCTGGGAGGTTGAAATGCCCCATGTCATCAGGGGAGTTGAAGTCCACACACCTGAAAGTTCTTCAGCATGCTGGCTGGGGAATTCTGGGAGCTGAAACCCCCACATCCAATAAAACCCTGTGAATCTTCCTTCCTTCCACTATATTCCTTCTATATTCCTTCCACTCTATTATTCCAATATATTTAGTTCCTAACAAGTTCGAAAATTCAGCCCTTCCTGCCGGATTTGCTTAACAAGGACATGACTTGCTTAACAACTGGGACAAAAAGGTCATTACATTCTGAGAGATTCACTTCACTGCCTTGCTTAACAATGGAAGCGCTGACCTCAGTGGGGGTCATAAGTCCAGGACTACCTCTATTTAAGGCAGGCTTTGTTCATCCAGGGTGGATATTTGCATTGTAAAATTAAAGAAAGATTCATTCCTGGCCCATCTCTTTAGACAAGCATCAACATTAACAGATTAACAGATTAACAGAGTTGGAAGGGACCTTGTAGGTCCCTCTGCCCAAGCGGGAGACCCTACACTATTTCTGACAGATGGCAGTCCAGTCTCTTCTTGAAAGCCTCCAGGGATGAAGCTCCCACAACTTCCAAGGGCAACTTCTGTTCCATGGATTGATGGTTCTCGCTATCAGAAAGTTCCTCCTTATTTCCAGGTTGAATCTCTCCTTGTTCAGTTTCCCTCCATTACTCCTCATCTGGCCTTCAAGTGCTTTTAATTATTTTATTTTAGGAATTTTTTTCTTGCTTGCTTGCTAGCCTTCTGTTTTGTCTGGTTTTGTTTTTCCTCAACAGACTGCCTTAATCCCCTGGGATGGAGAGAAGCTAAGAGGAAATAAGTGGCCAAAATTAACTTTGGTGGTGTATTCCCATCCCCACCACCACCACACACTTTTTCCCATTTATTGTCTGAACCCCAGGAAACCTAGGAGGGGTTTCATTTAAATATATATATATATATATAATTACCTGGTTGCAAAGCAACCTTATGCTCTGCAGTCCAACTTTCCAAGCCATAAGAGACGAGTTAGCATGCAATCAAGAGGCCGATGGTGTTGATTTTAATTACAATCGGCTTATACAACGTTGCCAAAATTAAAGAGGAAAGCGATTGGGGACTTTTAATATGCAGGCTAAAAGAAGGGAGAGATGCCTTTGAGGTTTAAGAAATGAAACATGTGATCGAGAAAGTATTTTGTGGATTTCTTCAGCTTCCCAGCTTGCCGTCTTTCAACCAGGATTGCTCACTGCATACAGGTGTTCCTTGACTTACAACCAGTGGTGGGACTCAAATAATTTAAACAAGCGGTTCCCTGCCCTAATGATTTTTTCCAACAACCAGGTTGCCAAACTGCTCAGAAAGTTAACAACCGGTTTGCTCTGAACTGGTGCGAACCGGCTGAATCCCATCAGTGCTTACAACCACTGTGTGGTGATTCGCTTACCAACCTCAGCGAAAAGGTCCTAAAATCAGGCACCACTCAACCCCTTTGCTTAGTGATGGGGGTCCTGCCCTCCCTCCATTTATAGTCATAAGCTGAGGACTGAGAAACGTCGAAACAAAGGAGTTTGGTTTATGTCAGGCAGAATTCCACTTTGGGAGTTTTCTCCAAGTTGGGATGGGTCCAAACGTTTTGGGAAAGAAGATGAAAACTGAATGGAAGATGGCCGTGTGAGTAGGCACGTGCTCCCATAGGGTAAGCAAAGCCTCCGTGTTCTGAAGCAGCATATCTGAAAATATTCGGTCCCAAGGAAACTAGGTCTGGGGTAGGATTGTCTTCTTCAGAAGGGAAATCCATGAGGATGAGGTAGATTTCTTGCTCCTCAAAACAGCGATAATCACTGCCTTAATTGCTCGGCAGATCCGTAACGCCCATTACATGGGACAAAAATGCCATTTAATCTTCCTTTTATCCCCCACCAAGCATCCCACAGCCTGCTTGAGTTGACAAGATGGCCGTTCAAGGAGAAAAGAGAAAATTCCCTTCGTATCGTAGAGCAGTGAAATGAAACTTGAAAGCTTCCGTATTATTGGACCTTGTTCTGGATCAGAGTGTTGAGGAAATCCTGAGGTTGGACATTGTAGTAGTAGGAGGTCTACTATGAAAACAGGCTGCTGTTTTTGGGTTGCTCTATCAGAAGTGAACAAAATGGTTCTTTCCTTCCTTCCTTCCTTCCTTCCCTCCCTCCCTCCCTCCCTCCTTCCCACCCTTTCTTCCTTCTTTCCCTGCCTCCCTCCTTCCCTCCCTCCCTCCTTCCTTCCCTCCCTCCATCTTTCTTTCCCTCCCTCCCTCTCTCTCCCTCACTCTCTGCCTTTCCTTCCTTCTTTCCCTGCCTCCCTTCCTCTTTCTGTCCCTCCCTCCTTCCTTCCTTCCCTCCCTCCCTCTCTTCTTCCTTCCCTCCATCTTTTTTTCCCTCCCTCCCTCTCTCCCCTTCCTTCCTTCCTTCTTTCTCTGCCTCCCTTCCTCTTTTTGTCCTTCCTTCCTTCCTTCCTTCCTTCCTTCCTTCCTTCCTTCCTTCCTTCCTTCCTTCCTTCCTTCCTTCCTTCCTTCCTTCCCTCCCTCCCTCCCTCCCTCCTTCCCACCCTTTCTTCCTTCTTTCCCTGCCTCCCTCCTTCCCTCCCTCCCTCCTTCCTTCCCTCCCTCCATCTTTCTTTCCCTCCCTCCCTCTCTCTCCCTCACTCTCTGCCTTTCCTTCCTTCTTTCCCTGCCTCCCTTCCTCTTTCTGTCCCTCCCTCCTTCCTTCCTTCCCTCCCTCCCTCCCTTCTTCCTTCTCTCCCTCCATCCTTCTTTTCCTCCCTCCCTCTTTCTCTCCCTCATGCTCTCTCTCTCTCCTTCCTTCCTTCCTTCCCACAGTCATTTGGTCTATTCATAAAAATATGACAAAGTTGACTAGAGTGAAAAAAAAAACCCCTAGGATGGCATCAGTTTGGAAAAACTCCAAGGAAGAGTGTGCGTGTGTGTGTGTGAGAGAGAGAGAGATTGAGATTTTCCTTCTCCCTAACCTTGGGAGCCCAGGTGAACTAATGCCCATGCTTTTAGTTGATGGCATAACTCAGAAAGCACCTCTGGAATTAGCAACTGGAATTCCTTGCTGTAGACTAGACTGATTGCAGCTCCTGGCCGAGAATTTAAAAGGCAATAGGCCACATTCATAAGGGATATTAATCACCATCAGTTATTAGCAGCCAGGAGAGCAAAGAAAAGATTATGCATATTTAGTAAATCTCTGAATATTGTTAATTGTCTAACGGTAAGCCTTTGAAGTCCTCCTGGAAATCTCTAGTTAATCACTGGGAATGACAAAGCTTCTTAATATTCCAAAACCTTCCTCCTCAGGATTGATGGACCAAAAGGATCAAAGGTGTAACCCAACCTTGAGACACATTAAAAGCAACCTAGAGTGTTCAGTACTAACAGGAACCATAGAGAGGGCCTAGGAATAATCTCTGGAATAACCCACTGGAAGGACAGCCCACAATCAGAAGTCTACTCGTACATTTTTCAACTAATAAATTGTGTTAAAAGCTCAAGGAAGCTTTGTAAAAATGGGTTCGTTGGAAAAGATACTACCTGACTCTTGATTTGGGGTTACCATAGATTTACCTAGCACTCCACCTACAACGCTAGAATGGAGTCTGTGGGGCAAAGCAAGTCAACGTTATCTCCTTCTCGTTCCATCTCTCTGGAGAAGGTTGTAAGATTGTGGATGGTGGGAGGAAAAAGCAGAAGGAAACAGCCAGTGGCAAGGGACTCCATGATAGCAGTGATGGAGAACTGTTGGCCAACCTGAAGAGCAGATTAGGGACAGACCATCATGGAGAACTTCTACCTATGTGGTCATCCAGAATCAGCAATGATTTGGTGGCACACTCAATAATCGGTCTCATGAATGAAGGCAAATATCTGTGTCCACAGGATAATGTTGCAGGATCCAATCTGGATCAGTCACCAAGACCAGAGGTTTAGTTTTCTGAGTTTTTGGATTCATCCTCAGGGAATTTCTCCCTCACCAGAACATAGGTTTTGGACTATTCTATGCATATTATTCATGTGGTGCCTGGTTGCACGCACCACATTGCGATGAAGAAGGACACACATTCAGGGGTGGGATTCAAAGTTTTTAACAACTGGTTCTGTGGGCCTGGCTTAGGTGGTGGGTGTGGCTTGGTGGTCATGTTATTGGCTGGGTGTGGCTAACTCAACATCACTCACATCGAGGCACTCATCTCCTCGCCTGGCCTCTCATGACTGTGGGGATGTTGCAACAGTCGTAAGTGTGAAATAAAAGGTCATAAGTCACTTTTTTCAGTGAATGATCACTCCACACAAGCAAAGTATCAGCAAAGGAGGGGGAAAAAACTCCAGAGAAGTTCCAGAGACAGGAAGACTAGTCCTGCCAAGAATGTAATAAGGGTTAATGGAGAGGCAGTTTCTGTCAGCAACACCAGAATGTTTCCTTCCTGCCTTCCTTACAGGATTAGGCCAGTAAAAGTTTCTTCTAACAGCCGGTTCTCTGAACTGCTTAGAATGTTAACAACTGGTTCTAGAAAATAGGGGCAAACTGGTAGAATCCCATCCCTGCATACATTCGATGTTGCAGCTATTAAGATTGTCAGACGAGCAGGCACAAAAACAGCAGAGAAGGGATTGCAGCCTGGGAAACAGGTGCCTCATCAGTCAACAGGAATGCTGGTATACCCCCCCCCCCCACCTTATCATGTACTTAGGAGGCAAAGGGCTTGGCAGCAGAAGGAAACAACAGCCAATGACTTAATAGCCAGCCATCAACAACTAAAAAGCCACATGCAGCAGGTACCATATAAATACCACACACAGAATAGCCCAAAGCACACACTCTGCTGGAGAGAAGTTCCCGGGGATGAGCTCAGGAGTGTGAAAGTTCAGAGGATTAAACTTCTGGTCCCAGTGACCAATCCAGATTGGATCCTGCAATATTATAAGTCTTTCTCCACCAGCATGATGACTTTCTGGGACTTGATTGGGTTTGGTGCTGAAATTGGCACGTAGAAGAAGACAGCAGAACAAAGTTCAGATCTGAAAAGGGTCTTTCCCACCTTACTCCCCCATCCTCGGGATTGTAAGAAACCTGTCAGCTTGAAATAGGGGTGGCTGCTTCCCCCCAGCTCCCTCCCTTCCACCAGCTCCTGTGATCCAGAATGGAGTGTGTGCAACTTTTCTGAGTAGATTATTATTATTTTTTAAGGAGTCTCCCAAGTTGGCACTTTAAACCAATAGTTAGAATTGCAATCATTAACTGAGTGTCTCCATGGAGAATTTTGGAAAGTATCTATTGTTTATTTAGTTTAAATTGAATTGAAATTAATCTCTCTGGTTTGTTTTTGTTGTTGTTTTTACATGTGGGATAGAGCGATTGGGTGTGCCTTCTCTCGCACACAGCTCAGTTGCCTCAGATCAATGTTTCCTTTGGGGAAAGGGCCGCGTTCGAAATGCCACAGCAGCTGGAGGCCGGGAAGGTAGTTTGGACTAGGGGTTAAAGCACCAGGCTAGAAAGTGGGAGACTGGCTTCAAGTCCCTCCTTAGTCATGAAAGCTAGCTGGGGAAGGAAGGAAGGAAGGAAGGAAGGAAGGAAGGAAGGAAGGAAGGAAGGAAGGAAGGAAGGAAGGAAGGAAGGAAGGGAGGGAGGGAGGGAGGGAGGGAGGGAGGGAGGAAGGAAGGGAGGAAGGGAGGGAGGGAGGAGAAGGAAGGGAGGGAGGGAAGCAGGAGGGAGGAAGGCAAAGGGACAAGGTGGGAGGAAGGGAGGAAGGGAGGAAGAAAGGAAGAAAGGGAGGCAAGAGGGAGGGAGGAAGGGAGGGAGGGAGGGAGGGAGGGAAGCAGGAGGGAGGGATGGAGGCAAAGGGACAAGGGGGGAGGAAAGAAGGAAGGAAGGAAGGGACGCAAGAGGGAGGGAGGGAGGGAGGAAGGAAGGATTGAAGGAAAAGAGGGAAGCAAGGGAGGGAGGGAGGACAGCAAAGGGACAAAGGGGGGAGGAAGGAAAGGAAGAAAGGGAGGAACTTGGAGTAGACTTGACTGATAAATTGCATTTATTCAATGGTTGATGGTGTTAACAACTTTGAGGGATTTGATTCTGGATGACTTCAGGAACACATTGATGTGATTTTCTTGGCAACAGCAAGGAGATCGTTTCAGTTACTTTCTTCCAGAGTTTTTTTGAAGTTGGGGGTTTTCTGGCAATCTCCTATCTAACTACTAACCAGGTCAAACCTTGCTTAGGTTTTGGAGACCAGCCAAAGTCAGCTAGGAATTGTCAGGGTGGAAGGGGTGGCAAGGTTTTGAATAAAAATGAAAAATTAAGATTTTCAGGAGCAGAAGGTCTTCGCTGTACCCCTTTCGAGTCTAGGATAATGGTGTGTGTTTTTTTTTAATTTCTAATGAGCGTGCAGGCAAAATAGAAGCCTTGGTTATATTGTCTCTTTTAACCCACCCAGGCCCACCAACATGTAAAATCAAAGTCCAGAAGTTTTGGAGAATGGCACCATAGGATAACAGAATAAAAACAGTTGGAAGGGACCTTGGAGGTCTTCGAGTCCAGCCCCCTGCTCAATCAGGAGACCCTATACCATTGCAGACAAGCGTCTGTCCAGTCTCTTCTTAAAAACCTCCAGTGTTCATCTACCATTTAAAAAAAAAAGATTTAGGGAGAGTCTTTCTGTTTTGCTTTATTGTTTTCTGTGCTGTATAGTCCAGTTTGTTGTCTACAATTCCATTAAAATCTCCCATCATAACTATATTAGCATAGTCCAGTTCAATTATTTTCATATGTAATTTCCTCCTTAGTTCTAGGTTGCTACTGTCTTTGGTTAGTTTCCATCCATCGCTTCTTGTCCTGCCCTCAGGTGCTTTGGAGAATAACTTGACTCCCTCTTCTTGGGGGCAGCCCCTCTGATATTGGAATATCAGACCCCTGCTCACAGTTCAGCCCAAGTTGCAATGTGGACCCAGAACAGAAAGATATTTCCTACTTCCTACTATAAGGAGCCTGATCTCCAGGCAAGCATGCTTCAATATGCGTGTGGGAGCCCACCCTCTGTGTTGGAAACTGAAGCCAAGGCTTGCTAAATTCCATCTCTCTTCCTCCGTAACTATGTTTGCCTGGGCATGATGGGAGTCATAACGCCACCCCCCACGCTGGAGACCCTGTTGGTAGGCAGGGCTAAGACGGGAAGTATTCTTCATACTTTATATCTGCTCTATAAATGTTCACACTCCACATATTTGGTCAATACACGCACACATGCAGATAGCCTCTGCCAGGAAGGTCTCGGAATGCATCCCAGCTTCTCTAAATGGGGAAAGCGTTATCTTCCGTAAACTGATAAAGCCACATTCCCAAGACTTCTTGTCTCCATCTTAACAGCCCTGGTTTCTTAGCTCTCCCAGTTTCCTAGCAAGGTGACTTCTCTCCTTACCACCTGATCTGGCTGGCTCTTGGAACTGCGCTTGGCAGGCCCCGATATTTGATGTCAAATAATTTAATAGCCCATGTCATTGGGCATTAGGAAGGAAAGGAGGAAGGAGAATGAGAAGAAGAAAAGAGGGGGAGAGGGAAGAAGGGAGGAGAAGGAGAAGAAGGAAAGGGGAAGAGGGAGGAAGGAAAGAAGGAGAATGAGAAGAAGGAAAGGAGGAGAGAGAGGAAGGAAAGAAGGAGAATGAGAAGAAGGAAAGGGGAAGAGGGAGGAAGGAAAGAAGGAGAATGAGAAGAAGGAAAGGGGAAGAGGGAGGAAGGAAAGAAGGAGAAGGAGAAGAAGGAAAGGAGGAGAGGGAGGAAGGAAAGAAGGAGAAGGAGAAGAAGGAAAGGGGAAGAGGGAGGGAGGAAAGAAGGAGAATGAGAAGAAGGAAAGGGGAAGAGGGAGGAAGGAAAGGAGGAGAATGAGAAGAAGGAAAGGAGGAGAGGGAGGAAGGAAAGAAGGAGAAGGAGAAGAAGGAAAGGGGAAGAGGGAGGAAGGAGAATGAGAAGAAGGAAAGGGGAAGAGGGAGGAAGGAAAGAAGGAGAATGAGAAGAAGGAAAGGGGAAGAGGGAGGAAGGAAAGAAGGAGAATGAGAAGAAGGAAAGGGGAAGAGGGAGGAAGGAAAGAAGGAGAATGAGAAGAAGGAAAGGAGGAGAGGGAGGAAGGAAAGAAGGAGAATGAGAAGAAGGAAAGGGGAAGAGGGAGGAAGGAAAGAAGGAGAATGAGAAGAAGGAAAGGGGAAGAGGGAGGAAGGAAGCAGAATAAGAAGAAGGAAAGAAGGGGAGACGGAGGGAGGGAGGAAGGAAATAGAATGAGAAGAAGGAAAGAGGGGGAGAGGGAGGAAGAAAAGAAGGAGAATGAGAATAAGGAAAGAGAGGGAGGGAGGGAGAAAGGAAGGAAGGATTTTGACTGGAGAATGGAAGAATAAATCCTTCCATTATCCACCATTCACTCAGAACTGAAGAAGCTTCTTAGATGAGAAGCTAAATACCTTCAAGGAGAAAACAAATAAAAGTCCAATTGCCCTTTGCAAAAAGCACCTTTGGATCCCCTTCTCCTTTTCTTTTAGTTTTAGGGAATTATAGGAAGTGATCTGCCTGAGCTGCTTTTTCATGTGCTCTCTGGACCTTATGGACTTGAGAAATGCTTTGTCCAGTCAACAGCGCCTGCAGATCACTTCCTTTACTCTCTAAACCTCAGAACTGGAGGAGAATTCCCAACTCTTATTTGCTTTTTGTGTTTCTGTGTTTCCTTGGTTTCCAAATGGCAAAATACAAAATGTTTGTTGACTGTTGGGGAAGCCGCCATGTGCCCTTATCTTAATAAGGAGACATATTTTACCCATTCCAGCTTTCAACAAACTTAGCCATGTGTTTCCTTCTGGCTTGGCACGCTTGTCCTTCTGTGGGTTTTGTTGGCCCACACCAGGCCTTCACAAGCATGCAACACAACCGACCTTCTGTTGGTTGAGAGAAGCCAAAGAGAACCAGGGTTAGAAGCTTCCAGGAAGTTTTGAATGTAGAATTCACTTCTGCCATTGATCTAAAGCTGAATGTCACCCTTTCTGTTATTTCTCTATCAACCTCAGCATTTTTTTTTAATGGGATTTGAATGTATGCTGGTCACAAGGCAACAAAAAGTCATTAATGGATAGAGAAAATGCAAGCATTACTCTTGATCAGCATTCAAACCATGGGTTCCTAATCTGTTCTTTTTAATTTGTCCCCCATCAATCTCTTCCTTTGGGTGAAATTGTCCTATTTGTTCCTAATTTGGCCAGTGGAAAATACAGATTTCTCTGTCAATCTGATGCCAGCTGGGTGGCAGCACAACCTACAGATTTGGCAGCTGTTGGATTTGATGTCTAAACGTTTCTCTTGGTGGCTGCACGTTGGTTTTGTGAACGAATCTGCTGGGAGAAACCACATTAAACAAGGTGCTTCATGTAAACCTGCTGAGAACAGGCTGCCATGGAAAAGCTGGCTTGTCGAAGATACAAGCCAAGGCCAGAATGTTGGACTAGCACACCAGTGATGGTTGTCCAGAATGATCAAACTTACGTTTGCTTTCTCCTTAAAAGATTTCAAAGGCAGCAATTTTTTACGGACTTCCTGGAGAATAAGTCTCAGTGAATCAATCCAGCCCTAGGGTTTTCCTAAGTAAACTCCTGTAAACTTGCCTGTTAATTCAATCCCCAGTTGTGAATTATAATTATCTTGACATCCTGCCTCGAACTTATTTTGGGCTCCCCATTTATGTGTTTCTGGAAACCTGAAGGCTGTGAAGTATAATTTCTCTTGCTGTGATAACAATGAGCTGAGGAAAAATCCTTTGCTAACCAGCATTGAAAAGTTTAAGATGATGACAGGTGGAAAATTCTCTGCTTGAAAACGAAGGTGGATTCTCAAATGTGTTGATTTTCACCTAACCTCGGTCTACTTCCTAGTGTTTTTTTTTTTAACTAAATTTGAACCTGTGGGTTCTTTATCCCCAAATGGATGGTGGGAATCATTTTTGAACTTTTAAGAAAAGAGAACCCAACTTGTCATATTTGACACTCTCCATTCCATGCTGGTTGACTTTCTGTAAGATCTTACTAAACTTGTGTTCTTCAGCCAGAGTTCATTGTGATTCTTCCTCTATAAGATTTGTCTTTTTTGTATGTTGTCCGCCTACCCTTCCATCCTGTTTTCCATCTCTTCTTCAGAAGAACTTTGAGAAATTTGTGAGTGTGGACTTGAATGAGATCAGAGAAACTGGGATGAAGGATGTTTTCCTAATGTTATCCATGATTACTTAAAAAAAATGAGATGATCCATGAAGGAAATGTGTTGATGGGTTGATTGATACCACAAAAGAAAGTCCACCAACCTAACCCAACTTTGCAATCTTTAAAGAATATGGAGACAGCTTCTCCAAATTTCTCCAGGAATAGTTCAGCAAGCAAGTCCTCCATACATTACTCAATATTTGGGCAACAATTGCCAAGATACAATACCGCCTACACGCGTCTCAGTGTCAAGTCCCTGTTTTCCTCCTGCAGTTGTTGTTGTTTTCAAATGTTGGTTTTGCATTGCAGTGGGTACAGTTGTGTCATTTAGAAGGTAAAGCTCTCAAGTTGTCCAGAATTTGGAAGTCTTTGAGATAGGAAGCAAACAAACAGGCTTCGTTAAAGCTCCAAACTCTGCTGGAAACACAACACATTGCTGGAGAAAAGAACGACTGCAGAATGGAAAGCAATATTAGATTAAGAAGGAAAAGGGGGGAAAGGCATCAATTTATGCATTTTATATTTATTCCCTAAACATGCATTCCACCAGCTCCAAGGCTCTGGATGATTGTTAGTGTATTAAAATTGGCAATGAAAATGAAAAGAACTCAATCTCCTGAAAAATTCAGACTATACTAATTAAAAATGACTGTACTCTCCAATAACTAATATAAAGCAAGGCACCAAAATCCAATATGAAGCATTTCTAGTGCTACTTAATTTGGAACAGCTTGGCAGAAGAGCAGTGTTTTTAGCAAAAATCAGCAAGTTGTGTGGTATGGGGGAATTGGACCTCTGGGGCAAGCTGTTCCATAAAGATAGTTTTTTTTTGGGGGGGGGGCGGAGAAATAGAGACTTACCTTAGTATAGAAAAGATGTGAAGAGTCTTGCAGAAAAGACCAAACTCTCCTGAGTTAGAGGAGCATGAAAAGGAACTCAGAATAACAGAATAGAATTCTTTTTATTGGCCAAGTGTGATTGGACACACAAGGAATTTGTCTTTGGTGCAAATGCTCTCAGTGTGCATAAAAGAAAAGATACATTCATCAAGAGTCGAGAATCAGAAGATACAACACTTAATGATAGTCATAGGGTACAATAAGGATAGAATAGAATAGAAAATAGAATAGAAAATAGAATAGAATAGAATTCTTTATTGGCCAAATGAGATTGGACACACAAGGAATTTGTCTTGGTGCAAATGCTCTCAGTGTTCATAAAAGAAAAGATACATTTGTCAAGCAAGAATCATCAGGTGCAACATTTAATGATAGCCATAGGGAACAATAAGTAATCAAATCATACTAGGAAACAGTCAGTATAAATCGTTAGGATACAAGCAACAAAGTTACAGTCCTACAGTCACAAGTGGGAGGAGATGGGTGATAAGGAGTGATGAGAAGATTAATAGTAATAGTAGGGCAGACTTTGTAAATAGTTGGACAGTGTTGAGGAAATTATTTGTTTAGTAGAGTGATGGTGTTTGGGAGAAAAAACTGTTCTTGTGTCTAGTTGTTCTGGTGTGCAGGGCTCTATAGAATCGTTTTGAGGGTAGGAGTTGAAACAGTTTATGTCCGGGATGTGAGGGGTCTGTAGATATTTTCACAGCCCACTTTTTGACTCATGCAGGATACAGGTCCTCAATTGAAGGCAGGTGGGTAGCCATTGTTTTTTCTGCAGTCCCAATTATCCTCTGGAGTCTGTGTCTGTCCTGTTGAGTTGCAGAAGCAAACCAGACAGTTATAGAGGTGCAGATGACAGACTCCATCCTTCCTCTGTAGAACTGGATCAGCAGCTCCTTGGGCAGTTTGAGCTTCCTGAGTTGGCGCAGAAAGGACCTTCTTGGTTGGGCTTTTTTGATGACGTTTTTGATGTTAGGTGTCCATAGCCCGTTTTTTTGATGAAGAATAAAACGACTTAGAACTAAACAGGCTTTTAAGATTGTGTCTTTATACAGGTAGTCCTTGACTTACAACAGTTCATTTGGTGATGGTTCAAAGTTACAACGGCACTGAAAAATGTGATTTACAACCATTATTCACACACTTTCAAACATTGAGGTGTCCCTGTGGTCAAAAATGATCGAAATTCAGATGTTTGGCAACTGGTTCATATTTACGACGGTCACAGTGTCCCTCGGCCATGGGATTCCCCCTTTTGCGACCTGCAACGCCAATGGGGAAGCCAGATTCACTAACAACCGTGTGACTAACGTAACCACTGCAGTAATTCACTTAGCAACTATGTGGAGAAAGTTGTAAGATGGGGCAAAACTCACTTAACAGTGGAAATTTTGGCCTCAATGGTGATTGTTAAGTCGACGACTGCCTGTACCCTGACAGTAAACATTTTCAGAAGATGTGGATTTAGGAGAGCAAGAGGCAGTGGTGGGATTCAATTTTTTTTTACTGCCGGTTCTGTGGGCGTGGCTTGGTGGGCATGACTTGGTGGGCGTGGCTTGGTGGGAGTGACAGGGGAAGGACACTGTAAAATCTCCATTCCCTCCCCACCCCACTAACCTGCTTTCCAGCTCCGTTCTCCTGTGCAGGGCAACCAAAGGAGACCCAGCCGATCAGCCGGGACTCAGTGGGAGGCAGAGAAGAGTTGCGAGTGGGCCAGTCAGAGGTGGGATTTGCCGGTTCTCTGAATTATTCAAAATTTCCGCTATCGGTTCTTCAGAATTGGTCAGAACCGGCTGAATTGCCACCTCTGGCAAGAGGGTATATGACCAGTACAGGACCATTAGTTTGTTCTTCAAACTCCAGTGGTGGTTGGCTTGGTTGAAAGGATAAATTCACAGTGGAGTTAAAAGGCAAGGATGAATCGGACTATTATGCAGTTTGGGATAGGTGGTACATATGGGTAGAATATAGAAATAAGAATTGATGTATAGGTATAAAAGCAAAGATATGTATTACTAATGACACAATGCTGTTAATGTAAATAAAGATTTGTAATTTTGTTTTTAAACAATAAAATGAATAATAATAATAATAAAAAAGAAAGGATGGCTGATCATGTCAGGTTATGGTTGACATTATCAGTGGTTCCTTATTATGGAGGAAAATAGATTCGGTGCACTTCCTTGAAAGGAGTACAGTGTCATCAAATGCTGGAGAAAATAATCCAGGATGGATTTTGCAAAATGTTTCTAAGACTTCATTTTGTAAAAGCTTCCTACAGTGGCAAAAATGTCCAGCAGACTGCAAAATCCGTAAAGTGCTTTTGCTGACTTGGGCCTCTCTCTCTCCCTTGGTTAAAAATTGAAAAATGATTACAGGAGATTACCAATGAGCAAATAAAATTAGAACCAGAATTATTTTTATTGGGAAAATTCAGAAAGAAATATGGGAGAAATATAAAATGTTTAATATTGCACATTTTAACTGCATGCCCAATGTTGGAAACACACATGTATGCCACCAGAGGAATTGATCATTCAAAAAATAATGAGCTGTGCCGAGATGGAGAAATTAACTTTGAGTTTACAAGAGAAAAAGGAATCTGATGATTACGAGAAGTATGAAAAATGGTATGATTGGATTGAGCAAAGATAGATTGTTGGATCGATAAATGGATTGTAAATAAATAGGGATAAACACTAGATAAGTTACTATCCGCACAAATTCCATATATTTGTAAATAATGCACAAAATATTAGTATAAGATGAATGTCACAAACTGTTGATCTTATCAGATTTATATTTTGGGTTGTTTGTCTTTTTCAAATTATAAAAGATAAATAAACTTTATTTAAAAAGTAAAAGAAATATATTATCAACGGAGAGAGTTAAGTGCTAACTAACTTTGCTTTCGTGGTTTCTTGGTGTTTGAGTAAGTGCAGAGCGGAGTTAAAGAAGCTTCTTCTTAAAAGTTGGGAGGGTGGGATTAAATCTAATCAAGTAAAAACAAATAAACCCAGAGTCCAGTCTGGAATTTCCTTAGAAAGAAACCTAGCTGTGGGTGGTTTTTTTTTTTCTTTCTTTCTTGGCATGAAAACCAAAACTATACAAAACGACCATCTCTTTTTAAAAGGCTTTGGATGAAACACTGCTTTGAAAAGAATTGGATGGGATGTTGCCAAATGTGGCCCGTGACTAATTGATAGCTGAGCCGAGGGATTTAATGTAGCTCATATCTGTCCTAGAGCATTAAAGAGGATGAGCTGAAAGAGAATAGGAGCAAAGTAGATTTCTTGAGACAGGATGCCTTACCGTTGAGGTGACTGTCTGTGGTCGTTGGGATATTACGCAATTGTCAATTTAAAAATATTTCTCTGGTCTTTCAGAGTTGCCAGCAGAAAGGGAGTGGGGGAAAGTGGTGCATTCTTAAAATGCTTTCATAGATAATTGCTAGGGGGCCGAAGCTTCTGGCTCATAAGAGGGCATAATTGGTGACTCTTGGCTATGGATGTGTCCCATTGGAGAATATACATCCAGGGGGTGGGGGGAAGACCAGGGTCAAGGGGGAAGTGAATGATGGGTCTCAGAGTTGGCTGCACCGGCATGTTCAATCCTAATAAATGTTTTTGTTTTTTTTTAACTTTGAGAAATGTGGCTAGAGACTCATGATTTGAATGGGGGTGGATGCCGGAACTCTGACAGCAATGACAGGTCCTGTGTCTCCTTTAAGAGTGGAAGATGGGCAGCTTATCAAGGCTTCCCTGCCCATCTCCCTTCTTGGGACAACTCCCATCATGCGTACTGGGTAGGAATTATTGGGCCTAAGTTACTTGGAAGTTGTCAAGTTGGGAAGAAAGAGTCTACAAGAGGTTAAGAAGATATGTGGTGTGGGTATGGCTTGCTTAGCTACTGGATAATTTAAGGCCATCTTTCCTTGGGCATTTAAACCTGAGCGTTGAGTTGCTGAGTTTCATTCCCCCCCCCCCCCAGGTTGGTAAATTTATTTATTTTATTTATTTATTTATTTGATTTGTCAATCGCTTACAAGATAATAGGTATAAGTATATACATAGTTATGAATACATGAAATGGGTACATATAAGAAAAATAAAAGAAACCATAGGACAGGCATGGTAGGCACGTTGGTGCACTTATGCACGCCCCCTACAGACCTCTTAGGAAAGGGGTGAGGTCAATAATAGACAGTCTAAAGTTAAAGTTTTTGGGGTTTGGGGAAGAAACCACAGAGTTGGATAGAGTATTCCAGACATGGACCACTCTGTTGCTGCAGTCATATTTCCTGCAATCAAGTCTGGTGCGGTTTACCTTGAGTTTGTATCTATTGTGCGCTCTTGTATTGTTATGGTTGAAGCTGAAGCATTCATTGACAGGTAGGACGTTGCAATGTATGATTTTATATACTATACTTAGATCGGACTGAAGGCGGCGTAGTTCTAGGTTGTCTAGGTCTAGAATTTCAAGTCTGGCAGCATAAGGTCTTCTGTAATGAGGAGTGTGTGTATGGCTTAGCCCAAGAATGGCATGAAACAATCCGGACGCAGTTCAGTTCTTGATATGCTCACACACCATAGACAGAATCTTGCTGGACTAAACCCTTACTACTTTCAGCCCAATGAAGATAACGCTGGGAGATTTTAGGAAGCGGCTCTCTTTACTCTCTTCCTCTGTCTCCTATCCAGCCCTGTTGCCTCTTGTTTCATTCCCCCCCCCCTTTTGGCATGTGCTTCCTCCTTCCTGGGAAACTGCCACTTCACTTTCACTTATCACACCAGTTCCCACTCTCTGTGTTAGGGCAGCAGCCCCCATCCATTTGGGCACCAGGGTCCGATTCTATGGAAGGGAGGTTTTTCCGTGGACTGGAAGGGGTGTGTGTGGATTTGCATGCTGCCTGCATCCCATGGATGGGACTTTGCTTGTTTGCACGAACTGGTTGCTGGCAGGCTGTGGCCCAGCATGCCAGACCATGGACTGGAAGTACCCTTGTGTTAAGTTACACAAGGGCTTAGAAATACAGGTTTCCCAATGTCCTAGACCAGGGGTCTCCAACCTTGGCAACTTTAAGGCTTGTGGACTTCGACTCCCAGAATTCCTCAGCCAGCTTTGTTCTAGACCATTTATATTTATGTAAGAATGCATCTGGGCATACACTCCTGGGAATCTGATCATACCGTATCAAGTTAAGAGACTAATGAAACGAAAAGAGATGACAGCCTCAGTTTTACCATGTTCCAGGTTTCAAGTCAGGCAAGAAGGAAAGAAGGAAGGGAGGAAGGAAGGAAGGAAGGAAGGGAGGGAGGGAGGGAGGGAGGGAGGGAGGGAGGGAGGGAGAAGGAACGAAGAAGGAAGGAAGGAAGGACGGAGGGAGGGAGGGAGGGAGGAAAAAGAAAGAGAGAAGGAAGGAAGAAGGAAGGAAGAGAGAAGGTGGCTCTATGACGTTGGCTTGAAATTCAATCCAAATTAGCACAAGAAACATCCAGAAAGACTTTTAGTTTCCCCTGAGGTTCCATTTGGGACTGAAAAAAATTAATCTGAGAACTTTCAGCTCAGCCCTATCAAAAAATATTTAAAAATCCAGCAAAACACTCCAGATTACCTGGGATTAATGTGGCTTTTGTGAGTGATATTAATACACCAGAGTGTTGCCTTTTGACATGGTTGGTGATAAATCTTAGAGTATCTCTCTGGTTGTAAAACATGGTACCTTGCTGACAAAGATTGATATAGATATAATTATAAATTGGGAGCAAATAAAAAAAAACAAAAGTCTTTTTTTAAACAAAAGAAATAGAGTCTTTTTGTTGCATTAAAATTGTATAGCTGTTTGCAATTTTTTTAAAATTTGGGGAAACTATTCTAGTTTTAATTTCCTTTTTCAATGTTAAGGAATGATGTAAATGTCTGTGGGCTTTTATCTGAGGAAGTAAGCAAGCAGAACAATGGAAAAGCAATGTTAAAAATTGAGACAAAATATTCTGAATAATGTCATGCATTATTCTTTCATTTGCAGCTACACAGGTCCTTTGTTAGACAAACACACAAAAATATTTAGTAGGCCTAGATAGTTTGTTTTGTTTGTTTTGACCCACTTTGCGCTATAGCTTAGATATAGCTTATATGCATTTATTAAAAATATCATCATTAGATTTCATCTTCAAACATTAAAATGCAAGCCAACATAAAGGAAAGAGAATGACAGAACAAGTTAAAAAGGACAAAAATATACATCAAACAAATATAACAAAAGTGACTTCCAACTTAGTGCAGAAATATTTAGCAATACAACCACATTTCTCAAAGTTTAAACAAGCAACCCCCATCTACAAAACACCTTAAAATATCAATAGTTGATGTACTAAAAGACCAGTATTCATAAAATGTAATTTCATCTAAAAAGGTCGTAAGTGATAAGAGGAAAATTAAGATCAAATATTGGAAAAGGATAAGAACGCTAACCCGGAGAGCAACTTCTTGAACTCAATGTCTGCTCGGATGGATCTTGGTTCTTATTTCTAAGAGGAGTCCTTGGTGCTCTCTGAGCATGGTTGTTTTCTTGCAGATGTTTCATGACCCAACTAGGTAACATCATCAGTGCTAGAAGGGAGTGGGGGTTTGCAGGGAGAAGCGGGGAGGAGGGAGGAAGACTGTGGAGCCCTTGGTGCTCTCTGAGCTTGGTGGTTTTCTTGCAGACATTTCATGACCCAACTAGGTAATATCATCCATGTTAGAAGGGAGTGGGGCTTGCTACTTTCTAACACTGATCACGTTACCTAGTTTGGGAATGAACCATCTGCAAGAAAACAACCAAACTCAGAGAGCAATTAAGGGCCCCAAAGTTCAACGCTGAGCCACAAACATTCCCTTCCATTGGTTATTTCCAGGTGTTCACCTGCTTGTTATTTATCCAGTTTGTGGACAAAGTTGGTGCTTTGGGGTCTTCCCCTTGGGGCCTTCTTCCCATGTTTCACCCATGTCTCCGTCTTGCCTTCTAGGTTCTACTGGGACCTCACCATGTTGCTCCTCATGGTTGGGAATCTGATCATCATCCCTGTAGGCATCACCTTCTTCAAGGATGAGAACACCACCCCATGGATTGTCTTCAATGTGGTCTCAGACACCTTCTTCCTCATTGACCTGGTTCTCAATTTCCGCACAGGGATTGTGGTGGAAGACAACACAGACATCATTCTGGACCCCCAGAGGATTAAGATGAAGTATCTCAAAAGCTGGTTTGTGGTGGATTTTATCTCCTCTATTCCGGTAGACTATATTTTCCTGATTGTGGAGACCCGCATCGATTCGGAGGTGTATAAGACAGCCCGGGCTCTGCGGATTGTCCGTTTCACCAAAATCCTCAGCCTCTTGCGACTCCTGAGACTGTCTAGGCTCATACGGTACATTCATCAGTGGGAAGAGGTAAGTTAAGTAAAGATGGAGTAGCCACCCTGAGCAGAGCCAAAGGAAGAGGTGTGGATCGATGTTGATTCTAAGGCGGAATATATTGAACACGGATGGCTTTTCCTGGATCTATTTGCACTGATTTCACTCAAGGGAGGCCCTAAGGACGTCTTTACTCCAGGCTAAGTTGGCTGGGAATTCTGGGAGCTGTAGTTCCAAACTCTTTTGGAAGGCACCCCAGATCAGCCAAGATTTGCAAGGGTTTTAAGTTTGTTTAAGATTGGATTTAATAATAGCACTTAGCAATAGCACTGAGACCTATTTACTGCTTCACAATGCTTTACAGCCCTCTCTGAGTAGTTCATAGAGTCAGTCTATCGTCCCCAACAATCTGAGTCCTCATTTGACCCACCTTGGAAGGATGGAAGGCTGAGTTAACTTGGAGCCAGTGAGAATCGAACTGCTGGAAGAATTAGCCTGCAATGCTGCATTCTAACCACTGTGCCAAAGCAATAGCCCTTCCTTCCTTCCTTCCTTCCTTCCTTCCTTCCTTCCTTCCTTCCTTCCTTCCTTCCTTCCTTCCTTCCTTCCTTCCTTCCTTCCCACTTAGCAATAGCCTTAGAGTTATATACCGCTTCACAGGGCTTTCCAGCCCTCTCTAAGCAGTTTACAGAGTCAGCCTCTTGCCCCCAAGAATCTGGGTCCTCATTTTATCCACCTCAGAAGGATGGAAAGCTGAGTCAACCTGAGTCAACCTAATTTAATGAGAACCCATTCAGATAACTGCATGCCGGGATTACAATGCCTGGTCTTCTCTTACTTCAAAATCTGTTAAACCAGTTCTGCAATTCTGTGGCAGAATTGTCTTGGTGCATATGCTCTCAGTATACATAAAAGAAAAGATATATGAGCCAAGAATCATCAGGTATAACACTTAATGATAGTCATAGGGTACAATAAGCAATCAAATCATGCTAGGAAACAGTAAATAAAAATCGTTAGGATACAAGCAACAAGGTTGCAGTCATACAGTCACAAGTGGGAGGAGATGGATGAAAGGAAGGATGGGAAGATGAATAGTAATCGTAATAGCAGTGCAGACTTTGTAAATAGTTGACAGTGTTGAGGGAATTATTTGTTTAGCAGAGTGATGGCGTTCGGGGGGGAAACTGTCCTTGTGTCTAGTTGTTCTGGTGTGCAGGGCTCTATAGCATCGTTTTGAGGGTGGGAGTTGAAACAGTTTATGTCTGGGATGTGAGGGGTCTGTAGATATTTTCACAGCCCTCTTTTTGGCTCTTTTTATCTTCTTTTTATCTTTTTATCTTTTTTATCCTCTTCTTATCCATCTCTTATCCAACCATTCATTGTTAGGGCCCCCAGGAGCCATTAGACTTTGGGTAGCTCCTTAATACACTTGCAAAAGCCAGATTCCAGGAACATCCCAGAGAGAACTACAAAGTAGGTCTCGCGTGGGTTTGCTCATCCTTGCAAATGCCACCTTTCCTTTCCACTTCACTCTACTCGCTGGAGGGGGCCAGATGTTTCTTCCTGTCCACCCCGCCCCCCTCCTCTCCAGAAACTGCAGTTTGGCTCTGCACCAGAGCTAGGACAGTGGCTGATTTCTGAAAAGGCTAATGGAAGGATGGGTGGTGCATAATAGGCTAAAAATCAAAGGTAAATATTTGAACAACTTCATCACCGCAATATGGAGCGAGGGTGAAGACAGGAAGATAAAGTGGATTTTATCGGGCTAATCTTGGTAACCGAGGTTTGAATTCCGTGGGGTGTTCTATGATTAGGGAACTTGATAAGCAGGCAGGTGGATATATAGCCTGGAGGTCCTAAATTGGAGTTTGAGTGAGCTTCGTGGGTGGATTTAAGAAGGACAAGGAAAGCCTTACGAAAGAGCCTGACCGCTGGGAGAATTCTTGCTTATTAAAATTTTATTGCCTTTCATAAACATAATGCCAACTTTGTGTTGTGTGATTGTTTGATCAGTTGCATAGGATATCTAAGTTTTGTCCATGTGCTGAAAGTCCATAATGACCTTCACATTAAACAAGAGTCTGAACCAGCTCTTCACAGGTTCTCCCAGAAATTCTAACCAATTAAGAAGAACGGGGGGGTCACTTCAGTTGATTATTTTTTTTTTTGCAACCCCTTTTTCTCCTCCTTTCGTCATCCTTAGTTTTCCTTCTGTTCGTTGCTGCCTTGTAAGATTTCCTCTCTTCACCGTTTCACCTTCAGGAGCAAGACAGGAGATCACTCTGGATCCAAAATGACATTTCTCCTTCTCCACCTGAAGAGATGCAGCATATGCTGTTTCTCAAAATCTCCGTAACTTTAAGATGGGTGGACTTCAATCCCCAGAATTCCCCAGCCAGCATGCTTAGAAGCCAATGAACCAATGGGGAAGCAGGCTTAAATAGATAAAGGGCCTCAGTGGCCCAGTGGTTAGAGTGCAGTACTGCAGGCTACTTCTGCCGACTGCCGGTTGCCTGCAATTTGGCAGAGCAAATCTCACCAGGCTCAAGGTGGACTCAGCCTTCCATCCTTCTGAGGTGGGTAAAATGAGGACCCAGATTGTTGGGAGCAAGAGGCTGACTCTCTAAAACTGCTTAGAGAAGGCTGTGAAGCACTGTTAAGCAGTGTATAAATCTTAAGTGCTAATGTTATTGCTATAATACGAGGGCAAGTTAGCATTTCACATCATTACATATTTTTCCAGAGCAACATCACTCAATTGGCAGGCAGCAGTTTCTGCAAAAGATGAGAATGACATTCACAGACTGTGAAGGTGGGGAAATGATAGAGAAAGCTGATTAACCAGGCAATGTTACAATTAATGAAGGAGTTGTCAAGCGATTATTCATAGCCAGTGGACGACAGGTTGATCGTTCATCACGCAATGTAGTGTTTTGCTAGAATTAAAAGTTTCGGTTTGCAGCTGAATTTATTTCTTTTTTTCTTTGCATGTGAAGCAAACAAGAGGAGACCAAAGAGGCATGTTATTTGCAGTGGTGGCAAGGATTGCCCCAGGAGACACAGTTGAGTGTAGTAGTTAAGACATCAGCTTAGAAACCAGGAGATTGTGAAATTTAGTCCTGCCTTAACCTAGATCCAGATGGGTGACCTTGGGACAGTCACTCTCTTAGCCCCAGGAAGAAGGAGGCAAGCTACTTGTGGTGACCCAGAGTGGGATACAAAATAAACACAGTCACAGAAAACAGGTGAAGCCCCTTTTATTCCTTCCCTTTGCCTCCAAGCTCCGAATATCCTTGACGAAATAAAAAAAAACTCCCACACAAGCAGTTGCCAGAAGGAGGAAATGCCGTTTAAATTATAAAGAGTAAAAAAAAAGAACACAAACCAGGCAAGATAAGGGCTTGAAGACATCCACACACTGGGAAGGACGCCAAACTCAGAGAGGAACCATAAACTAGAGATATTTCCATGCTTTGTTTCCAGCACTGGCCCGTATGCATGTCCGTCCTCTTATCCAGTTGTCATAGATGCAGCCCATGAAGAGGATCAAGGCCCTCTCCTCCCCAGTAGACCACGTCTCTCCCTTATCCTCCTCCCTGCGTGTCCTAGGATGGATAGGGGATGGGCCTGGGTCCTCCTCAGACTGTCCAGCCGGCCTCTGCCCTTCCCCAGCCTCCTCCACCACCTCCGGAGCCACACTTCTACTTCCTGTCGGCTGTTCCTCCTCTCCCTCAGTCAGTTTCCACCAGGGGCATGGCACTACTTCTGAAACCTTGCCAAGAAACCTTCAGGGGTTATCCAGTCACTCGAAGTCAAGACTGACTGGAAGACATTAGTTGCACAAACACACAAACACACAAACAGTAGTTCTCAATTTTGAAGTCACTGCCACCAGGAAGTCACAAATTAGCTCAGCTTCTCAACGTGCACATTGAAAAAGGAGCTTGTATACAACTTCAGTTATAGAGCAAAAGGTTTGGTACCGTGTCTGTCATTATGCAAACAAAGAGCTATTGTGAAGTGCTTGGTGCTCTCCGAGCTTGGCTGTTTGCTTGCAGACGTTTCATTACCTGACAAGGTAACATAATTGCTCCCTGTTTATATACAGTAATTTGCCCTGCTGGTGTTGATGCGGATGTGGTCTTCTCCTTGGTAGTTCCTTGATTAGGATATTGTTTTCTGCTTGTTTGTCTGGTGTTAATCACTGTTTATCTGGGTGTAGGCTGCTGGAGGGGATGTTTTTGTGGCCTTTTTCTTTCCTTTTTTATTTATTTTGATGGATTGATTGGTTGATTTGTATCTTGCCTTTATTATTTTTACAAATAATTCAAGATCATGAACATATCCAACACACCTTTTCTCCTTTTCTTTTCCCCACAACAATAACCCTGTGAGGTGGGTTTGGCTGAGAGAGAGGGGCTGGCCTAAAGTCACTCAACCAGCTTCCATGGCTAAGGCGGTACTAGAACTCACGGTCTCCTGGTGATTATAGCCCAAAGTCACCCATCCTGCTTTCACGACTAAGGCGCTACTAGAACTCACCATTTCCTGGTGATTGGCCCAAGGTCACCAAGTTAGCTTTCATGCCTAATGCAAGACTAGAATTCACAGTCTCCTGGTTTCTAAATTTTTTACCCACTAGGCCAAACTGGCTCATATGTGTAGGGATTCCATTTTTTTTTTTTCAACCGGTTCTGTGGGCGCGGCTCGGTGGGCGCGGCAGGGGAAGGAGACTGTAAAATCTCCAGTCAGGGGTGGGATTTGCGGGTTGTCTGAACTACTCAAAATTTCTGCTACCGGTTCTCCAGAACTGGTCAGAACCTGCTGAACACCACCTCTGATTTGTAGGTCTGGGGTTATGATTTTCAGTTTCTTTCCTACTGCGCTATTTAGGGGGGTATTTATCAGAAGTTATAGAATGGTTTGCATGCATATCCCATCCCAAAACAATGGGAAACAGAGGTGTCAAAATTTAAGCCCTGCTCTGTTTGGGACTTAAAGTGCCATGAAAAAAAATTGGGGGGGGGGGAAGAAACAGGTTGATAATTTGTGGACGGAGACTTAATCTCCATTGACCCCCTTGGCCAATCAAAAAGCTGGAAACCATCTCCAATTCTGAAGTCCAGCTTGGTCCCAGGGTTGTCCATCAAAGAGGTGTGAAGGTTTAATAGGGGATATCCAGGTGGATAAAATTATTTTTTAGACCACCACTGTGAAAATAAGCACCTGAGAGTCACTTGGTGGACACATAATTATCATCCCGATTAATGGATTCAGGTTAAGCTCAGGGAGGAAGTGCGATGATTATTTTCCATCCATCTATAGAGTAGCCTCCAAGGGGAGGTCCGGGCAAGAAAATAATCATTTCTCGATTCCCAGAAGTGGATTTCCCGAGCAGCATCTAGTGTTTTTTTTCCTTCAGTAATACAGGTGGTTCTCAACGTACAGCCCAAAATTTGAGCCCAAAATTTGAGCCCCCAAATTAAGGGTGACTGAGAAATTTGCTAAGCGAGTCCCATTTCACGACTTCTCTTGCCATGTCTGTTAAGTCGATCCCTGCAGTTGTTAAGACAGTATCACGGTTGTTAAGTGAATTAGGTTTCTGGGAGGGACAGGAATACCCAAATTTATTAGGGGCTCTGATTGGGCTCTCAGAGCTGCAAGCGACACACCTGTACCTCGGGTGGCGTGGTTCCTTGCAATGGGCTCAGGTGGGAGATGCTCAGAATCTCACTCCTCCATCCAGCCTCGTCTGCACCTCTGGCAGCTTGTCTGAAGCTGCTCACCACGAGTTTTCTTTTGGGAAAATCTGAATTGAACATTTCCCCCTGGAGACAGGCAGGGATCAGGTGCCAGATCCCATCTCGCAGTCAATTAATTGCCTCTTTTGTGTGTGTGTGTTTCATTTCCAACCTTCATTTTCAGCTCAGTGAGAAATCCTGATTGGTTTTTTGGACAGAAACCAACAACAACCTCACTCCCTAGAGGTTTAATTTTTTTTTAACAGCTTCTTAGCAGTAGATCTTGGATCTACAAGAGCCAACATGTTGTTCTTCTTCTAAACAAAAGTGAAGCTACCCAGCTAACCCAGGTTTTAAGAAACCTACCCAGGTTTCTTAAATTAGACATGAGTAGATCCCACTCAATCGGCTGTTGTTTTCTTG
The DNA here is from genome assembly GCA_033807585.1 of Hydrophis major. Classification (NCBI taxonomy): domain Eukaryota; kingdom Metazoa; phylum Chordata; class Lepidosauria; order Squamata; family Elapidae; genus Hydrophis; species Hydrophis major. The sequence goes on from CM066337.1 coordinate 4,304,386, forward strand.
TTCTCTCCAGCAGCTCCAGTGAAATGCGGTGTTCAGCGAGGAGAGATTTTTGGGAGGCTTAGTACATACACCTTGGACTGAAAATTTATTTGTGGTTTCCTTCCTCTTATGCTGTCACATATAATCAGGCAGAGCCTGATTAAAGGCTGCAAAAAAAAGCAACCTCCGTGGGACCAGAGCTGTGATTGTAGCAAAATTCTGTCTGCATTCTATCTAAATGATATTCGCGTTTTGTGCCTGTATGGTGAGCGCCACCATCAACACGATTCCTATCCCATTCCAGACCAATAGCTGTTTAGTCTCTTCTTAAAAATTTCCAGTGTTGGGGCATCCACAATTTCAGGAGGCCAAGTGGTTCCACTGGTTAATTGTTCTCACTGTTGGGAAATTTCTCTTCAGAGTAGAGTAGAGTAGAGTACAATAGAATAGAATTTGGAATAGAATAGAATAGAATGGAATGGAATGGAATGGAAGAAGAGAAGAGAAGAGAAGAGAAGAGAAGAGAAGAGAAGAGAAGAGAAGAGAAGAGAAGAGAAGAGAAGAGAAGAGAAGGAAAGGAAAGAGAAGAAATGAAGAAGGGAAGGGAAGAGAGAAGAGAAGAGAAGGAAAGGAAAGGAAAGAGAAGAAATGAGAAGGGAAGGGAAGAGAGAAGAGAAGAGAGAAGGAAAGGAAAGAGAAGAAATGAGAAGGGAAGGGAAGGGAAGAGTGAAGAGAAGAGAAGAGAAGAGAAGAGAAGAGAAGAGAAGAGAAGAGAATACAGAACACAATAGAATGGAGTAGAGTGGAATAGAATAAAAATAGAATAGAATAGAATAGAATTTAGAATAGAATAGAATAGCGGAGTTGGAAGGGACCTTGGAGGACTTCTAGTCCAACCCCCTGGTCAGTCAGGAAACCCTACACCACTTCAGACAAATGGTTATCCAATCTCTTTTAAAGAACTCCCAGCGTTGGAGCAGTCACAACTTCTGGATGCGAGTTGTTCCACTGATTAAATGTTGGAACAATCAGGAAATTCTTCCTTAGTTCTTTGTTGCTTCTCTCCTTGGTTCGTTTCCACCTGTTGCTTCTTGTCCTGCCTTCAGGTGCTTTGGAGCATAGCTGGACTCCCTCTTCTTTGGGGCAGCCCCTCAAATACTGGAAGACTGCTATGGTGTCATTCCAGTCCTTCTTTCCATTAGACTAGCCAAGCCCAGTTCCTGCAACCATTCATCGTATGTTTGATCCTCCAGCCCCGTCATCATCTTGGTTGCTCTTCTCTGCTCCCTTTCTAGAGTCTTCACATCCTTTTCATACCGTGGCGACCAAAACTGGATGCCATATTCCAAGCATGGCCTTACCCAGGCGTTATGATTTGGACCCAGAAGCAACCTGCGTCCATCAGATTTAGGGAATGAGACCGGCAGGCTGGTACACCCCGGCTGGAATGGATGGGAGTCCCAGGAGGGCTGTGTCAGATGGCTGGAGGGCTGGTACTCACTCAGAGCCGGCTCTTCTCTCATGGCGGTGGCCTCTTCCACGTCGGAGTTGACAAGAGGGCAGGGCCAGGTCGTCCCACACTGCAGAGTCAGAGGAGGTGGTGACTCATGTGGGGTGCACTTGACGGCGGCACACTGCTGCTTCAGCATGCTGGATAAAAGGTTGCTTTGTGTCTCATGTGGATAGAAAATCCCTTGAAGAGAGAAGCGAGAGGGCTGAGCAAGCTGCTTATCCTACACACACACACACACACACACACACACACAGCACATCCCAATGCTTTCGGGGGGAGGGAGGAGGGAGGGCAAGGGAACAGCTGACATCAGTGGGAATTCCTGCGGACGGTCCAAGCTGTTGGCTCTGACTCTCACAGACTTTCTTTCTTTCTTCCTTCCTTCCTTCCTTGCTCTTTCTTTCCCTTCTTTCTTTTCCTCTTTTTTTCTTTCTTTCTTTCTTGCTCTTTCTTTCCCTTCTTTCTTTCTTTTCTTCCTTTTCTATTTCTTTTCTTTCTTTCTTGTTTGCTCTTTCTTTCCCTTCTTTCCTTCTTTCTTTTTTCTTTTCTTCCTTTTTCTCTTTTATTTCTTTCTTGCTTGCTTGCTCTTTCTTTCCCTTCTTTCTTTCTTTTCCTCTTTCTTTTCTTTCTTTCTTTCTTTATTTCTTGCTCTTTCTTTCCCTTCTTTCTTTCTTTTCTTCCTTTTCTATTTCTTTTCTTTCTTTCTTGTTTGCTCTTTCTTTCTTTCCCTTCTTTCCCTCTTTCTTTTTTCTTTTCTTCCTTTTTCTCTTTTATTTCTTTCTTTCTTGCTTGCTTTTTCTTTCCCATCTTTCTTTCTTTCCTTCTTTCTTTCCTTCCTTTTTCTCTTTCTTTTCTTTCTTTCTTGTTTGCTCTTTCTTTCCTTCTTTCCTTCTTTCTTTTTCCTTTTCTTCCTTTTTCTTTCTTTTCTTTCTTTCTTTCTCTTCCTCCCTTCCTTTATTTCTTGCTTTCCCTTCCTTCCTTCCTTTCTTTTCTTTCTTTCTTTTTCTCTTTCTTTCTTTTCTTTCTCTTTCTTTCTTTTCCTTCCTTCTTTCATCCTTTCTTTCTCTCCCTTCCTCTCTCTTTTCTTTCTTTCTACTCTCTCTCATCTATCTATCTATCTATCTATCTATCTATCTATCTATCTATCTATCATCTCTCTATCTATCTATCATCTCTCTATCTACCTGGCTTGTTTGCTGTGCAATTCTGGGCAGCTCACAAACATTTAAAAGCCAATAAACCATTGAAGCAATAAAAATTCGAAATAATAATAATTTGCAATTAAAAAGACGAGGAGGAAGGGAACAGGATGCACACAGGGTGGGGGAGGAGAAGGGAAGTTTCTGAGCCAAGGAAGGTGAACCTCCCTGCATGGGTAGAAAACAAGCAGGGGTCTCTTCATGGAGGAGTCCAAAAAAAGAGAAAACCCAGCCTCAAGCAGGTAGCCACCGTCATGCAATCCCAGCTCCACCTTTTCTCCTTTTTATGATTCCCCTGTGGACCTCCCTGGAATGTAGGAGAAATTGGTTTGCTGCAAGAGGGCTGTTGCAGCTTAGCTTCATCAAGATTCACAAAAGAGGAGCAGAGAGGTTGAATCTTACGACTCTATAAAGCCTTAGTAAGGCCACGCCTAGAGTCCTGCATCCAGTTTTGGTCACCACGTGATCAAAAAAGAGGTTGAGACTCTAGAAAAAAGTGCAGAGAAGAGCAACCAGGATGATGAGGGGACTGGAGGAAGAACGGTTGCAGGACCTCGGCCTGGCTAGTCTAGGGAAGAGAAGGACCAGGGGAGTCATGATAGAGGTCTTCCAATATTTGAGGGGCTGCCCCAGAGAGGAGGAGGTGGTCAAGCTGTTTTCTAAAGCATCCGAAAGTCAGACAAGGAATAATAATGGATGGGAACTGATCAAGGAGAGATTCAGCCTGGAAATAAGGAGAAACTTTCTGACAGTGAGAACGATCAACCAAAGGAACAGAAATTGCCCTCGGAAGTTGTGGGAGCTTCATCACTGGAGGCTTTCAAGAAGAGATTGGACTGTCATTTGTCAGAAATGGTGTAGGGTCTCCTGTTTGGGTGGGGGGTTGGACTAGATGATCTACAAGGTCCCTTCCAACTCTGTTAATCTGTTAATCATTGTAGCTGAACCAGGCAGACCTGCCTCCAAAAGCTCTTTGCCACCAGGAACCCACATGATCAGCAGGTCTCTGAGGAAAAGGCAGCTGGGCAGACAGGGTAGAGCTTCTTTCTGGAACAAAGCACTAAAGAGGCGACAGGAGAATCTAATTTCTTTTCAAGCTGCTATTCTGAGCCTACATCGGTCTGATCTCCTGGCACTCCAAATGGAATTAATCACTCTGTGTGGGCGGCCTTTGCCCAAACAGTGGCTGATTTCATGTTTATTCAACCAGGAATATAGACAGATTATTGGCATGTTTGTAGATACCTCAAGATTTGCAGAAGGAGGGGAAAGAGGGAGGAGAAGGAGGAGAAGGAAGAAGAGAGGAGGAGGAAGAGGAGGCGAAGAAGAAGGAAAGAGAGGAGTGGGAAAAGAGGAGGAGGGAGGAGAAGGGGAAAGAAGAGGAGGAGGAGGAGGAGAAGGAAAAGGGGGAGGAGGAGAGAGGAGAAGGAAGAAGAGGAGAGAAGGAAAAGGAGAAAGAAGAAGGAGAAGAAGAAGGAGAAGAAGAAAAAGGAGTAGAAGGAGAAGAGAGGAGAAGGAAGAAGAGAAGAGAGGAGGAGGAGGAGGAGGAGGAGGAGAAGAAGAAGAAGAAGAAGAAGAAGAAGAAGAAGAAGAAGAAGAAGAAGAAGAAGAAGAAGAAGAAGAAGAAGAAGAAGAAGAAGAAGAAGAAGAAGAAGAAGAAGAAGGGAGTAGGAAGAGGAGAAGAAGGAGAAGAATGTTTTTTGGTATTTGCTTTCCTTCTCTTTCATCTGTCATGGTTCTGAAACCAGAGAATCAGGATGTCCACAGGACATGGTTCCCCAAAAAATAATTTTGATGATGTGTGATCCACCACTCTCCTCCTCTGTCTGTCTCTGTCTGTCTGTCTGTCTGTCTCTCTCTCTCTCTCTCTCTCTCTGTGTCATCCATACAACACACATTAAAAACAAGCACCTCTTCAATCATATCAACCAAAATGGCATCAAAAGCATGGCTAATGCCCTTGGGTCAAGCAAAGCCACTCTGAGAGGGACATCTCGGGGAACCTCAACCTGCATCTCCTCGAAGTGGTCAAGATTCATGTAGCGTCTTAGTAGTCCGTCTCAGTTGCCTTTAAGCAAACCTTGCCAGAGGCCTCGCTGCAAATTGCCCCATGAATACTTGACACTAAAATGGGACTTCTAAATAAACAAACCAGCTCTGCAACCTAACTAATGTATTTGAAGCACACTTGGTGTGTAAACCAGGAAATGCATTTAGAAATCCCTCTTTATCTTTGTCTGGAGTACATTTCCGAGTTGGGGGTTTTTTTTCCCACCCCTGACATCTGAAACAGAAAATTGCATCAGTGAAAACTGGATGATTTCTGTCTTCCGATTGGGGTAGCATAGAAGTAAGATCATAGACCTACATTTAAATAAAAATCTGATAATCAAGAAGAATAGAGAGTCGAAATATCGAGAGAAATAGCAGATTTCTGCAAAAAGATTAGAAAGAAAAATACATACACACATAAAAGACTTCTGACTTCTTTTACAGCAGATGTAAATAAAAGTTGACTTCAACTTTTGCTATACCATTGCAATAAGCTCCCTTTCTATGACCCTATAGTCCCTTAATTTAGGGTAGAGTCGGGGCGACTGGATAGAGCTGAGCATTTACTGGCCGGATGCCCTTCCTGACACCTATGCAAAGTTGGCAGCAATTTTTTTTTCTTTGCACCCTAGGAGAGAATATCTTCCCCTACCTCGGATTGAATTCTCAACCTTCCAAGTTGAAGGCGAGCATCTTCACCGTTAGGCCACCATGCTCCTCAATAGAATAGCCATGGACCTTCCATTTTTAATACTCTATAAATATTGCTAATATTCAAAACCAAGGTCTTGATTTAAGAAACTGAAATATATCCAATGGCCCATCGTAGTAAGAGTTGGGATTGTGTGTCTTCAACTTCCAAAAAATCTCCACATATAGAGACTTGCAGAAACTTCATTGCCCCATTTATCCCAGGATCCAACTTCTCTTTGGTTACCCTTGAAAAGGGCAGCAATACTCACTCCGTGCAGGGTGAACTCACTCCTAGAAGTGTCAGGAATTCAAAAACCTTTCCAAACATTTATAGCTTCTCCACCTTGGGGTGAAGGTCCAATGGAAACCTCAAGAAAAGAGCTGCTCTAAAAGGAACCATATCATCAAATGCTTTTCTCTTTATCTTCCACCTCAAGACATGTACATGCTTTGAGATTAGGCTCATCTGGGCTGTCAGCTGCTTTTCTTATCTCCAGCCCCTTGCAGGAACCCTGGCAACTATCTTCTCTAAAGGCCAGCAGTGGCCTCTTCTCGCTTGCAGTTGACTGAATGCCCTTCAACCTTTCTCAAGCACAAGAACCGTAGCCTACTTTTAAGCTAGCTTGTGCGTTGGCAGCAAATCGACTTGGATGGAAGCCCTTTCTTTCCAAACTCTAGAAGACGCTTGGGAAAGGGAGAAAGATGTCGCCAACTAACTGTTAGGGCTCCGACAAATCCACCCCCATTCAAACCATAAGTCTCTAGCCACATCTCTTAGAGTTAAAAAAAAAAACCAAACTAATTTATTAGGAGCGGCCATGTTGGGGTTAGCTGGGTGCAGCCAACACTAAAATACACCATTTGTTTCTTCTCCCCACCCCTGGATGTACATTCTCCAATGGGACACATCCATAGCCAAGTGTCATCAATCATGCTCTCTCTTTTGCGCCGACAACTTTAGGCTGCCAAGGCGATTATCAAAGGCATTTAAGGAATGCGCTGCTTTCCCGCAGTCCCTTTCTGCTGGCAACTAAAAAGACCACTAACAGAGGAAAAACAGGAATTTGTCGACTCTTCTGAGTTGTCCCTGGTCACGGGTACCTAACAGGTGGCTGTCCAGATTTTGCTAAATTGCAATTCTCATCATTTCATTTTATATCTTACGAGATAAAAGGTTGATTTACCTTGACAAAAATGATACCTACCTAGATATGGCGTGCATAAGCACACCAACGCGCCTACCGTCCCTGTCCTATTGTTTCTTTTTCTTTTATGTATCCATTTCATGGATTCATAACTATGTTTATCCTTATACCTGTTATCTTATAATCACTTGACAAAATAAAATAAATAAAATATCAAATAAAATAAAATGTCAGCAGGGCAGAAAACAAAGGGTAGTGACTACAAAAGAGAGAGCTGTATTGTACAATGTTAAATCCCCACAAATGGGCACTAAACCATTTGGTGGGATCTCTCTTGGGCTCGTGTGGATTCTGCACCCTAATCTTTTAGACACCCCTGTGACATTGGTAGAATTCCCATCTCTTTCCTTCTTAATTGTAATAACTGTCCTCCTCATAAGCTATTTTGGCCAGTCAGAGGCAGTGTGGATAATGGTGAAAGTGCCTGGTTAGACATTGGGAGATGGTGAGTTCTAGTTCTGCCTTATATACAAAGCCAGTTGGGAAACTTTAATTAATTAATTAATTAATTTTTATTGAACATATATTAGATAACATGTATAAATGTAAACATGCTTATGAATACATGAAATGGGTAAGAATAAAAGGGAACAGTAGGACAGGGACGGTAGGCATGCTGGTGCACTTATTCACACCCTCTTACAGACCACTTAGGAAAGGGGGTGAGGTCAATAGCAGACAGTCTAAGGTTAAAGTTTTTGGGGTTTGGGGAAGAAACCGCAGAGTCAGGTACAGTATTCCAGGCATTGACCACTCTGTTATTGCTGAAGTCGTATTTCCTGCAATCAAGTTTGGTGCAGTTTACTTTGAGTTTGTATCTATTGTGTGCTCTTGTATTGTTATGGTTGAAGCTGAAGTAGTCATTGATGGGTAGGACATTGCAGGAGATAATTTTATGTCCTGCGCTTAGGTCGGACCGAAGTCAGGGTAGTTCTAAGTTGTCCAAGCCTAAAATTTCAAATCTGGTGGTATAAGGTATTCTATTGCGAGTAGAGGAGTGGAGAACTCTTCTTGTGAAATATCTCTGGACTTGCTTGACTGTATTAATATCCGATAAGCAATGCGGGTTCCAAATAGATGAGCTGTATTTGAGAATTGGTCTAGCAAATGTTTAAAATGTTTTTAAACATTTTAAATGTTTAAAAACATTGGGCCAGACCTTCTTTCTCAGGCCAAAAGAACAGGTCAAATCAGTTCCAAAATTTTGCCAAAGAACCTCATAGGCGTGCACAGAGAGAGAGAGACAGAGAGAGACAGAGACAGAGAAAGAGAGAGAGAGAGAAAGAGACAGAGACAGAGAGAAAGAGTGTGAGAAAGAAAGAGTGAGTGAAAAAGAGAGACAGAGAGAAAGAGAAAGAGAGAAAGAGAAAGAGAGAGAGAGAGTGACTTTACTGCCCATTTAGCTAAGGGCTAGACATATTTTTCAGCTGTCCCCACCCTATGCTAAGCTCTGGTTACAAATGCACACAGTTGCTGTTTTCATACCATTGTGTAAAAACCATTTTACAGCTTAACAAGCATCATCTGGTTGACACATCTGGCAAAGACAAGCACAACATATGGAATCGAAAATTAGCCCACTTTTTTTTTTTAATATCCCACTCTAGAGTGATGTTGAATTACGATGAAAACTTTGGGATTTGATTGTCGATCAGGAATTACGGTTGCATCGTGCATGCAAGATGACGAAAAACAACAACAATTGAGAAATTGCAAAAGGATTATTCATTCCAGGTGTTAAACAATGATTTTTAGAAATGTATAACTTATCTGTCTTACAGTCATAGTCATTAATCGAAAAATGAAGTATTATTTTCTTCTTTGGCAGAGAGGTTATATTGTACAATAATAGTTTATATCTGATTATACTATAGCATGACTTGGCATTTATTAGTAAATCAGTGACAATCTGCAATTTTAATATATAGGGAACTTTGTTGTTGTTTTTAGTTTGTCCATTCTTACCTTCTCTTGTTTTTATCTTGTTTATATCATTAGTTTCTAAAGTTCAAGGTTTAGAACAGCATCGAATAATAGAGTTGAAAGGGACCTTGGAGGTCTTCTAGTCCAACCCCTTCTCAAGCAGGAATTTCTTTAGTTTAACTTCTTTTTTTAGTTTGTCATTCCCCCTCCCTCATTTTTTCTAACATAAAGACTAAAAGAAGTGATTTGCTTAATAAAGCATACATGCGCACACAAAAATCTTAAAAAGTATATATATTTTCATCGGGGCAGGTTCTGCCATTAAAGGGAGCATCGATTGGTGATATCATAAATTAGTAGCAAGGATTTTTTTTTTCCCCAGAAAATATATTTTAAGTCAAGGTGGCCTCTTTCCTGTGCTTTTCTTGACAACAGTACAAACGAACACCACAGCTCGCTGGTGCTGTCTTCTGGACTGATTCTTCAGTTTTTCATTTTGTTTAATGCTCTGGACTTTCTTTATGGTCTTCCTTCCAAGTGCTCACTTACCCAGTTGTATCTCCAGGATCAGCCAAGGCTGGTTAGCTGCTGCCATCTACTGTGATACTCTTGTTAGTTATTTTCTCCTTCTAATGTTTACTTCAAGCCATGGAGAGAAATGTCTTTTGGTTGTGGTTTATCACACTTGCAAAAATAATGCAGCTGATCTTGGCGGCCACTGGGTACCACTTTGATTTTGAAAGGCAGGTGGGCATGTTAGCTGCTCCTGTTCTTGAAAACACACACACACATACACACACACACGAATAGAATAGAATGGAATGGAATGGAATAGAATATTGGAATGAAGAATAGAATAAGGAATAGAATAGAATGGAATGGAATAGAATATTGGAATTAAAAATAGAATAAGGAATAGAATGGAATGGAATAGAATATTGGAATGAAGAATAGAATAAGGAATAGAATAGAATGGAATGGAATGGAATAGAATATTGGAATGAAGAATAGAATAAGGAATAGAATGGAATGGAATAGAATATTGGAATGAAGAATAGAATAAGGAATAGAATGGAATGGAATAGAATATTGGAATGAAGAATAGAATAAGGAATAGAATAGAATAGAATAGAATAGAATAGAATGGAATGGAATATTGGAATGAAGAATAGAATAAGGAATAGAATAGAATGGAATGGAATAGAATAGAATAGAACAGAACAGAACAGAACAGAACAGAACAGAATAGAATAGAATATTGGAATGAAGAATAGAATAAGGAATAGAATAGAACAGAATTCTTTATTGGTCAAATGTGATTGGACACACAAGGAATTTGTCTTGGTGTAAATGCTCTCAGTGGACATAAACGAAAAGATACATTCATTAAGAATCAAGATTATAACGTACACAGCACTTAATGATAGTCATAGGGTACAATAAGCAATCAAATCCTACTAGGAAACAGTCAGTATAAATCATAAGGATACTAGCGACAAAGTTACAGTCATACAGTCACATGTGGGAGGGGAGGGTTGATAAGAAGTGATGAGAAGATTAATAGTAATAGTAGTGTAAATAGTTGAACAGTGTGGAGGAAATTATTTGTTTAGCAGAGTGATGGCGTTCGGGAGAAAACTCCCCTTGTGTCTAATAGTTCTGGTGTGCAGGGCTCTATAGCATCATTTTGAGGGTAGGAGTTGAAACAGTTTGTGTCCGGGATGTGAAGATATATATTCACAGACGAACACAATACACAAGCCTGATGATAGCAGATGAGATTCTGCTGAAACGTCACTACAACTTTCAAAGCACAACTATAATAACATGGGAAAATATCCAAACAGAGCTGAATATATATTCAAATTTAATCTGACTCTTGTTTGGAGGGGAGGATTTGGGTGATGTTATTTTTCCTAGGGCCATGACTGAGAATCGTAACGCTCCCGTTACCCGGTGGCCTTTGTGAGTTGTGAGTTAATGTCGAAAGGAATGTTAATCCCGTCTTTTGCACAATGCAGCACCTCCACCTCCACTGACGTTTGGAGAGCTCTTTGAAGGAACAGTTCTACCTTGTGGACAAAACAAGTCATTTGAACAAAGGGATTGACTGCCTGGCAACGGGGCAGATTTGGCTGCGATGTCCATGTAAATAAGTCATCTACGTTTCCAATACCTCTACATTCTGCCAGATCTACTTCTTCTCCAAGAGCAGGAGATCTCTTGGAGAAGAGCCCTGCCAGTTCTGATAGTTGGCAGCGTGGAAAGCCAGCCATTCTTGTCAATAGATCCCTGGGATCCAACAGGCCATTTGCACATAGAATAGAATAGAATGGAATGGAATAGAATAGAATAGAATAAGGAATAAGAATAGAATAGAATAGAGTAGAGTAGAGTTTAGTTTAGAACAAAACTAGAATAGAATGGAACAGAACAGAATAGAATAGAGAATAAGGAATAAGAATAGAGTAGAACTAGAACTAGAACTAGAACTGGAACTGGAACTGGAACAGAACAGAACAGAACAGAACAGAACAGAACAGAACAGAACAGAATAGAATAGAATAGAATAGAATAGAATAGAATAGAATAGAATTCTGTATTGGCCAAGTGTGATTGGACACACAAGGAATTTGTCTTGGTGCAAATGCTCTCAGTGTACATAAAAAAAGATACATTCATCAAGAGTCAAGAATCATCAGGTACAACACTTAATGATAGTCATAGGGTACAATAAGAATAGAGTAGAGTAGAGTAAATAGAATAGAATAGAATAGAATAGAATAGAATAGAATAGAATAGAATAGAATAGAATTCTTTATTGGCCAAATGTGATTGGACACACAAGGAATTTGTCTTTGATGCATAGGCTTTCAGTATACATAACAAAAAAATACATTCATCGAGAATCATTAGATACAACACTTAATGATAGTCATAGGTTATGATAAGCAATCAAATCATACATAGGTTACTAATATGCAATCAAAACATATTAGGAAAACAAATAAAACAATATAAATGGTTTCTTTTATTTTTATTTTCTTTTTCTTATATGTACCCATTTCATGTATTCATAACTATGTATACACTTATACTTATTATCTTGTAAACAATTGGCAAATCAAATAAATAAATAAATAAAATAAATAAATATAAATGGTAAAGATACAAGCAACATGGTTATAGTCACAAGTGGGAAGAGAGATGTAATAGGATAAAAACAATATAAGAAGAAGAATAGTAATACGGTCTTACTAAGTAGTTTGACAGTGTTGTGGGAGTTAGTTGTTTAACAGAGTGCCAGTATATCTACTCTAATAAAAGGAAACTTTGAGAAAATGCCTGTCTCAGAATTTTTACTTGGAGTTGGGTTTTTCTGGAACACTGACACCAAGAAGATAACGAGTCAACATTTCCATCTTGTTGGCAGGGACCTTTCCAGCTCTGCCTTCCCCTTTTAGAGTCCCCCCCCCCGGACTTTTTGCTTGGAGGCTACTTCTGTGAGGCACATGGTGGCTCTCACATGCCTTCGGTCCCATGCATTTATCACCACAAGGAGGTATTCTGGAAAACGACTGCATCTCTAGGGCTTACTGGTTAATCCTCTTCTTCTAGATCTTCCATATGACCTATGACCTGGCCAGTGCCGTGGTACGGATCGTCAACTTGATTGGCATGATGCTGCTGCTGTGCCATTGGGATGGCTGCCTCCAGTTCCTAGTGCCCATGCTCCAAGAATTTCCAGGGGATTGTTGGGTTTCGCTGAATCGTATGGTGGTAAGTTGATGAAACAGATGGACCAGTTTGGCACTGATGAACCACCGTCTAGTATAGTGAGTGGAGCTGAAGTATTCCCTGATTTCTGTCTAAGGAAGTGAGGGTGTTCTCTGTTCCATCAGCCACCTCCTTATCCCTTGACGAGTGCAAAAAAACCCAGGACATTCCTCCCATTGGAATTTCATGCATACCCCCAGTAAGAAAAGTCGATCTAAATTTATAACCTCTTTGAAAAGGGGAGCAGGGGAATCTAGACTAGGGCATGATCACAGCCTAAAACTACAATTGTTTAGTGGTGGAAAATGACCTCCTGAATGGCAGGATTTGGGGATGTTATGAGAGAAACAAGAAAAAATGTTTTAAGGAACTATTATTGTGATAATAATAATAATTCCTGTAATAGGTGAGAGAAAGTGCCCATAATGTAGATGTTGCTTCAGGGCACCTGCAATCAGGAAATGATCTTAGTCCCATTTAGAAATGGATGGATGGATGGATGGATGGATGGATGGATGGATGGAGGAATGAATGTATTATGGAATGAATGGATTAATGAATATCAATGTATCAAGAGAGAGGATTAATAAATCATGTCCTCCCCTTCCACTTTAGCTTCAAAGTTCTTCATATTTTGTGAATGAATCCTTTAGATAGAATTCATACATCTGGGGCTGGGAAGCTATGTCATTCAAAGGGTGTAGTATTACAATTCCCATCATGGTTAGCGATTCGAAAGGAACTACAGATCCAGTTTATGGAGCCATTTGGGGAAGGCAGGGGTTGGAGTCAAGAGAGGAATCGGTTTGGAGTCATATCATGTCCACAAGCAAGCCATTAATGGTTACAGACTTAGCAGTCCCGTGCTGGATGTTATTAGTTCATTTCAGTAAAATTAGTTTCAAATTTCAGAACATCAGTGTTGGCTGTTCTCTTGACTTGGCCCATTTTGGGGGGAATTTCAGCTTCTGAGCACACAGGCTACTCTTGATGCCGAGAACATTTTCTACTTGACTTTTCAAAGACATTAAAAAATACGTTGACCGGAAGAAGCAGTTTAGAAGAAGATTGGCAAACAAAGCAGTTGAGTGCTTTTGCTAAACATTGGATTTTGGACCACACCAAAATCCATACAGTAACTAAGAGAGGGATTTGTCTTTTCAAGAAATGGTGACTGCAGGGAGCTTAGAGAAGTAAAATCCCAAATACAAAACCCAATATATCATCACCTCTACCAGTGACAACAATTAGAGAAATCACTTAATGTGCTTAATGGTGGGACTCAAATAATTTAAACAACTGGTTCTCTGCCCTAATGATTTCTTCCAACAACCAATTCACCAAACTGCTCCGAAAGTTAACCACCGGTTCTCCCAAACTGGTGTGGACTGGCTGAATCCCACCACTGTCCATATCACCCTGGGGTTCTCAGGCCTGCTGGTGGAAGTTAGTTTATCTCTGCAGGGATGATGTTCCACAGGAGGGAAGGTCCTTCTTCTTGGTCCCACTAAACCAGGGGTCTCCATACCTGGCAGCTTTAAGACTTATGGACTTGAACTCCCAGAATTCCACAATGGCTGGCTGAGGAATCCTGGGAGTTGGGCCACAATCCTTATCGTTGCCAGGTAGGGAGACCTTTGCATGAGATGGATCTTCTTAATGACCGAGAGCTTACCCAGCCTTATAGCAATAGCGCTTAGATTTATATGCCGCTTCACAGTGCTTTACCGCCCTCTCTAAGCAGCCTCTTTTGCCCTCATTCCTGCAAATTGCATTTCCTTCATACGTGTGTGTGTGTGTGTGTGTGTGTGTGTGAGCAAGGGTGTGTGTACATATACAAGGAGCCACCCTATCTCCCTTCTCCCAAGTGAAGAGTGGTTCCTTCTCCCCTCCCACCCCCCACCCCCATCGAAGTAGTTGCAAGGGCACCCAGCCAAAATAGCATTTGCCACCTTCTCCTGGAGAAGCAGTGGTACAGATGTGTCATCATGCCGCAGGAACAATTTGTTTATTAAAAGAGGGATCTATTTTTGAAGTGCCATACAGCTCTCCACAACTCCCCATGTAGATGCTGTAACCGAACAGGTAACAGAAGGCAGGCTTTTTGCAAATAGGTATGGTGGTAAGGGGTTAAAGCCATGGGACTTGGTCTTCCTTTTTGGCCTTGAGGCTTTCGGGGGGATCCTAGAGTAGTGGTGGCTAACCTTTTGGGGGTCCTGTGTCAAAAATTGTGCACGCATGAGTGCGCACGCACTGGCGTGCCAGCACCCAGAATGCAATGTGTACGCCCCCATGACCCCTGCGCATGTGTACCCAATCTCCCCCATCACCACCACCCCACCACCCCTTTAGTTGCACTGGGCCTCCCAGCTGATTTTTTGGCCTCCCTGGTATTACAGGAAGTGACAAAACAGGCTTATTATTTGACCTGAAAACCTTGCGGAGGCTTTTTCCAAGCCTCTGGGAGGCTGAAAAAGGCCTCAAACCAGCAAAAAAAAAAAAATCAGCTGCAAGGCACACACATGTGCAGTGAGGGAAGTTTGCCTGTGGCTCACGTGTGCCATAGGTTCGCCATCACAGTCCTAGAAGCTGATTCCTGCTTTGCAAATCTGTTAAGAGGAGAGGAGAGAAGGTGAAGGAACATGGATTGGCCAAAGCTCAAAGAAGGAAAGTGGGGAAACCTAAAAATAGAAGCTGAAAAAGTAGAACAAATGAAATCCAGAACGATTGATCTGCCCAGCCAGTCTGATGAACACAGCCTCAGTGGCTTCTAAGTCATGAATGAAAGAAGGTTCAGAAGAATTTTATTGATTGATTGATTTGTATTCAGATCAGAGGGCATGTAGATGAATTTTTGGAGGAGTTGAAGATACTTTAGGCTTCTTCTCCAGACATTTTATATGAAGATGTCTCCTTAGAAGCTAAGGCATGTTTCTTCTCTGGATTCAGATGGCTTGAAAAGCTTAAATCCTCAGTTTAAATAATGTGCACCTCTAAACTGACTTGAAAGGATTTCCATGGTGGTAGAAAAGCTGCCTTGGATCATGCCGAGATTACATGTTGTTTCACGTCTGTCTATCAGGACATCTTTGTGTTGGCTAAGACTCCACTCAAAAGCCTCCCATATTTGTGCATCTAGAACAGCCTTTCTCAGTTTGGATAACTTTTAAGATGTGTGAAAGTCAACTCCCAGAATTCTAGCATGCAGGGCTGACCTTTACACGAGTTAAGGTTATCGTGGTTCAGAGAGACTGATTGAAATATAGATACTTAAGTCTAGGAAAAATTGCAAGGCCAATGAGGGAATTCTCAGGAAGATCAGCCAGGTTCCAAGTGGACAATATTCCAAGCAACACATTAGCTTTCAGACTACTGACATCCATGGGAGTGGAAATCACCCCTAAAAAAGGACAACACTTTTGAGTGTGCAGTTGTGAGCGCAATGGTGTCTTTTTGGACACACCCCATGGACACCACTGCTCCAAACAGATGCTAGTCAAGTGCATTTTGAGAAATTAGAAAAAGAACTGGTTGCAATTACCTGTTCCGACTTGAGGTTCTCACCAACCAGTGTCTGGAACTAGCAAGGTATGGCAAGGCTGGTGGGCATTTGACCCTTGCTGACCCTTCAGAGTTGATGGGAATGGTGGTGGAGCACCTAGTACAGGGAAGGTAACCCCACCTCATCCAAGTGTGTCCATCTCATTTTGTGTAACTCTCGTCTGTCTGTCTCTTTAGAATGACTCCTGGGGGAAGCAATACTCCTATGCGCTGTTCAAGGCTATGAGTCACATGCTATGTATCGGCTATGGACAGCAAGCCCCAGTGGGCATGTCTGACGTGTGGCTCACAATGTTAAGCATGATCGTTGGTGCCACGTGCTATGCTATGTTCATCGGCCACGCCACAGCTCTTATCCAGTCTCTGGATTCCTCACGGCGACAGTATCAGGAGAAGGTAAGTGGCTTCTTAGGTGGCTTTGGTGACAAGGTTCAGTCGCTGGATTACTCTAGGATCCAGGGAGCTGCTGAGAAGTGTTCCAGGGAGTGGATCCTTCTCACCAGTTGTCCCTTCTTTTCTTCACCCCAAGAACGATCAGAAAGGGAGTCTTCCAAAGCCCTTTTTCCAAGATAGCATGGAACAAACAGATGAAGTAACCCTAGTTAAGAACAGCATAGGAATATAGCCACAATCCCATCCCATGAATAAGGGCCACCATCTGTCTTTTTATTTTTTCCTCTTGTCAAGTAACTCTAGGCTACTTACAAAGATTATTATTATTTTTTGCAAAAACTATCCAAAGTGAAAAATTTTGCAGAAAATTGTCCAATGCTGCAAATGTGTTTGTATGATAGATACAAGAGATAGATGACAGATAGATGAGATGATAGATACATAGGTAGGTAGCCAGGTAGTTAGGTAGATGATAGATGGATGGACAGATGGATGGATGTGAGAGAGAAAGAGAGAGAGAGACTGAGGTGTAAATAGATGGATGGATGGATGGATAGATGATAGAAAGAGAGAGAGCGGTGTAGGTAGGTAGGTAGGTAGGTAGAAAGATAGATAGATAGATAGATAGATAGATAGATAGATAGATAGATGATGGATGGATGGATGAATGGATGGATGGATAGATGAGAGAGAGAGAGACAGAGGTATAAATAGATGGATGGATGGATGGATGGATGACACAGAGAAAGAGAGAGAGCAGTGTAGATAGATAGACAGACAGATAGATGATAGATAGATGATAGATGGATGGATGGACGAATGGATGGATGGATAGATGGATAGATGAGAGAGAGAGAGAGAGGTATAAATGGATGGATGGATGGATGGATGGATGGATGGATGGATGGATGGATGGATGGATGATAGAGAGAAAGAGAGAGAGCGGTATAGATAGATAGATAGATAGATAGATAGATAGATAGATAGATAGATAGATATAGATAGTGGATGGATAGATATGAGAGAGAGAAAGAAAGAGGACACTCCCAGGAAATATTTCTTTTTTTAAAATGCATTATCTTGTAAAGTCAGCATCATGGACACAATGCTGAATATATTCAATTTAAAAATAATTAGCTCAGTTCCCAATTAAACAGAACACTCTAAGAATAAGCAAAACACTCAATGTGCTACCAAATGTGAGCCATCCAGAAAACGCTCTTTTGTTCCTACATACATTTGCAGCAAAACTTGCCTGCAAACAACTCATGGAGGACTCATGTGCAACAAGGAAGGAAGAACCAAAGCAGGAGGAAGGGGAAGCCAAATTAACATGTTTGTTGTGTGTTTGTTTTATGTTGGCAATTATGAAATCCCCACTGCATTTTTTTTTTTACTGGCACCAAGCAGCCCAGATTCAAAGCTTAATGGAGTTCTTAACTTTGCTTGTCTGATGACTCCAAACTTGACAGTGCCAATCCCCCAATCCATTGATTGAGCAATGCCTAAATGGGGGAGCTGAAACTCCAAACCCAGCTTAGACATATACATTAAAAGAGAAGTATTGCAGTACCATTTGGCCATACCATTGACGTATTTTTTGTTATAGATGCTTAAAAAAATGTTTGGAAAACCTTGTGTGAACCAGTGAGAATGAATGCATTAAAATTCCCTGGGGGGTGATCAGATTTAGGTATGCACACAGTGCGTCCATGTTCCTCTGCTTTTTAAGGATGTATGCCTCCTTCGGTGGCCTGCCCAGCAGATATGTTTAGTTCCATCTGTTGGTTCCATCAAATTCAATTTGTGAAGATTTTTGTGTTTGAAGTCAAGCCAGTGTGTGTCCTTTTCTGTGGTCTGCCTTCAATATATATGTACAGAGAATATTTCCCCACACTCTTTTTCTGATTTCTCTTTCTCTGTTGGTTTCGGACTGCTTGTTGGAGGATGATAAGTGGGTAGAACTTAATTATGATCATGTGTGGGAGACAGAAAGAGAAAAAGAGACACTGGCATTTTCTTAAGCACAAGGGGGAAGCATATCTGAGAAACCAGCAGCAGAAAGAAAACATATGGAATGCCCGCTGGAACGAAATTAGCTAGAAATATTTGAATTGCAAAGGAGTCTTTTGGATAGAAAGGGACAAATGGATTTGAAAGACAAAGGTCACTCAAGTCCACATTCTGGACAGACAGGACCACTGGCTTGAAAGAGAGGTCAAAGAGGCCAACTATATTAAAATTAACAAATAAACAAGAGTTGGAAGGGACCTTGTAGGTCATCTAGTCCAATCCCACCCCCAAGCTGGAGACCCTACACCATTCCTGTCAGATGACAGTCCAATCTCTTCTTGAAAGTCTCAATTGATGGAGTTCCCATAACTTCCGAGGGCAACTTCTGTTCCATCGGTCGATTGCTCTCCCTGTCAGAAAATTTCTCCTTATTTCCAGTTGAATCTCTCCTTGTTCGGTTTCCAGCCAATATTCCTTGTCTGACCTTTGAGTGCCTTGGAAAACAGCTTGGCCTCCTGAGCTGTTGCAGCCCTTCAAATATTGGAAGACCGCTATCCTTTCTCCCCTGGTCCTTCTCTTTACTAGACCATCCAGGCCCAGTTCCTGCAACCGTTCATTGTATGTTTTAGCCTCCAGTCCCCTAATCCTCCTGGTTGCTCTTCTCTGCACTTTTTCTAGAGTCTCAACATCTTTTTTATAGTGTGGTAACCAAAACTGGATGCAGGACTCTTGGTGTGGTCTCACTCAGGCTTTATAGAGTGGTATTAGCAGGGGAGGGATTCAAATTTTTAATAACTGGTTCTGTGGGCGTGGCTTAGTTGGTGGGCATGGCTTGGTGGCCATGTGACTAGGTGGGCATGGCTTGATGGTCATGTTATTGGCTGGGCGTGGCCAACTCAATTCATTCACATCAAGGCACACATCTCCTCACCTGGCCTCTCATGACTGTGGGGATGCTGCAACAGTCGTAAGTGTGAAAAATGGTCATAAGTCACTTTTTTCAGTGCCATTGTAACTTTGAATGGTCACTCCACACAAGCAAAGTACCAACAAAGAAGGGAAAAAAAACTCCAGAGAAGTTCCTGAGACTGGAAGTCTAGTCCTGCCAAGAATGCAATAAA
The DNA here is from genome assembly GCA_033807585.1 of Hydrophis major. Lineage (NCBI taxonomy): Eukaryota > Metazoa > Chordata > Lepidosauria > Squamata > Elapidae > Hydrophis > Hydrophis major. Next base: position 4,323,815 of record CM066337.1, read on the forward strand.
GGTTAACGGAGAGGCAGTTTCTGTAAGCAACCCCAGAATGTTTCCTTCCTGCCTTCCTTACAGGATTAGACCAGTAATTTCTTCTAACAACCGGTTCTCCGAACTGCCTAGAATGTTAACTACTGGTTCTCGAGAATAGGTGCGAACCTGTAGAATCCCACCCCTGGGTATTAGTACCTCTAATGATGGACACATGTACCTCAACGCACAAAACGTTTAACTGCATGTCTTACAGAACAGCATCAAGCATTTATGTTCTCTAGTATGTATGTTCAAAGCAGCATCAAGCATGAACAGCCCTCTGTCAATGGAGGGGGAGGGATACAATACCACCTCTCTCCTGTTTGCAACACAGACCTTTCAGCAGAACCCATTGGTACTATTTAAGTGACCCCGAGGGCCCAGATAAACCTCCAAGTGGCCTCAAACAACTCTCTGAAAGAGTACTAATGACCAGAGGATTGCAAGCAATATGAATCCTCTACCATTCAATCAGAACCTGAAGAAGCTTCTCTTCAAGGAAAAACAAAGACAGTCCAGTTGCCTTTTGGAAAAGCACCTTTGGGGGACTTTTGAACGGAAGACGCCTTACGCCAAGCCAATTGATAGGTTGAAGTCTTCCCACTGTTGCATTTTATTGATTTATTTTTAATTCCACAAATGTGGTTCTGAGCTCTCATTGATGCAAATGACCAAACCTTAGTTTATCCCAGCTTAGACCTCACTCTAACAGTAATAGCTAAGCGTCTTTGTCTAACAGTTATAGTTTAAAAAGAAAAAGAAAAGATAATTATATTGTTGTTAATTTGGGGTGGAATTGGGTTTTTTTTCCTCTATTTTTTTAAAAAAATATGATTGTTTTAGCCCTTCAGCTACAGCTTTCATGCAGTTTCTAATTCTAAACAGCTGGTTTGGGGCCGTTTATTATAAAGGGGGGGGGGAGTGATGGATCAAAGGTGCAAGTAAATCGTTCACCAGCTCTGTTTGCTGCTGGGAGAATCCATTTTGCACCTCCAGACCAAGCTGAAAGGCAGTAAATTGCAGAGATTTGGTGCAGATCTCATTTCAAAGTCACTGTCTGAACCTGCTTCTTTTCAGCTTGAGTCTGTCCGTAAAAATGATGGATAGATGCCCTGTGGCACAGATGGAGGAGGGGTGGAAAGAGAAAGAGGCATGTGAGCAGAATTGAATGAAAGGCCATCACTACAACATCACTACTGGAGTAGATGACCTCCAAGGTCCCTTCCAGCTTCTATTTCTATTTCTATTCTATTTCATTCTCTTCCATTCCATTCTACTCTATTTCTATATTCTATTCTATTCTCTTTCTGAATTCTATTCTATTCTAGTCTACTCTAGTCTACTCTACTCTCTATTCCATTCCATTCCATTCCATTCTATTCTATTCTAAAATCTCTCCTATTATTCTCTTCTCTTCTAAATTCTCTACTCTAGTCTACTCTACTCTAGTCTACTCTATTCTACTCTAGTCTACTCTACTCTCTATTCCATTCCATTCCATTCCATTCCATTCTATTCTAAAATCTCTCCTCTTATTCTCTTCTCTTCCAAATTCTCTTTTCTAAATTCTGTACTCTACTACACACTACACTACACTACACTACACTATACTATTCTCCTCCTCTCTTCTCCTCTCCTCCTAGCACAGTTTCTGGGTGGATCCTTTTGGATTGTGTGAATGGTGATAGAGCATTCGAACATGGCTTCCCAACATCTCAGAGAAATAGATTTCTCCAAGGGGTTTACTGGGAGTGACACAGTCCTCGACTTACGATGCCAGTTGGAGCCAGAATTTCCACTGTTAAGCCAATCGGTTGTTAAGGGTATTGCATCGGATTGTACAACGCTTCCTGCCATGGGGGTTAAGGGAATCCCTGCCATTGTTAGTTAGGCAAATCATGTAGTCCTTAAGTGAATCCGGCTTCTCTCATTGATTTTGCTTGCTTGAAGCCCGCTGGGACAGTCGCAAAGGGTGACCACATGACAGTGCAACCATCGGAAATACATGCTGGTTGCTAATGGTTGGAATTTTCTTCTAAGTGTCTTTCCAAATGTGAAACGAAAAGGACATTGGTGATAATCTCCAGCCGTGTCCATTTTGGATTCTGGAATGGTGATATAAATAGCATGCCCTAAAGTTAGGTCAAAACCTGTCTTTTTTTTAAAAAAAAATGTTCTTGAGTACATCTTAAAACTTAACCTGTCTTGATGGATCCTGTTTTCTCCCCACACAGTACAAGCAAGTCGAACAATACATGTCTTTCCACAAACTTCCAGCTGAGATGCGCCAGAGAATCCATGACTACTATGAACATCGGTACCAGGGCAAAATGTTTGATGAGGAGAGCATCTTGGGAGAACTTAGTGAGCCCCTGAAAGAGGTAAGCACTATCAAGACAAAGGAAGCACAAAGTCAAAGGTACTGATAGAATATTTGTAGCTCAGGGTTGAATTCTGGGCTCCTTGGTGCTCTCTGACCTTGGTGGGGTTTTCTTGAGGACATTTCATGACCCAACTAGGTAACATGATCAGTGTTAAAGGGGGCACAGTTTATGAAATGGAGGAGGGGGGGGAGGGGGAGGAGGGGGGAAGAGGAGGAGGAGGAGATCGTTTGTGGACTCCTTGCTGCTCTCTGGCCTTGGTGGGTTTTTTTTTGAAGACGTTTCATGACCCAACTAGGTAACATCATCAATGCTAGAAGAGAGTGGGTTTTGTGGAGTGGAAGAGGAGGACTGTGAGGTCCTTGGTGCTCTTTGAGCTTGGTGGTTTTTTTGGAGAAGTTTCATAACCCAACTAGGTCACATCATCAGTGCTAAAGGGGGCACAGTTTATGGAAAGGAGGAGGAGGAGGAGGAGGAGGAGGAGGAGGAGGAGGAGGAGGAGGAGGAGGAGGAGGAGGAGGAGGAGGAGGAGGAGGAGGAGGAGGAGGAGGAGGAGATCGTTTGTGGGGTCCTTGGTGCTCTCTGAGCTTGGTGGTTTTTTTGCAGAAGTTTCATAACCCAACTAGGTCACATCATCAGTGCTAAAGGGGGCAGTTTATGGAAAGGAGGAGGAGGAGGAGGAGGAGGAGGAGGAGGAGGAGGAGGAGGAGGAGGAGGAGATTGTTTGTGGCGTTCTTGGTGCTCTCTGAGCTTGGTGGTTTTTTTGCAGAAGTTTCATGACCCAACTAGGTAACATCATCAGTGCTAAAGGGGGCACAGTTTATGGAAAGGAGGAGGAGGAGGAGGAGGAGGAGGAGGAGGAGGAGGAGGAGGAGGAGGAGGAGGAGGAGGAGGAGGAGGAGGAGGAGGAGGAGGAGGAGGAGGAGGAGGAGGAGGAGATTGTTTGTGGGGTCCTTGGTGCTCTCTGAGCTTGGTGGTTTTTTTGCAGAAGTTTCATGACCCAACTAGGTAACATCATCAGTGCTAAAGGGGGCAAAGTTTATGGAAAGGAGGAGGAGGAAGAGGAGGAGGAGGAGGAGGAGGAGGAGGAGGAGGAGGAGGAGGAGGAGGAGGAGATTGTTTGTGGGGTCCTTGGTGCTCTCTGAGCTTGGTGGGTTTTTTGCAGAAGTTTCATGACCCAACTAGGTAACATCATCAGTGCTAAAGGGGGCAAAGTTTATGGAAAGGAGGAGGAGGAAGAGGAGGAGGAGGAGAAGGAGGAGGAGGAGGAGGAGGAGGAGGAGATTGTTTGTGGGGTCCTTGGTGCTCTCTGAGCTTGGTGGTTTTTTTGCAGAAGTTCCATGACCCAACTAGGTCACATCATCAGTGCTAAAGGGGGCACAGTTTATGGAAAGGAGGAGGAGGAGGAGATGATCATCTGTGGGGTCCTTGGTGCTCTCTGAGCTTGCTGGTTTTCTTGAAGACATTTCTGATGATGATGTTACTTAGTTGGGTCATGAAACGTCTGAGAGAAAACCACCAACCTCAGAGAGCACGGAGGTCAAGGATGCTGAAAGAGCTTGGAACTGTCTAGGGCCTTAAACAATAGAGTTGCTCCCCCTATGAGAATAACAGATTAATCAACTGATATGTAATGTGTTCATGTTGATTAATCTACTGAATGGTGAAGCATGAATCTACAGGGTACAAGAAAGAAACTGAAAAGCACAGATGAAGATCAGTTTTTCACGCCTTCTATTATCTTGCTGGTAGAGAGAGAAGAGGTCAAGAAGCCCTGTTTAAACACTAGCTGGATACCCCGTGCTTCGCTACGAAACTATGTGGTAGGGCTTAGTTTTTGGGGGGGAAAAATTCTGCTTCTGCCTACAGGTATCCAACAGGATTCATCTGGCCAGCGTCCTGTCAGGGTGTGAGAGAGTTGAGGGCTGTTTGGAAACTCAAACAGGATTTGCTGCGTGAGCAAGCTACATCTCATCGTTAGGAAATTTCTCTTTCGTACTAGGCTGCTTTTGCCCTTGGTTACTTTCTAACCATTGTTTCTTGTCTTGCCTCTTGACTCTTTGGAAAATAATTTGAACCCCCTCGTCCTTGTAGGAGCTCCTCAAATATTGGGACACTGTTATCATGCCACCCTCGTCCTTTTTTTCACCAGACTAGACATACCCAACTCCTGGAATCATTCCTCATAGATATAGCCTCCAGCCCGCTAATCATTTGGATTTCTCTTTCTGCACTCTTTCTAACAATCCCCTCTTCTCCGTGCTAGTGTCTCAAATCTTGAAAGATTGTTGTCATGTCACCCCTAGTCCTTTTTTTTCTTTATATTATTAGACTCTAGTTCAATACCTGTGCTTCACTACGAAACTGTGTGGTAGGGCTTAGTTTTTGGGGAGGAAAATAAGAAAAAATAAATAATTCTGCCTCTGCCTACCATCCTCCATCGGTATTCATCTGGCTAGCATCCTGTCCGTGTGTGAGAGAGTTGAGGGCTGTTTGGAAACTCAAACAGGATTTGCTGTGTGAGCAAGGAGGAGACAGCCAGGAGCCTGCATGTGGCTTAGCTCAACTGTTCTGCACTAAAGCTGCATGGTGCTGTGAAACTGAAATTCAAATGGAAACTGAAACTGAAACTCCTCTGCTTGTGTTTTACCTTTGGAAGGGATTCCTTTTCAGGCGAGGAGGAGGAGTAGAACTCCTTAGCATTGGAGCATGTTAATAACAAGAATATAGGAAATACTGGTGCTCTGAGGGTCGTTTTGAAAAATCCTTTCTTAGGGAGCCCCTAGAAGCCAAGAGGAACATAGGTGCCCAATTTCCAAGTTTGTAGGCTTTACGATTCTGGAGATTTTGTGATGATGCGTGAGGGGTCTTTCCCGCCTCTCACAGGATGTTTCTGCTTCTGTTAGGAGATCATCAACTTTAACTGCAGGAAACTGGTGGCTTCCATGCCTCTATTCGCCAACGCCGACCCCAATTTTGTAACCTCCATGCTGACCAAGTTGCGTTTTGAGGTCTTCCAGCCAGGGGACTACATCATCCGAGAGGGCACCATTGGGAAGAAGATGTACTTCATCCAACATGGGGTGGTGAGTGTGCTCACCAAAGGCAACAAGGAGACCAAACTGGCCGATGGTTCCTACTTTGGAGGTACAGGAACACATTTCCCTCTCTCGGTTATATAGCCAAAAAACAAACAACAACAAAAAACAAAAAGTGGTGGATTCTTTTGTGTAGAGTTGATTGTCTGCTCTTAATGTTTTGTTGAATAATGGAATAACAGAATGACAGGGTTGGGAGAAACCTTGGCAGTCTTCTGGTCTAATGATCCCCTACTCAAGCAGGAAATACCATTGAGGACAAATGGTTGTCCAATCTTTTCCCAAACACCTCCAGGGCTGGAGCACCCAGAACTTCTGAAGGCAAGCTGTCCCACTGATTGCTCTAACTCTCAGGAAATTTCTCCTCAGTTTCTAGGTCAATCCCCTCTTCTCTGGGACAGCCCCTCAAATATTGGAAGACTGCTATTATGTCAACCGTAGACCTTCTTTTCATTAAGCCAGCCCAGGGTTCTGCAACCTGCGGCTCTGGAGCCACATGTGGCTCTTTCGACTCTCTGCTGTGGTTCCCTGTTGGCTGATCCCTCCACTAGCTGGGCCCTCCCTTCCCCGTCACTTCTCACCTGGCCTGAGAAGGTAAGGGTGATGGCAGAGGATGGAGACTCGCTCCATATTCCAGAGCAGGAGGCGACTGGGTGGGAGGGAGTGACATCGAGTTGACCACGCCCACTCCTGGCTCCTGGTGTTTTCTTTTCTGTGGGAAACAGGTTCAAATGCCTCTTTGAGTGTTTAAGGTTGCAGAGCCCTGAGCTAGACATACCCAATTCCTGTAACTGTTCTTCGTGTATTTTAGACTGCAGTCCCCTTGTCACCTTTGTTGCTCTTCTCTGCACTCTTTCTAGATCTTTCATTGAAGTTATCAGTGGTTGTGTGATTGAATCTCCCGATTTGTATGCTCCTAGCCTCTAAATGTAGCCAGCTACTACGTACTTCTATGACTACTACTAGATTGCTTGCCCTTGCTATGGACCCCTGAAAAGCCAGTTGTCCATACCACAAGACAGATGTCAAGGTGTCTCTTTTCTTCCAGAAATTTGCCTGCTGACTCGTGGCCGGCGCACAGCCAGTGTGAGAGCTGACACGTACTGCCGTCTCTACTCCCTTTCGGTGGACAATTTCAATGAAGTATTAGAGGAATATCCCATGATGAGAAGGGCCTTCGAAACAGTGGCACTGGATAGGCTGGACCGCATTGGTAAGTACGCACAGAGAGAGATTTGGTATTCAGAAGATACCAGGGACTGAATCAGAGATGGGATTCAGCCGGTTCGCATTGGTTCTACAGAACCGGTAGCAGAAATCCCATCTCTTCTCTGCCTCCTGAGTCCCAGCCGATCGGCTGGGTCTTCTTTGGTTGGTCTGCATAGGAGAAGGGAGCTGGAGAGCAGGTTAGTGGGATGGGGAGGGAATGGGATTTTGCAGTATCCTTCCCCTGCTACGCCCACCAAGCCACACCCACAGAACCAGTAGTAAAAAAAAATTGAATCCCACCACTGGACTGAATACTAGAGAATCATTTCTGTTATTGATGGTATGGTGTTGAAAGCCATCTATGGTTGAGGATCCCAGGTCTCCAAATGCTTCCTCCACCTCCGTTCTTTTCTTCTTCTTAAGCACAGATCAGATTAGGAGAGCATTAATGTGGCATCTTGGAACCTGTGAGATGCAGCAAGGGACATGAGTCCTGGGAAGGCTATGAAGAAACATTCTGCTACTTTTGGCTGAAGATCCACCGGGTCTTGCATCTTATTTCCAACCAAATGTTCCCAAGGAAGTTCATCAGCAGGGCTCAGGGGCTGTAGTCTTCTTCTGAGGACCTCCAACAATTATAATCAAATGATGTTGTCAGGATTCCAAGTAACATACCTGTAGCAAAAAAAAATCTGAGGCAGGCAGATTCCTCAAAGAATAGGTTTATTGGGTATGTAATATTGGCACAGGCTGGTGAAAACCAACTCTGATTATTTCCACAGTTTTCACCTAATTAAAAGTAAAAGTTTGTCACTTTCTCAAAACAGTCAGTCACATGGTCCAATCAGGATACTGTCCAGTCACTAGGTGACTCCAGTCCCCTCCTTCCGAGCACCTGCAGGAATGTCCTTGATTCCCAAGATAATTTTGTTTTGACTACAACTTCCCAACCATCTCTATTTCCTCCCCCCCCCTTGTCCCTGTTCTCCAATGTCTCAGCACTAAAGTCTCAAGATGGTCTCAGTCAGGCCAGCTTCAGGGTTGACAGATATATTGTAATCTGTAAACCTGTGGTTTTTGTACCCCTATTTTGATTTCCACTGGAAATGAATCTTCTGCAGAAGAGGAAGCTGACTGAGATGGGTGAGAAGAGCCACCCCTGGTTTCTTATGTGGTTGGTGGCTCCTCAAGACAGCTCCTCACTGTCCTCCTCCTTCCTTTCAGGTAAGAAGAACTCCATCCTTCTCCATAAGGTCCAACATGACCTCAACTCGGGTGTCTTCAACTACCAGGAGAACGAGATCATCCAACAAATTGTGCAGCATGACCGAGAAATGGCCCACTGTGCCCATAATGTTCAAGCGGCAGCGGCGGCAGCAGCATCGACTCCCACGCCTGTAATTTGGACCCCACTAATCCAAGCTCCTCTGCAGGCCGCCGCCGCCACCACTTCGGTAGCAATAGCGCTGACTCACCACCCACGCCTTCCCACAGCCATTTTCCGCCCTCCAGTCTCTGTTCTGGGCTCTCTGGGGCAGACGCAAAGCCAGACTCCGAGGCGCTTACGGAAGCTCCATTCCTTGGTGTCTTCTGCCGGACCTTCCATCGTGGGTTCCCCATCAAGCACGCCATCCCAACAGCACACGCCAGGAGTGGAGACCCTTTCCTCCTCCTCCTTCCAGATCCAGCAGTTGGCTGGGTTTACCGCATCAGCCACCCTGGGTCAGTTGCACCGGTCCTTGGCCAGCTCTCCATCTGCTGGATCAACGCAGCAAAACCTGGGCAGCCCAACATCTACCGGACTGGAGCAGCTGTGTCCTGGGCCTCTGGATTTGACAGAAGGGGCTGCTCGGCAGCAGGCTTCAGATACCAGCTTTGGCCCATTCCAGAAGGCTCCCCCGAGTTCTCCACCAGCCACTGCCCCCTCTTCGTTCCCTCAACTCTCTTCAAATTCCCCCGTTAGTCCTTGCAGCCACTTGCAACCTACGGGCAGGCCCCATTCCACGGGGCAGCTGTTGCAGCTCTCAGGAACTGGAGGAACCAACCACTTCCAGTTGCCCCCTTCATCCAGTTCTCCCTCCTCTGGCTTACGCCAGCTGTCCCAGGCCTCGGGAGGCCCCCCTCCTGCCTCCGGCCCCACCCAGCCAAGTGCATTAGGCCCTTCCGCTGAGACAGCCACTGTTGCTCAGTTGCACCAGGAACGGTCCCCCTTCGCTTCTCTGTCTCCCCCAAAGCCCTGTCCTGTACCCCAACCCTTGCACTCCCTACCATCAGGCCTTAGCCCTCCCAGTCAAAGCCTGCCCCCCAGGACTTTCCAGTGCAGCCCGTCGGGGGTGCTGGGTTCTCAAGGCTCTTTGCTCCTGCCTCAGACCTCCAGCCCACCTGCCCAGGTGCTCCAGCCCCGGAATCGGCCACTGGTTTTGCCAGGACGATTAAGCCAGGACCTCAAGTTGATATCCGCCTCCCAACCGTCTCTTCCCCACGAAGCAGTGCAGACTTCAAGCCCACAATCCTCCTCCCGGGAGTCCGTTTCTAGCTTCTCCTCGTTCTCCGGAGGAGGCAAAGGCAGTGACATCGGGGGAGGCCCCAGACCTCTGGGGAAGCCATATAGTTCGGGGCCAGGACGGGTCACTCTACCACGCCAGACATCCTCAGGTTCTCTGCCCCAACCCCCTGCATTTGCCATTTCCTCCTCTCTGCCCATTGCCGCAAGGAAAGGATCTCTACAGCTGAGTGGGGAACAAGAGCCCACCCGCTCAAAACTGCCTTCCAACTTGTGAGAGGCTCCTTCCTCCCACCCACCCCCCCACCCTCTGGCCCGGCCCCCTGTCCTCCCCTTTCCTGGAGCCCCCTTTCTTTCATTTTCTGCTTTTCAGGTCCCAACACACGTCGATGCGCCTTGGTTTCCCTCCTTCCGTTTCTTTGAGTTTAACGACGAGATAAAAATAAGAACAAGGGCGATATCACACACACACATACACAAGATAACCAGGTATTCTTAGAGCTATAGATTTTCAGTCACTTTCTTTTATAGAATATTTTACTACATGGAGAAAGAGGTTGGAAAAAAAAAAAAAAGGCACCAGGTCGATGCAGAACGATAACATGGAACTCACGACTTCTTTCGCTTCCTGCTAACAAAATTGTTTTTCCAATGGAGAGATTCCACCCCAAGATTGGCATTCAAGGGCCTTTACTCGGTAGGGACATCCTCCTTTTCCTCATTACAATCTGGAGTATTTCAGCCTTTGGGGTTGGACCCACCCAGGTTCTCAACTAAGGAAGCTTCAGGTGGAGATTCTCAATCATCCAGGTCATGGTTGTCCCAAAAGTGTGTTTTTTGTTTTTTTGTTTTTTTTTTCCAAAAGGCAGTTAGACCTTCTGGGTTTTTCTTTGAAGACATTTTCGCTCCTCATCCAAGAAGCTTCTTCAGCTTTGACCTGATAGTGAGGAATGGAAGAATTTCCTCAGGGTGATACAGACAAACCTCCAAGTGGCCTCAACAACTCTAAAATGGTTGCAAATGACCAGCTCTCTGCAAGGAATATAAATCCTTCTATCCCTCACCATCCAGTCAAGAGCTTCTTGGATGAGAAGCGAAATGTCTTCAAAGAAAAACCAGAAAGTCCACTTGCCTCTTGGGGGGGGGGGGAAAGGCCCATTTGGGACTTCTAGAAGAAATCTTGATACAAAATAAGGACGAGAAGACAAATGGGATTTCCTTCTTCTCTTGAGGGACGTGAAGTTGATTCAACCAAACTTTGAAGCGGTTGTGGAAATAAAATATACCTCCAGGTTCCTATCAGGAATGATGCATTTTAGTTGGGAAGATCTAAAGTCCTGATCTACATTCCAACGCCCCCCAACCGTAAAGGTGCACAGATGTGGTACTTTCCAGTTCCTTTGGGGAGCATCTGTTTTTCTCTTCTGCAATGCAAGTGGGAACTACGGTTTAGCTGAAAAATGAGTATAATCCTTCTCTCTTCCTGCCTTTTTTTGCTGAAAATGACACTTCCCTTCACACAAGAGGAAAAAAAAAATCAGCATATTCAGCTGCTCCAAACATTCAGAGCTTCCAATGTTTGGAGACAAGGGAAGTCCTTTAAAATCCAGAAGGGGATTTAAATACAGGTAGTCCTCAAATTACGACCAATTGTTCAACAGCCCTGAAAAGAGCGGTTTACAGCCGATTCTTGCAGCATCCCCAGGGGTCAGGTGATCTAAATTCAAGCTCTTGGCAACAGGCATGTATTTACAATGGTTGCCAAGGACCGGTGGTGGTATTCTATTGGTTCAGCCTGGTTCACAGTAGTAAAAAAATCAACCGGTAGTAAAAAAAATCTACCAGGTCAGCCGAAGTGGTTTTCCTTTCCTTTCCTTTCCTTTCCTTTCCTTTCCTTTCCTTTCCTTTCCTTTCCTTTCCTTTCCTTTCCTTTCCTTTCCTTTCCTTTCCTTTCCTTTCCTTTCCTTTCCTACTGTTTCCTTTCCTTTCCTTTCCTTTCCTTTCCTACTGTTTCCTTTCCTTTCCTTTCCTTTCCTTTCCTTTCCTTTCCTTTCCTTTCCTTTCCTTTCCTTTCCTTTCCTTTCCTACTGTTTCCTTTCCTTTCCTTTCCTATCCTACTGTTTCTTTTCCTTTCCTTTCCTTTCCTTTCTTTTCCTACTGTTTCCTTTCCTTTCCTTCCTTCCTTTCCTTTCCTTTTTTTTTCTTTCTTTCTTTCTTTCTTTCTTTCTTTCTTTCTTTCTTTCTTTCTTTCTTTCTTTCTTTTTTTTTTCTTTTTTTCCTCCCAACGATCAGCTGTTCTGACAATCAATTGTGCCAGGATCCCCCTCACTGCCTTACTGCTTCGCCCAGGCGGCTTCCCTGAGGCCTAGAAGGCCAAAAAAATGGGACACGGGGTGGGGGTGGGGGGCTGCACAAAAAAAGAAGCCATACCCACCCAGTCACATGGGCACGCCCACCTAGCCCTGCCCACCTAGCCACGCCCACAGAACTGGCTGTAAAAATAATTGCATCCCACCCCTGCCAAGGACGACGGGCGTCCGTAGCTTCACCGTGGTCACAAATTGGGTGCAACTCACTTAACAACTGCCTCACTTAGCAGTGGGAATTCTGCCCCCCCCCCATTGTGGTTGTATGTTGAGGATCACCTGTGAAGAGGTTCTCTTTTTTAAAAATTGGGGATTTTGATCCATGTGGCATTTCCCTCTCTTTTCCTGTATGAGCTGGTCCAGGTAAGTCCTCATTTGTTGAGTGACCATTCAACAAAGTTACAATGGCACTGAAAAAAATGACTTGGGACCGTTTTTCACATTTATGACCATGGCAGCAACCCCATGGCCCCTGATCAAAATTCCGATGATGGGCAACTGATTCACATTTATGACAGTTGTAGTGTCCCTGGCTTACGTGATCCCCCTTTTGCGACCTCAATGGGGGGAAGCTGGATTCATGTTGCTTACTATATCAGCTGCAATGCTTCACTTAACAACAGAGGCAAGGAAGGTCATTATATGGAGGGGGGGTGGCAAAACTCGCTTCACCAATGTCTCACTGAACAACGGAAAATTTGGGCTCCTTTGCAGCCGAAAGCCAAGGGCCATCAAGACAAAAATGCATTTTTTTCCTTCTTCTCAAAGGTCCAGCAAAAGAGAAATATTTTCTCCTTCTTCCTACCAGCATTCTTCCTGTTGTTGTTTTTGTCAATCGGTGCTGGGATTCAGATGGGATTCAGCTGGTTCTGACCGGTTCTAGAGAACCGGTAGTGGAAATTTTGAATAGTTCAGAGAACCGGCAAATTCCACCTCCTGACTGGCTCTGCCAACCCCATCGATTCTCCGCCTCCCATTAAGTCCCAGTTGATCGGCTGAGTCTTCTTTGGTTGCCCTGCAAAGGGAGAACGGAGCTGGAAAGCAGGTTAGTGGGGTGGGGAGGGAATGGGGATTTTACAGTAACCTTCCCCTGCCACGCCCACCAAGCCACGCCCACAGAACCGGTAGTAAAAAAAATGTTGAATCCCACCACTGTGCTGACTGCAGCAATTTCTCCAATTAAGTTATAGAACGGGGAGTGGAGCACGAGCAGAGCCACCTCCCCCATTAATCCATCCAGATTGCAGATTCTGCTGCCATTTGGCTGTTTTACAGAAGCCCAGAAAAGCTGATTTTGTATATAATTTCACCTAGCGGTCAATTCATCAGCCACATAAACATACACAGCAATTCGTTTAATGACCACTCAAAGCTACAAGGGCACCGAAACAAAGGGGCTTCTGACTGCTTTTCACACATGCGACCGTTGTAGCATCCCCACGATCATGTGATCAAAATTCAAGTGCTTGGCAATTGATTCCTATTTATGACGGCTGCATTCTAATCCCCTTTTGTGACCATCCTACCAGCCAAGTCAACGGGTTTACTAACTTATCCACGACAGCAATTCACTTAACAAATGGGGGCCAATTAACTCACTTCACAAATGTCTCACTTCATGGCACAAATGTTGGGCTCCATTGTGGTTGTAAGTTGAAGACTACCTGTTCCGAGGGAGAGCATTGTTGAAAGCATTGGTAAGGTTTGGAACGCAGCAGCCTGAAAAAAAACCCGGGCTACCTTGATTGTGTAGCCAGTGTGCTGGTTTTTAACATGGTGTGTATGTTTATGTGTGTGTGCGTGTGTGTAATCTTCACTGCTTCTAAGCAACATCCGAAATTGAAACACTGTTCCTTTTCATCCAGTTGGTGTTACAAAGTTGACCGCAGTTTCCATTTGATCTCACAGAATGTCAAACCACAATCAACCATTCTGGCCAACTTCACCGAGAAGGCCAGATAATTTTGGCCTGGTCATTGAACAAAACCAGCTAAGGAGTAAAACAGGGGTCCCCAAACTTGGCAACTTTAAGACTTGTGGACTTCAACTCCCAGAATTCTCCAGCAGCTATTCTGGGATTTGAAGTCCACAAGTCTTAAAGTTGCCAAGTTTGGAGACCTCTGGACTAAAAGGACGGTGGTATAATTTGGTTTCTTAAGCACCCGTCTTCTGGGGGACTGGAAAGTTGAGCGGTCCTTTCACAGGTCGATTTTTGCAGCCAAAACAGCAACACTGTTTCTCTGTCCCCCCCGCCCCCAGTTCCAAGCATTTTCATTTTGGTTCGTATGTATGATGGGTCCTGATGTCATAGGATCCCCTTTTCACAAGCCATGGGGAAGCCAGTTCCATCGAACAACCTGGTTGCTAACTTACCAATGGCGGCAATTCCCTTAACAACCTTGGTGAGAAAGATGGGGGCAAAACTCCCTTAGCCCGTGTCTCACGTAACACAGAAATGTTGGGCTCATCTGTGTTCGTAAGTGGAATTCTACGGGTTCAGCCTGGTTTAACCGAACTGGTAGCTCTGAAGATCACTGGAGAGGGAACCAGTTTACTCCAACAATCTTCTGTTGTTTTTGGCCTGCCCGCTTACCTGGGCTCTAGGCTGTCCTTTATTTCCTGCTTTTTCGACCACAGGTGCTTTGCACAGCAGGAGATGATTTTTTAAGTGATGTGCACACCACGCAGCGCATGTTTGGTGCACAAAGCACACCCTTGCCGAAGCGGTTATTACACCGGTTGAATCTCACCCCTGGTCATAAGTTGTACATGTCTAAGGAAGTTGATCAGCTCCTCCGGGACAAAGGAAAATCAAAAGTTAGAAAAGCAATTTGCAAAAAGCTGGATGAGATACACCACTGCACCTAAGGAATCGCCACTGCATTACGAAATGACACCGTGCGGCCCTCATACATTCCAAAACCCTTTGAAAAGCTGAGACCTGAAAGTCATTTTTATGATGTCACAGTTGTGCGAATCTTACCCTAGGCCATTTTTTTTAAAACGAGACACTTAAATGTGTCCTATGATGTGAGCAATAACACACAAACGTTCCTCCAAAGCTGAACTAACTTATAAGTTTCCTGCGAGACCCACAGCCTCTTCCCAAGGGACTTGGGAGCCGAAGATACCGATCCATGATAGATAAACCAGGGTTTCTCCACCTGAGCAACATTACGATGGGTGGACTTCCAACTGCCAGAATTCCCCAGCCAGCATGGGAGTTGAAGTCCACCCATCATAACGTCGGCGAGGTGGAGAAATATTGGATAAGCCAAGCAAGTAGGCAGCTAGCTTTACCCAAGCTGTGATTTCATCACTTTGTATCAATCCATGTCCATCCCTTTTTCTTCCCCACCTTCTTTCGCCTTTCCAATCCTTTCCCCATGATGCTGGGAATCTGGCTAGCTCCTTAAGAAAAAGAAATAAGAAAAAATGAGCCATTGTCACTTGGAAGTCCTACTCTTCTAACTCCTGAGCCCTGTTATTCTGAGTTTTCTGCTGCTGCAGAGCGAGAATCGGCAATTGAAGGGAAAGCAAGGATCCTTCACAAGCGTGCCAAGATCCATACGGGGACAATAGCACTGATTCTTTTGGCAACCCTGGGCTTTCTCTAAATACGTCACTCCATTTTATACCAAAATAGTATTGGAAGGGTCTGTCTGGGTTTGTTTGTTTGTTTGTTTTGCACAAAAGAGAAAAAGAAAAAAAAAAAACTCCTTCAAAGACAAGAAGAAATCGACTCTTAATATGTGCCTCTTAATCTTCGAATGTTTGCCCCGAGAATATAGCTAGCTTCTCTTGCTTTAAGTGCTTTTGCTAGGTGGGAACTGAAATGTAAATTAAGCTTTGGTCTTCCTTCAAGGTTTAAGAGTATTCTAGGGAGAGGGAGATCTTTTTCTAATAAAAGTACGAATGAAAGAGCTTCAGGTGTGTATGTGTGTGTGTGTGTCTATCCGTACATAGATGTATACATTCAGTTTTGCAGTTACTAAGATTGTCGGACAAGCAGGTACAAAAACAGCCAGGGAAGGGATTGAAGCCTGGGAAATGGGCCCCTCGTCAGTCAACAGGAGTGCTGATTTACTACCAGCTTAAGTACTGAGGAAGCGCTCGGCCACACAAGCTAATGACAGCCAATGACTTAATAGCCAGCCATCAGCCCACCCCAATCAACATCTAAAAAGCTACATCTAACAGGCACCACATAAATGCCACACACAGAACAGTACATATTCTGCTCAAGAGAATCTCTCTAAAGATGGGCTCCAGGACGAGTCCGAAAGCTCGGAAGACTAATCCTCTGGTTCCAGTGACCAACCCAAATTGGACTGTGCATAGATGTATCAATAGTAATAGCAATAGCGTTTAGATTTATATAATGCTTTATAGTGCTTTACAGCACTCAATGGGTGATTTACAGCCTCTTGCCCCCAACAATCTGTGTCTTTGTTTTATTGACCTCGGAGGGATGGAAGGCTGAGTCAACCTTGAGCGGTCAGGATCGAACTCCTGGCTGTGGACAGAGTTTGCGTGTAATGCTGCACTTTAACCACTGTGCCACCAGTAGTTCTGTATTTATGGGCGTGTGTATAAAACTTCCACCAACTTTGGCTTGGCTTGAAGGAGTCCTAAACAACAATGCTATCTGGCTGTGTGGACTGAATCTGGAAAGTGATGAAGTAGATTCCATGTGGGTGACCTTGGTCCTGTCACTCTCTCGCTCCGCCTCATCTACCTCACAGAATTGGTGTGAGAAGAACATTAAGCCTAACCCTGATGAACTATAATTCTATCTCTCCTGTATTGAAACTCTTTCTGAGCAGCTGGAATAGCAATCTGTCTCCCATAAAAACACAAGTTGATAAGCCAGCAGCTTGTGCACGCCTGTTGGTAATATTTCTGTCCCTGTACATAGCCGGTGCTTCACAATTTCACACAACCACACCGTTATGGAGTGGGAAGGACCAAGTCTCCATCCCTTGTTGAAAAATCACAAGAGGTGCTTACTTGTTCAGTCTTTTCCCAGGGATTTGTGCACACTTCTTGCTAATATTTCTATCCCTGTAAATAGCTGATCTTCAGGATTACAATTTCACAGTTATACACTTGGGAGGGACCAACTTTCCACCCTGTGCCAGAAAGCCATGAAAAGGGCTTGTTAAACCTCTTCCTGGGGACCTCCAAGGAAGGAGAATCCATCAATTCCACACTTCTTCTTCTTCTTCTGCCATACCCATCATTGGACATTGGCGATCAGGTTGGTGATCCTATTTTGATCAACATGAAAAAGAGCTGTGGAGTTTTGTCCAAACCAGTCCCTTAGATTTTGAAGCCATGATGTTCTTCTTCTGCCTGGATCTTCGTTTGCCTTCAATCTTTCCTTGGAGGATGAAGTGAAGGAGGCTGTACTTTTCCCGGGTGTCGCATCCCATATCCGAAATATTCTAACGTTCGCTTTTTTATGGCTTTGGTGATTTCCCTTGGCTTTCCGAGGCAGCTTATTCCACACAGAGACATCTCAACTCTTAGCTTGATTTCCCAGATTCCCTTTCCCACGTTCCATTCAGTAACATATCCATCCTAAACAGCTTTTGATTTACTGAGTTACAATGCTCTTCTGCATTAGATGGAGACTGCAGATGGATTCTCTGCCTTCTTAGTAGGAACACATAGACCAGGAGTTTTCTTCCCTTCCTCCTTTCCAAATATGGTTCTCACTGATGCCCTCATTGGGAAAGGGGTTCTTTCCCCTGCCCAATTACTCTTGTCCTGCCATTCTCCAATTTAGTTTCCGGGGATGCCATTTCCACAATTGAGCAGCACTGCAGCTGCTTCCCTTCTGCACAAAGCAAGCAGGGATTTCCCCGAAGTGACCTGTTGTTTCTGTCTCCTGGCATGACGGATGCCACTTCAAAGTGGAGCTGCAGCCCAGGAGCTGTCGCAGCTCCATGGCAACAGTAAGAGGTGATAAGCAGGCCAGATTTTTGTAACTACTTCAGGCACTGGGCATTAAATTGTCCAAGGGATTCTTGCGCACGTTGAAAGAAAAAAAACATGTTTGCACAAAGTTATTTTTAAGAACTTACAATCCAGCAAGAGAGGAAAGCAAGATAAGAATAAAACAAAAAAGGCAAGGTGCTAATATGGTAGGAGAACCAATATGATTAGAGCTGGAAGGGACCTTGAGGTCTTCTAGTCCAGCCCCTGCTTAAGCAGGAAATCTCATACCATTTCAGACAAATAGCTGTCTAATCTCTTCTTGAAAACTTCCAGTGTTGGAGCATTCACAATTTCTGGAGGCAAGTGGGGTTCCACTGATTGATTGTTCTCACTGTCAGGAAATGTCTCCTTAGATCTAGGTTGCTTCTCCCCTTGATGACTTTGCACCCGTAGCTTCTTGAGCCAAAACCTATTGGATCGCAAAGGTGGAATCTGCCTACTGATAATTCCTCTCTCCTGCTTGGAGTGCCAATTCAGGCGCCCGAACTGCACACATTATCATTGCAGCCACGAGGGGGCACAAACGTCTTTCCAAAAAGGACAGTGTTGGATTTAGTAACAAGCGGGGAGATCCCAGTGGGTGCCCTGTTTTTCTTTATATGCTGGCTCTCTGCCCAGGTATGTGCTTCTCCACCTCTTCCCCCTAACCCCTCCGTTCTGACCGCTGCATTTTGAATAGCCAAGGGAGATGGGTTTTGCACCAAAACGAAAAAAAGAAAAAGCGGAGCACTTAAAATACTAGTTGCTGTGACAACACAGCAGAGGATGGAGCCTCAGCTAAGGCTTAACAGCTGGGAGACCAGGGCTAATTAAATAACAGCCTGACTTAGATGAGAGATGAGCCATGTCCAAATCAGCAAACTTCAGATTGTTGTGACCTGGACTCCTCTCCTTGTTTCTCTCTCCCTTTCCTTTCCTTCTCCCTTTCCTCTTTCCCTCCTTTCCTTTCCTTTCCTTCTCCCTTTCTCTTTCCCTCCTTTCCTTTCCTTCTCCCTTTCTTTCCCTCCTTTCCTTCTCCCTCTTTCCTTCCACTTCTCCCTTTCCTTTTCCTTCTTCCTTTCCCTCATCTCCTTCTCCCTCCCTCCCTCCTTCCTTCCTTTTTCCTTTCCTTCTCCCTTTCCCTTTCCCTCCTTTCCTTTCCTACTCCCTTTCTCTTTCCTTCCTTTCTTTCTACTTCTCCCTTTCCCTTTCCTTCCTTTCCTTCTCCCTTTCTCTTTCCTTCCACTTCTCCCTTTCCTTTTCCTTCTCCCTTTCCTTTTCCTTCTCCCTTTCCCTCATTTCCTTCTCCCTTTCCCTCATTTCCTTCTCCCTTTCTCTTTTCCTCTCCTCTCCTCTCCATTAAGCTGGTGGTTTAGTGCCCACCTGTAGGGCCACAGCCAAATAAGGTGATGGGATCCTGGGCAAAATAGACTGAAGGTGAAGGCATTTTGTTGTTGTTGTTGTTGTTGTTGGAGCGGTTTCAAGTGAAAAGAGAGCTTCATCTTGTAGAAGGCTCATTGTTGGTTCCAGCCGAGTCTTCCGTGGTACTGAAAGGTCCCTAATTTCTAGCAAGGTGATTAGTTTTTACAACATACATCTTCATGCAAGACGACACGACACCCTACCACATTGGGATAACTTGGCCTGAGAATACTTACCTTGAGTTCAGGATGTCTCCGGTCCCCTTTTGTGGCATCCTCAGAAGTCAGAAGGCTCTTTGAAGAGCAAGGGGGAAACCTTGGAAAGCCACTGCTGTCAGCACAGATCGATTTTCCCCAAGGCAGCATCTTCCGTGTTGGTTAGCCTTCGATTCCCAAACTTAACTGACCAAGATAATGGTTGAAACCCTACTTAAATTGGATTCCTTTCGCCCTAAAAACCAAAGAATCTGGACTAACATTCAGAAATAACTTGTGATCCTTCTTGATTCATCACTCTGGTTTCAGAATTCAGACAAACGATAATGAGAAGCAGCCCTTTTCGGAGTTTGTGGCCAGTTTTCGAAGAGCTTTGACCAGAAGTATTCAAGCACCATCAATTTCACAGATTACTGAAGGCCACGTCCTTTTTATTCCCTTAAGCCTCCCTCCCACCCCTGGAAATTTAGGAGAACATATTTTATTAGAAAACACTTGAGTTTTCCTCCATTTTTTAATGCAAAAAATCTCCCTATAACAACGCTTGTTCTCAATAGAAAAGAATGATTTGTAACTCACGGTTCAAACTGAGCAGCTTGGTTGTTAGCTTGCAGACATTTTATTACCCAACTAGATAGCATATCAGTGTGTGGGTCTGGGTATAAGCATTTATATATCGTGCACAAAAGTTAAAAAAAAAAAAAACACAAGAAGAAAATGAAAGAATAATACATCCCCTCTAGTAGCCCAGATTCAAAGAACTAGGGATTAACACCAGACAAGCTATTAGAGAGAAAACAATACCTTAATCAAGGAGCTTATTAAGAAAAAAAACCCATAACCCTACCAACAGAGGCAGGGTAAGCTACTGTAATAAACTGGGAACAAATCTTACACACTAATCGCACAGATGATGTTACCTATTCGGGCCATGAAATATCTGCAAGCAACCAAGCTCAGAGCACCAAAAATTCAAAACCTTTTTCTATCAACTTCGAGAAAATCACTTGAGTTATATAAACCTAGGGATTCATTGATCTTCGAGGGTGCATGTGTGATTTCTGAAACTGACTTAAAACTATCTGTATTCCTTATGAAACCCTTGCAATTGTTAATAACGATTCGCATACATCGTATCCATTTGAAAGAGAGTTATGATCCTGTCACTCATAGCAGCAGCTCTAAACTAAGATACTTACACACCCTGATCGCCTCATAGCAGGTGGGGCTGCTAAAATGGGAAGGCAAACTATTAAAACCAACCAACAAAAACTCTTGACAAAATTGGAACCGGGTTTAGATTTTTAAAAAAAAGTGTATTGGATATCCAATACCAAATAATAAACATGACAGTATTAAAAATGTAGAGTATACAACAAATACTACAGAAAAATAATGTACAGAAAGGTAGAAGTTTACAGCAGTCTTCAGAATTCTCCGACATCAGAACTGTAAAGCAATTTATAGGAGTCTCTTCTGCCCCCCCCTTGCCTTCCTGCCCCCCTCCCCATCCCACCGTCTTATTCAAGTGGAGGAAACTGCACAGAGCAGCCATGAGGCTACAAGATACACAATGTCGCAAATTTAAAATCACAAGATATGTAAAAAAAACAGTGTTAAAATGTAAAAAGTGCAATACATATTATACACTGGCTTGAATAAATGCTTTCTTGTCATTTTTTGATTCACCCTTTAAAAAACCAACTCCGAACAGTTGCTTTATTATTAAAAAATATTCCCCACCCTTATTCCACCCCCTCCCCAGACTCATGGCGGTATCAACAACCGTCTCGATGTTCTACGAAAGTAGCAATATAGTATAATACAACAAGAACCCACCGATGGGAGGAATACTGAATGTACAAGATGATGTCTCTTTGGGTCTAGTGAGAGAGAGAGAAAGGCACACACCTGGGGAAGCATAGTGTGCGCACCAACTAGATTCACTGGATGCGGCGAGAGCTCCAAAGATAGAAAAGACTTCATACTCTCGGCTATGAAAAAGGATCTGTACAATGACAGATGGTCATACAAAACACTTTTAGCCACAAGATGACCCAGATAATGTCATCTGCCTTTTACCTGCCTGTCTTGCCTTTCCACCAAAGGGCAGAGCCAATTACTGTCATTCACCCTGATGGACACACAACTTCAGGTCACGCCCTGCGGTTCGATTCGGAAAAGTTCAACATCTGTACACATTTGGGTGTTTTTAACGTCCTCTTTTAACACCTTCTAATGAGGCAAAAGAGTCTTTAAAAAGATGCTTCTGTGGGTTTATGAGGTTGGGGGAAGTGGGGGCAGACTTCCCTTCTAATACAGAAACTCTCTCCAACCTCCAAAAATGCATACAGAAGACATCTAGATGGAGGTCAAGGTGTGAATCTTTCCACTCCTTGGATTTAACTAAAAACTGCTCACCTTTTTAAAAAATGTATTAATTGCTCCACCTCCAAGCAAATAGGAGGATCACATTAACTCACTAGACTGAAAAGACATAGTGGACAAAAATTTACACCCTAACCGTAAACAACATGAATTGCCTCTGAGGGTTACTGTTGGAAGACAGAGCACTAAGGTGGTTTACTTTGAGTTTTCATGGCACTTCTTATTATATAATTGCAAAAACATTCTTTTAAAAAATAGATGGCTTGTTTGGATTCAGCGTGGCAGTTCTTAACGCTCATGCTAGACAGGGGCTAATCAGAATGAATTAGTTTCAGCTCATGGGTGCAAACAAAGGCTGAGCTGGAAGGGAAGGAAGGAAAAAAAACGTGGGAAAAAATGATAAATGGGATGGACAGAGAGACGGAGGAAGGGTGATGTAGCTCTCTTCTTACCTGCTCCTAAAAATAAATTCTTCTCTGTACAACTGGAGATAACATAAGCCAACTTGAATTGCTAGCAACATGCAACCTAAGCTTTGATCATATAGGAAGTTAAAATAACTTACAAAATCTTTAACTGATGCCATCCTATCAAAATCTTGTTATCACTGGACTTGGAACAACAGCAATAGCACTTAGACTTACATACTGCTTCATAGTGCTTTACAGTCCTAAGTGGTTTACAGTGTCAGCCTCTTGGCCACAACAATCTGGATTCTCATTTTACCGACCTTGGAAGGATGGAAGGCTGAGTCAACCTGGAGCTGGTCAGGATCGAACTGCTGGCAGTAGACAGAATTAGGCTGCAATGCTGCATTCTAATCACTGCACCACCACGGCTCCAATATCACTTGGACCAATTATGTTGGTTGCAATAAAAAGAAAACCAAAGCCTTCCATTTTTCAATCTCTTTTTAAGCTAGCATGAGATACCCAATGCTGTTATTATTATTATTTTTTAAAAAACAAATATTACTTTTTTTAGCATGTTTATCATAGAAGATGGCAGAGAGCAGTATGAGTATGGGCAGCAAACACAAAGAGAAAATGCAATTTTACCAGTTTATTAGGAATTTATTCATCTCTCCCAACCCACTCCTTTCTTCTACTGGCTCGGGCAGCACCTGAGTCACAAACATACACACCTACATTTCCTCCCTCTCTCCTGCAAAGTTAATTTGTTTTGATTGTAGTACAACACAATCAAACTTTGAAGATGATCTAGAGCTACATAAGAGTCTTATTCCAAATACTTAAGCATACAATGATCAAGTATAAGCCAAGTGTGAGCCATAGCTTATGTCTGATCTTTGGATGCTAAAGTATCTGGAATAAAGCTCCCACTTCAACGCAAATATCCAGAAGGACACAACTCTTGAAATCAAACATTCAAACAATAAGAGCTGTGTTGCTAAAATACATTGTGGTATCTGAGTTTAAAGGACCCAACATTTATGAGAGGATTTTGTTGAATGCAATTCCCTTTACAATTGGCAAGAAACAGATTAAAGCAGAGGTGTCCAACCATGGTGACTTTAAGGCTTGTGGACTTCAACTCCCAGAATTCCCCAGCCACCCTGGCTGGGGAATTCTGGGAGTTGAAGTCCACAAGTCTTAAAAGTCGCCAGGGTTGGACACCCGTGGACTAAAGGATGAATTTACAAAGGAGACGACAACTTTTAAGTCTTCATTCTTATTTTTTACAATTCCCTTTGATGAACTGGGGCTAGTTGATATGATATCTTTGGAGCCACAGGTGTGCTGTTCACTTTCTGTTTTGGTAAGGCCTTGGACGGACAGAGGTAATGACAAAAGTGAATAACTGCAGATAAGAGTTACATTGCAGCCATCCTTCAGAATACTGTGTTACTTTTTCCAAGTCACTGCGATCGGGGAAATTACTCGTAACAATAATTTATTATAAGTCACAACTGGGCCTATTGCAGGGGATGGCTTAAACGAGTCTGACGGATAACTTTGTGTTGCGTTGCACTGTCCCTGTAAACAATGAAGCTCGTGGTTCCCAGCCCAAGGCTTACTTATTCTACTCCTGCACTGAAAAAGCTCAAAAGCAGAGAAACAAAAAATAGTTTGCTCCGTGTTACATTTCAATCCAAACAAATAGTTAACCTCACAGTGATGAGAAAGGATCCGGCTTTTTGAATTATTAGAATATAAAAATAAAAAGAGCTTACAAAAATCAATGCAGCATACCCCAAGGCCATGGATTACAACTGCTGGAAGGTGACAGGATTATACACGGTTTTTTTTAAAAAAAGAGAAGAAATCCAAACAAACAAATGCACACTGGCAATGAATTCCCGCATACACAATAGAACAAGCAATCGGACGTCCGTCTGGACTTTGGGGGTAAACAACACAAATTTCTTTTCTTTTCTTTTTTTTCTGTCAGGTTACACTTTTTAATAAAAAAAAAAAAGATACAATAAAATAAAAACACACAAATAAAATTGTACATAAATGTGAACGTTCAACACTGAAAAAGCAGGGAAGGTCGCAGCAGCGAGACAAAAGCTGCCTCCGATGAATGCTAACTTTTGCCTGGATGCTGGATTTCATCCCCTGAGACGTCGCCCCACTCCTGGTTCATGTCAGCATCAGCACCGCAGCGAGAAGCGGAAATCCCCAACAACCTTCAGAGAGGTTGTTCCGTTCCAGGCCAATGAACTCGAAGAGCCACTTGGTTAACCAGAAGCGGGACACCCCCGAGGGTGCTGCAGCCGGTGGGGCAGGTCTCCTTCTGGGCTGTCCCCTAGTCTTTATACATTTCCTTGTGCTCCAAGGCGAAGTCCCAAGGCCCAGGGTTTGGAGTCATTCCTTGGGGAAGGCGATCACGCAGTGGTGATGGCGTTAAGGTCCTTCATTAGTCCTTCCAGGTGAGCCATCTCTTTGGTGAGTTCATCCGGTTCGTAATTCTGCAGGAGATTTAACAGGTTTATTGGACAAAATGAGCTGTCTTGTGGGAGGCAGAGGAAGGAAGAGGGCAGCCAACAGCAATAGCGTTTAAGACTTGTATACTGCCCGCCATGCTTCACAGCCCTTTCTGAGCGGTTTACAGCGTCAGCGTATTGTCCCCAATAATCTAGGTCCTTTTACTGACTGTCTAGTGCCAGGGAAGTTGGAAGATCCAGGCAGTTCAAATGGTTGTAAAGGTTTATTGCAAGCTAAAGCTCTGGACAAGAACCTGAACTACTAACAGCCAAAGCAAATTGGTGGTAGATAAGAGATAAAAGAATTCAAGGTGGGGCATGAAGGGACTCGGGACTGATAACTGATGACTCCTACCTCAGGCTCAGTCGGGTCATCTCCTACATCGACCATGGAAGGATGGAAGACGGAGTGAACTTTGAGCTTATCAGGATCAAACTCCTGGCTGTGGGCAGAGTTAGCCCTCAATACTTCATTCTAATCACTGTGCCACCTTGCCAATGGTTTTAAGGTAGCACTGGGCATCAGGCCAGATTGCTAGGTGGTTGCTGCTGCCAAAACGGGCCCATTCCAATTTTTGTTTTGTAGGGAAAGGTGAAGGTGGCAGTGACAGCTCCAGAAGACACCACATAAATGAGATTAAAAAGGATGAACTGAGAACAAAAGTGATGGGACTGGAGAAAAGAAACAGGCAACTTTCCTGCACCCACGATAACAGTTATGAAGCAATGATTCACATTTAATGGCCTCTCCAAATTTTGCTATTATATACAAAGGCCAAATTAAACCATTGGTGCATTCGGAACAGTCCTGCCAAACCCATTTAACTGGCGTTTTAGAAGGCTTAGCAATGCTACTTCAGATCTTTGAAATTTGGCATTGTGCAGCCAAAAGGGAATAGCTACTGAAGAGCAGAAATGCATCATTATTGATGAACCAAAGATGGGAGCAATTTAACAATAGTGCACCTTATAAATGCTTAATATATCCTATAGTTAATTGTCATTGGCTTTTCAAAAGCTTGGGCTGCAGTGTTGTGATCCAAGGGTACCTTCCTTGCACTTGGCACCAAGACTGCTAGTTTTTAAGAGGTGGTCCCCAACTTCAGTTAAAAAGGACAGAGTGCGCTCCGCTGATTGCCAGGAGAGATGGATCAGGAAGTGCTTCAGACCAGAGAAACCATTTCCATAAAACTTGACCAGCTATAATATTTAGGTTTATTTAGGTTCTCCTCGACTTACAATCTTTTGTATAGCAACCATTCAGAGTTACGATGGCACTGGAAAAAACCTTAGGACAGCATTTGCGATCTTCCTGGCTGGCTGGCTGGCTTTTGAAAAGCAGGTCAATGGGGGAAGCTGGCTTTGCTTAATGACAGTGTGATTCACTTAACAGCTGAAGTGATTTAATTAATAAACGTGCCAAAAAGGTTGTAAAATTGGACGTTATTCACTTAACAACCTCCTTGCTTGGCAATGGAAATTCTGGTCCCGCCGGTGTTTTATAAGTCAAGAACTATCTGTTTCTGGTCTATTTTCTTTCTGCTTACAGTGTGCAGTAGAAGGGTCTCATTTTTATTATTTTTACAGTTATGTATCGGCACCGAGTCAAATATGATACAGCATGGCCAGGCTATCGCCTAGAAGCACACTTACACTTTCTGTGTCTTCAAGCATCCTTGTGGTTTCCTGCACTTCAGGGGCACTTGGGACCACGACTGGCATTGGAGGCCGGGTCCTCCCTAGAGTTCCAATTGATGCTGTCTTCACTGAATGAACTGGATGGCTAGAAGCTTGACACAATTATAATCATAGTCAGCCTTTTAATTGACAAACGTATATAATGGCATGTGGGATCACAACTTTTTCCCCCTTCGCTAAAACGGGGGTGGGCATAACCACCAAGGGCCATGCATTTCACACCCCTGTTCTAGAGTAATTGTAATTTCGTTGCAGCTGCCAAAAACTTCAAAGAAGCTCCGACATTTGCCTCTAGATCAGCACATTTTGCAACTTTTGAGACGCGAGGATTTCAACTCCACACATGATGGCTGGAGAATTCGGGAAGTTTTTAAAAAAAGAAAACTCCGATCTAGAAGATCATGTTAAACTTTCACTCTCCTGCACTCACCTTGCTGTGATAATAAAGGTGTGCTTGGCAAGGCAGGGTCGTAAGTGCTGCCAGTGGGTGGGACGGCTGGCACAGCGAAGCTCTTCAGAGGATGAGAGGGACGGACATGGGCAGTGGGCAGGTTCTGGCTTGTCTCCTCTTCCTGGGTACTGGGCAGGTAGGATGCTGAAACACTTTCTGGCTCTTGGTGATCGGCACAACATGTCTGAGACAAAGACGCTGGCATGGTGTCGGTGCTAGGTGTATTTCGAACAGATTCTGGAGATGGGGGGAGGAAATGAACAGTTAGCTGCCTCAGAGAGTCCTTGAAAATGCCAGGCACCTTCAATGGTGTTAGTTGGGTCACAAACTCTCAACAAACTGAGAGAATGAGAAAGTCACCCCAAAGCTCACTTCGTTAGCACTTATACC
This sequence comes from Hydrophis major, assembly GCA_033807585.1. Lineage (NCBI taxonomy): Eukaryota > Metazoa > Chordata > Lepidosauria > Squamata > Elapidae > Hydrophis > Hydrophis major. The sequence continues at coordinate 4,350,889 of CM066337.1, forward strand.
ATAACTCTACACTGCTGCTACAGTTTTATGCTTGTTATTTAGGCTCTATAAAGAGTTAAGTTTGTTTTGAAAAAAGCTTAGCATGTGATCCCATCACTGAATCAAAACAAAACAAATAATATATTCAGCTTTCCAAATCACCACTGAATTTGCAAACTGATTCATCCTTTAGTGAACTGTCTGGAGATTTCTTAGTTGCCTAGCTTTCAAGTGGTTTTTATTAATGCTAGGTTTAGATACCTCTAAGCTGTTAGTTTTTCTATATTTGGTGCAAAAATGGGTTCTCTTGATGTTGGAAATTAAATCAGATGCTACTAGCACTCTACAATTAAATAAGGGAGTATTGTCATTATTTGCAGCTTTAATAATAAAGAGAGCAAATTATGCAAATCTAAATTCTCAACAGAGAAACTGAATTACCATCAGATCCAAGATTAAATAAAATGCTAAGCGCTTAAATGAGCCACTTGTGGAAAAAACACAGAAATGACAACCTTATTCTCAGAGCTTAGAGAGTCTAGAGGGCTAGTTTGACTCCAACAGAACAGTGCAGCAAAACAAAACAAATCCATCTACAACGTGTGCTACTACAATAGGAAAAAAGGAACACACAATTAGTTCGATTGGCAGATACAACCTTCTGAGTTCGGTAGCTTTGGGCTAGAGACGGCCACCCAAAACATGTCGTTTGGTATTTGCAATTAGTTCATAGGAGGTTCTGGCCTCATGGTTCTTTTGCCAAGGGTGGAGCTCCCAAAATGGACCGTTCTTCTCACCTGTGGAATTAGCCCTGTCTGAATGGGACACAGATGTGCCAACTGGCCATAGGTTTGCCTGATGATGGAGATAGTTGCAGGTTGGAGAAGCGAGGTTGCCGGAGTGGAAATGATGGTGAGGGTTATCAAGGGAATGGATGGGATGAGCACTAACCACAGCTGCGAATGAACATAAAACAGAAAAACAAAGCTTAACACAAAGACCAACCGGCATGCGGGCCAAAGTGAAGGCCCCCCCCCTGCCCCTACTTTCATCAACAAAAAGGCATTGAAACAAACAGATAGAGAGACTAGGACACCCGGTTCCAGATTCCTAGAAGAAGAGATCCTATTCTGTCAAGAAATTCCCAGGGATGCAAACATTAGGAAGCAAGAATTGCAGATGCTGGCTGTTTGGGTGCTGAAAAACATCAGATTTGCTTCAAAGGAAACTTACTGGTTGAGGTGAGATGTGAGATTGAAGCACAGATGATCAAACTGAAGTTTCCGCTATATGCAAACAAAGAGGAATTATGGTCTCTGAGGATGAATTGGCAGCTATGCGTTGCATCATAATTAGGGATGAGTAATTTTGAACAAAGTGTCTCCAAGTTTATGGTATTATATAAAAGTAATTGTGTGCATTATTTAACATAAAATTGTAGGTTTATGAGCTTGATTTAAAGTGTACAGAAACACACTAACTACTTGTAATCATTGATCATTGATACTACAATTTCCCTTCAGTTCACAATTTCTGCACTCATGCTACTGCCGAGTTCATTTATAAATCTCCAATCCTTAAGTAACCTTAAAGGATCACATTTTCACTATCTGTGTAGATCAATTCCTGTGTTGAAAGCAACTGAGAAATCCGAAGTTTTAATTTAGCTGACCGCAGATCCATTACTTTCTGCTTGCTTTAGTTAAGCTATTCACTGTTCCCATACTGCCAACGGAAGGGAATATAGCTGTGAGACCATGATAAATGATAAACCTGCAATGTATTTTATAATGAGTAGCTTTGATATATTGCAGATTGGAATAAAATAAAGAGTATAGCTTACAACAAACTCAGTAATTCAACCATTCTCATGTTATTGGTTCTAGTATTCTATGCCAGCCTTTGGCCATAATAAAGCTTAGTTTTCCAGTAAAAAAAACGCAAAAGCATTAACAGAACACTATGATAGGAAGAAATAATTTCTGAAAAGGAAGGAATGTTATTAATCTCCCTTTATTAAGGTTGGGGAAAAAAGCAAGGTTTTGCAAAATTATGAAGCATTTCAAGCATCTCAACTTGGAAAGACAGTTTTCTTACACTACAGGTGAGAAAATAACTCTGTAAAAATATCTCTATCCTTACCAATTCATGTTAGTCTGACTATTGCATATAAAAATGGTTCACCTTCATGATGGGAAGTATGACATTTGGATTTTTATCGCCGTCAGCGTTTCTGAAATACCTTTTAGATCACAATGATTAATTAGTTATAGGCATCTTCTCCTTGCCTCAATTTATCAAAATATTGTTCTTACTGTTTCACCACCCTGTGCAGGGAACCATAAAGCATAAACCTGTCCCTTTCTTCACCTCTAATCTTGTAACCTTCACAGCCAAAATACATATGTTTCTCTCTAGTGCTTTCCCAGCTCTTTCAAAGAAAAATAAAACCGTCTAAAATCTGTGCAATTTCATGATGCACAAATTAGTATGGCATCACCGTAATTATATCAGTTATGATAAATGGAGGATCTCAACTAACTCTGCTGAAAGAAAAACTGTTTTCCTCAGCTTCTTCTAGTACTTGTGTACATGATTTGTAACAGGTATTAGCAGGATCTGGCTAATTTACAAATGCAGTCTGGCACTGATTTCTATGGTTCTGCCATTTATCTAGTCCATTATACTTAAATAGATTAAATTGATAGAAACCTCAATTGCACATGACATCTCCTGTACCTGCCATCCATATACAATGGCTCTGCAAATTCCATTTAGTTGGCAATATTTGTTATTTAAATCCACTAGGCTTTCCATTAGCATATTGCTATGGAGATCCAGAGATTGCATCCCTATACTAAGGCGAGGCGAAGAGTCCAAGGCCATTCATTTCCTGGCATGTCTAACCTGTGATATAATACAGGCTATTCTTCTCAGAATATCTGCATGACATGCCCACGGTCAGGGCAGATTAATTTCTGCTGCCAGGATGAATCTACAAAAACAGGGAAGGCCTGGCGTTGAAGTCAATGTTGAAGGAAAAGGTAATCAGGCTATTTAGCCAGGAGTTTATTTATTTAGTGCTCTTAAGATTAAGGGCATTGGGCAGTTATTGCTTTATATGAACTTCAAGGTAACCTTATATGGATGAGATGGAACCAGAAATGTTTGACTTAATCAAGGTGGCTTTGGGAGGTCACTCCCCTGAAGCTAGACTTACGTTGAGGAGGTTGAGAATCAAACGGCATCATCATCTTTGGTCGCATCCCTCTTCTCCCTGCCAGGGTGGACATGCTGTCCTCGGACTCGTGCCCTGGATTCAGGAGAACAAAGGTCAGGTTCTGCTTGTCTTTCTGTCCATGTTAGGAAAGAACCACCAGGTTCAGCAGTGAAACGAACGATAAGCTCACCGTCCTCTCACCTCTGTAGGAGTTTCGTCTCTGATGAATATTGCTGTCCATAGAATTGTCAACAGGGGTGATGTCTTGGGAATTACGAGGGATCGGGGTGTCAGTCATGATTGGATTGGGATCTGGAGATTTATCAATAGGCTTCAGCTCCAGCCTCTCATGATGGATCCAAAGGTCCGGTGGCTTGACATCCTTGGAATTGCCTTTGTATTTATGAGACCCATTCACGGATTTACAAGCAGCTCGTTTTCTTTAAAAGGGAAAAACAAATCACTTATCCCATTTTCCTGCAAGCGTTATCTTCTACAAAAGTATCTTTGTGAAGTATAACACTGCCCGCTAGTATGTTTTGTGAAGGTCTTTGGTGTTTTCTTGCAGACGTTTTATTATCTAAACTAAGTACCACCATCAGTGCGAACAGCCCAGCTCAGAGAGGACCAAGGAGCCCACATTTCAACCCTGACCCACAAACATTCTTTCTTAGTACGTTTTATATTGTGCATGAAGGATCTTCACTTTTTCTTTCCAAATGCTCACCCGAAAATAGCGGGAAGTGTCCTTGTGTATCTTATTGGATGCCAGAGTCAATTCCACCTCTCCAGCTCTGAGAAGCAGCTGGAAGGCAAACAGCCACTGCTTTCACTTCTGCTGACCTTATATACTGAGAACTATCCTGCCACTAACTGCTGTATATTGTATAGCAACGAAAACCACTTCATCTATACTTCATGCAGAAGGAGAAGGAAGACGTCATGGAGATAATCTTGAAGAAGTCATCCAGAAGCTGTTCAGACCACAAGATTTTTATCACTATAGCCTATCTCAATAAAGTATAGTTTTAGTCTTCCTGCATGATCCATTTCCTGACCTGATCTACTTCTGTGCGAACAAACAGAAAGAAAGAAAAATAAAACACTAGAAGCCTGATAGATTTGCATGATTGTTTCTTATGCTGAAGAGAGGTCAAAATGATCAATTCCAACTTCAACTAGTTTTGCCCAGGTGTTGGGTAAGGAAACTCCAAAACAGTCAAATTAGCATTTTTCTAGTAAGACCTGAAGCCAAGTTATCAGGGAAGGGGGAGACAAATGTTCCTACCATGGAGAAACAGAGGCAGAGCAGCTAAAAAAAACCCAAACATACCCATCCACACAAAATAGGGTTCTGAAATGGTTTCGACTATACTGCATCTGAACCAGAGGTGGTATTCAGCAGGTTCTGACCAGCTCCAGTAGTAGAAATTTTGAGTAGTTTGGAGAACTGGCAAATCCCACCTCTGACTGGAGATTTTACAGTATCCTTCTCCTGCCACGCCCACCAAGCCACACCCAAACTATTATTAACTATTATTACATATTATCTGAATACATCAGTTCACCCTCCAACACTGTTCATATTATAGAATTGGAGAAAGTCTAGAGCTGTTAAACTGGCACAGAATCTTTATGTGAGAAAACCCTAAAATTTAAGCCCACAAAAGCACAATGTGCAACTTTATTGTGCCTTTTATTTTGCCTTCGTTGTAAATCACACCCATATCCCTGAAACCAGCACACCCCTCCACCCAGGGCAACGGAAAACAAAATCTTACTTCTTCTGGTGAGAGGTGGTCCTTCGAGTGCAAAATACAGCAACAATCACCACAACCACAATGGTGATCACTCCCACAGACACAATTATGATCAGGAGCATATTGTATTCTAGTGGGGAGGGGCTGCCATGAGGGCTGTTGCTTCCTAAGAAAGAACACAAAAAATATCCGAAATGATTTTAGAACTGTAATTTGCATTGAAATGAAAGAATTTAAAATTATTGCTCAAACTAAATGAAAATCATGTTATGCAGCCTGCCTTGTTGGGAATTTCAACTGAGTTTTTCTCTAATAAGCCTTTGACATTGACCTGAAAAACACACACTATCTTTTGGGGAAATTGTAACTTGAATTATTTCAAGCTCTTGGCTCTCAATAGAGATGAGAAGATACTTACCACTGAGGGGTGTTTTATAATCTGTTCCAACATCCAATGGTCGATTTCCTTTTCCTGTAGACCCCAATGCTGGAAAATAAAATTTTAACCATGTTAAGGGTTTTGACTATCTCATCTTGTTCACTTTTCAAAATGTAATACATTTTTCTTTTGGTTTTACACAGATCACAGATGGGCAATTTGTGGCTTCCCAGCACCTAATCAGCTTGAGATTACATTGCCCCGAAATATTTTAGAGGAAAATCATTACTGCTTTTTTTTTCAAAAGTAAAAGATAGGAATGGGAACAGGAGGGTTCTAATAGGCCAACCATCCTCATCTGAAATAAAAAAGAGCCCTTCCTTTCAAAAACATTGATCCTAAATTGTACCAGAGAATTTAAGACTATTATGCTGAAGAATTTTAGTGCAAAAATTTTGGACTTTTGCTGGGGGGGGGGGAGTTAAAGGAGGAAATCGGAACAGTTTGATTCTCATAATACTTTAGCTTCAAAAAACACCCCACCTCTAAAATACATCTTAAAGAATTAATTGCACTCCTTTTTGTGATCTCATCAAATAAGAGGATGGTCTCTGATTTCTGTCTGACCTCCAAGATAGATGCTTCTCCAAGTACACCCACATACAGACATACACAGAGACTCCGAGAGAGACTGTAGACTATATTTTAAAATGCCAAACCGATTATATTAATAGCGAGAGTATATCTCTGTAATCACGGATATGCAAACCATAATGTAGTAACCTAAATCTTTTCTGGTAACAAGACAAAATGTAATTTTCCACCCATGTAAGAATTTTGTATTTTTTCTAATTCCCTGTCCCCCATTTCTGAACAGCTGGAGGCTAATGCTTATCTTACAAGAGCTCATACTCAATCGCTGATATGGCAGGTATTTTCAAGACGTATTAAATCCGGAAGGGAAGTGGGCACATTATGATTATCCATCCCCCTGCTTAATCCTTTCTAACAAGCCCAGATCACATGTAGGAATCTCTACAACCATGTAACATTCAGTTCTTGACAAATTCCAGTTGATAGATGTTCCTGTCCATTGAAGGGGCTGATAAGAGGTAAATGCAGTGAGAGAGTCACTTCAAAGAGAATGCAAGGCTGAATGAATGCAATCATTCTTTGCCACCGAGGGGCTTTATTCTTCTTCTTGCTTTCATTTATTTAAAGCTATTGTATATTGATTTCGGTTTCTGATGACTGTATACAAACAAGTCCTTATTTATTTATATGTAAATCATTTTTGCAACATATTGTCGGCCTTCTAACAAATAAAAGAATACTATAAAAGTAAAAAAAAAGTAAAAGATTAAAAAGTCAAAAGTCTACTCATTAAATGGACTATCTTCATTTTAAAGAAGAGCAAAATGTACTGGCATACAGAGAATTTAAAAGCCATTGTGCAGCTTTAATTTTCAACAATTTTGCTTCTAGATGGGAAAAAATTGCATACATTGCAAATATGCTGTTCCCCAAAAGAAGCTCCGAGTTTTTATATTTTAAAATTTCACAAGACTCCTGTCATTTAATAGCGCAAGAAGAACAGTAATATTCATAAAAGACAGCACAACACATAAAGCACATCTATTGGTTTACCTTGATCATTAGACATTTTATCTGATGATTCCGCTACCAAGGGAAGCAGAGGGGAAAAAGCACACAAGAGACCAAAATTCACTGACATGGAAAGAATAATGTCTGAAAATGGGAAAGGAAACTCATACTGGACACTATGAAACTCAAATGGACCCAACTACAGCGTCCTCGACTACTGACCTGATCACTTAGTGACTGTTCAAAATTCTGATGGGCCTTCCTGGAATACCCAAACTCAAAGTTCTGATAGCTACGTGACCACATTTTCCAATGGTTTTGCTGAAAATCTGCTTTTGTTAATGACTGCTTTAAAAAAGGCTGTAAAATCAGGTGGGTCACATGGTTGACACAATGTATAACCAGCACTACAATGGTTGTAACTTGAGGATTATCTGGACTGGCAAAGTAGGTGAACAACTTTTGCCTAAGGACAAAACCCTTTCCAAGGACCTAAGATCTTCTCAAACATTTGCCTCAGAAGCAGCGTACGAGCCCATTCACATGCTTTCCTCAACAACAAGGAAGGAAAAGAAGCATGAGGAAGAAAGAAAAATGGGACTTCTCTCGCTGGACCCCTTGGCCTCCAATCCAGCTCCCAAAAGACGGATCCTGTGAGAACACATCCCTCAAAAAGACAAGGTTGCCCATCCTTCTGCTAAAGCTTTTCAGAAAGCATTAGCTGCTCTTCAGATCAGCCACTACATTATGTACATCAGAGAAACTTATTCCCTACCAAAAACATTCGAGGCCACTGTGTTGCACAAGTTCAGATAATCAGCAGTTCTTCTAATGAGGACAGTGCCTGATAAACAATCTGCTTATAAAAACACATGCAAAATATTGCTTATAACAATAATACCCTTTATGTTTATTGCTGACTGGTTTTCACCATACAGAAATGACCAGAAAAAATACTATCCACTTTTCTTTTATTGCAAATGTTTTAACAAATAGTGGTCAAATGTTTTAACCACCCGGGTCATGGTAAAGTAAAGCCAAAATCCCAGATAGAAAATTACTTTTTAAAAAATGTTTTACAGCTCCTAGCACCAAGTGAAACCCTTTTCCTCATCAATTGATTATCTCATATATTGAATCAGAAAAATAAAGCCTTCCTTTCCAACTTACCTTTAGGTGTCCTGAACTGTACAGCCTCTGACATGGGGCCCATGCCTTTGGAGTTCCGGGCTTGGATCTTGAAATAATACGCTGTGTCAAGGGTCAGCTCTTGAATCTGGTGGGTCAGTCTATTGCCTACTACAGGTTCAATGACCCAGTCATGTATTTCAGCATTGACATCGGTATTATAGTAAATTATGTATCCTGCACAACAAAAACAGGAGGGTTTGCGAATTATGAAGGCACATTTCCGAACTCTGAAAAATTCACACATCTCAAGTTTTCTTGCAATCTCTTCTGTTAAAGATGTAGTCTTTTGAATTATTGCCATTGGGAAAGTGTGTGTGTGTGATGAGATGATCCCTCCCCATCCATTGATTTTCTTTTAGCCCAGGCCTCAACAAAATGTACACCTTCTTCCAGATGTTGCTTCAAGCCGGCAAATTTTGAGTGTGTAAGAGTTTGTAAACATATGTAGTAAGGCTGTATAGTACTTCCAATTCAAATCCCCAATTCCCGGTTCAGAGCACCAAGGGCACAAATATAGCATCTCTTTGCAGCTCTGTCAAGTAGATTTTTCTTCTCCTATACTGAGCAGCTGCTCTCCACAGTTGTTGTGCAACTCTGCCTGGAGTGGTGGGAAGCTACTTAAGAAGTTGGGAGACAAGCACTACATATGTAAGTCCTCTTACATCTTCTGAAGTATCTTTCTGAAATCAAATCCAAGGCATCTGTACATGCAAGTTGCATTTGTTTTGCATCCACTGAATCATCCCTTATGGCACAAAAAATATTACATAACTACAATTGATAAAAAACTGCATCTAATGTAATTATTATCTTTCTTCTCATTTGGTTGTAACCATGTCATCCCTGTATTTTATCCAAAAGATGTTTCACCTGTAATTTTGCCATTGGCTTCAGATGGAGGTTGCCAGTTGACAATTATAGTTCTGGGCTTTCCTTCTTTGCTGACCACTGTTACATCTTTTGGTGGAGAAGTTGGAACTGCAAGAAAATTTAAATTAAACTGACACTGATCTTCATACTTCAGTGTGTTTTCTATAAAAGTTAAAGCAAAGGAAGTAACAACATAACCCTGTAAAAAAGGCACTGCACGTGACAAATACCTTGCTCAAAAGTAGTGCCATGTGCTGTCATGCTCCAGGTGCTTGATCTTCGGCCTTTTGTCACCATGACAGAGAACTCGTACAATGTGTTTGGTTTTAAACCAGTGACCAAGAAGCTTAAGGTAGTTGTATTTGCTGTCTATGAAAATCAGAAAATAAAAATGTAAATATTTCATTCCTGCTCCTCTCTTTCTCTTGCTCACTCATGGAAACACACATTGAATCTCTTTTTCAGTTTCAGAAAGTTTGGACAAAATTCCTGTAAATCTACCATTTTCCTCACCTTGTACTTTGTGTTTGCAGGAATGTTGGTTTTCCAGCGGACTGTGTAGTAACGGGCATCTGAAACCTTCTGGTTCTTCGGCAGAGAGTTGTCTGCCCAGGTGATACGAATGGTGTCATGGGTCAGGATGGAAGCCTGAACTCCCACAGGTGGCATCATGGGGGAGGGGTCTGGCACTGGAGTGTATGGAGCATTAACAACAAATAAATCAACTTCAGAAGTGTCTAAAGAATTGATGGGTAAAATGTGGGGTATTGCAATAAAAAAGAAAGGTGGCGTTATACGTGAATAGAAACAAAAGGGTGGAATGCAGGGCAATACAATGAAATGAGAGGTGAGGAGTGGAGTGGAGTGGAGAAAAAGAGAGAAAAGCCAGAGTTAATAGGCAACACAGCACCAGCAAAACAAGTTCTCAGCGATTATTTTGCTTCTTTTTTAAAAAAACAAGGCATCAGCAGACTCTACAGGATTTAGCATTTAAGTAGGCTATTGAAGATAACAAGGACAATGACTTTCAAATCTTCAGTGTTTATTTGAAAAAGTTTACTAATTAGAATATACAATATTATAGTTGCATTAAAACATTAATTTATTTCAACTGAAAAATCAAGATAGAATTAGCATCCAACAGACAGTGACACAGAAGTACAGTGTTAATGCTTAGTATTAAAAGGAAAATGTGTATCTGCAAGATGAAAAACATTCAGAAAACATCTTTATAAGAACTAAGATCTAGCAAAAAAACAACAACCAGCCCAACAATAAAATACTAAATCAGTGTTTTCTTTCAAACTACTTATTTTCCAAAGCACCAGAAGGCAAGACAAGAAACAGTGGATGGAAACTAATCAAGGAAAGAAGCAACTTGGAATTAAGGAGAAACTTCATAACAGTGAGAACAATCAACCAGTGGAATGGCTTGCCTTCAGAAGTTGTGGGTTCTTCATCACTGGAGGTTTTTAAGAAGAGATTGGACAGCCATTTATCTCAAATTGTATAGGGACTCCTGCTTGAACAGGGGATTGGACTGGAAGACCCTCCAAGGTCCAGCTCTATTCTGATTGATTGACTGACCTTTCTTACAATGTTTAAAAGCTTTTTTTAAAAACCCAATTGGTCATTTAGTTTAAAGAATGATAAAAACACACAGTAACATGCATTTATACCAACTTGCTTGCAATTATAATACTGTAGATTGGGAAGCTCAGCAAACAAATTTAAAAATGTATAATCCATGCCATGGCCAATGTCCCGAATTGATATCAGGGGTTTTATAAAGAAAATCAGAAAATCGCTGATCCAGATTTCAAAGTCATTGTTCAGAAAACAGTTCAGCAAATTATCTCCAAACACAGAAAAAAGAAACAAGCCACCAGCAAACTAGAAACAGTTTGTACGCCAATATGTTTTTTTTTTTTTTTTTTGGCTAAACCATTTAGGCTATCCCATCTTTACCTGTATAGGCTCTTGTCACTGCACTCTCATAAAGAGGGATCCCTTCACCAACGTTGTTATATGCTTTCAAAGTTATAACATAATGGGAACTGGGATCTGAAAAAAAAAGTAATTCTATTAGTATGTATGTATTAAACACAGGATTCTTTAGCACTACAGAAACATCTGTTTTCAGAGATAGTTCAAGATTCATATAAAATGTTCTTAGCTTTATCGTATTAACTCAGGCACCACAACAAGAATGAAAGAACATCCATTTTGCTATACATCATGAAATCTAGAGTGAATATAGAGATAGAACACTTTTAATACCAAGTGAGGACATAAAAAGCAAGCATTTTGATCAGTATTGATTTTATATTTTATATAGATGAGCCGCGGTGGCACAGTGGTTAGAGTGCAGTACTGCAGGATACTTCTGCTGGCTGCCTGCAATTTGGCAGTTCAAATCTCACCAGGCTGGACGTTGACTCATCCTTCCCTTCTTCTAAGGTGGGTAAAATGAGGAGTCAGATTGTTGGGGGCAAGAGGCTGACTCTGTAAACTGCTTAGAGAGGGCTGGAAAGCACTGTGAAGCAGGATATGTCCAAGTGCTATTGCTATATTGTTAGCAAAGTATCAGATTAAAATCTTACATAATTACCCAAATTTTCAATAGTGTAGTATCGTTGCTTATAATCCACCTTGATGGTCTGAGCGTGGGGACTGCCTACGCCATACCCTATGGCATAACCTCTGACCACAATGTTCTGGTTTTCCGGTGGGGTCCAGCTGACAACAATACTGGTTACAAGTGGACGGACGTGCAATGAACTTGGCACTTCTGGAACACGAGTTTCTACAAAGAAGAAAACTTATTATTTAAATGTGTTAAGACAAGAAATAATAAACCTAAAAGACTTTTAAGAGATGTCACCAAGTTATTTCGATGATTATACCCCACAGAGTCACCTTATTGGGAAGATGGGCGGCACAAAACTTTAATAAATGAATAAAAAATAAAATAGTTTCTCAGCCTCATAAAGTAGACCAGCTTGTTAAATCTTGGCATCCATACCATCAAGGTCACTCTCAAATGTTTCTGCTGATATCCAGTCCGTAGCTATTCCTGTGCCATTGATTGTTAAAGCAGCCACTCGGAAGCTGTACTCGGTCCCTCGTTCCAAAGCTAGTATAAAAGACATCATACTGAAATACAGTATTCAATATTAATTGCAAGCAAGCTTTCTGCTTCTAATTAGAATAGCAATAGTTCCATGATCCTGTTACTTCGAAGTGCCCCAATGAGCACCTTCAAGAGATTATTATTATTTCAAAGTTATAATTTGAGTCACAGCTGACACAGATCTGGTTAAACAAATACTTTGTGTTTTGGCCTTTCATCTTCCTGATGATTACTGGAGCATAACCCACAGCTAAGCAGGACAAATCAACAATATTTGCTGGAAGACTCCAAGAGATTCAGTTGACAGAAATTATTATCTATCAAGCAAGAAAGGACCGTCACACTACAGTGACCTTTCCTGCATGTCCGTGGCAAAAGAATATGTAATTTTCCTTCAGCAAATAGAAGGACTAAGAGTTTCAAATGATTTACTCGTTTTATTTCCATAGTGGATGGTCTTAACATTTTCTATAAAAACAAAACACCTTGACAAAGGCATAACAAATCAATTTAAAATGTGAGTTAAAATATTCTTATCTGATAAATCTGATTTACAGGGACATTTCTAGATGGGCCAGGCCTTATTTTAAGGACAGAGAAGGAAGAACTAAAGAGAGGTTTTCTGAGAAATAAGAATCACTCGCCAATCTTTAGGATGGCTTGACCCAAAGTGCAGTATCTGTGATGAACCCACAAACTAAAACTAAGAGGACTTCCCTGAGCAAAAGAAATATTACAAGGATAGAGAAGGTTATTTTTTGATAATAGACCCTCTTCTTTTCTTAAAACAAGAAGCTTGCAGTAGTTTAGGTTATTTTTAGATTGGGAATTCCAACTTATTCACCTTCAATGAGCTGTGAAAGTTGTGTCCCCACAATGATTTCAGTGACATCACTTTTGCGAATCATTTTTCGGTATCGAATCTTATAGCCAGTAATTTGCCCATTATGTGTTCCTGTGGGAGGAGGCTGCCAATGCATCACAATGCTCTGTGGGAAGTTAAATGGCATTATAAATCATATTATCTAGGTTAAATTAGGCTAATTGTCATGCTTAATTAATCTCCACTATACTGGTCCAAGAAATAACTTACACATACTTAGAAATATTATATATGAACTTAATATCTCTGACATTAAAATGATGTACCTGGAAACAACTCAACCATGTAACTTGCAAATAATATTGTATGTATGTAGTGTCAATAATTTCTGCAAGATACTGAAACATTAACATGACTCTTTACCATAGTGAATCTTCGCTATCTGTACACTGGGCTAGTAGAGTCAATATTTACTGCTGCTTTTAAGCATGCAAATTGAGAATTTATTCAGCACCCGCCCCCCCCCCCCCAAAAAAAAAAACACAAGGGGAGGGAGTTTATAAACTATAGCTGATTCTTCATACATTCAAATCATACATTCATAGGAAGAAAATCAGATGCTTCACCCACATCTAAACAGAGAAGTGTCTTACCTTGGAGTTTTGCACTTCTAGTGTTAGATTCTGGGGTGCAGCACTGGGAACTAGAAATATTAAAAGAAGTTATTCAAATATGGTTCAGAGCACTGTATCCCCAATGTAAATTTAAAATGAATTATAGTTGTTCCAGTTTAAAAGCAAGTGGATTTTATCGTGATCTCCAAATTTCACTGAATATTTATGTGAGTGTGTGTGTAAATTTTCAGAGTAATATCTGCAAAGATTTGTCAAGATAATACCTCATATTGCTAGAAGCAAAGATATATGTACATACACACAGAGACACACAGACACATAGTCTCTTAAGATACTTTGCTCAATACCAAAAATAGAAGACAAAATAGTAAAATATAGAAAATGCAAAGGAAAAGCCCAAGAAACCCTTTTTCCTAAAAGATTTCAGCACAACAACTTCCTATTTAGATCTATATAGTATGAAGAAGCCAAACCAAATTGGTTATATATAAAATGCAAATAAATACATAGGAATTCTTTCTACAGTTTGAAAATACTTACCATCTGACAGTGTACGAATAACAACGTCTTGAGTAGAGACTCCTGGACCATGTTTATTGTAGGCCACAACTCTGAAGCTATACTCTGTATATTTTTTCAAACCAATTATTGTATAGGAAAGACCTCCAACATCAATGTCCTATTTAAAAAGATGAAAAATGTGATGCATAAATCATAATTTGGGCTTGATAATTTATGAAATATGCAAGGTCCACATTACGGCTATACTTGAATATTTGCTCATTTCTGGTTCTGGAAATTTCTCTCTCTCTCTCTCTCTCTCTGTCCCAGTCATCCTGTGTTCACATCATAAATACAATATAACTGATGCCAAAATAATCTGTTTAGAATCAAAGCAAAGCTTCCTAACCAGTCAGGATAACAAAGGCATGGTTTTCGAGTGAATTGATGCTCCTATAGTTTTTGCACCAATACATTTGAAAACAGAAGGAAGTATTGACAAAAGTCAATATGAATTTTAATAGATATGAATATTCATCAGAAAGTCATTCCTCCAGGAGAAAGTCACCTCTTTGTATATCTGCAAACAATAACTCAGAGGACAGGGGCATTCCTAAAGATCACACTTTTCTCGAGGAGACCTTCTGATCTAACTGGAGTAGGGTTTTTCTAGGGCTTAGCTATTAGGGGCAGAAGAATGATAAACAGATTCAAGAATTATATCCCATAATCATAATATGCAACTATAAAAACTGCTTTCTTAACATACAAGCATCTCACCTGTTCGTTCTCCATTCCCTTCTCCGTGTAATACAGTTTGTAGTTCTGGATCTCGTCATTGCCCGATAAGGGTGTACCCCAAGTAACAGTTATTGATGTGGGAGAGATGGCATAGGCACGAATGTTGGGGGCTGGACCTGGAAGCTGAACTAAATAATAAGCAGGGCATATTACAAAATAATAAAAAAAAATATTAACAACAAAATGTTAAAAAGAGCAATGTAAGTAGCAAACTACCAATACTTAATGCTTACCTTCAGGCTGTGTGGCTACTTTCAATGGTACTGAACTCTCTCCAGGTCCATGTTTGTTTTGGGCTACCACTCTGAAAATATATACTGCTTCAGGCATCAGGTTTTGGATTGTCACTTGCATTTCTCCAGGATGACTTGTGCTTTCAACACGCTCCCTTTATTTAAAAGAAAAAGAGTTGGGAGTGAAAATGGGCATGCAAGACTTATTAGGACAGATCACGGTTGTTTTATGTTGGAGTGAAATCATCAATTATGGATAACATGAATATTACTACTGCTGTTTTGATTTAATCTAGGACAATTAATTGGGCAGCCACAGATTTACATTATAAAAGATGCAAAATAACTATGATAAACTTCATTGAATTAATGTGGAGTACTGGATGATATAAAATAAACTAATCTGTAACCACCACAGCCTTCAAGTAATTGATACCCAACTTTTAATGTAACCATAATAAAAGATGCCCTTCGGTGAGAAATTGGTAGAACATGACAGCACTACACTGGGTTTTTTTAAAATTAGAATCTACAAGCTACAAGTCCAGACTGTTATAAGAAATGGCACCAAAAAGATGAATAGAAAAAAATGAAGCAAGTAATTATAGGCAGAACAGTATATATTGTATAAGCATGGACAGCATATGAGACTCATGACTGGAAGTATTTATGCAATCTTTGAACCAGTGGAGTCTGATGGCATCTTCCATTCATGTTCTATGTCTTTGGCATAGCTTGAAGTTTTAAGCATCACAAAAATTTGGAACAATTTTGTGAAATTATCTAAACTAAATAACTAGTTCTTCTTGTTTTAATGATTAAACTTCGGTCTATAGTGCATACTAAAATGAGAGGCTGTGATGTTTCACCTATCAGCCCAAGTCTTATTTTTCAGTTATGGGTCAATACTTCTAAATGTTCACAGTTTAGCAGTAATTGAATAAGCACACCTGTTACTCAATTCCTTGGTGTAGAACACTGAGTAGGTAAGATTGTCTCCCTGTGGGTCAGATGCAGGGGTCCTCCATGTTAGCTTGATGAAACGAGTAGATACAAGAGACGCCACCACATCTCGAGGGGCAGAAGGCAAAGGTCCAGTTGTAGCAGGTGCTAGATGGTCAGTAGTGGCACTGGTCAGTGAAGTGGGAGGTAATGTTGGGATGGCAACATCTTGTCATGTGCAAACATTGGGGAATATGAAGGGCAAACATCACGACGATTTAAGGAGAAAACATAAAAAAAAACCAAAAAAAGAAATAAACAAAACCACGATGGAAAACAAAACAAAACGAACACACAAAAAAGGCCATTAAACTGAAGGTTGGCATGCAGGCAAAAAGGTAACTACTGAAAACTAATGGGGAATATCAAGGAGACATATCACTATTGGAGAAGCAATCAAAAAATCTCCATTATAATGAAAGTGAGAAGGAAGGGTAGGATGAAAATTACATATAAAGAATCATTTCATCATTAAAACATTAGTTTCCGAAAATTAAGTCTGGTTATGGGGTAACAGTTAATTTTTAGAAAACCATCTGTTCAAATCTGGAGTCAAATGCATGGAGGATTATAACCTTTGTCCTTAGCAGAACTAGGACAGAAATGCAAAACATTCAAGGTAAGGTAGCACAGTAAAACCTCTTAAAATATTGCTAAATTATGTATATTTTCATTTGGGACATATTCTTTTTACTGATCTCAAATACCACTATATGAACTGTTATACTAAAATGGTCATGGTAATTTAAAATTGTATTTTTTTTAATGAAACAATTATATTTTAATTAATTGCTCTGAACAAAGAAGAATATTCAATTTAAAAAAACTTTAAAATTGCATATTACATCTCTCTTCATTAAATCTAGTAAAAACTCATTAGTAAAGTCATTATAACTGAATTGCATAGCATGATCACCCATTCTAAAACAGAATTGTTATTTTGTTCCCCAACACTGGCCAGCGATATTCTGCCTTATACAATCATACTGAAGAACAATAATTAGAACAGGATCCTTTACATATTAACAAGTTATCTCTTCTTTTATCTTCTTTAAGCAGTGTCATTTTTCAATATTAACTGGAGGCAGTCATTAATTGATACAGTATTATTTATGCGTTGGAATAAATTTCAGAGGCAACTCAAATGCCTTGACAGATGTGGAGAGTTTATAAAATGGTTTGGCATAATGATGAATAAAAGATGAATTATAGAACAAGGGAGGGGAGGAGAAAGGGAGAGAGAATTGAAAGGGGGAAAAACAAAAGATGGAAAAATTAAAGAGATAAATAGTAACACTTATACTGAATATTACTGGAGAGAAGTTGAAATACTACATCAAGGAGGCATTTTTGTGGCATACAGAAAACTTGGCTATAAAGCAATGGGAAGTTTATGGAAATTGCCAAGCCTTACAGTTTCAGACTGCAAATTTGTATTGATCAACTGTAACACAGACGTTCCAACTCCATATATTATAATTGTGATTCTTGAATGGTGCAGACAATATGAGGATATTTTAATTATTTAAAACGTTGAGTAGTTGATTTTTTTTCCTGATCTTTGAAGTTATTAAAAGTATATCTGTTGAGCTCCGTAGGCTGTACTGTAGTTATTTTGACTGGGATGTTTTCTTTAATCTTTTTTTTCCAGTGCAAACTTTTAAAGGAAATCATAAAAGTGCAATAAAAATAACCCTCCCGTATTTGGGAAATGTTTTGTTTTAAAGGAAGTCATTTTATTCTTGACAATCATGCCCAAATAATAAAAAGGTGTGTCACCATCAATATATCAACAAAGAACATTAAAAAAGAAGAGCAACATTTCCTGTCAGTCCAACCAGAAGTGATGCTGTATTTTAGATATAAGGTAGCAAAATCAATTGTTAGTGTAATAGGAAGATAAGGCAGAAAAATGTTTTGTACATGTTCAGTAATAAAACATACATGCTCAAGTCTTTCACTTAAGAGGTTAAAGTCCAATGAGGAACCACCCTAACATGTTCTATTGGAACTTGGAAAAAAGAACAGCACACAATTATGCCATTAAAATCCAGCTGTCACACACAGATTTATCTTTTTGAGAACTGTGAAATCTTCAGAAATACAGCATCAAAATCAATTCTGAACCCTCAGGCTTCACATATCATGCTAAATCATAATGTGGTTCCTATCAGATCTCTGCAGCTTTTTCAACAAACATAGCCTCAGGGTTATCTTGTAAGTAGTTTCAAGAATGGAATATTATAAAAACACATTACCAATGGATCTCCTTAAACCAACAGCATTAAGTAGATTTCAACTTTTCTTCTAAGCCTATGGATAAACAGCTCATCAAGAAGAAATAATGGATCAATTTCATATTGATAGGATAGAGTATTAAGTATTTATAAGAATAGAATGCTAAAAAGGCATGTGTTAATTGTAGGCCGAGACCATGAGTTCCAGTCCCGCCTGAAGCATAATGGCAGCTAGGTAATCCTGGGCCAGTTACTTTCTCTCAGCCCTAGGAAAGAGGCAATGGCAAACCACCTCTGAAAAACCTTATCAAGAAAACTGGAGTGGAATGTTCAAGCAGGATCTGAGAATTGGGCACGACTGAATGGGAAAAAAGCAAAATTATAGGGAGGAACAATCTATCCATGAGTGAGCAGTGCCCCATGGGGAGGAAAATATAGCTCGATATTCTGCCCCATATTTTAACAATGTATGACTCTACTTTCTTACCATGATCCAGTATTATCAGCTGGGCTCCAGACTGTATATTTCCCACATCATTTTCCGCAATACACTGATAAAAGCCTTCATCTGATTTCACCAAACCCAAAACTTGTAGGTTGTGCTCATTCTTTAAACAAAAAAACAAAAAACAAAGATGTACAGCATTCACTATAACATCTTCTAGTCACTGTTCAGGATTTTGAAAATAAAAACTATAAAAATGTGTGCGTGTGTTATATATTCACAACTCTCTTTCCATCCTTATCATTCAGACTTGTCCTTATTTTATTCTTCGTTTTTTTTTTACATCTTATTTTTTTACATCCCCTTATTTATCCCGTTCAATGCTGACAGAAGTAATTTAATAAGTCCTTCATTATTTATTTACTTCTGCCATTTGCGTATTGCCCAATCTGCAAAGAATTCCCGCTGCTTTATGATCATCTCCCTTTGGTGTTTCAACCTCTAGCTGTTCTGCCCTATCAGCAAGGCCAGGAAAGGACAAAGGGCAAGACAGTGTTCCCTTTCTGTTCAGTGTCCATAAAGCAGCTGAACTGAAACACCATTTCTTGTTTCAGCAATAACAACTTGATTGCATTCTTTCCTATGCTACCTACACAGAGCAATTTAGTCCGTATTCTCCAACATGCTGGTCTTCGGTCTCCGTTTCTGGCTGAAGCAGCTGCTATACGCAACCTAAAGATTGGTTGGCCTTTTCTTTTCTCTAGTTTTGCTGTTATATACTTTTAGTTGTTGGTTTTTCTTTTCTACAGTTCACTACCATTGGGATTTTAAGCTTGGCTATAATGAGGGGACCAAGAGGGAAGAAATTTTCTCCTTAGAATTCTACTCCTGACACCTTCCAATAAAACATGAATGGCAGGATTCTTTGCTGAGTAATATAAAACTGAATTGGTACATTTTCATGTCTTAGCTCTAGGATGCATTTCATATCAACTGTATAACTGGAAATATTTCCAGTTTAATGATAAGAAACAGTCCTGCAACCCCAAAAGCTCTTCCAACTCTCTAGGTGCAAATTGTTGTGACTGGGTTATTTGAAGGGAAAGATTTTTATATTTACACTTTCTAGGGAAACATACTAGTGATTCCAAGCTATTGGGCATTCTCATAAGCATGAGCTCGTGATCATTAAACCAGTCCAAATGTCTTATTAAAGATGTACTTACTACAATTTTAAAGTAGTCACTAGGGATGACCACATCTCCGTTCTTTACCCACTTGACCGTTGGAGTTGGCTTTCCGCTCACGTCACATTCAAACACAATATCCATGGATTCGTGTGCATAAATATTAGCAGGCTGCTTCAGAAACGTGGGAGGCACTTCAAAGTGAGAAAAGTCAATGACTAATTATTAATCAAACAGAAAATGGCTTGATCAGACAATATCTTTTCATTTATATTTCAAAGATATCTAACTTTATTCTAAGATGCCTTCCATCCATGGTAAAGAACAAATAATTAAGCTATACAATTTTACAAAGGTTAACCTGTGGCAAATTTAGACAGTTTTAAAAAAAAATTACCAAATTATTCTTTAAACAAAAAACTTACGAGAAGCAAAGATGAGCTTTACAGCTTATTTTCATATTGCTTGTTGTTATGAAATCCCAGTTAAAGCTTTCAGCTATATTTTTTAATATCAATCAGCAGATCAAGATCAAATGTCCTGCTTTAATGACTGTAATACAGTGTCTAAGTTCAGGCACATGCTCAAACTTCACCCACAAATGACCTTTTCTGAGTGGCAAAGGGAATAATTTTGTTTTGTATGAAATAAGTAAGCCGCATCCATGATGTTTTAGTCAGCAACACCAGAATTGATTCAAATAAATCGATCTGAAATATATTCTAGCCATGAATGCTTATAATTGTATTGTTGAAACTGTACACAGTAATATACATCTGCCTTTAGTCTCTAAAAGCCCCATTACCATGAATTTTAATTTTAATTATAAGATCAATAATTTCAGATAAGTGCCAAAAGAGAAACATAAAATTTCCCACTGTTGCAGAATTTAAAAATGGGAAAGCAAATACACTGTTGCCAGTGTAGCAGAGATAATCTTCTAAAAGTGGCAAGCTATCATAAATCAGCAGCTGGCATAAGGCTTTGTTAATACATTATAAATAAGTTTTTAAGAAATCCTAGTTGAAATCTAAAAGCTATCAAATACAATTCTCCTGAGGATCACTATCACTATCAGAGATACTTTATGTATATACATATCAACTACTCGGGGGATATATTTTGGTCTCACAGGATTTGATGGGAAGCTCTTAACTGAAAAAGCAATTTTTCACAAAGATTCATTCACTAATATCTTGGTTTTAAGTTTCGTAATGCTTCTTCATAAAAGTAGAAACAAAGCAACTCATTATTTCTAAATGTCTGTAAAGAATTAAAACAAAGAAGACTGTTGATGAACAGTGTTACTTTGGGAATGTATTTGTCAATATTTCCATCTAGTAGCTCTTTTAAAGTCCACAACAATTTATAATATAACAAGGATGCTTTTGAAAATAATTCTGCTACTAGCAGCTCCAAGATTTTCCAGGTGTCAAACAAAAAGGCAGAGGAACCACCTACATGTGATATTAAGGCTTTTATTTTATTTAATGAATAAGAGCAATAGCAACTTTCTAAATTCACACACATATGGAATTCAACCCCATTTTTTTTAGCACTGAGTTATTATTTAAATAAACCTATATACTCTGGCTGCAGGAGTAATCAGGGGTGCTATCAGTTCATTTACGTTTTTCAAATGTTCATTTTAAATCTTCATTTTAAAAGAACAAAGAGAAATTCCACCTGATAGAATTTTTTTAACAATAATGTTTGACATTGACAGGCCAGGAAGCTCAAAAACCAATGTAATTTACGTCATACCCTTTTCAGGAATCTCCTGCAGAGCTAAATACGGTGGCTGACATTCCCAGCTGAAAAGTGAACTTATAACCTTGTCTTCATCTATCTGTCTCCATGTTACTTCCTGAATTACAGTGATAAAAGAGAAAACTATCTTCTGATCATTTATACAGGGGAAATCTGGTACGTGAGATCAGATCAATTTCCTCTTCCTTAATGTATCTTTTAATACAGAACCCTAAAATTGAAAGTTGGAAATTTACAGAGGTCAAAAGTTGTTTGAGAGCCAGTTTGGCGTAGGCACCAGGCCAAACACCAAGAGACTGGGAGTTTTAGTCCTGGCTTAGGCGCAAACCCAGCTCGGTGACTCTGGCCAAGCAATCCCCTTTTATCTCTAAGAAGGAAGCCATGGCAAGCCACTTTCAAACTTGTTGCCAAGAAAAGTCCATGCAGACATCAGAAGTCAGGACTGACTTGTACTACATATACATGTGAATAATATTACCCACTTGTAGAGGTACTACACAGTCTTTGGGACATTTATGCAGATAATCTACATTACCATAAAAATAATATGTGTCTCTATTGAAGAATATAGTACTCTCTTGGGAGAGAAAAGTTCTTGTTATCTTCAAGCCACAAGGCACTAATGTCAGCTTTGTATCTGCCAAGGAATAAATGAAGCACCTTTATCCACCTCAGGCCATCTGTTTACCTGTCTATCTAGCATTGTTTTCAAGGTGGAACCTTTCCAGTTGTTTAAGCTGAGCCTTTTCCCAACTCTGGATAGAAATGTTATAAACTGAATTTGCAAAGGATCTATTATTCCGCTTCTAAGCTATGATAATAATACTCTTGCTTCCGTCACACTGCTTTCCCAATACCTGGGATCGATAATCATAACTACATTCCTTTTACTCCTGAACAAAACAATTGATTTTTTTTAAAGAATTTAACTGCCTCAGCTATATTAGCACTTATTTTTCTTTCTTTTTTTTTTAAAAAAAAGAGTGTATATATGCATATGTATATAGATATATATACCCTGCACAGTAAGATCAGCTCGAGCTTCAATAGTTTCATTCCCATTATCTGCGATGCAAGTATATGTTCCTGAATCATCTTCGGTGATATCATTTATCTTCAGAGTTCCCCCAGACAGGAACAGAAATTTGTGAGAACTGTATAAAAGAAGACACATCGCTGGAGTGATTTTTTTGAGGGATTCATGATTTTTAAAAAAATGATTATGAGGGATTCAGATTTTTTAAAAATGCAAACATTTACAACATTGGGCTGTTGGTTTGAGCTCCAAGCTTGGCAATTTGGTTGCAAAGGTTTCATCACCATTTGAGGAGTCATCATCGGTGCGCTTTGAATTTTACTTCTCTATACAGGTAACCAAATCGCCAAGCTCGGCGTTCAAACCAACAACCCAACTACCAACCTGAGCTACTAATATTCAAATATATTTACAACATTCTTTGGAAGCCAGAATATTTTTAACATCCTTCCTCTCAAAACATGTTAGTTCTTAAATTCAACTGAAAATATTCTGGTTGAAAATCTGCTGCACTAATTATTACAGGTGATACAAGTCAACATTGCCATAGCAACTATCCAAGGCTTAGGAATGTTTGAAGAATTAATAATTGACACAAAGACAATAATTAAAACCAAAGCTCCAATGAACAAAGCTAAAAAGCACTGAGCTTATAATAACATATAAGAGCTTGAATACTAAGAGAGAGAGGGGGGATATTTCCAAAGTATATGTAGTTGTGTCATAAATACTGTATGGCTTAGAGATTAGGAAGCTGGATAGACAGACTTATAAGCTCAACAAGGCATTGTGACAGAATGTGAAATAAATATCAAGTTATATTAAGAGATTTCTTATGGTAAATGATACATATTCATATACATACAAGTCACCTTTGGCTCTAACATGTCCATTCATCCAGGACCTGACAGTTGCTCCCTAAAGCAGCTGTGCCCTTTCCTAGTCCAGCATCACACATTTTTAAACAAGAAGGCCCTCCTGTTACCACTTCAATGCTCTCTTAACTCAGACACAAATTTGACCCCCCTCCCTTCATCAACATTTTGTTAGGTTCCTCTTTTTAGCAGTTTCCATGATATAGGACAATAGTTGATGGCTCTGTCTGCTAACCAGCTGTCTCCCAAGAGCAACAATTTCTGTGACTTCCACATGGAATATCAGAATTAAAAACTCACTTTTCAGTAACAAGCTCTTCTTCTTTTCTTGTCCATCGGATTGGAGGGACAGGAATGCCTGAAGCAACACATGGTAAAACTGCACTCTGCCCAGTCACTTTGGTAAGGGAAAAGGGCTGTTTCAGGAAGAGCAAGCCTGAAGAAAGGTTGGATTCTGCAGATAGTATCAGGAAATAGCAGGTTAAATTAAATGAAAAGGGATGGTAATATAATATTCTAACTGGTTTTTCACCTGCTTCTAATAAAACATTTAACAGCAAATTAAGAGAAATGTGCTTGAAATTGGCATAGATACCAGCCTTATCTTGCCATAGTGTCTAAAACTACACTTGTTTTGTTAATATTCAAGAAACCCTCTGGCAAAAAATTGAAAAAGTTAGAACAGAGGCGTCCAACCTTGGCAACTTTACTCCCCAGCCAGCTTAAAAGGTGCCAAGATTGGACACCCTTGCTTTAGAATAAACTTTTATAAGGACTTTTAAAGGTCACAGAGAAGCATCCATTTCAAATGAGCAAGTTTGAATTCCAAGTTTAGACTTTCTGATACCCCTTGAACAACCTTACTCGTGATGCGCAAGAAAGAACCAGAAGAGGAAAAACCTCAGCACCGGTGCCTGTACCTGGAAGAACTTTAATCTCTGCTTCATCGCTGTATTTGGGAGGCCCCCCAATTTCAATAACACAACAGTAAGTTCCAGCGTCTTCATCTGTAGCATTGCTGACAATTAAACTTCCACTTGGCAACTTGAGGACACGATCGTCCAGAAAGAGGGGCTGATGATCCAGCTCCCACCTGACAAACGGTGCTAGGTCAGCATTAACTTCACAGTTAAGAACTATGGGGTTTCCTCTATGAACAGATGCCGACTCTGGCTGAGTAATGAATCTTGGAAGCCCTAAGGACAACAAAAATGAAAAAAAAAAAACAAACAAACAAATAAGCAAACAATGCAAGTACATTCCTATAGCTTTTATTTTGCCCTGAGACATGCTAATAGTATTTTAAGCTAGCATTCTTTTACGCATTAAAAGATTCATAAATTTGTTATCCACGTGTCTTGTGAACAGTGGGTATGCAAGTTGTTATTATAGATTCTGGTTTGAGAACTTACTTTTGAATGCCATAACCAATAAGGAGAGAGTAGAAACTGTTCCATGTCACATATTTAATTAAATTAGAGCCTAACTGGAACCACAGTTTAAAATCAAATGGGAGGAAGTAGCATGTCAGATAAACAGTTTATGCACAGCTAAAAAATTAATGAACTAAAAAGAAAAAACATAAAAAGAAAAGCTGTGATAAAATATAAAAGAATGGCCTTGGGCCAGTCACACTCTCTTCAGCCCTGGGAAGCAAGCAATGGCAAATATTTCCCTAAAATCCTACCAAGAAAATTGCAGAGGCTAGAACAGGAAGTAGTCAGGAGACAACACTGATTCAAAAGGACAAAAATAAGACACTAACACAAGTATTTACAACACAAGTACTTATTCCACTAGTGAATCCATAAACAGCAACAGCATAAAATATAAAATCTGCATAGCTGCCATCCCATAATTATTACAGTAGTATCCCAGGGAAAGCTTATTATAACATACCACACCTATTACTTCTGGTGTTATAAAAATACAAACATTTAGATGAGTGGTCTAGAACAGCAGTCGCCAACCGGTGGGCCGCGAGAAAATTTTGGTGGGCCGCAGAAAAATCTCACCCCCAGAGCACCTCCCCAAAGCAATTAATCCAAGCTGCACAGAAACACAAGACTGTGCTGCCCACATGGCCTGCAGGAACCCTCCCCGCCCACTCGCTCCTTACCGGGCAAACTTGCCTGCTAAAATTGCTATTTTTCCTTTTTCCGACCATCATCTGTTCTGCTGTGCCAGGAGATTTAGATTAGCTAGGAAGCAGGAAATGGTTGGATTTCCTACTTTCTAGCTAGTCTTTAGAACTTTGACTCTGCTTCCCTTAGGACTGAAGGTTTGCTTGCAAGCAAATTCAGTGCAGACTCACAGCAAGCAAATTTGAGAGACTGAGCTAGCCGATGGCAGATAGATAGATATAAGTTTGGTGGTCCCTGAGGTCCAAAAGGTTGGCAACCCCTGGCCTAGAACCACTAATGCTGAAAAATAACTTTACAGCTTGCCTAAATGTGAAACAACTCCTTCCACTCCTGAGTTTATTTCAAAATAGACTCTACATTTTCCAATTTTGTTAAGGGTTTTTTTTTACCTGAAGCTCTACATTGTTTTGCTTAAAAAAACATAGTTGCTGCAGGAAGATCACACGGACAGATTACAAGCAGCAGCGTAACAAACAATGGTGCATTGGAATGGTGCAATGGTGCAAGAAATACCATTTGTCAGCAAGCAAGAAGTGGGCCACACAAAAGAGACAACCATAGAAAATGAAGAAGCTAAAGTACTTTGGAACTTTAGAATTCAAACAGACAGGCAGCTGCCACAGAATGCTCCCAATAAACAACTGTTGATAAGAAAGAAAGAAAGAAAGAAAGAAAGAAAGAAAGAAAGAAAGAAAGAAAGAAGAAGGAAGGAAGGAAGGAAGGAAGGAAGGAAGGAAGGAAGGAAGGAAGGAAGGAAGGAAAGGAAGGAAGGAAGGAAGGAAGGAAGGAAGAAAGAAAGAAAGAAAGAAAGAAAGAAAGAAAGAAAGAAAGAAAGAAAGAAAGAAAGAAAGAAAGAAAGAAGAAAGAAAATCTGACAGTACCTGGAGGCAGCAGAATAGAAAGAAAATCACAAAATACAACGACCTGAGGTAGGAAGACTGTGGCAAAAGAAAGCAAAGGTAGTATCAATAGTCATGAGCATCTTGGATGCAAATCCCAAAACATCTGGAGCCCCATCAGCACTGATAAAATTACCATCAATCAACAGGAAAAAGCAGCTTTACCTTGCAACAGCTTACATCTTGTGACGAGACCTTTAACACTACCCAACAACGACATCTCAACAACATCTACCTATCCCAAGTCGCTGGAAAGGATTTGATAGGTGGATAAAAATGTCAAATCTAGTCTAAACATCTGGCAGATTGTGAAACCAACTGTACTAACGCTATACTCTGTTCTAAATCATGAGAAATCAAACAATATAATGGCCAATGGCTATCAAAGTAACAATTCACCTAGATGGAAAAATTTTAACGCCTTAAACCAGTGCATGGTTAATCACTCTTTCAAGATGTTTAATGTACTATAAAAATAATTTTGGCTGCACAAATTTGCTGAGAAGCAATAGATTCAATTAAAACATATTCTGACTGTTTAACCTGAAGCTGATAAATTAGCAGCTTCTAAAACTCCCAAATTATTTGACTGAGAAATGTTTGTTTGACTGGAAGATATCAAAGCCCACAAAGTAATGAGGAAAGTAAAAGTAAAATGAAGGTTCATTACTTTCACTCTCTACTAAAGAAAAGTAGGTTCTTGACTTTCCTGACAGCCTCAACAAATCAAAGTGCAGTAACAATGATCTTATGAGACAGATCATCTCTCAAATTAAATGAGAATCTTGGCTATCAGAAGGACTGGAGACCATAATTCTATCTTGTCAGTAACAAAGTATTATTTTACCAGTGGGGGTTGGGAAAGGGCTGTGAAGTACACTCAAACACAAGGCATTCTGTAATGATAGCAGGCAGGAAAAAAACCCCAAGGAGGAAAAACACCGTATCTGCTTCATATGGAAAAGTTTGAGACAATGCCCACCCAACCTTTCATTGTTCTCTATTTCACTTTAATATTAAAAATAATAATCAGGAAATGACCTCCATAGAGTGGGGAGGAAATGGTGGAATCAGGAATCACATATTAGGTTATTTAGCTATTTAATGTGTATTTGTAACTAACCTGAATATGAATAAAGCAAAGTGATATATAATACAAACCAGACCTAATCCTCGATTTATGACTACAAGCGAGCCCACAATTTTGCCTATAAGTTGTAGTGGTTGTAAGTTGAGACACCATGTAATTGGACTTGATTTTAAGACTAGAAGGCACCCCCACACACACAATTTACTATAAATCTAAGATTATCACTAACACTTGCCCTAAATTTAACCCTCTAAAGCAGTGTTTCTCAACCATGACAACTAGATATGTTGACTTCAACTCCCAGAATTCCCCAGTC
Source organism: Hydrophis major (assembly GCA_033807585.1). NCBI lineage: Eukaryota > Metazoa > Chordata > Lepidosauria > Squamata > Elapidae > Hydrophis > Hydrophis major. The sequence continues at coordinate 4,379,020 of CM066337.1, forward strand.
AGCCATTCTCCATGCTGGCTGGGGAATTCTGGGAGTTGATGTCCACACAACATAACGTTGCCAAGGTTGAGAAATACTGCTGTAATGCTTCAAAGTAAGAAGTGGTCTCTGAGGACTGCCCCCTTTTAAAATAGATATTACTTTTTTGGAGACTGCCTTCTCAACCTATTTCTCCTGCAATACACAATATGTATTTATTTCTGCGGAAACATTAACCTCAGACTTGGAAAATGTAAGCAATAGCTATCCAAATAAGGTTTTCACCTGCAATTGTAAGTTTAGCTGTCCTGCTTACGATGATGCCAAGACTCTCCACGGTTGCCACACACTGGTAATGACCTTCATCAGGTTTATTGTGCTTGGAATGGACAATGCTGTTGATTAACAAAGATCCATCTGGTAGCAATTGCCGGCGGTCATCTGATACCAAGTTCAAGAAAGTCCCGTCCTTTCTCCATTCGATTTTTGGAGATGATTCACAATATGCTGAACAGTTCAGTATAACAGAAGAAGCTCTAACTGACAGAGTGTCCACTGGTTCTACTAGGAAATAAAATGGAGTAAAAGTTCTCACTGTAGGTTCTATAAGAGAAAGAGAGACAGAAAAATAGTATTATTGAGGGCATTCCAAATATATTATGCTGAAATCTTATATTATTATGGATATAAAAAAGACCTTCGCTGCTCCAAAATCTACAAAAAACCCTCAAGCTTTTTGTACAAAGAAATTCAGATTAGCAAAAGAAACCATAATCAATAATCTGAAGAATGACTTTTGCAACCTAGAAAAGAGTAGGAAAAAGCAGTAGCAGCTTCTAGGCATTTACAACAAAGCCTCTGGTTAATCTCCCTTTTGGAAGATGGTACAAGTGTCTCACAGAAGCCTTAGTTTCAGCTGATTTTGGTATACATTGCCCTATATTCTTAAGAGAGACAGCAACAGTGTGTGCTACTAGAAAACATATGGTCCCATAATTAACATACACAACTTGTAATATGTCACTCTCAAATATTTATAAAAACCCCGATCTCTATCAATACAATTTTAAATACAAAAAAGGAGAGATAAAATGCAGATCATGGCTTCTGGGATTCTTTCCAACCTTTTTATCAGAATTAGCCACAGGAGGCATCTATATTCTCTTCTATCTGATTGAGTATACTAATCTGTTGCATCTCTGATATACAGTGGAAACCACAGGGATAGTGGTTATGCTTTATTGCAGATCACGTGACCAGAAGGAAGGTGGACTTGGAATGGAACAATCAGCAACATTTTGAGCATCTAGCCAACTATCACTGGGATTCACCAGGATTTTTTATGGAATGTTTTTCTCCACAATTTTCAAAGATCCAGCCCATTATTAAGTCTCAGTGTGTTGCTTGCCAGATCTTCCTGTTCTGTTCACTTTGCAGATAATTATCCTGTGAATCAACAGGGTCCAAGCACCTCCAGCATTCCAAATGAATTGAAAGAATAAAAGTGAAGATCAATTGTGCATAAAACCTTTAATTAAATTATGCAAGACTATGCTGCTGTGTTAATTTTTTAACCAATAGTATCTTCCCTTACCTTCCTTGTAATATCATTGATCCAAAAGAAAATGTGCTTTGTTTCTCCAATATTTTGATACAGTAACTGTGGCATCTAAATTGAATGAGGTCTTTTATGTATCAGTGGACTGAAGGCAGGTCCTAATGTGTTCTTATAAACACATCTTACTATAACTACAGGATTTAGAACTTAATATTTCATATTCCATGTGAAGGATTTCTTGAAAACTTTTAGAAATTATTTTGCATCTTGGGGAAAGAGTGGGGAAAACCCTTAACGTACAAAAAGAGATTCCACAGCCACATACATTTTTCCCAAATCATAAGCTCTTGCAAGTACAGCATCAAACTAGGCAGCAGAATTAAAGCACTGTAACAAATAGAACAAGAAGCAGGACAAAGGAACACTTCGTGAAGACGTACTTATCTCTTTGTTCTCCTTGGGCATTAAAGTAACATCACAGCCACTAGATGGCATCCAAACCAACAAAATAAATGCCCAATGGTGCTCAAAATTAAAATCTTGCACTGCTGTAGGACTGCTCCTTTATGGGCAAAGTGTCAGATGCTCACTTCTAGTATAATTATGCAATTTCAGAGATTAGACCAAGGTATTTTTATTATAATGTTGAAGCCCACCTTCTAAAGATTTGCACATTTACATATAAATTTTTTCCTAAGTGTGTATGGTCTATAAGATACAGAAGAGAAAAAAATAATATAGCCAACATAGCTAACCCTTAGATGCGGCTCAAACTGAACAATAACTTAGAATGCATTAAAATGTTGATATGTCTTATATACTAAGGAAATCAACTGTTGGTTTTTCAGGGTCAATACTGATCCTTGCCTAGGCAACCAACCTTGGGGTTCCAGCAGAGTTCCTTCTCAATTACTAACAAAACTTTAGGGATACTTAAGATTACATTATTAAGCTATTCCTATTGCCTGGAAAGGGGCATCCTATGTTGTTAAAAACATGAACTGTTCAGCAAATAGGTGCTCCCTCCCACTGCAGTCAGAACTACATCCATGCCACCTAATAACAAAAGCAACAAGGATGCAGTGTGTGTACGTGTGTGTGTAAAAAAATCATCAAAACTCTTCAACTGGAAAAATGCTTTGCTTTTTAAGGATATATACATCCTGGCAAATGTAGGCCTTAATTGCCAATTGGAGACAAATGCATAAAATAAAGTGTCAGAAACAGAGACAATACTCTAATAGCTTGGTTTTAAAGCTTATTAAGAGTGGAAATAAAATGTGTTCCAGAAGAGTCAGACCCCAGCCAGTGGGGAGAGGGAGGTTTCTGTACTGAGTCATCCACCTTTCCCTATATGGGAGAAGAGATTGGGGGAAGCAGCTGGCATTCTGCCTGCTGCTCTAAAAGTAGCTCCTTGTGACAGTGGCAAATGCAGTCCATGCTCCAAAATTATTTCCATAAATCATGATCTGGATTTTAGCAACAGCTTGATCAATTTCATGTGTGTGTGTGTGTGTGTGTGTGTGTGTGTGATTATAGCTGTGCTTTTAAAGTTGTAGCAATGTTTCGGCAGAATCTCACCTGCCATCATCAGGCTTCTGTATTGTGTTCGTCTTAAGAAAACATACATATATACATATTCACCACACTCTCAAATCTCCAATTGATTTAGATCCCTTTTAACCATTCAATACAACTTTCTCATTTGAAAGTTGAGCTGATTCAACAATGTGACTGAATCCGCTTTGAGCAGAATCACCAAACTATTTACTCAAAATATTGAATTTACCTCCCCAATGTATTCCTTCACTTTTTTTGATATGCTACGAAAGGATAACTACAATACACAAATAGTGGCTGGATATATTGCCCTTACTGCTTGCCTACTGCATTGGTTGGCCAGTTGTTTCCGAATACAATCCAAGGTGCTGATTTTGATCTTTAAAGGCCTATATACATTTACAAAGTCCTGAATAATCTTGACACCTCCTATCTGCAGGCCTGATTATACCTATGAGCCTGCAGAGAGATAAGGGAAGGCCTCATTCACTGGCTTATCATGTGTCTTACTAGATAATAAAGTTCTCTCAGCAGCAATTCTTTTCCCTTGCAATTTCCTCTCATTGCTTTTAAAGACATGCTTTTTTCCCAATCTGCATTTGGCACTCTAAAAAGATAATAAATGAAACCAGCTTTTTAAATATAATTTCAGTATAATTACTTCTGTGTAAGAAGAATCTCATGGGCTATCTTGGGAGGCAATTTTTCCTGCAGCAGATTTCAAATCTCCAAATAATTGATTAAACAAAATGAAATTAGTTGGCAGTTTTGTGCAACACTTCTGGAACCAGACATAGTGTTTCTGCCTGCATCTACAACTGACTGCAAAGAACATTCTGAATGTGCAGTTAGATATGTAGATTTGTTCTCTTTTCACTGAGCTAGACAGAGCAAGCAACATAACACTTCGCAATGAGTTCATTTCAAGGTATCTTTCTGTTCCCATTGTTTTGCATGTAGGGCTGCTTGCCTAGTCTTGCTACAAAGAAGGACAGCTTATTCAAACTGTTTACATATTGTCAACACTTCATGCATCTGCATCAGTCAACTTTCAGTATGTAACTCTTGCAATGTTTACTGAAGGTCACTGACATCAATCCAGCCCTTTGACAGACAGGCACAGCACTGAGAGAGTCCTAAGAGCATGGACTCAGCTGAAGGAATTTGCTTTGTAGAATACAAATAATTAGCAGGATGATTTTAATCTCTGTTATGATCTACATGGAATGAGGAAATATATCTCAATTTCTAGATTACAATCAAAGGGAGGGGAAATGTTAAAACACAAGAACCCCGCTGGAACAATTGAAGTTTTTAAAGAAAGCAAAGGATCTACTGTAGCCAATCAGTTAAAGTACAGCAAACAGAATTTCATTAATTGTTCTTTCTGCTGTTGTTTCCCAATAACTGATACCAAACAAATATTGTTGTATTGATTATGTCACTATGGTGATTAATAACTTTGTTAGATCCATTTTTTAAAGGGGGATTAAAATAATTCAGATTAGCATTAATCACTGTATGTTATCATAGCACATTCCATGACTTTATGCAATTTCTTTCAAAACTTAAGAGTTTTATAGAATATTTTAGAATATTTCAAATGTGCTACATACAATATATATACCTATATACGCCTAAATACACCTATCGCAACAAAGGTAATTAGTATATATATTTCCTGATTAGTCATTGCCAACACTAACCCTCCATCCATTATTATTAAATTCTTCCTGGATTTTAATTATTCTGGATCAATATGGTCCATGTTAGAGAAATGAACATAAGAATTAATTTGCTCCATAAGGCAATGTTAATTTTGATCTAATGCAATTAAATCAATCTTATTTATAGTCTCTCTCATTGGCCAAATAAAGTCTTCTATAATAACAGGAATCACTTCCCCCGGCAATAAATTTTATGCTAATTATGTATAGTAGATAACACCTTGCATCTGTCCTGTACCACTTTAATCAATATTGCAGAGAAATTTCTTTATTCATTTTGATTATTTCTAAATTTATAAACTTTTAAAATTATATGTACTCATATTTGTAAAAAAAAAAATCATGGGGAAAATGATATGTCATTTTTACTGCTATTTTTCCATCTTTTTCCTCCTTTGTTATTAATTTTGTGATTAAGTTATAAATAAAATTAATTTGATATTCAGATTGCTTTACGGGTTTATATAACTGTATGTTGTTTGTAACAGAATATTTTCAGCAAAATAAGAAATACAACTCTTGTTAATCATTTTCCTGTAACACAGTAACCCTTCTCATGATATTTACAAAACAGTCAAAAATTCCCAGAAGAACCTGAAAGAATGCCTAACTGCAGCAAATCCAGTGCCAACTATCTACTATAGTTTCATTACTGGAATGGAAGCACATTCTAATCTAAAACACCAATTAAACTAGGGTTATACTTTTGGATCTAGTGTTAGAAAGAAAGCTACAATCCTTATAAAAATGTGCACTAATTAGGAGTTTAACTGAGATTTAATTATACATTTAATAATTTTGGCCCTCCTTGCTTACCATCTGTGGGAGAGAGGCAAGCTGTGTGTCTCAGAATGAAGGAAAGGAGGGCATATGACAGAAGCAAACCAACCAAGCAGGCACTATTGTTACAGATCAAAAGAAGAAAGGAGAAATTAAATGTTCTTTTTGTACTTATAAAAAGTAGGTGCATCATCTGACTGTTGTTTAGAACTACTGTACTAACAGATTTCAGAAGAGCTGCATGCTTATATATGTGATTCTGTGTGTGATGGAGAAAATACAAAAAAGAGAGAATACCAAAAAAAAAAAAAAAAAGATTTTTTTTGTGTCTTTCCTTTTCTATGAAAAATAAATAGTAGTTTGTATTAAATAGTTCTCAGGACTTTTTCACATTGTTTTAATTGGCAAAGTAAAAGGCACGGAAGACATGCATGTGGCTTTTGGTTTGGAATGGTTGCTTTTTTTAACCAGGGCATCTTGAGTTATATGTTGTAGTGATGGCTTTAATCTTCATACACTGCCCAAAGTCAATGCAATTAGATAGGAGACCCTATAAATAATATAAATAAATGTATGCACTGCATATTAAGCAACAGTGTAATGTCTTAATTGCTGATTGTGGGCATCTATAAATATTACATGAAAATGACCAAACATGTGCTATAACATAACCCCTGTAATTGTGTACTTGCTTGATACTGGACACAAGTGTATTAGTGATGGACTTTACATCATGACTCAAATTTCCTTATTTGCCCCTTTGCTTCCCCTATGGATACTTACATTGCTAACATCACATAATTGTATTAAAGTTATGTCCCTGCCATACTGGAGAACATAATGCCACAGTAGGAATGTAGGCAATAGGTCTGTGAAATGATTCTAATTCAGGAAGAAAAGGTTACTTGTTGCGTGCTTGGATGCACACATCACATCTGCTGGCAATTCATTACAGATCGTTTCAGGAGATGCCAACTGGCCTAATTTATGTCCATGTGTGCTTTAAATCACCTTCTCCCATTTGGATCTAGGACCTTCCCGATGGCTCCTAAAAGATAAAACTAAACTGTTCATGTAGTTAATGCTGGCATTTTCACAGGCCTTGACTTGTTCTGCTTGGAAGAGTTTCCTTTCTCCACCCACTTCTTCAGTGACATAATTAAAAGCTGCTTAACTCCATTGCAATCTTAGGGGAAAATAAGGGAGATGGTTCATCAACATTTAGAGTTAGATAACAAGTGCCCTCAAGATGTTCTAGATGTTTTACTAAACCTTACAGAAACCTTGAGAACTAGTTATGAGGGCTGAAGAGAAAAACATATGGGTATTTCGAGCTTATTTATATTTCATTAGAGCAGCATTTCTTGTCTTAGGAAGCTGCAATCACTTGATGAAGCCACTTACTGGTAATTGCAATTTGACTTTAAAGCCTGAATTTTCCCCAAATGAGGTAGAGAAAGTGTTTTAAAGTTCCAAAACTGGTACTAAGTCAGGAGAATTCAGTGTGTTCAACATGACAAGACTTTCACTGAAACAGACTTTAGTGCAGAGAATGGCACTGAACTATTATCACTTAGATATATTTCTGCCTCATTTCAGTAAAAGCTAAATTTAATGGAACTTTTGGGGAAAAGAATATCTGTTAAAACTGAGTGTCCGTTAAATCTGAATTTACATCACTGACATAATTTATGTCGTTCATTTGATTACCCAATTAAGGTTTTTGTTCATTTATCTCCTATTTAATTATATAAATGAGGCAAACAACATCAAAACATTAATCATGTAATTTATTCAAAATGAAATAAATGGAGATGAATGACATAACTTGGACCAGTGGTCCAGACTGCTAAGGTAACAAGAAAAACATCGGATCCATTCAAAATAAAAAAATTATCTGCTTTGTTCAAAATCTGCTGAATGCCTGCCTAGAAAACTGAGGATTTATTCTATGACAAATTAAATTGGCACCTGTCTTTGCAACAACATATATCTTATGCCCTAAGTTGTCAATCTGAAGGTTTTGGTTTGCTAGTGGAGGGAGGGAGATGTAAATCTGTGCCTTTACTGAAAGAACAAACTGAGGAAATACATTTTTTTAGCAGAACAAAGAGGAACAGCTTAACCAAAGCCACCTGAGAGCTTTTACGGAGGGTTTCTGAATATGAAGGAAAAAATAAAGAAATAATGCTTTCAGAACAATTTTCTTCCACTGGAACATGTACAGAATGGCAAGATTTCAGAGGAAGATAATGTTCAAACTCCCAGCTTTGTTTTTCATCTGGCTAACTAGAGGAGAAATAATGAAGTCCTTGGCAGTCACAAAACATACAGCAAAGGATGTCATTCAAGCCACTGAATGTATCTTGTTTTCAAAAGCTATTTCTTAAGGTAAAGGTTAACAGCAGAGACAAAGTTGCGTGAAGGAAAGAAGAACATGCTTGACGTTTAATTTTGTTCCAAAGGCACTCTTTGTTACATAAAATAAAATTCAACAACCCCTTTACATCGAGCACAAAGTAGTACTCGCAGAAATGAAAATAACTTCATGAGTTTGACATAAATCTCTGATATTAGACTGTTTTATTAGACTGTTAGAATTTTTTTTTTTTCATGCAAATCAAGCCCTTGGAAAAAGTCATTGCACCTGGAGTATTTATGCATTTTAATTTCTTAAATTATTAATTAATCGAATACCCTAATTGAAACCTGCACTGGAGGAAAGAACTTCCACTAGAAATAAGATCTCACACAGAGATCTACTTTGCATACAACTACTAGTTAATACTACAATTTAGCTTGGATCCTTTTAAATATTGCTGCAGTGCACTTTTTACACTGTTCCTGTTTTAATTCTGAATCTAAAGCTATAATGGATTTTTGAAAATATATTCTCAATGTGTACTGCAGAAAAAGCTGTTTAGACAAGATCTCTTCTTTGGAAATCATGGTATGGTTGGTCAGTTAATTCTATTTCATTCCTCTTAGTCTCCCTACCATTTTTAAAAAGTAAAGTATTGAATTACGGAAAATTCAAAATTAGTTTTCAATATAGTTCATTTGATATTCAGTTCAAGGTTGGCATTTACCTACTGTAGTAGTATATAGTATCTACCTAGCCAGTGTTACTCAATTTTGACAAGTTGAAGTTATGTGGACTTCAACTCTCACAATTCCCCAGCGAATGGAAGTCCTCACATCTTCCACTTCACAAGGCTGAGAAACAGTGGCCAGGGCTACAGACGGCCATAAGATGGTTGCTCTCTCCCCTGATATTAATGAGGCGCATATTATTTCATCTGTTGAAAAGCTACCTCTTCACCCAGACTGTCTCTCTGTGAATGTTTATTTTCTTACTTTCCTCCACTGTTGTTTTTAAAGTAAACAGGGTTTCTTTAATATTATTTTTAATTACCATTTTTATTGGTATGTTTATTTTCTAAATCACTTTGAGATGTTTTTGTATAGGAAACAATATAAAATACAGTGCATTAATAAAAAATACTACTATACATTTCCTCTCCCCATAAAATTAAATTCCTCTGTAAGTACAGCAAATATTTATGCCTACTATTTTCTTTGTTGATTAGCATTCTAGCACTTGCCACATAACTCTGCATGCAGTGTTTTCTTTGCCTGCTTTCTTCTTTTCATACTGCAGCCATGGGAGAAAAAAAATCTCCATTGAAGATGCATTAATTCCTAAACATAGAAAATGAGCATCACATGAATAATGAATTAGAAATTTTTGCTACATGTCAGCAGCTTTGTAGGAGGAAGCAATATTTATGAGGTCCCTTGGGACAATAAGAAGTTAAAAATGGAAAAGAAACACACTCTAACATTAATGCCGCTAGAAAAAAAAGCCTGAGAATTAGTAGTAACATACCAGGGAGAGGGAGAAATATATTATACAGGCACATTTCGAAACAAACTACAGATGTTGTGGAATCAATATAGCTTAAAATACTTCACCCTCACTAAATGAAGCTCCAGAAGATACAATCTACAACAGGAGAGTGGGGATAGGGCAACATATGGGTTTTTTGACTCAGTGCTTTGGGGGGAAATCCATTACAACACGGGTCCTATCTATTTCCCCTTTGCACTTGTTGCAGCTACTGTCAGTTCTGCCTCTGAAGAAGCCGAGAGAACTAAATCTTCTTATACACAAGAGGACAATATGGTCACCATGCTTTGCAGAAAGAAAAACTTGAATGAAAATTGAAGGTTAACAACTGTAAGAATAGCAGGGAGGAAGAGCGCAAGGAAGGAATGGAATTGAGAGGTGGGAGGGCTTTCAATCTTCCTTCACCTGCAATTTCAAATGCATCAAAATAGCCAAGTGATAAAAATTGGCTTGCTTCTTCTTTCCAACAATCTTGGTGAGGTAGAGAATACTGGAATGAGGTTGGGTATGATGGAGGGAGGGGACAAGGTAGCCTTCATAGAGAAAAAGATGTCTATTCTTGATCTACATGACACAGGCACATCGATCAAGGGACGATAGCCTGGAACAGGAGAAAAAGGGGCCATCAAACCAGCACAACTAACAAATTTCAAGCCTTCTAAGTTAGAAAGCTAGGCCATCCATCTTCATAGTCATAATGCTGAAATGGCAGTTCCCGACGGGTTGAGTAAATGAGATGGTATGAAGAAATCAATACTAACATAATTCCTTCATCCCATAATTATTTTTGCAATCCCTATGAAAACATTTCCAAGCGTTGAACAACATTCAGATAAACAAGAAAAACCAAAACATTAAATTTGTTCTTTCAGTTCTGTAAAGAATAATTTGTAGCACTATGAAATCCAGGAACTTTGGCTTAATTTACCAGCAAGTATTTTATAACTTGCCAATGAATCAAAGCCTTTTCACAATGGGTATTTCTACTCCACACGCATCCAATTAGGCTTAAAAAAAGTTCAACAAAAAGTTATTTGACCTAAAATTATGACGTAATTGCTTCCAAACTGACCCAAAGATTTTAATAACAATAGCTACTGAACTTAAATAAACTTTACCTTCGTATTTCCAAAAAATGATTGTGCTTGTGTGGGAAAGGATTTTCTTTTGCCATTAATTCTATCAGGAGAAATGTGGGCAGTTACTATCAACAGATTCCAAAGAAACATGCAGTACCCAGAACCACATCGACAATAAATGAAGAAACAGTTTCCCATTCATGTTCTACAGTAGACAAATTGGGGGGGGGGGAGGAGAAAGATGGGTAAATCATAAAATAGACAGGATATACCTATAGGTATAGACGGCCTATTAAGATCTTTTAAAGTCCTGTTGTCCCTTGGAACACCTATAGTCTTTTAAAAGTCTATGGAGATTTTCAGTGACATGGTTGTCCCAAAGGTGCTTTTTTCAAGAGGTAACTGGGCTTTCTGGTTTTTCTGTGAAGAAGTTTCCCTTCTCGTCCTATATCTTTTAAAAGCTCCTATAAGAGCTAAGGGTTGTTTGAGGAACTGACTCTTCCCAATTATGTCAACTTGTCCCATAAGGTCTAGCAGGAAGGGTCAAGACTCCAGGTCTTGACTTTCAGGACAGCCATCTGGTGGGGCCCAGGAATACAGCCTCTTTTGGAGTTGCATCCACTCCTTGGAGCTTCATTTTCCTGGAAATTAGATTGGAACCCACCAGACTTTCACAAGACCTCAAAGACATGGCTGTAGGACCAGTCTTGGGATCCAGATTTGTATGTGAACATCTGCAAGGGCTGTGCTGATTTCTGTTGTATTTCTAATCTCAGCTATGGGTTTCTTGATTGTTTTATGCTTTTAATTATTGTTAGCCACTCAGAGTCATGAATTGAGGGAGGGAGGGAGGGAGGGAGGGAGGGAGGGAGGGAGGAAGGAAGGAAGGAAGGAAGGAAGGAAGGAAGGAAGGAAGGAAGGAAGGAAGGAAGGAAGGAAGGAAGGAAGGAAGGAAGGAAGGGTTTCTCCTCCAAGTTAAACTCTTACAACTGTGGGGAAGGAGAAATTGTTGTAATATGTATGCATGTTTTGTTGACAAGTAAACTATTTTGATTGATTAAAATTAAAAAGGTCAGGATTGCTGACAACAAATAGTTATAAAATAGAGTGGCATTAAAGGGGTAACAATAGGACATGATAATCTTGCTGCATGATGTTGGTGCTTCCTTAATTGAAATGCCTATTCTTTCTAGGGCTATATGGCTACTATGCAACTTCAGGAAAAAGTGCAGCTTTTAAAAAGCCACTAACAGATATAATGAATGAAATTATATTTAAGTTATAATACTTCTAGGAATTCATTTATTAGCATTTTAGCTAAACATACTGATAACTAAATAAAAGTAGGACTGTCCAAATAGGCTGCTTGTCTTCTGAATGTCAACTTATGATTAAAACAATTTATAAACAATATATATAAACAAGGGAGCCACTCCATTTAAAGCTGTTTAGGAGCACTGCATGCCAACAATCAATCTCTATTCAAATGATAATTAAAAGACCAATAAAGTTCTGAAGTCAAAGTCACTGTAGAAAAAGGCTCTCATAATAATCAATCAATCCAAAATTATGGGTTTCTTTTTTTACACAGCAGTATTTGCCAGAGAAACCTTGTGCCCTTTTCATAAAGACAAAGCAAAAGCAGAAATCCTCATTTCCTAATTATTTCCTAGTTATTTTACAATTACTTCCTTTCAGGAAGTTTATGCAGTCTGACTAGCTCCAACACTAATAACCTTCTTCAGAACTAAGCTATCCACATAGACTAGGAACTCCTAGAGCAGAAACAATGACAAATATGGAGTTCTGTGTTGAACAGCACAGCTTTCATTTTGGGAAAGTAGCTTTACCGGGAATGGGCGTTAGTAGAAGTTACCCTGAACGCCCTTTCTATCTATGCTGCGAGAGAGCCCAGGATGGGGTTGACTCCTTCCTATGATGTCATGAGTCTGCACTAAGATAAAAGCCAGCCCCCGGAAGAGACCCCAGCTTGGGCGAAGATACTTGACAGACTGAAAGGTGTCTCTGAAAGCACAAATGAATACAGAAATATGACTTACCCTCTCCGGACGAATCAAGGGAGGGGCTGGGCTCTCTCACAGCATAGAGAGAAAGGGTGTTCAGGGTAACTTCTACCAACGCCCATTCTCCTCCATGTTGCATCGAGAGCTCAGGGTGGGACATACCAAAGCTTGCATGTCCACGGTTGGGTCCTCTTCCGGCTCATCACACTGACTGTTGAACCACTCGTTGAAGCACCCGTCTACCGAAGACTGCAGTTGCAGAGGAAAAGACATCCAGATGGTAATATCTGATGAAAGGAGATGGAGATGTCCACCTGGCCGCACGACCGATCTCCTCCAAGGGTGCTTGGGTTGCCCAGGCAGCCGAAGTGGCTGCGTTTCTGGTAGAGTACGCCATCAGACCTCGAGGAACCGGAAGGGCCGCAGCTTTGTAGGCCTGTTCAATGCAAGATCTGACCCACTTCTGATCTGACCCACTTCTGATAACAGCGATAACAGTGATGAGGCCAAATGGGGATGTGGAGGTAAGCCTCCATGATATCAGTGGAAGAGAGGATATCGTTCTCCCGAACGCTCTCTAAAACAGAATGCAGAGTCTGCATTTTAAATATCCTGTATTTTACAAATTGGTTGAGAAATTTTAGATCCAGGATGGTTCGCTACCCCCCCACCCCCGAGGCTTTGGGAATGATGAAAGGCGAGAATAAAGCCCACATCCCCATTGAGAGGGGGGAACAGGTTTGAATAGCTCGGATTTCAAGAAGGAGTTGAATGGCCTGATTCATGAGGTCTTGCCTTGAAATGTCCCGAGAGACAGGACAGATCAATTTTTTTTAAGGGTGGTACATTAGGAAGTCCAATTGTAATCCTGACCTAATAGTGCTGAGCACGCAGGCATCCGCCATTGACTCCTCCCATTTGGAGGCAAAGAAGGCTAGGCGACCTCCGATGGGTGGGGAGAATGAGGGATTACTTAGAGCGACGGCAGGAACGATCCCCCACCCTCCTGAAAGGGCTGTTTACCAGTATAAGGAGCTGGGCGATAGTCGGCTCTCTTCCCAGAGGAAGAGAGAATTTTACGTTTATTTCTGGTTTCGATGAGATAAGGTTCCAGAGCATTGCCAAAAAGCTTATCGCCCGCGAATGGAACTGAAACCAGCTTCCATTTACGGTGTGACTCCACCTGCCAATTTCTGAGCCATAACAGTCTTCTTGCTGCTACTGAAGATGCCATGGCCCTAGATGCAAATTTGGCGGAATTGAGAGTGGCATCTGCTGTGAATTCCGCCGCTGCGATAATCTTATTAAGGCCTTGGTGAGACCAAAGGTCAGATGTAGGCAATCTAATCTGGAGTTGGAGCAGCCACCATATGGATGCCCACGTGAGAGTGGCAGAAAATGGGAACGAGGCCAGAACTGGAATGTCAACAGAAGGCTCTGCCAGGGAATTGACCAGAGCTGCACTGACATTGTAGAAACGTTTATTCAGAGAAGATGGGTGAGGACCTGCCGAAGGGGAAATGCACCATTCCTTGACCATATCCAGGAACAAAATGGGAGAAGGCAAAACCCCTGCCTGCACTACAGGGTTGGAGAAAAATGAGTCCCCTGGCTGGAGGGAATTCCTTGTGGCTCAGGAGCCACTTCCTCTGGCAACAGCTTGGCAGTGACCAAGGCCATGCTGAGTAATGGCCTGAAGAGAGAAGGATTGAAGACCAATGCAGAGGATGTCTGCTCTGGGGGAGAGTCCTCTTCCTCTGAAAGATTTTGGTCAAAGGTCTCGCCCTCTTCACGTTCTGAACAAGAGGAGTAACTGTGTTCAGATGGTGAAGCCCTTCCTTCCTTATCAACCTCCTCCCATTCTGGTAGAGAAGAATGGACCCTGAAGTCCTGGGGCCTGTGTAAATCAGGGTGATGAGGCAACTTATAGATTTACTTGAAGCCTTCAGCCAATCCCTGCCTAATGGCCAAAGAGACAACCTCTTGGATATCCCCTGGTCTATGCTCAAAGGTAGGGGCAGAAGGCCGAAGGCCCACTGCTGAGGGAGTGTAGGTGGCTTCAGGCCTAGACTGAGAAGAGGTTCAAGGCCTGAAAGGAAGGGGGAGGAGCATAGGGCCCAGAAGCCTGTTGGAAATAGATCTGCTTAGATCCTGAAGATCATTGTACTGCAAAAGCCTCAGGAGACAGACTCATAGATAACTTCTCACCTGGGAGGGCTTGGCTGGGGCCCACAGGTATCACCTGAAAAATGCTGTAGATGCACTCCCTTCTGCTGAACAGTTCTGTTGAACTGCCTTCTCTAGGGCTGCATGTCTGCGCTTTTCTGCCCTCAACTCACCCCGAGTCGCCTTCTTAGAGGCTAGAGCCTTAGCTCTGATTTTAGCAGCTACCTCCCTCTGGACTGATTGGGTGCGTTGCCTACAACTTTTTCTCTTATTGGCTTAAGAGACTGCTCCACTGGGGGTGGGTGGGACTCTACCTGACCCTTATCTTGCTCCATTTGAAGAATAAAGGCCCTTACGCTGGAAAGATACTGTTTGTAAATTTTTTGTATTAAGCCCCTTAGGGTATAAATTGGCCCCCAGGCTTACAAAATGGCCGCTCACCTCGTGGTGGAAGGCTTCAATCCAAGATGGCCGCTGACTATGGGAAACAGGCTCCAAGATCAAAGAATTTCTCAGACTATAAAGAGCCCCGAATGAAGTCAGCAAAGGGAAGGGCAGCCTCTGGCCACATGATCAGCTGGCTGATTCTGGTCTCGGTTTGCCGATCGCTTTTTACGACCGCTCAAACCGCAGGCGTGGGGGAAGTCTACAGACTCTGCCCAACTTGCCTGAACTCCCAACCTTGCTTGAAACGAGGAAAAACGGCACTGAAGATCGCTGGTGAGTGTTATCTAACAGAAGCTTTCAGAGACACAGCTACTGACTGAAAGGAGCTGAGTCAAAAGCTGGAGTCTCTTCCGCGGGATGGCTTTTATATCTTAGTACAGACTCAGCTATGATGTCATAGGAAGGGGTCAACCCATCCTGGGCTCTTGATGCAGCATGGAGGAGAATCCCATGAATCTCACCCCTACAAATTCAGATCTACACAAGTACAAGTAATAACCTAAAGTATTTGACAACTCCAGTGAAAATTATAACTGCAAAGGGCTAGGAAACACAAAGAGATTTCCCAAGCAGGAATGTACAAGCAAATGACCCCATTTATCTGTAAAGTACTTGTTTGTGTTTAAGCATACTTGACGTACTATATTCAGCTTCTACCCAATCAATGCTCAGAGGGCATATGTAGATTGTGGCAGTTATCGTAGCCAATGAGGTTTATCCAAGGCACAATTATAGCTAATTGAAACCTTGAGAATGTGGTGAATTGGTAGTGGCTGATTGCAAAAGACAGAAAACCAAGAAAGTCCAGCTGCCTTTTGGGAAAAGCACCTTTGGGACAACCATGACCTGGACGAGAATCATAAGCAAAAAGACAGAATTTTCCATTCCTCTTTTGCATCTTTTTACCTCTCAGAAGAGAGACGAAGCTCCAGCTCTTTCAATGTTACATCCCTGGAGGAACGAGGGAACTGCAGCTAAGGTAGACAAAGAAAGAGAGAACTTAGCTGATTGAAGTGAACTCAAGACTCCTGGGTTAGGTGGATAACCCTGTCTCTAAGGGTCCTAAAGAATCAGTGGAGTAATCACAGAACCATTCTTGGAAATTTTGAAACCTTCTGGACAACTGCTGAAGCTTCAGAAGACTAGACAAGAACAAATCCCATCCCACTTTCAAGAGGAGGAAGACTTGGACAATTATCAGCTTCTTTGCTGTGCTACAAACTCCTATGTCGTGGTGTATTTCTTGACTGCTGGTTCCTTTACTTAAAAGCCATTACTTCAGTATCTTAACAGGTAGCCCTCGACTTACACCCGTTCATTTAGTGAACGTTTGAAGTTACAACAGCACTGAAAAAGTGACTTATGATTGTTTTTCACATGACTGTTGCAGCATCCCCATGGTCACATGATCAAAATTCAGGCAATTGACGCATATTTCTGATAGATGCAGTATCTCAGGCAGTGGTGGTATTCTACCAGTTCAGCCCAATTCTGCCGAGCCGGTAGTGGCGATGAGCAACGGAGACCAAACCGGTTCTCTCTGCCACTCTGCTGTTGGGCCCACCCACCCACCTGGCCTCCCATACTAACCTTTATCTTCTGCTTTTGAAGCACGCGGCACAGAAGAGGGCTGAGGGGCAGCAGCTGCTAAAGCGACCAGGAGAGTGCAGGCTGGCAGGAGGGGAGTTGGAACGCCTCTGCACCTGCGCAAATGCCTCTGTGCCTGTGCAAAGTGCGCATTTGGTACACGTGCGCAAAGCCCGCCCACCAAGCCATGCCCACCGAACCAGTGGCAAAACGTTTTGAATCCCACCACCGATCCCAGGGTCATGTGATCCCCTTTTGCAACCTTCTGACCAGCAGAATCAATGGGGAAGCCAGATTTATTTAACAACTACATTACTAATTTAAAAACTGCAGTAATCCCCTGAATAACTATGACAAGAAAGGTCATAAAATGGGGTAAGATTCACTTAACTGTCTTGCTCAGCAACATAGATTTTGGGCTCAAATTGAGGTTGTACTGTAAGTTGAGGGCTACCTGTACTATGAATTCTAAGGCTGACTTCTATCCTTGTTACTATCAGTTTGCTGTTCTGTATATTTAAGTCCCATTTTTTCTCCACTACGATCCCTGGTTATATATTAGCTGGATTAGCAAGAATGAAAGAGGTGGATATAAATATCACTGTAAAACATTTATAAACGGTGACCTAGAAACCTGCCCTATTATTACCATCCCTATTTTGACAAATGGACTTCAGCAGGATATTTTATATATAAGATTAATTGAAATAAGCTGACTTTCTAAAAATTGCACAAGTTAATTAGATTTGTATTGCACTCTTTGAACATGTTCATATGTTATCATGGAAGCTTCTTGTCCCAGCAGTTTTTTTTTCCTTTTAAGGCAACTTCCTAAGCTATTATCATCACCATAGTCAAATATGGGAAATGAAGATTACCGATTAATTAAGTACTAAGAGAACAAGAATCCACCACTTATAGCTTGGTTTAATAACCAGCATTCACTTATGCTTATCACTGTTTGCTTTTTGTCTCTACAAAGGGGAACTCTGTTTCTAACAATTTTATTTCTTATTTCTTAAAACAGTTTTATCCCACATTTTCTCTAGAGCAGCATACAATCTCCACTCTTTTTCCCCTCTTACTGACATACATGAAGCAGAAATACAGTGACTGATCCAGTGTCCCACATCAACTTCAACTGATCACATCAACTGATGGAAGAAATTCAATCTGAGTGTACACGTTTTAATCACAATATTTGGCCATTGTCATGCACTAGTATGTAGAATACTATGTTCCCTCTGCAAATTAGAGAGGCAAGCCACAACAGCTCTTAGATCCCAATTGTGTTATTAACACAGGATGCTATTTACAATAAAATAGCTGCACATTTCCATTTAGTTTTGCATACAATCACTGTTTTCTGTCCCCTGCTGTGGATACAGATCCTTAAATACTGTTCAACAAGAAGGCAAAAGTACCCAAGCATTACTTGGGTGGATTTTCCATTTTATACATATGGGCAGATAAACATTAGGATTGTAATTCTGTATTCACTTCTTGGAAACACTTACAGAACCCAGAATCCTAATTTTAAAGTCTTATTATGAAAGAATAAGCAAGCATTGATAGAAATAATAGAAAAAGTCTGCTAACAAAAAGATTATTTAAACAAGGTAACATTTTACAAATATTTCATTTAATAGGTTTTTTTTTTAAAGGGACTGTTTTAAGGAATACTTTTTCTAAACTGAGAGAACACTAACTGTTTTGTTTGAGCCTGCCAAGAGCCATACACCAAAATCAGACTTTCTCCCCCCTAAAGTACACAATCTTAGTTCACATCACACAAGCTTCCTTGTTCCTACTTAAGTGCTCTCTTCTGTGAAGCAAGGCTTTATATGCCTGTGGTGGAAAAAGCTCACTAGTTTATTTCTCTTTCAAAATGTATGCAGTTAATTAAAGTGTAAAGTAATACCTGTTTTGAAAGTTTGGCAGGGAGGAGTGACATGTTCTTTTAAACTGAGAATGTGTCAAAAGGAGGTCAATTTGTGCCAGGAATCATGTAAACGTTTCATTTTGGAATTCCTGCACATTTTTAAAAGGCTAGAATTAGCTTGGTTATTATAAGTTCATAAATTTCTTTCTTCAGTTTTAAACTATGATCCAAAAATGCAATGACTAGATTTTCCTTTCCATTTATTTTTCCCCTGAAGAGAATGCCCCCTTTATTTCTACTCAGACAATCTGAGAAAGATTCAAACAATAAAACAATTCATTAAAAAAACAAATCCGGGTGCAAATAGAAATTTTACAGCCTCTACTGAGATTCTCAAGTGTCATTTAGGAAAGAGTAACTTTTTGAAGCTTCCCAATGACACTCACCTCATGTAATTTTGCTGAGACTACAGCACTGCTGCACATTTTGCTTACTTGAACTTAAGAAACGGGTAACCCAGGGTGAGCAATCTGTGGCCTTCACCCCTTAAGTAATCCTTGGTCTAATCTTTTATGACCCTCGATTACTTTCAAGAGCCCTTGGAAGAAAATCAATTCACCTTGGGTAGGAGCAATCTGTCAAGGAAGGATGGACAATGGTATCAGAAAGAGAGAGAGGAATAGTGTAACTTCACTGTCACACTCCAGCCTTATTTATTGCTGGTTGAACTCTCCATTCATTACTGACATGCAGTTCCTACAGATTATTTAGAAATAAATATGAACCTTGACAGAAAAAAAGGTTTCCATTGCATACATTTTCCTACAGATCTTACAGTCATAAGATTGTGTTCAGCAAAAGCAATACTATATGTTAATAGTCACTTTTGTTTCCTAAAGTATGCTAAGGAAAAACTTCTCAGCACACTCCCTTTAAAAAATTTAATGTATTATAAAAGATGTGCATCAAATAAATATTTTTTATCTCATTTCTAAATTATCTCCCTCAAAAAAGGATATATTATTTCTAACAACTGTTATGACATGTATATTATTAATACATTAAACACATTTCCAATTGTATTACACTATACAATGGGCTCTGGTGATGATAATTGTATTCATTATTTTTTATGCAAATGAAGAAAGTTTCCTTCATAAGTGCAAGTTTGCTTAAACATTTGTTGATCAATATTCTGGGGAAGGACTATACAGCAGCAATAGAGCTTGTGCTTCTTATATATACAAGCAAATTAAATAAAGAACTTACGGTACATTATTCTTACATTCAGCCTAAGAGGGTTTTTTTCAAATGACTATTTTAAATCATTACAAGATGTTTCAAAATTATACTTACAAAGTGCACTATTTACATAAAGTATAGACTGTAAAACTATATTCCATAATGAATTATTTTCCAAAGTATACTTTGCCTTGTTATATCCTTATAAGTAAATTATAAAAATTCCATAAGTAAACTCTAGCCAAGACACTAAATTCACTAAAGAAATTCAAACATCTAATCTACAGACAATTTCAAAATTGTATATAGTGTAGAAATTTATAGAAACACTGCATTTGGCATAAATATCACAGATCAAGTACATTTTTCCAAAGGAAAAAGTGGTTGAAATACAATCATACCAACAAGAACCACCAACTGTCCTCAGATGCATTATCAGCTGATAATAGTATATCCAAGTTATCTACTGAAATTCCTCACAGACAAGCAGCAAAGCTTAGTACAACTTTTGGCAATTTGTATTTAAGTAGCAGCATATATCTCAGCCTTCCATATTATATTAACAAATGTGACACTATAGCTAGATTCACACATTCTAAATAAACCAACACTGGCTATACTGAAGGAAATTTTTTGAAGACTCAGTCAGAAGTACAATATCTGGAATCATACAGCATGCGGGGATATTTTGCCCATCACATCAATGCTTTCTTTTTTTGAAGAAATCTGTTTTATATTTACCTAACTTGTCATTGCTAGTGATTTTATCACTCCTCTGAGATAAGAAAAAGTAATCATACAAAATCATCTTTGGGCTTTAAAGGGCCTGACCAAGTTCCTGCTTATTGGGTAAGTCAGAGAAAGTTCTCTAGGAAGTCAGAGCAAAGTACATTAACAAAGAAGATGCAAAAGCTAGAACGATAATGGCATAACAAGTAAAAATGAAGAGCTATTAAATAGATAAATAAGTGCTATTTTTAATTAGGACTTTGAAGTCTCATAATGAGATACTGCAATTCAATTAAATCACATTATGTATTTTCAAATAATCTACAAGCCACTTTGAGTTAATTAGTTTACTAAAAATACAATGTAAACATATATACATGCTCACTCAAAAATGCACAGGATGCTAGATAGATTTCCATTAGCTTGCAAGCCATATTATAAGCATTACTAATGTTATGTTTGCAAAGTAAAACTTGGAAGCAATATCTCCATCTCCATCTCTAAGCAGTTCAATGTACAATAAAGTATCACCTAGAAGCATAAAGATAGTAGCCTTCTAACTCCATTCTTCTCTTCAGAGAATCCTGTGTCAAGTATTATTGAGCTTCTTGCCAATGCGTTACTGTACACTTATTATAAAGTTATTAATCAATAATCTGTTTCAATGAGATTAAAGAAGACATCTTCTTGTGCTATGCATTCTCCCTCATATTCGTCTTCACTGGCAGTTCAACAGTGCTGCATCAGGCATTTTGACTGTGGAACCATTAACACAGGGAACCCTCAAGTGTCTGCAATCCCATCCCTAATTATGCATGTGTAAAATACCATAATTCTGGAAGACCTGGAGGAAAGGGGGACCCGGTGTGTTATGGTCCATGGGGTCACAAAGAGTCAGACACAGTTTAGTGACTAACAACAGCAACAAAATATGCATGCCAAAAGATCCATTCTTATGCATGCATAAAATTACATTTATATTTAATAGGATTATGTTTTAATGCATAATTCATCATACCTTGTTAAATCAAAAGATTACTATGTGAAAAAAAACAAAGCTAGTAATCTGGACACCAAGTTCCACCACAGATAAAATGCTGTCCATACTTTTTAACCTTTTCTCAGTAGGGAT
Organism: Hydrophis major; assembly: GCA_033807585.1. NCBI lineage: Eukaryota > Metazoa > Chordata > Lepidosauria > Squamata > Elapidae > Hydrophis > Hydrophis major. The sequence goes on from CM066337.1 coordinate 4,400,822, forward strand.
CAATGGGTGGAGAGACACAGCTGTCACCATCAAGCAAATGATGCAAAGTCATAATGCAAAATAATTCAAATATGTAATTCATGATTAGTACGCTTATAATTGAGCAGATGGTTGGGAACCAGCTCAATGATAGACTAGCTAAGTGTCAATCTGACACCATGAAATAATGGAAAATTCTCACATTTTCTCCAAAGAAAGCATTATGTGAAAATAGGTCATTGACTCAAAATAATCAAATCTGAATTTGAATTACATGTTTTCTGAAACAACAATTTGAATTATGTTAAATAGAGCACTGAGCTGGACAGACTAGTTCCTCAAACTAACATAGCATTTAAAATTTCTGGAGAAATACATTGCCCTTCTTAATCAAGCTACATTAACTTTCCATATACCCATTGTTTTGCTAATGGATATACAGGTAGTCTTCAATTTAAAACAGTTCATTTAGTGACTATTCAAAGTTACAATGGCACTGAAAAAAGTGACAAATGACCATTTTTTACAGTTACCACCTTTGTTGCATCCCCATGGTCACATGAAAATTCAAATGTTTGATAACTGGTTCATACTTATGACCATTGCTCTATCCCAAAGTCATGTGATCCCCTTTTGTGACCTTCTGACAAGCAAAGTCAATGAGGAAACCAGAGTTACTTAACAACTATTTGACTAACTTATCAACTTCAGTGACTCTTGCCAACAACTGTGGCAAGAAAGGTCATAAAACTCACTTAACAAATGTCTCATTTAACAACAGAAATTTTGGGGTCAATAATGGTCAAAAGTTGAGGACTACATGTATAGAAAGTCAAGTTTTGCAATAGATTATGAAGAAACAGCAAAACGTGGAGCTTTTTTTTCTCTCTTTTTTCATAAAGTTCTGAGCCACTCATCACAACAGTGGCCTCAAGAGAAGGAAGTGGCTCCTTTCCATGTAGGAATAGATGCCTCTACTGACCCCAATTTCTGTTCCTTTATCTACAAAGTTTCATCCAGCATTGAGAACCAGCATTGTGAAACCGATTTGCAGAAGCAGAAGTGCTCCAGTTGTTCACTTCAGCTCTATTCCATAATTCCATCTATCTTAGTCCCTATCTGTCTTATTTCACCTATCACAATGGCAACAATCACAGCAATAGTGAGGTGTGGATATTATTTCACATATTCCTCACCTTCATCTATTGAGACTACAACAGTTTAGTGGAGGGAAGGGAGGAGTCAGGATTCCCCTTCATTCAAGAAAACTCCATAATACTACAGTATAATTTTCCCATCTTGCTCTTTGATGATAGCAGCAATTTGAACATGAAGGAACATTATAAAAATCAGTAACCTTGTTGAAAAACACAATGTTCCAATAATGTATAGTGGTAGGATTTTTTGTTGGTGTGAAAGGTGTTTTTATACTATTTCACCATCTCACAAATTTTGTCTTATGACAGTTGCCTTGTGAGATGCTACAGAATCATGCTTGCCTGTTTTGAGTATCTCATTGGCAATTCTCAAGGAAAACAATTTAGAGATGAAGCCGTTGTACTCCACTCTGTTAGTTGCTACTATTCATTACCTTTATCCTAGATAATTTTTGCATAGGATCACTGGGACGGTTGCACATACCTATACCACATTCTGCATAACATGGCCATTTTCAAAGACAGGATTGGTTTATTATCTATTTATCTTTATACCTAATGATCATGTTGATATCCTACTGTAATCCAAGGACTTTTGGCAGCTTCCATTATAAAAAAATTGAAATACCCACAGTACATAAAAGATAAAAAGTTAAATAAACTATAAAATCATAAACCAATAATTTTTTGTCAAGTATTACAAAAACAAAGGCAAAATATTAACATGAGAATAAAAGATGGCATAAGTCATGAACTCGACTGGAAAGCTCTCCAACTTCCTTCTAAAAATCATCAGGGTAGAAGGCTAGTCTGATCTCCCTTGGGAAAAGTCCTTGATTTATAACTATCCATTTAGCGACTGTCTGAAGTTACAATGGCCCTGAAAAAAAATGACTTACAACCAGTCCCTGCACTTATGATAATTGTACCATCCCCATGGCTGCATGACGAAAATTTGGGCACTTGGCAACCGGTATGTATTGATGATGGTCTCAGGGCCACAAGTTTGCCATTTGGGCCTTCCCCAACCTCCTTCTGACAAGCAAAGTCAATATGGGAATCTGGATTCTCTTAATTAGCTTTGTGATTCACTTTACAATCATGGCAAAAAGGTCCTAAAAACAGGCACAACTCACTTAACAACCACCTTAGCAATGGAAATTCTGATTCCAATTGTGGTTGTAGGTCGAGGACTACCTGAATTCCAAAACACTTAAAAAGTCATGCTTCCTAACTTCAGCTTCTTTCACACCTCCTTGGAAGTGCAGGAGCCCAAGGAACTTCTCCTTAGATGCTCTGGTGTATTAGACCAATTCAGATTGGTGGAGACTGCACTGTAGGCACTAAATCTGGAACTACTAGTTCTAAATCTACCCTAAGTACTTTTTATCAGAAGCCCTTTCTGGAATACCAGAGATGGGAACTATCAATGCGCAGTTACAATTGAAAAGGGTTGTTTTCAGCAGCAGCAGCAGCCTCCTAATAGTAATTCCTTTCCTCAAAAACTACCTGACATGTAGTTGATTACCACTTTAGCACCTTTTATCTTTCTAAGTCTTTTAAACTGTGTAACGATTTTAATGCCATTTTTGGCTTTGGCTTTTTATCCCCCTGATGTTTTTTTTCTTTACAGTATCCCTTCTTACAATGATAGTTAGTTTTATGTTGTCAGCCACACAAAGAAATTTAGTTGCAGAATAGCACATAAACAAAATTTAAAAAGGAAACATTTCAAGTCCTAAGTCACTCTCCAAAGATGTAAACATTCAAAGAACACACCCAAACATTTACGTCTGACTTTTCAAACTGTAGTATCAGTAGCCACAGCTACTGCCATGTCAGGACTTCTACATGTTAGTCATCTAAACTCACCTCAAGAATGAAAATGCACAAGGATGCTAAGCTCAAATATATACTTGAAAACTGTGAGTAAGGTAAAGATCATAAGGCATAAACTAAAGCCAGCACATCATTTTAACAGATACTATTTATTACCATTCAGAATTTCAGCCTTCTCCAACGTGTTGCCCTCTAAATGTTTTGGACTACAACTGGCATCCTCCTCAGGTAGCATGTTTAGAGCGGTAATTAAACCAACTGGAAAATATGAAATAGCTGGAATAAGAGCCATTTGCAGTTTAAGTGCCTTTTCTCAGCATTATTCTGATTTCAATTTGAAGTAACTTCCCAGCTAAATGATAAAGAAATGTACTCCAATCAACATTCCCTTTGTGTGTACACATTTACCCCCAAAAAACATATGCCACCAACTCATTTTTTTCAGTTACACCAGAAATACTACAGGTACTGAAAAAGCTGAGATCACTGCAGATATAATACACAGAAAAACAAAACCCATGCCAGGTATAGTAAGTACCTTGATGTGTAACGTCAAAAAGACAAGCATAACCATTTGAACCTGTTTTAGACATTCCTGACCAGAAAGAATCTGCTTTTATCTGTTTTAGTATCAGCTCTCCTTAACTGCATTATAAAGAACCCAGCTTTATAGTGCAGGATAAAGGTGTGCACATTTTTAATTTCAAGCATTTCAAATCTGAGATGTTGCAGGTACCAAACACATTGTACCTCCCTAATGCGCTGCTGCAACTTACACATTCCTCCGGCAGTTAATTAACTTTACTTTCAGTCTGTGACACAAGAAGCCATTTACGTGGGCAGCTCGCTAATTGCTAACACCAGCTTTCCATCCTGCCCAGGTTTGTAGAAGGAAACAAGCCCAGGATCACACTACACACCCACAAGATTGAAGGCTAGATCTGCACGCCACTGCACCTGACATAACTTAGGGATAATGCCCGCATCTCACACACCAGCTCTTTTCCGCCAGTGAAAAACACACTGGCTGCAAAAAGCCAAGCAGGTGAAGGAGAGGGAGATTCCCCCCTAAAGAACACCACCAGGTTTCCTGCCCCCTACCCTTTTTGCCTGCCACCTCAAACAGAGCTGCACTCATCCAATGCCATGGCGAGTGGGGAGAGGAAGATGAATGACCAACCAAAGGCGCACTTCTGCAGGGGCTCTCCCACCTTTCCTCCTTCCTCCACAGCTCCATAGTAGTACCATAGTAGTCACCCGAGTAAATGGCAGGAGTAATTGTTTATTATGGAGAGGCGCAGTGGCCTCTGCTGGCACAGCAAACCCTGGTGAAACACAGCAAACACCTCTGGATGGGACTCTTACAAGTGGAGGCAACCTGTGCAGATTTTATTTTATTTTATTTTTTTGGCAGGGAGGGGATGGGTGGGAGGAAAACTGGGCAGAAGGAGGGAATGCCAAAAGAGAGATAGAGAAAGAAGGGCTGGAGGGAGGGAAGGGGGGGGAAGCACCCCTTTCCATCATTTCTGTCCATCTTTATACCTTTTTCTGGCCATTTTTTTTCGGGGGGGGGGGAAGAAACACCCCCCCCCCTTTTCTCAGCCCACCTCAGCCACACATCCCCACCACTGGCACCAGTCTCTCTGGTGGGGGCTGACAAAAGACCCACACCAGCCCACCCACCCCCGTCTCTCTCTCTCTCTCTCTCTCTCTCTCTCTCACTCACACACACACACACACACTCCAGAGACACACAAACACCCCCAGACACGCGCGCGGAAGGAGGGGGGGACACACAGAATCCTCTGCCTTGGAGGAGCAGGAGGAGAGAGGGAAAAAGGGAAAAGAAAGGAGGAAAGAGAGGAAGGAGGGGATCCCCGCCTGCTGTTGCTTCTGCGGCTTCCCCAGCCGAGAACCGGCGCCTGCGGGGCTCCTGGGGGGCATCCCCGCTCCGGGGTCAGCAGACCCACCGAGACCCTCCCCGGCCGGGGGTCCCTTTTGGAGGGGAGGGGGATGCCGCGCGGGGCGTGTGTGTGTGTGTGTGTAAAGGATGCCAGGGAGACCCTCCTCGCCGCCCCCTCCCCTCCACAAACGACCCCCCTCCCGGCTGCAGCAGCTGAGGCGACGACGGCGGAGAAACCCGCCCCCCTCCCGAACCGGCCAGGGACTCACCTGCGGGCGGGAGGTGCTGCTGAGGCGGCGCGGCGCCGGCCGCGGCGGAGGAGCCGCCGGGGCGCTGTCCGCCGAGCAGCCCGATCCACAGCGAGCCCAGGAGAAGGAGCCGCCGCCGCCAGGCGCCCCGCGCCGCCATGGCTCGCTCTCCCCCTCACGCCGGCGGCCGGGCACGCAGAGGGGGCGCGGCGGCGGCGGCGGCAGGGAGGGCAGCCGAGCGGGGTCAGCGCTTTTCTGGGTCCCCCTCAGCGCTGAGGGAGGGAAGAAGAGCCGAGCGGCGGGGGAAAAGCTCGGCCGGGGGGAGGGGGGCGCGGGAGGCGGTCACTCCATGGCGGGCCGGTCCCGCCGCCGCGGAGCCTCCCCCCCTTTTCTTTTCTTTTCTTTTTTTTTTTCCCTCCCCTCACGAGAGTCGCGCCTCACGACAGCAGCAGGAGGAGCAACAGCCTGGCGCGCGCTCCCGACCCTGCGTGCGTGCGTGCGTGCGTGAGGCGCGCGCTTCGGTCCTTCTTTCACTCCCCCTTCTTTTCCCCCGCCCCCCCACGCCCCCCCCCGTCCTTTTTTCACTCCTCAGGCTCCCAACCGCCGTCCTTCGCCTGTTGGCCGGCCGCGCAGGCGCGCCAGCCTTCCCATTGATCTCTGGCGCGCGCGCGCGCGCGCGCGAGAGAAACCGAGTGAGTGAATGTGTGTGCGTGTGTGTGATTTCTCTGTCAGGGAAGGAGGGAGGGAGGGAGGAAGGGAGGGGGCGCGCGCTGAGCTGACAGAATTCCAAAGGAAGGGGGACGCCCGCCCGCCCGCGGCCCGGCAGGAGCCGAGGAAGCCCCAAGGAGGCGTGTCCGCCTGCGCGCACGCGCGCGGGCTCGCTGCTCGCCTCTCTCTCTCTCTCTCTCCCTCCCCCCCCCTCCCCGCACGGTTCGTGTCTCACGGACATTCCCGAACTCCGTCCCGAGGAGTGACGGAGGGTAGCGGCAAGAAAAACCCGGCGAGCGGGAGAATTCCAAGGAGGAGGAGGAGCCGCGGAGGAATCGATGGCATTTCAAGAGACGGGACCGGGACGGGGAACGGGACGGTGGGTGGGAGGGAGGGAGGGAAAACCCGTCCTGGATCTTTGGGTGCGGGAAGAAAGGGCCCCTTCGGGGCTACGGAGGGGAGTTTTGGGGATGAAAAGCTGCTTTGGGGGGACACACACCTATTCAATGACTGGACCCGTTGCATGGTACAGGGGTCTCCAACCTTGGCCACTTTAAGACTTGTGGACTTCTGCTCCCAAAATTCCCCATGCTGGCTGGGGAATTATGGGAGTTGAGGTCCACAAGTCTTAAAGTAGCCAAGGTTGGAGACCTCTGGCATGGTAGATAGATGAGCAGGGTGCAGGCATTCCTCAGATTGCAACCATAAATAGGAGCAGCATTTCTGTTGATGAATCAGTGGTTACCCAATTTTGCCAACTTTTGTTTTTCCTCTACAGCTATTCAGTAAAATCTCTGCAGCTGTTAAATGTTGTTAGAGTGAACCGGTGAACTGTGCTGGTTGGAAGCCAGCTTGGGAAGGTTGCAACCATGTTATCCCACAACCCCGGGGATGCTGCAGACGTCCTACTATGGTTTCCAAATGCCTAGATTTTAATCACGTAACCGTGGGAAATGGCTCGGATGTTTGCAAGTGTGAGGAACGGTTGTAAGTTGCTTTTTTCAGGGCAGTTTTTCGGTCACTTAAAGGATGGTTGTAACTCAAGGACTACCTGTACTGAGAGGTTGGAGGGGAGTCTAGACAAAGATGCTGTGAAGATTTAAACTTGTCCCTTGGAGGACAAGTTGAAGGAACGATCTGTTTGCAGAAAAGAAGGCTCAGGAAACACGATCTCCTGTACACATTTTTAATTTCAAGCATTTAAAATCTGAGATGTTTCAGGTTCCAAACACGTTGCACCTCCCTAATGCAGAAGAAGTTGGCCATTCATTTTCCAGACTTAAACCCAAAAATAATGACTAAAAGTTGCAATTGCTAGATGTCACGTAAACATAAGGAAAATCTTCCTGATGGTAAGATCTGTATGACAGCAGATCAGTGTGTACCTACACAAATTCGTAGGGATGTGGCTAGTCTAGGAAAAAGAAGGACGAGGAGCAACTTGATAGCAGTTTTCCAGTATTTGAGGGGTTGTCACGAAGAGGAGTGGATCAACTTATTTTCCAGAGCACCAAAAGGCAAGACAAGAAGCAATGGATGGAAATTAATCAAGGAGAGAAGCAACTTAGTTAGAGATTTCCTAACAGTGAGGACAATTAATGAGTGGAAAAGCTTGGCTTCAGAAGTTGTAGGTGCTCCCGTCACTGGAGGTTTTTAAGAAGAGATTGGACAGCTATTTGTCTAAAATGGTAGGTTCTCCTACTTGAGCAAGGGGTTGAACTAGAAGACCTCCAAGGTCCCTTCCAACTTTATTCTGATTGATTGATTGATTTGGTTCAGTTCTCCATTTCTGGATGCTTTCACGAAACGATCTGTTTCGTGAAAGCATCCAGAAATGGAGAACTGAACCAAATCAATCATTGCCTTTTCTTGAAGCGATTTAAGTTTAAGTAATTTTCCAGCAGATCGTTGAGGCTTGGATGACAGGATGCTGAGGCCCTCCTCTTTCAGTTCCACAACTTGATTCCTGGTGGCCTCTCAGATCCCACCCAAACATTTATCCCAAGCGCACACTGAATGTTCCCGCAGCAGACAGGGAGCTGAAATTACACCCACACCCTAGAAAGAGCCTGGAGGAGATCGGTTATGTCAGCTTGCAGAAAGTTTGGTATACGAAAAACAAATCTGTCAACACAATCCAGAACTACTGCTCCCTCTTAAGCAAACTGGAACCATTCCATGCATTTTACCCGCAACTCATAGAGGCAGCACTGGTTGCCTGTGTTATAATCTTTATTCCGATGAATATTCATTGGGGGGGGGGGAGGAAATATCCAAATAAAAACTGAAAATGCCCAGGCATACCAAATAAGGTTGGACTCTTTTATTTATAAGCTATCAGCAATGGGTCAGCATGCCAAAAAAAGGGGGGAGGGGCATTCCATTCATTACTTCGGTGTAGTTTGGCACAAAAACCCTTGCATTTTGGCCCCAAAACGCCTATCGTTCATAACAGGCCCAGATTTTAAATTATTTAAAACCTTGTTTCCCTGGTTATCTTGGCAGGCGACCACTTTATCCAAGTGCACACCATGAATATTTTAAGGTTCTCTTTCTGGGATGTTTTGAAATGTCCGCTTTGTTTATTTTTTATTTTATTTCTTACATCCACACATTCTAGAGTTCCCTTGTTTTCAGTGCGTTTCTCCTGCCTTAAACGAATCTGGAAGGAGTTCAACCCCTCTCCCCCTCTGCTCTGTTTTGGATGGGAGGGGTGTTGGAGGAGCGGGTGTGTGTGTGTGTGTGTGTGTCTCCTTTGCTTGAGCCCAGACTGGCTGCGGTGCCCCCAATTCAACTCCGGCCAGAGCTCAGGGCCATATTGCTTTCAAAGGCTGAACTTTGCCAAGCTCCAATCAGTTTCCCACAGCTATTTAAAAACTATGGGCATATCTCCACATAACTCCAGGGCTGAAACTGAAGAGCTTCCCACCCAAGCTCCGTCTGGCAGGACACTCAAAATCCTCCTCTTTTTTTAAAAAAAAAAAAATTAGTTTATAATATAAAGTACAACAACACAAAAGAAAATAGTCGGATAATAAGAGGGGGAGGGAACGGTGTAGGGAAAAAGGGAGAAGCCAAATTCGCTTAACAAGTGCAGTGATTAGCTTAAAGAATTGTAGTGATTTGCTTAACAACCATGGCAAAAAAAAACAACTACCATCGAATTGTGGTTTGAAAGCTGCCAGGAGGGGAGCAGCTTCTCTTGCTGGTTGGAAGAATCTTCCATTTGACAGGAGAAGAACAGGAGCAGCAAAGCAGTTCTCCCCGTCCCGTGGAACAACTTCCTGGTTTTCCAAGTGAAGATCCACATCCGCATTTTTCCTGCCCTACTTTTCTTGCCAGAGATCCATGGACTGAAGATCAGACACCTCCCTCCCTCTCTTCCTTCTTTTCCCTTCCCTCTCCCCCTTCCCGATCTCCCTCCCTCTTTCCTTTCCTTCCTTCCTTCCCCTCCTCTCCCTCTCCTTTCCCTTTCCTCTTCCCTATCTCCTTCCCTCTTTTCCTTCCTTCCTCTCTACTTCCCTTCTTCCTTCCCCTCCTATCCCCCTTTTGTCATTCATTCTCCCTCCTTCCCTCTTTTCCTTCCTTCCTCCCTTCCCCTCCCCCTTTCCTATCTCTCCCTTTTCCTCCTCCCTTCTCTCTCCTTCCCTCTTTTCTTTCTTTCCTTCTTTCCTTCCCCTCCGCTCCCCCTTTCCTATCTCCCTCCCTTTTTTCCTTCCTTCCTTCCTTCCTTCTCTCTTCCTCTTTTCCTTCCTTCCTCCCCCTCCCCTCCCCTTTTCCTATCTCTCTCTTTTCATTCCTTCCATCCATCCATCCTTCATTCATTTATTCTCTCTCCTTTCCTCTTTTCTTTCTTTCCTTCCTCTCCCCTCCCCCTTTCCTATCTCCCTCCCTTTTCTTTCCTTCTTTCCTTCCTTCATTCTCTCTTCCTTCCTCCCCCTTCCTATCTCTCTCTTTTCCTTCCTTCCTTCCTTCATTCATTCTCTCTTCCTTCCTCCCCCTTCCTATCTCTCTCTTTTCCTTCCTTCCTTCCTTCATTCATTCTCTCTTCCTTCCTTCCTCCCCCTCCCCTCCCCCTTTCCTATCTCTCTCTTTTCCTTCCTTCCATCCATCCTTCCTTCCTTCCTTCCTTCATTCTCTCTCATTCCCTCTTTTCTTTCTTTCTTTCCTTCCTTCCTTCCCCTCCCCTCCCCCTTTCCTATCTCCCTCCCTTTTCTTTCTTTCCTTCCTTCCTTCCTTCCTTCCTTCCTTCCTTCCTTCCTTCCTTCCTTCCTTCCTTCCTTCCTTCCTTTATTCTCTCTCGTTCCCTCTTTTCTTCTTCCCTCCCTCCCAATTCCTACCATGGCCCAAACCCACTTCTCCCTTGTTGTCTACCCTGAACAAGGATTAGAGGCCCAGCCGTCTCTTCTTTATGGGAAATCGGCTTGTTTCCAGCTATCCCTCCACTCCCCATCCCACCCCGATTTAAAGGAGGACTCAGAGTGCCCTATACCCAAATCTGCTCCTGTCTTGACCCCCCCCCCCCCACACACACACCAGATGCTTCTTTTCATCCCAGTGGCTTCATTCAGAAGAGATGGTGCTAAACGCAGAGGGTGCCTTTTTGATTCCATGCAAATTAGCTTTCAACAAGTCCCTTCTGACTGAGGCCAGTCCCGTAGTTATTTTTATTTATTTTTTTGCAAAAAATCTGGCTGTGACCAAGGGCTTCAAGACAAAAGGAAACTTCTCTCTCCCACCCCCCAAAAAAGAAAGACTAGTCATGAGAAAGCAACTAGTCAAAAGCGAGCAGAGTCGATCCTAGTGATCAGCTAAGCCAGAAGTCTCCAAACTTGGCAACTTTTAAAGACTTGTGGACTTCAACTCCCAGAAAATTCCCCAGCCAGCATTCTGGGAGTTGAAGTCCACAAGTCTTTAAAAGTTGCCAAGTTTGGAGACCCCACCTGAGCTAAAACAAAGGACCCTTGTGCCATGGAAGCGAAGGCAAGACGGGAACCTTATCAAAACAAAATGGCGTGTGAGAACTTGTTTCCCCAAAGTGGGTGGAATGGATTTATGTCCAAACGGATTGGCAGCTTCTCAAAGAGCAAACTTCTTGTGGGCCCAGGGAGTCTGAAGGTGTTATGTACACAGTCAGGAAATGCAGAATGGGTCTCCTGAAAAAAAAAAGGAAAAGAAGTAGACACCGAGAAAGGAAGAGGAGGAGGAGTAGAATGCTGCCTTCCTTCTGGTTTGTAATTACATAGATTTCCTACACACAATCAAAAATCGCTCCAGAGCTGTGCTGCTCACCACATTTGGATTCCCAGTGCTGAATCTCATTTTTTTTCTTCCTTTCTACAAAACCTCGGAGATAAGATTGGGTTGATTATGAAAGCAAAATCCAGCTAAATAATGCTGTCAGCATTCTTCGCAGAGCTTTCTTGCATGTTCAGTTTCCCTGATTATTTCTAAATCATTCTTTAAGAAATGGTGGTTGTTTAATTTAAGTTTCTCTCTAGCTCTCTCCCTTTTTCCCCCTCCTCTCCTTTAGATCATGAATTATATCGCCCTGAGGCCCAGATGGTCTGGTATTAGTAGATGTGAGATATCCAGTCCCCAAGGACATTCAAATATGGAAGGGAGATAGATGGGCTAGTGTGGGATGATACCACTGACTGCAGCTAGCCAGGAAAATATTTTGCTGTAATAAGGTCTGAGCAAAAGAAAATAATTGCTGCGCTGTCCTTCCCTTTCTCTTCCTCCAAACAGAGGGGGGTATTCAGCCGGTTCTGACCAGTTCTGGAGAACCAGTAGTGGAAATTTTGAATAGTTCGGAGAACCGGCAAATCCCACCTCTGACTGGCCCCGCCAACCCCATCTCTTCTCTGCCTCCCGAGCCTCAGCTGATCGGATGGGTCTCCTTTGGTTGCCCTGCACGGGAGAACGGAGCTGGAAAGCAGGTTAGTGGGATGGGGAGGGAATGTCCTTCCCCTGCCATGCCCACCGAGCCACGCCCACAGAACCAGTAGTAAAAAAAAATTTTTGAATCCCACCACTGCCTCTAAAGTCCCATCTCTACAGGTAGCCCTCGACTTATGGCTACAACCGAGCCCCAATAAATCTGTCGCTCAGCGAGACAGTTGTGAAGAAAGTTTCGCCCCATTTTACGAATCTTCCTGGCCACCGTTGTTAAGGGAATCCCTGGGGTTGTTAGTTGCATGGTTGTTCGGACAGCCTGGTTTCCTTGTGGACTTTGCCTCCCCACAAAGAGATCACGTGACATCCCCCTCCCCCCAAAGACACTGTGACCGTCATAAATATGAACCAGTGGCCAAACGGCTGGATTTTGATCAGGCCACCATCAGGACTCTGCAATGGTCGTTAAGTGTGAAAAGTGGTCATGCATCCACTTTCTCCGGGGCTGTCAATACTTTCCCACAGCCACTAAATGAACCCATTGTAAGTCGAGGACCACCCGTCGCAGTTCCACTTCACCAATCAAACATTCTTCTCAACCCAGATTCTTTCTTCTGCCAGGATCTGAGGCCCTTGCTCCAATTTTTCTTAAAAAATTCTTTCTCCCCCTTTTCCCGCTAACCCGCGGAGGTTACCTGCAAGCTTTTCATCATGGCTTCTCTCCATCCCGTTGTAACTTCAGACGGTCAGTAAACAAACTGTTGTAAGTCAGGACCTACCCAGAGGTGGGATTCAAATTTTGTAACAACCAGTTCTGTGGGCGTGGCTAGGCGACCATGGCCATGTGATGGGATGGGCATGGCTTTGGGGGGAGAGCAAATCCCCCCCCCCATTTTTGGGGCCTTCTGGGCCTCAGGGAAGCCTCCTGGGGGAAGCAGTAAGTGAGGGGAATCCCAACACAGCTGATCAGCTGATTGTTGGGAGGATGGAACAGCTGATCGTTGGGAGAGCGGAAAAAAGAAATACCTTAAAGAGGGACTGAGCAGGGAAGAACCCAGCCTGCGATATCGGGAATGCCCACAATGTTGCGCATGCTTGATAAGGACTCACTTGGTGGGGAGGGGAGGATGGAGAGGGGGTACGGGCCCAGCCAGGGGCACGATTTGCCTGTTCTCTGAACTGTGCAGAATCACAACAACCGGCTCTATAGAACCGGTCTGAACCAGTTGAATCCCAACCCTGGACCTACCTGTATAGCAAGCCAAGGAGTCTGCAAATCAATGGAAAAGGCAACTGTATAGTGGAAGTCAGAACATTCCCCTGATACTTGCAAAACAAAAAGCACCACCCCACACCATCAAATACATTTAAAACCCTTCATTCACACACACACACACACACACACGCAAAAGATCTCACTCGCTGACTATTTTCAGAGCTGGCCTTGTTGGAACTGCTCCAGCCTTTTCCTTTTCACAAATCTACAGTGAAGCTGTCATTAAACATACAGGCATATGTGCGTCTGTTGTTTGAAATTAATGCCCATTCAGCCAAAGACATTTTATTATCTCATTGCCCATACGTAGACACCCACACACCCACACACACATATACACACAAAAAGACACCATCCCTGAAACAATTTACACTGTTTGTCCTGGAAAACAATAGACTCCAAAATTAAAATTAGATTTCATTGTAGTAGATTTGTAACACAGCAGTTTGTTTATCTGCTGAATGGTCCTGCTAAATGTCCAATCTATTTAGCCACTAGAGACTTGCAAAGCTCAACCAGGTGTTCCCACCTGCTGGATGAAGACAAGGTGCAACTTCATCATTTCTTACAAAGGATGGAAGAAATTCCCCTTGCCCAGTCACATAGATGCAGCCATAGACCAGCCGTAAGTTCCGCTGATTCTCCAGTTTCCTCTTATTTCCAATTATTGGAAGAAATATCCATCTGGTTCAGTTCCAAGCTGAAAAAAAGGCACTGGAGACAAAATGGAGACTGATTGGAAAGATGGTTTAATGATGAAGCAGAACCACCAAGCTCTTGTGATTCTGGGCAGCTGGAGTTGAGAGTGAGGGGTTTTTAGACCTTCTCTTGGGCTTTGAACTTGAGCTTCCTGTTCCTGGCCAAGAATATGTATTTTATTAGCTGTTATCAGACTCCCATTGGGACATGTAGGGGTTATGTTTGTCTGAGCTAAGTTTGGTTGAAGTTTGGACTGCTAATGCAATGAAGGGGCGCTGGGCAATTCCTATTGTGGCTGAGGGCTAATCCTACCTTCGTTCAGATCTTGATGCAGGGAATTTTTGCCTATCAATAGAGCTACTCAGGTACTTGGCTTCTTTCAATAAGCTCTTTATCTCTTAAGTGCTGACATCTGCTGAGGGCTATTAAGAAAGGTGGAGGCTGCTTTCCGACTCCAAGAGCATGTTTCTCCACTCCTTTAGGGAAATATAATATTCTGCCTTTCTAATGTTCCCTAAAATATTTAATTCCCCCCAGAAGAGGGATGGGTGACAACTTTCTACACAATGTGTGCAAAAGGAGAGGAATAAAATGAAGATCAGATTGTCAGAACGCTTCCCATTTAAAAAAAAAAATGACCCCCCCCCCCAGATCTAATAAGATACAGATAATCCTCAACGTATGACCCCCATTGAGCCATGGAGTCACTTCTTTCAACGCAGTTGTAACTTCAGTCGCTAAATGAACTACTGTAAATTGAGGACTATCTATAAGCTAAGCCCCTTCCTATGGTTTAGAAATCAACGTGGGAGGCTCAAATGCTATGCCTTTAGGTCAAAATGAAGCAACCACAATTGAATGCCAGATGTGAATCCAGTCGTGTCAAAAACCCCATTTATTCACATTTTAGCATCCCTTAGTCCACACCTTTTGCTTCTTTTTGAGCCCCGCCCCCCCAAAGGCTCTAAAACAGGGGTGTCCAACCTTGGCAACTTTAAGCCTGGAGGACTTCAACTCCCAGAATGCTCCAGCCAGCCTTCAGGTACTTTGGAAAAGAGTTTGACTCCTTCCTCCTCTCTGCGGCAGCCCCTCAAATATTGGAAGACTGCTATCCTGTCTCCCCTGGTCTTTCTCTCAGCTTTGCTGGCTGGGGCATTCTGGGAGTTGAAGTCCTCCAGGCTTAAAGTTGCCAAGGTTGGACATCCCTGCTCTAAAACATCAAAGAAGAAAGATAGATTTGCCACGATCAGGGCAGCCATATAACCTCATTCTCTTCTGTGATTTTCTAAGAGAACTTTATGTCAGATGTCCCCCCCCCTTCCCTTCCCATTTTAATTTTTAAGCCAGAGGTCTCCAAACTTGGCAACTTTAAGACTTGTGGACTTCAACTCCCAGAATTAACCAGCCAGCAGAGCTGAGAGAAAGACCAGGGGAGACAGGATAGCAGTCTTCCAATATTTGAGGGGCTGCCGCAGAGAGGAGGAAGGAGTCAAACTCTTTTCCAAAGCACCTGAAGGCCAGATAAGGAATAATGGATGGAAACTGAACAAGGAGAGATTCAACCTGGAAATAAGGAGAAACTTTCTGACAGGGAGAACAATCAACCCATGGAACAGAAGTTGCCCTCAGAAGTTGTGGGAACATCATCACCAGAGGCTTTCAAGAAGAGATTGGACTGACATTTGTCAGAAATGGTGTAGGGTCTCCCACTTGGGCGGGGGGTTGGACTAGATGACCTACAAGGTCCCTTTCAATTCTGATTATCTGTTAAGTCTTAAAGTTGCCAAGTTTGGGGACCTCTGATTTCAACTTTAGCAGAGCTGCTCATGCTCAAACTTTTTCTTCCATCCCCTGCCTTTCTCTCCTTTCCCATCGTCTCCACGTCTGCATGGTCTCCTGGGAGAATCTGGGGCCTTCAGCCTCAAAGCTGTGGCAAGACACATGTGCAAAAGAGCCGACACGCAAAGTGCTTCTTGGCCCTGGGGCCAGCTTGTTGTGACCCTCAGCATGTCAGATAAGGCCTCCGGGAATAACTGTGACAGCAGCATTTACAGTATCCTTAATGGTCCAGAAAGCCATGATTAACTTTGATTTAAATACCAGAGTAGATGTCTTGCTCAAGCAAAGACTTGGATGGATTCCCAGTTGGTCTTTGCAGCCAACCTGGTTCTGAACTAAAGCAGGTCTTTCTTTCTTTCTTTCTTTCTTTCTTTCTTTCTTTCTTTCTTTCTTTCTTTCTTTCTTTCTTTCTTTCTTTCTTTCTTTCTTTCTATATTTATCCGGCTCTTCCTCCTAGGAACAACGTAGGCCTTCTCTGTTTCCTGCGTTCCTTGCTTTGTTATTAATATAGAAAAACCATTCAATTTCCCATTTCAAGAAATCAAAGTCAGAAGCAATGGCTTTGAGCATTGGGGGTGTTGGAAGAATTATCCTTCTGGGTTCAGTTCCAAGCGGGGAAGAAAGACCCTGGAAACATGGTGACTGCTTGGAAAGATGGTTTAATGGTGGACAGGACCACACACTTTGGAGCTCTTGGGTGAAAAGGACAATCACATGCTTCAAGATGAAGAAAAAGAAGGAAGGACTTGATATGCTGAGAGTGCCTGGGTTTTATACCCTCTGTTGGGATTTGAATTTGGGCTTATGTTCTGATTGGTTGTCAGACTCCCCATAGGGCCACGCAGGGGCAACTCTGTAGGCTGTCCCGAGTCCCAGGCTTGGTTGAGCCTTGCTGCATGATGATGTAATGAAAGGGCTTTGGGTAATTCCTATTATGGCTCTACCTGGAGTAGGGCTTTGTTGTAAAGGTCCACCATTAGTTCCTCTAATAGTCCCTGAAATTCTTTATCAAATTCTGACGGATTTATATTCCTTGCAGCTGTATTCAACTGTCATTTGCTTCAAGAAAAGGTGTGTGTGCGTTTTTTTTAAATTTATTTATTCTGGGTTCTTGGCTCAGGCAAGATTTCACAAGAATCTCTCCCTTTAAGGATCAGAGGTGGGATTCAGCCGGTTGTGACCAGTTCTGGAGAACCAGTAGTGGAAATTTTGAGTAGTTCAGAGAACCAGCAAATACCACCTATTCTCTGCCTCCCATTGAGTCCAAGCTGATCGTTTGTTGCCCTGCACTGGAGAATGGAGCTGGAAAGCAGGTTAATGGGGTGGGGAAGGAAGAGGGATTTTGCAGTATCCTTTCCCCTGCCACGCCCACCAAGCCACGCCCACCAAGCAACACAACATGCCCACCAAGCCACGCCCACAGCTGATCGGCTGGGTCTTCTTTGGTTGCCCTGCACAAGGAGAACAGAGCTGGAAAGCAGGTTAATGGGGTGGGGAGGGAAGGAAGGGGGATTTTGCAGTATCTTTCCCCTGCCACGCCCACCAAACCACACCACGCCCACCGAACCAATAGTAAAACATTTTTTGAATCCCACCACTGTTAAGGGTGGATTTCATTCTTTGAGCAGGGTTAAGAAAAGATTGGTTGTTTTCCTGCAAAAGAATCCTTTCGGAAAATAGGTATAATCTTTCTTTTCCAACCCTCTCCTGACCCCCCTCTTGCTCTCTCTCCACTTCCAAACCCATTTTTAAAACTGTCGAACTCAAAAAAAAAGTATTATATTCACCGGGGGTTAGAGATTCATCCTTCCTTTGCAAGGAATCTTCTCCCCCTTTTACACTCCCAGATCAAAGGGTGGGGGTGGGGGGAAAACGTAGGGGACTCTACTTGCCAACTCTTACATCTCCCCGATAGATGATGTGCTAAGGGCATCCCTCCATATCCGGGGGCCCTGCTTGAGCACGCTTGTCCTCAAGTGTTAGGCGCTTCCGAATGAAACCACAGCCAGCCTCACAGCCTTTGAGCCATTGAGTTGAGCTCCCAAACAAGGAGAATTGGGGAAAAAATAATAAATTCTGTCTGAGGCCCAGGCTGATGTGTTTTGGGGTGCCTGTGCTCCCGCAAAACCCTGGCTCTGCACTCTCCAAATGAAAGGGAGTGGTTGGGTAGGATGGCTTCAGGAGGTCCTAACGTTGCTTTGCTTTCTCAGCTCAAGTTCCAGAAGAGATCTCTGGGTCTGGAGCATCCATGCGGAGAAACTTCTTCCGACTGAGCGCAAGGAAACCGGATCCTGGAGTTAATAGGAAGCTCTTTGAGAAGGATGGGGGTCACTGTTCAAGGCAGCGGTGCAAATCTCATTATTGCTGTGGCAGGGAAACTCCTCAAAGACATGAAGTATGTATGCACACTTGACACCCAAATTATCTAGCTATCTTGACATACAGACTCTGTATTCTCTCTCTGTGTCTCTCTGCCTGTCTCTCTGTGTGTGTATGTGTGTGTCTGTCTGTCTGTCTGCCTCTCTCTCACTCACTATCTCTCTCTCCCACTCTGTCTGTCTCTCTCTGTATGTCTCTGTGTCTGTCTGTCTGTCTGTCTAGCTATCTATCCTGTATCTATCTAATCCATCATGTATATCTGTATCTACAGTATGTCTGTCTGTCTATCTCTCTCTCTCTCTCTCTCTATCTAGCCATCCATCCATCCATCCATCCTGTATCTAATTTATCTATCTAATCTATCTATCTATCTAATCTATCATCGAAATCTACAGTATATCTATCTATCTATCTATCTATCTATCTATCTATCTATCTATCTATCTATCATCTCCCTCTCATCTATCTATATTTATCTATGTATCCACCCATCCATATCCATCTATCAATCTACATCTCTCTCTCTCTCTCTCTCTCTATCTATCTATCTATCTATCTATCTATCTATCTTATATCTATCTAATCTATTATCTATATCTACAATATATCTATCATTATCTCTCTCTCTCTCTCTTATATCTTTCTAATCAATCTATCTAATCTATCATCTATATCTATAGTATATCTATCTATCATTATCTATCTATCTATCTATCTATCTATCTATCATCATCTATCTATCTGTCTGTCTGTCTGTCTGTCTGTCTTTCTGTCTGTCTATCTATCTATCTATCTATCTATCTATCTATCTATCTATCTATCTATCTGTCTATCTGTCTATCTGTCTATCTGTCTATCTATCTATCTATCTATCTATCTATATCATTCTCTCATCTATCTGTCTATCTATCTATCTATCTATCTGTCTGTCTGTCTGTCTGTCTATCTATCTATCTATCTATCTATCTATCTATCTATCTATCTATCTATCTATCTATCTATCTATCTATATCATTCTCTCATCTATCTGTCTATCTATCTATCTATCTGTCTGTCTGTCTGTCTGTCTGTCTGTCTGTCTGTCTGTCTGTCTGTCTATCTATCTATCTATCTGTCTATCTGTCTATCTGTCTATCTATCTATCTATCTATCTATCTATCTATCTATCTATCTATCTATCTATCTAACTATCCATCCATCCATCCATCCATCCATCCATCCATCTCTATATCTGCCTATCTGCCTGCCTGCCTGCCTATCTCTCTCTCTGCCTATCTATCTATCTATCTATCTATCTATCTATCTATCTATCTATCTATCTATCTATCTATCTATCTATATCATTCTCTCATCTATCTGTCTATCTATCTATCTGTCTGTCTGTCTGTCTGTCTGTCTGTCTGTCTATCTATCTATCTATCTATCTATCTATCTATCTATCTATCTATCTATCTATCTATCTATCCATCCATCCATCCATCCATCCATCCATCCATCTCTATATCTGCCTATCTGCCTGCCTGCCTGCCTATCTCTCTCTCTGCCTATCTATCTATCTATCTATCTATCTATCTATCTATCTATCTATCTATCTATCTATCTATCTATCATCTATATCTATATCTACAGTCTCTCTCTCTCTCTCTCCTCCACCCCTCCCTCCTTCCCTGTGTTCCTCTACAGGTGGGGAGACGGAGATTGAAGATAACATTTCACATTTAGTTTGGAAGTGGATTCTTATTATGGATTTGTACGAAGCTTGAATTGTGACACCCCTGGAGGTTTTGACTCTGCTGTAATATCACTTAGATCCCACTTCTGTCGGGAGATGGATTGTTCTAGTCAAGTCACACCAAGCTTCAGAGTGCGCTTTCACTTGCAAATTGCATTCACTCCATCACAAAGAATCGGGAAAGCTTCAGATTTTGGAGATCTGGCAGGCTTGCTTTTTTTTTATTTTTCTTAATTCCTTTTGACTAGTCAAAGAATATTCTTTCAGTGCCAAAATGAATCTTGCCGTTTTCTCATGGCTCGATCGGTGTCTGATTTCTCTCCCCTGCCTTCTTTCATGCTTCTTTGTTAGAGCAATTCAATTTAGGGAGAAGAGGGGGAGGAAAACTTTCATTCTTGCTCTAATAAAGCAACTAGAAACCTGAAATCCTTAATCTTCCCTTGTAAATCACCTCAAATAAAGGGACCTGTCTAGAAGAGAACTAACTATCTGTCTTGTTCTTTCTAGCTCCCATTCATTGCTCAGGGATTACTCAAAGAGGACATTGCTAGAGGTGAGAGCCGGTTGCTTGCAAAGGGCTCTAGAAATTAGATCGGGGTCTCAAAATGGTCCACCCAGAGATTTCTGGGGTCTCTCTTCTGTCTGCCTCAACAAAGATGGCTTGCACAGAAGTGGAGGAGACAAGTGAAAAGAAAAGAAAAAAAAAAAAAGAACAAACAGAACAAAAAGAAATATGCATTTTGCAACGGATTTTATCCCCTGCTCCCATTAAACAGTTTGCTAAGACTGGTTGAAATAGGAAGGATACCAGGTTGTTTTAAAATATTTTGGTCTAGAATACTTCTAGACCATTTGCAAGATCTAGATCTAGATTTCCAGAAAAGGGAGCCCAGTGTTTAGAGGCAAAGCAAGGGAACCAATCTTCCTGCCCATCGTTGTGGCTTGGAATTTATCTTTTCCCCAGCAAATGGCAGCTTTCTCCTTGCAGCTCGCTGCTTCGTAGACTCTAAAAGTCACGTGGAGCTAAACCAGAGAAACAGCCTCCTTCCGACTGCCAACATGGCTGCTGCTGCTGTATTACATCCAGCTGGGAAGGTGGGATGGATGTTTGCAATAATTAACCCTACAATTATGTGCGTTGAGTGAAGCAAACAGACGAAGGACCGAGGCCCTGGGAGTGTCGTGGCTTTGAAATGGTTCACCTATTTTTAGGATGCAGAAGAGACACACATCCACCACCCTGCTGGGTGCAGCTACAGCTCTTTTGGTTGCAACAGCCCAGCCAGGATTTCTTTGGGAAGATGAGGCCGCCGATAAGGAAAGGGAGGAATGTGAAAGGAGGGAGGTAAATGGTAATTAGGAGGACTCGGGTGTTATTTAATGAACCAGATTGGATGATTTATTCCTGTGGAACAGCCTGGGCTGGCCCGCTCTAAGCCACAAGATGGTTTGTTCATGAGGGGGCCCATGGTGGTCTCTGAGCTTGCTTGTTTTCCTGCAGACATTTCATTACCCAACTAGGTAACATCATCAGTGCTAGTGCTGATGGTGTTACCTAGTTTGGGTAATGAAATGTCTGCAAGGAAGCAACCAAACTCAGAGACCACCATGGACCTCACAATCCTGCTCCTCCTCAGTGGTGGAATTCAAACCTTTTTACTACTGGTTCTGTGGGCGTGGCTTGGCGGGTGTGTGGTTTGGTGGGCGTAGCAGGGGAAGATTCCTGCAAAATCCCCCTTCCCTTCCCTTCCCTTCCCTCCCCACCCCACTAACCTGCTTTCCAGCTCCGTTCTCCTGGGCAGGGCAACCAAAGGAGACCCAGCTGATCATCTGGGACTTGGAAGGCAGAGAAGAGATGGGGTTGGCAGGGTCAGTCAGAGGTGGGATTTGCCGGTTCTCTGAACTACTCAAAATTTCTGCTACCAGTTCTTCAGAACCGGTCAGAACTGGCTGAAGACCCACCGCTGCTGGTTTAGCAAGGACTGTGAGATGTTTTATGCAGGAGCCCTTTGGAATTTTTAAAAAATTAATCCGTATTTTTGAAGAATGCTATAAAACTATAAAAGACCAAGATATGGCATGCTAAAATGACAAAACTGAACAAAACACTCCTTTCAAAATAAAAAATTAAAAAAAACCTAGGAAACTGGAGGAAAACCGTTTGCCAATAAATACCATGTCCTATTATAGTACAAACTGATGTTTCTCGACTTTAAGACGAATGAACTTCAACTCCCAGAATCCAGTCTGGCTGGAGAATTCTGGGAGTTGAAGTCCACTCACCTTAAATGATGCCAAGGTTGAGAAACATTTGGTATGGGTTTGAGTTTGGAACTCACCAGAATCATCTATTCAGTCAATAACGTGCAAACTTTTGGGTTCACAAATCACAGCTCTGGCCACCTCTGTGATCTGGAATTTGGAATTTGGGAATTTGTAAAACTGGTTGCTGTTTTCAGCTGAGTCTTCTGGATGTACCAGCTAAGCATCTTGGTCTTATAAACTCAGCACAGAAAGATGTGCAAGCTGGCTTTATCTCAACCCCCCCACCCCACCTCAGAAAAACGGGGAACATTAAACATCATGCAACAAATGGGTAGGCACTGTTCTTCACACGATGACATTAAATCAGTGGTATGTTCCTTTGTTATGATTATTACTTTTCATGTGTGGGCTAAGTATCTCTTTGGAAGGCAGCTGCTTCTGAGCTAAACTGTGGGGTCCTTGGTGCTCTCTGAGCTGGCTTGTTTTCTTGGAGACTTTTCATTACCCTAACTAGATAATATCATCAGTGCTAGAACAGAGTGGGGTTTATGCTAGCCCTTCTAGCACTGATGATGTTCCCTAGTTGGGTCATGAAACAGTCTGCAGAAAAACAAACCAGTTGTGATGATCCGGGGCATGGCACAAAGGCAACACAGTCAAATAAGCAATGAGTCCCTTTATTATCTCCAACTTTGCCCCCAATGTCCAGATTATCTTTGGCTGGAGAAAAAACTCTCCCAGGAACAGCCTTTAAGTGGAGGAAATTCAGTCCGAAAACAAAGTACATACCCGACTGTACTGAAAAATCCAAACAAACCAAGCTGAAGTAATTAACTTGACAGGGCAGGAGAAGGAATTTCAGACTTGAAAGCACAGCAAAACTCACACAGTTGGGAAGATGACAGGAACACAGATAAGCCATGATGATATAAGATAAAGTCATGTTTGCTCCCAACAGCTTGCTGCACGCAGCTTCCTTTTTTAACACTGTGTTCCCAGCTGCAGCTAATAAAGGGAATCAGGGCCCTTTCCTCCCCTGTAAGCCATGCAACTCACATTGCTCCCTTCTCCGTTCCTCCCTGAATGCCCTAGGATGAAGAGGGGGTGGGCCTAGGTCTTCCTCTGAACTCCCTCTCCCTTGTTCTACCTCTTTCCTGCTCTGCCCAGCCGGACTTTGCCCTTCCCCAGTTTCTTCCACAGCCAATGGAGCCACACTCCCACTCCTGTCAGCTGTTCGGCTTCCCCCTCCAAATCAGATTCTGACAGGGGCATGACACCAGCTCAGAGAGCACCAAGGACCCCTCATGTCAACCCTGAGCTACAAACATTCTCCTTTATCTGAGCTATTTGAAGATAGTTATACAGGTAATCCTCATTACAACCATCATCACAACCATCACAATTGAGTCCAAAATTTCTGTTGCTAAGCCAGGCAGTTGTCAAGTAAGTTTTGCTGACTTTTGCTGACTTTCCTAGCCACTGCCGCTAAGCAAATCACTGCATTGGTAAGATGGTTGCTAAGTGAATCTGGCTTCCCCATTGCCCTTGTTTGTCACGAAAGCTGAACATTTGAACAAAACACCGGGTCATAACATCAGGACACAAATGCAGGAGATGAGCAACTAAGCTGGAGGGTGGGGTTAAACATGTCAACAGTTTGGAATTGTTGTGCAGCAAGACGAGACCCAAATCCAACTCCCTGTGAATTCTGTTGACTCTTATCTAACTCCAATTTGCCTAACTGTTATCAGGCCAGATTCTTATATATAGGTAGTCGAAATAAACTCTTAGTATTTTTTAAACTCAAGTCCTGTCCCTGTTTTGTTTTTGTTTTGCACTCGACAAGTCCCATGCTGCACTTGTGTCACACCATTACTGGTCCTGTCCAGCCAGCATATTTTAAAAGGTGTGGACTTCAACCCCAGAATTCTGGGAGTTGAAGTCCACAACAATTAAACCATGCTTTGCTGAGGAATTCTGGGACTTGCAGTCCCTTCAAATCTAAAGCATGCCAACTTGGGAACTCCAGGAGTCAGGAGTTCGCCTAACTTAAAGCACACTGGCTGGGGAATTCTGGGAGTTGAAGTCCATACCTTTTGAAGGATTTTAGGTCAGGTCTTAATTGATGGAAGTCAATTAGCCCTCTCAAATTACTCCAGAGGATTCACTCTCTAAGATTTCAGCTGCAGCTCTTTTGCCTCACCTGAAACCCCAAACCTTTTTAACAAGAGAGCAGGAATTCAGACTGCAGACTCCACTTTTGCTGTCGATAAAAATAGGATTGCCAACGTGATCGCCAATGTCCGATGACAGATATGGAAGAAGAAGAAGACGAGGAGGAGGAGGAGGAGGAAGAGGAGGAGGAGGGAGGGAGGAGAAGGAGGAGGCGAAGGAAAAGAAGAAAAAGAAAAAGAAGAGGAGGAGGAAAAGAACTTCCTTTTTTCAGTGCCGTCATAACGTTAAACAGTCACTAAATGAATTGTTGTCAGACTACCTGCATTCCACTGCGCTAGCCTCAATCTCTCCGACTCACACATTTAAAACATTCGTAATGACGGAGCTCAAGCTGTTCGATGTCTGGTCATTATTTCCCCCCCCCCCTCCACAAAGAAAGGGTGTTCTAGCTGTAAGATTAGATTGCTGGTTCTTGAACTGCAGCCCAGATAAATGCTTGGTGCCTGTGGCTACTTTAATCTCCGATACCGTACTTAAAAAAACTCATCAAACATTACAACACATAGTATAAAACACAATGAAAAGCTACCAAGGTGAGCAAGAAGCAGTGGACAAAAAAATCCATCAGGATTTACGGTCAAAGCCCACCGAAAAGGAATAAGGAAATAGTTTTAATCCCCCAAGGAGCTAGGCAGCCTATAAACAAGGCCAATTGTTCTTCCCCATGACCAGATCTAGCGGGGGGGGGGGGGGGCGGAACCCCCAAAATTCACAGAGCGCTATGTTTTTAGCACAAGAGGCTTGGTGGCTACACCTGTTAAGAAAGGAATCACTCTGCCCCAAAAATGTTTTTTCAAGAGGCAACTAGACTTTCTGGGTTTTTCTTTGAAGACATTTCACTTCTCATCCAAGAACGAGGGTCTTCAAACTTGGCAAGTTTAAGACTTGTGGACTTCAACTCCCAGAATTCCTGAGCTAACATGACTGGAGGAGGAATTCTGGGAGTTGAAGTCCACAAGTCTTAAAGCTGTCAAGTTTGAAGACCCCTGGAATAGATAAAGAGAGGTAGAATAGAGAGAGAGAGGATAGACAGCTAGAATAGATAGATAAAGAGGGGTAGAATAGATATAGAATAGAATAGAATAGAATAGAATAGAATAGAATAGAATAGAATAGAATAGAATAGAAAGAGAGAAAGAAAGAAAGAAAGAAAGAAAGAAAGAAAGAAAGAAAGAAAGAAAGAAAGAAAGAAAGAATAGAGCAAGGCTCTTCAAACTTGGCAAGTTTAAGACTTGTGGACTTCAACTCCCAGAATTCCTGAGCTAACATGACTGGAGGAGGAATTTTGGGAGTTGAAGTCCACAGGTCTTAAAGCGGTCAAGTTTGAAGATCCCTGGAATAGATAAAGAGAGGTAGAATAGAGAGAGAGAGGATAGACAGCTAGAATAGATAGATAAAGAGGGGTAGAATAGATAGAAAGAGATATAGAATAGAATAGAATAGAAAGAGAGAAAGAAAGAAAGAAAGAAAGAAAGAAAGAAAGAAAGAAAGAAAGAAAGAAAGAAAGAAAGAAAGAAAAAAAGAAAGAAAGAAAGAATAGAGCAAGGCTCTTCAAACTTGGCAAGTTTAAGACTTGTGGACTTCAACTCCCAGAATTCCTGAGCTAACATGACTGGAGGAGGAATTTTGGGAGTTGAAGTCCACAGGTCTTAAAGCGGTCAAGTTTGAAGATCCCTGGAATAGATAAAGAGAGGTAGAATAGAGAGAGAGAGGATAGACAGCTAGAATAGATAGATAAAGAGGGGTAGAATAGATAGAAAGAGATATAGAATAGAATAGAATAGAATAGAAAGAGAGAAAGAAAGAAAGAAAGAAAGAAAGAAAGAAAGAAAGAAAGAAAGAAAGAAAGAAAGAAAGAAAGAAAGAAAGAAAGAAAGAATAGAGCAAGGCTCTTCAAACTTGGCAAGTTTAAGACTTGTGGACTTCAACTCCCAGAATTCCTGAGCTAACATGACTGGAGGAGGAATTTTGGGAGTTGAAGTCCACAGGTCTTAAAGCGGTCAAGTTTGAAGATCCCTGGAATAGATAAAGAGAGGTAGAATAGAGAGAGAGAGGATAGACAGCTAGAATAGATAGATAAAGAGGGGTAGAATAGATAGAAAGAGATATAGAATAGAATAGAATAGAATAGAATAGAATAGAATAGAATAGAATAGAATAGAATAGAATAGAAAGAGAGAAAGAAAGAAAGAAAGAAAGAAAGAAAGAAAGAAAGAAAGAAAGAAAGAAAGAAAGAAAGAATAGAGCAAGGCTCTTCAAACTTGGCAAGTTTAAGACTTGTGGACTTCAACTCCCAGAATTCCTGAGCTAACATGACTGGAGGAGGAATTTTGGGAGTTGAAGTCCACAGGTCTTAAAGCGGTCAAGTTTGAAGATCCCTGGAATAGATAAAGAGAGGTAGAATAGAGAGAGAGAGGATAGACAGCTAGAATAGATAGATAAAGAGGGGTAGAATAGATAGAAAGAGATATAGAATAGAATAGAATAGAATAGAATAGAATAGAATAGAATAGAATAGAATAGAAAGAGAGAAAGAGAGAGAGAAAGAAAGAAAGAAAGAAAGAAAGAAAGAAAGAAAGAAAGAAAGAAAGAAAGAAAGAAAGAATAGAGCAAGGCTCTTCAAACTTGGCAAGTTTAAGACTTGTGGACTTCAACTCCCAGAATTCCTGAGCTAACATGACTGGAGGAGGAATTTTGGGAGTTGAAGTTCACAGGTCTTAAAGCGGTCAAGTTTGAAGATCCCTGTACAAAAAGCTCAGAGCTGAAGAAGCTTTTATAAGATGGTTCTCCTACATCAACTTCCCATGAAGGTCCATTGTGTCTGCATTTTTCACCCGTTTTCTGATATTCGTTCCTGAACATTTGCTGCCCCTGCTTGAGTGTTCGGGGGAATATTTATTGATGAATAGGCCATCAGATGTCAGCAAAAGACAACGCCAACCCCCAAAAGACCAAGCTGGACTTGTTTCTAAAAAAAAAGAGATACAGATCTCCATTCAAAGTAATAAACCTTTGAAGAAATCTAAGGCGAAAATTGAATGTGCTGAAATATTCACCAAACTGAACGTTGTCCCTATTTTCTTCTAGCCAATTGAAGGAGTCACGTTTTCCTGAGCTAGTTGGAGGGGATGAAAGCCGGAATATCAATCTGATACTTTGAGTCTATGTTAGAATTAGAAGAATTAGCATTAGAATTCTTTTTATTGGCCAAGTGTGATTGGACACACAAGGAATTTGTCTTGGTGCATTTGCTCTCAGTGTACATAAAATAAAAAATATATTCATCAAAAGTCACGTTAGACGAGTTAGACCAGGGCTCTCCAACCTTGGCAACTTTAAGACTTGTGGACTTCAACTCCCAGAATTCCTCAGTCAGCCATTGATCAGAGAGGTGTTTCTGAGCACAAGGTTGTTTCGAACACGGGACAGGAAAGATGTACGATCCATGGGGAGGCATTTTACCCACACTTAAATGGCTTGGAAGGGCCCATAGCCAGCTCCTGAAGCTACAGTCCAGGGGTCCTCAACTTTGGCAACTTTAAGACTTGTGGACTTCAACTCCCAGAATTCTCCAGCCAGCAATGGAATTCTGGGTGTTGAAGTCCACAAGTCTCTGCTGGCTGGAGAATTCTTTAAGTCCACAAGTCTTAAAGTTGCCAAGGTTGGAGACCCATGAGCTACACAGTTTAAGACTATCATCAATCAGGTGGTTGACCTCCACATTTTTTTCCCTTCCTCATTTGCCGAAGCTTAGGACTGATCTCTGGAATGAATTGCATCCAAGACAGAAGTAAATACAGCAATAACAAATACCCCAAGACGCTTCATCGTCTTTAGCAAATTTCCATCTCATCACGACTCTCCAGATTCATTTAGCTGCAGACTTAAATACCCAACCAGGACTCTCCAAAGACTGGGAAGAATCCCAAAGCTGATTATTAAATGAAGAAAAGTAATGGGGTCACCCTTACTTACAATGAAATTTGCTGAATTTCCAAGGTTCAAATGCGGAGGGTAGAAATACTAATTAAACATAATCTCTTTATATCAAACATGTTGAGAAAAAGAGATGGAATATATATTTCTTTTTAGGTAAGAAACTTTTTTTTCAGGGTCCCCAGCATATAGGTTTTAAAAGACGGGGGGAAAGGATTGATGTAATCTGGGTGTAATTAACATACACACATTCAGGCATGCTTTAATTTATTCATGGTTAATTTAATGGGCAACTAATACACTTGGTATCACTGATGTAAATCAACCCCAATCATATCTGCACTTGAATTAAACAAAGAATCTTCTAAGAGATCGCTGATAAAAGCAATACAATATATAAATACTTTGAGACTATCAGCTATCAAAGTGCTGTCTTATATATTAAACTGTTTCCAGAGGGGCAACAGTGTTAGTCTTGAAATAAGAACAAGAGACTTTCATGGTATCATACTTGTAAAAATAACTTTAATTTAACATAAGCTTTGGTCACTCACACATCCATTTCATTACAACCATATATACAGTAATTTAAGATCATCTATCATTCTTGGTTACATCAGTTGACTTTTTTTTTTTTTTGAAAAAAAGTTTTTATTAATTTTCTACAAACAAACAAGACAAACAAAACATAAAAACATCAACTCTTATATGTACATCCAGTGTGTCAGTTGGTTCATCATTTTTGTGCATTCATTCTGTAGTCTCAAATTACAATTACATTACATAACAACTCATATTGTCAATCCAAATTTATATATCCTAATATCACTAAAAAAAGAAGTTTTTGACTATATTTTTAATCATTCATGCTTAATGAGCTAACAATACTTTAAGCCAGTTTACTCTATAACAAATCATCTAGTCATATCAAATCAATCCTAAAAAATCCTTTATAAATATAATATCAAATAGCAAAATAATAGCAAAATAAAGATATTCCTTACTATCTAGCATTCTAAATATTCTATTATCGTATTTTATCATCCAGCCATTTATAAAAAAGATCCCAAATTTCATAAAATTGTTTATCCTCTTGCTCTCTAATTTCAAATGTCAATCTACTCATCTCAGCACATTCCAATATTTTCTTAATAATTTCTTCCTGTAATGGTATTTTCTCATTCTTCCAATTTTTAGCAAATACAATCCTGGCCGCTGTTAATACATTTACAATCAGGTATTTCAAATCTTTACTATATATATCAGGTAAAATTCCCAATAAGAAGATCTCTGGTTTCAAATCAATATGTTTCTTTATCATTTTTTCCAACCACATGCGAATTATAGTCCAATATTTTCTAGCATCCTCACAAGTCCACCACATATGGTAATACGAGCCGGGTATCTGATGACATTTCCAGCATTTTTCAGATTTGTTCTTAAACATTCTTGCTATTCTTGTCGGGGGAAAGTGCCACCTGTAAAACATCTTATACAAGTTTTCTTTATATGCTGTTGACATTGTCATTTTATAATTTTGAGACCACAATTTCTGCCATTTCTCCAAATCAATCCCATATCCAAAATTCTTCCCCCAAACAATCATAGTTTCTTTAACTTGTTCTTCCTCTAATTTCATTCCCAGTAAATAACCATATAATTTTTTAATCACCTTCTCATCAGTACCCATCAAAATCTTATCTAAGTCAGTCTGCTTATCATAAAATCCCTCCGTTTTAGAATCTTCATCATACCTTGAGTGTATTTGTGCATATGAAAACCAATTCATCCTTATACCTTGTTCTTCTAAGTTTTGGATCGATTTAAGTTCACCCTTTTCATCCAAAAGTTCCCCATATCTAACTGTTTGTTCCTTCTTGTAGATTATAGGATAGGAAAATGCTTCAATGGTCGATAACCAAACTGGAATTTTCAAATAACATTGTCTTTTTATCTTCTCCCAATTTAACCACAAAGACTCCCGTACATAATGTCTTCTAAAATAACCCTGTGTTTTAGTTCCCTTATACCATAAGAAAGCATGCCAACCCAACAGCAAATCATGCCCTTCTAATGTCAACAACCTATGTTTCCTTAATGTTATCCATTCTTTGACCCACATCAAATTTGCAGCTTGATAATACAATTCCCAATTAGGCAGACCAAAACCTCCTCTAATTCTAGCATCTTGCAAAAGCTTTAGCTTTATTCTCGCTTTTTTACCTTGCCATATAAACTTCAACATAATTTTATTTAGATCTTCAAAATAGTCTTTTCCAAGCCTTATTGGTATTGTTTGAAACAAAAATAATATTCTAGGTAAGATATTCATCTTGATTGTTGAAATTCTCCCTATTAATGACAATTGCAAGTTTTCCCACTTCTTCAAATCTGTAGCTATCTGTTGTTTAAGTTTAATATAATTATCCTCCTTTAATGTGCTACATCTTGTTGTCAAATATATCCCCAAATACTTAACCTTATTTGTAACTTGAATTTTCAAAAGATCTGCCAATTCTTCTCTCTGTCTCAATAACATATTCTTTGTCAAAATCTTTGTTTTATCTTTGTTTATTTTCAAACCAGCCACCTCCCCATATGACTCTATCCTTTCCAGTAACTTTGGAGTTGTTTCAATCGGATTTTCCAAAATAAAAGCTAAATCATCAGCAAAAGCTTGTAGCTTATATTCTTCCTTCTTAATTTTCATTCCTTTTATGCTTTTATCATCCCTAATATTTCTATTCAAGACTTCCAAGGTCAACACAAATAGCAAGAGAGATAGGGGGCATCCTTGTCTTGTGCCTTTTCTTATATTAATAAGATCTGTAAGTTCCCCCTCCATCATTACCCTTGCTGTCTGTTTATTGTATATAGCTTCTATTGCTTGAATAAATTTTTTGGCAAAACCCATCTGCTCCAATAATAATAACATAAATCTCCAATTCACGTTGTCAAATGCTTTTTGAGCATCTAAGAATATCAAAGCCATTTGTTTTTCAGGATGAGCCTCATAATATTCCAAAGTATCCAAGATTACTCTCATATTGTCTCTAATTTGTCTCTTTGGCAGAAATCCATTTTGATCTGAGTGGATAAAATTGTTTAAATATTTTTTAAGTCTTTCTGCTAAGATTGAAGCAAAGATTTTATAGTCTGCATTCAATAAAGAAATAGGTCTATAATTCTTAATTTGCAATGGGTCAGTCTCTTCCTTTGGTATAAGTGTAATATAAGCCTCTGACCATGTTTTAGGTATCATCTTTTTTAACATAACTTCATTCATAACTTCTAACAATGGGATGCTCAATAGTTCTTGAAATGTTTTATAGAATTCTACTGGCAGCCCATCTGGGCCCGGAGCTTTCCCATTATTTTGTCTCTTAAATGCTTCATTTAGTTCCATCATTGTTATATTGCTTTCTAGCATTTCTTCAGTCTCTTTAGGTATCTTTGGTAGATTAGCTTCCTGTAAATACTGTTTAACTTTTCCTTCATCAATATTCTCTTGTTTATATAATTGCCCATAAAAATCTCGGATAATTTCTTTTTTCTCCTTATTCCCATAACAAACTTGGCCTTGTTCATCTATTAACTTCAATATTTTTCTTGATTCCTTCTCTTTTCTCAATTTATATGCTAGCCATCTACCTGGTTTATTTGCATCTTCAAAATAATTCTGTTTAGAGTTTCTAATTTTCTGTGCCAATTCTTCTTTCTCTATTAAATCCATTTTATGTTTAATTATATCCAGCTTCAATTTAATATCCTTTTTCTGTGGCATTTTCTGTAATTCTTTTTCAAGAGTTTTATACTCATTTTCCAAGGCCTTAGAAGCTTGCCTTTTCCTAATGTTCTTTTTTCTTGTATAATCTATTATCAAACCTCTAGCGTATGCCTTCATAGTGTCCCACACATTTTGCATTGAAGTATCCTCTTTTTTATTTTCTCTAAAGAAAAAAGCCAATTCCTTCTCCATCCATTGTGTAAAATCTTTCTCCTTTAAAATAGTATTATTTAATGTCCATCTCGATCTTTTTTTTTGTCCCTTCCATTTAATTGTCATTGGGCTATGATCTGCCCATGTACTTGTTTCAATGCTTGTTTCTTTAATGTTAGATATTAGTTCTGTTGAGATCCAAATCATATCTAATCTGGACCATGATAAATGTCTATTTGAATAAAAAGTATATTGTTTAGCTTTAACGTTTCTTTCTCTCCAAATATCTTTTAAAGTTAATTCATCTGTCATTTTAAAAAAGGACCTTGGGAGAGCCTTTCTATTTTGCTTTGTTGTTGTTGCTATATAGTCCAGTTTATTGTCCACAATTCCATTAAAATCTCCCATCATAATTATATTAACATAGTCCAGTCCAATTATTTTCATGTGCAGTTTTTTATAAAACTCTTCTTGTTTATCATTCGGAGCATAAATTGCAATCAAGAGTATTTTTATGTTATTATCCATTATTTCTACCATTAATACCCTTCCATCTTCATCCGAGTAAATCAATTTTGCTGGAATAGCCTCTTTAATATATAAAACCACACCTCTTTTCTTACATTGAGTCAAAGAGGTAAATATTTTCCCTAATTTTGGCTGTAATAACAATTGTTCATGTTGTTTTTTAATATGAACTTCTTGTAAACAAATTATATCAAATTTTAATTTCTCTAATTTATGAAAAATTTTCCTTCTCTTAACAGCTGAATTAAGTCCGTTTATATTCATTGTAATCAGTTTTTTTTCCTCCATGATTATGCTTTATATTTAGATCTAACAGCTCTCGTGGGTCTCACTTCACGCTGTTCTTTATTATCAATCTGTCCCCCTATTGCTCCTTTCTCTTTTTCAGTCTCCAGTTGTTCATCTTGAAACACAATTAATGAAGTCTCCTTCTCTGCTTCCTCTCTTCTTCCTCCAAAAAATTCTGCTTGAAAAAGTTCTGCTTTCTCAATTGAGTCAATTCTATATCTCTGCTCTTGCCACGTAAACATTAATCCTTCTGGAATCAGCCATCTATAATTCATTTCATTTTCCAATAGTATTTTGGTCAGAAATTGATATTCTCTTCTCATCTCTCTCACTCTTCTAGGTATTTGTTTCAAAACCACAACCTCTTTACCCTTGTATTTCAGTGTTTTCTCTCTTGCTACTTGTAATATTTGCGTTTTAATGGATTTTTTGGTAAATCTAATATGAACTTCCCTGGGTAATTTGTTTCTCATCGCATATCTTGTATAGACTCGATATATCTCATCTATTCCATCCATCATCTTTTCCTGTGTAATTTCCAAAGCATCTGCCAAAATTTCTATCATTACCGCTGCCAGATTTTCTCCTTTTTCCTCCTCTATATTTTGAAATCTGAGGTAAAATTCTGACCTTTCCATCTCCCACCTCAGCATCCCACCTCTTTCTTGTTCGACCGCTGTTAATCTACTGTCAATATTTTCAATCTTCTTCTCTCTTTGTTTTCCTTCTTCCTCAATTTTTTGGAATTTCTCCTCATACTTAACCATCATTTGTTTAATATTTTCCACTTTTTCATCAGTCTTCTCTATTCTTTGTTCAATATTTTCTGTTCTTTGTTCAATAATATCTGATTTTGTCTTAAGTTCTTGAATTCCTTGCATAATCATCTGTAACTGTGAAGTTATTTTTTCTTGTTCCTTATCTTGCTTCAACATTGTCTGAATTAAACGTTGTCCTCCAGCTGGTGGGGAAGCAGAGGTAGAAGCAGCAATGCCAGATGGTATTAGTTTCTTGCTCATTTCAATGTTTGCAAAACTTCAAATTCTTCTTAACTTTTAACCCAACTGGTAGGGCAGCCAATTATAATCCAAAATGGAGAACTCCAATAGTAAAAAACACGAAACCAAAGAGGAAACAGAAAAAAAAGAAGAGGAAAAATCTTCGGGTTCTTCCAGACCCTAATCCAATTACGAAATAATTCACCATAAAAAAGGAAAAAATAGAAAGAAAAAAACAAACAAATCCAAAAATAATAATATTGATTAAAAGCAAAAGAGAAAGGAA
This sequence comes from Hydrophis major, assembly GCA_033807585.1. Taxonomy (NCBI): domain Eukaryota; kingdom Metazoa; phylum Chordata; class Lepidosauria; order Squamata; family Elapidae; genus Hydrophis; species Hydrophis major. Next base: position 4,434,955 of record CM066337.1, read on the forward strand.
AATGCAAAAAGTGGGAGAAGAAAAACAAAAAGCAAAAAATTCCTTCAGGTTCTTCACACCTTAATCCAATTGAGAAATCTCAATAATCCAAAAATATAATCCAAAAGAGGAAGAAGAGAAAAAACAAAAAAAAAAAAAATCAACCACAACAACAGAATAATCCAAAAAAAAAAAAATATAAAAAGCAAAAAAATCCCAATAAAAATAAAAAAAAATAAAAAAGAAAAGAGAAGAAACTCTGAGGCTTTCCCTTTAAATTAAAAGGCAAAAATAAAAATATATATAAAAAAAACTAACAAATGTGGTACATATAAAAAAAACACACTGCACTTTGTTATTTATCCAAGGCTCTTGTTATGACTCTCTTCTCCAACAGCTTCAAAGCCAAACCTCAAGTGTTAATAACAGTCCAGGAAAGCACCTGCAATAATATTTTGCTGTGCTCTCCCTCTATCTTATCACGTTAAAAAGTCCTTGAGATGAGGTCTTTTTACAATTCTCTCCAATTCAAATAGAGTACTTTCAAGCCTCTAGTTGGCAGTGTTACAAAGTTTCTTAATGCTCTTTCTCAGCCCCAACCAGAAAAAAGAATTAATATATACAAAAAAAAAAGAAAAAACAAATGGCCAAAGGAAGCCTCTATCCTAAAAAAAATAAAAAAGTCAGTTGACTTTTTAACCTCATCCTGTAGGGATCCTTGGTGCTTTCTAAATTTGGCTGTTTTCTTGCAGATATTTCCTGTCCCAACTGGGTAACTTCATCACTGCTAGAAGGGAGTGGGGGAGGAGGAGGAGGAGGAGGAGGACTGTGAGATCATCGGTGTTCTCTGAGCTTGGTTGTTTTCTTGCAGATGTTTCATGACCCAACTGGGTAACATCATCACTGCTAGAAGAGAGTGGGGTTGGAGGAGGAAGAGGAGGAGGAGTTTAGGATTGTGAGGTCCTTGGTACTCTCTGAGTTTGATTGTTTTCTTACAGACACTTCAGTATCAAACTAGGTCACATCATGTTAGAAGGGAGTGGGATTTGTGGAGAGAAGAAGGAAGACTGTGGTACCCTCTGAGCTTGCAGATGCTTTATGATCCAACGAGATAATATCATCAACGTTAGAAGGGAGTCGGCTTTGGTTTGCTCCCTTCTAGCATTAATGATGTCGCCTACTTGGAAAGTTTTCTTCACTTCCCAGTTTCCAGGTGAAGAAAACAGCTAAGACAACAGCTAAACTTAGAGAGCACCCAGGAGCCATCGCTCGACTCAAACAAACAGTCTCTTCCATTGGGAAGCTGGTCTGGAGAGGTGAGGCTCTACTCTAGCGCAACCTGCCTTATCCATTGAAAGGCTCAATGTGGATTCTAATCAAGAGGAACAATGGCTTGATGATGTAACCAATGTTATCTCTCATTTGTCAGATGTTTCTATCTGTCCATACTTCACTCCAGCTTTGATATATATATATATATATATATATTTAGATTGAAGAACTGCTTTGTTCAGAAGCCTGAATCTTTCCTTTGCGAAAGCTCATTATCTTCTTAGTCACCAATATCTAGCAATCTGAATGATCCCAGCTGAGGTCATATCTGATACTAACCACAGCAAAGCCATAAAGTTGCTTGCTATGATCCAGAAGTCTTGAAGTTCTCCCGAGTACAAAGTTGACCGCTATTGCATGAGAGTCAAGCCCATGGCCTTCAATCAGACCAAACTTTTGAAGACATCTGAATATGGGTGTTAAGAGTTTCATGCAACACTCATCTCAAGCAGGACGATTCATTCCTGTTGTGAATGCTGCCTCCTTCTAGCACAGAGGATGAGGTAAAAGATGGGTTTCTGAGGTTGGAAGAATCAAGTTACCATTTTATATAGTATATAAACACTTCGTTCCTAGATTAATTCCAGATGGGCATCTTTGACACTGAACAAAAAAGAAAAAAAGATGCATGGCCTTCTAAGACTAACAGGTTAACGGCTGTATAAACTTTGGCAAATTAGAAAGTCCTTCATCAGATACACGGGATGTTTTGATTGGCCAATAGACAAAATACACCAGAAGAAAAGTCAAGATGGCAGCCAAGGGCTTGTGATCAGAGCCCCGCCCTTTATGTAAAAGGCGGGGCTTTGATCACTCAATCATAACGGCCATCTTGATTTGGGGGGGGGGATACCTAAGGGTATATAGCCATGATGTACACATAGTTATAAAGGGAAAATAACCTAATCATTGATGCAGTTGTAAACTGCACAATCTTTTGCTCCTTCCTTCCTGGATAAACACTTGTTTTTAAAGATGGAGAATTATACTGAAGATAACTCTAACTTTTATATGCTCTCTGGCTTGGGCCATTAATTGCTTCTTAGATGCTAACATCAAAGGTCATATTAGTTATGCAAGCTACTTCTCGGAAGAAAGAACCCAGGAAGGAGAAAGGGGAGGCAGAAGGAAGAAAGAAATGAGAAGATATTGCAGGGTCTGCCAAACACTCCCCTTAAGTAGGATGGACAAAAGAAGGAAACACCCTAAGGTCAATTTGTGGACTGCAATTCTTTTTTGTTGGAAATGCAACTCAAGCTGCAAAACAGCCCAAACTTGAGAGATTCCTTTGCTCACAGAAGCTCTGAGCAAATTTCTTCCTACCTATATCCCAACCTCCAACAGATTGGAGGTGCTGGAATCGGATTTTCAGATGGTTCTTTCCAAGTCTCTTGATGCATTTGATAGAGCATTCTTTGTGACATAATTCTCGATTGCTCTCCAATCCGGAAATCCCCAAACCTTCAACCATTCCAATTTTCCAACGAAATGAAAGAGCTGGAAGAGGCACCTAGGCCAACAGGGAGAGGAAAGGAGAAAAGGATAATGAAAGAGAGAGCTGAGATACATAAGAAACCCCTCCCCAGGGAAAATCAGACCCTATCCTGCCTGTGTGTGTTTTGGCTACTGTTTCTTGGATCTAGACCCAACCTGACTATCTTCCCTAATAGCCAAAGCAAGCAAATTAAAACATACACCCCCCCCCCCTTTCCACTGCATTTTGCCTCCAACACAGGGCCAATCTGGAGCATTAGCGTGCTTTTGTTAGAGTTTGCAGTCTTTGTATAAGAGCCATAACATGCTAGATGCAATAGCTACAAGAAAGAGAGGAAGAAAGGAAAAAAAAAAGGATTCTTGAATCACCTCCCATTGATAGGTTGCTTAAAAGCAAACGGTGCATAAGGTTAGTTGGAAAAAACAACAACACTGGCACCCAGTTTGGTAAACTTTAATCCCAAAGGAAAATGTCCTCTGTTTTCTCATCGGAGTTTATTCCTGAGATAATGAGAATCCCCAGAAATTCAAACTAACTTAGCTGCAATGCCATTATCGGTTTCCTCGGCTTAGATTTTAAACGCAACAATCAAAGCAACAGAGTCACAAACACAACTCTAAGATTTGGGGTGGTTTGAGGTTGTTGTTGGTTTTTAAGCTAATTACAGTATCTCTGCCTTGTTTATAAAAGAAGTCTGATAAAATAAATCCATGCCAGACAGAGGGATGCGAGATGCTACGGAGATTAGAAGCAGCTGGGAGTTGATGATCTTAGAATCTAGGTCACGGTTTCTCAAACTTGACCACTGTTAGATGGGTGGACTTCGATTCCCAGAATTCCACAGGCTGGGGAATTCTGGGAGTCGAAGTCCACCCATCGTAAAGTTGTCAAGGTTGAGAAACATTGATTTAGAAGATGCTGGGGAATGTCCCCCTTCCTGAGGATTCAATAAGGAAAAAATCCTTCCTTTTCCTTCCTTCCTTCATCTTTCTTTTTCTTTCTCTTTCTTTCTTTCTCTCCCTCCCTCCTTCTTTCTTCCTCTCTCTTTCTCCCTCCCCCTCTCTCTGTCTCTCTGTCTCTGTCTCTGTCTCTCTTTCCTATCCTAATCTCCAGCTGATGGATGGATTGATAAAGAAAAAACAGTCCCAAAGCACAAGGGGCAGATATTGTCAGCCTTACAGGGGAGGCCAGACCTGGATGTCCTGTAAGTCAGAGTGCATTTTGGTTGTAACAGCTACAGAAATTAAATCCTGCCATGGGTAAACTAGGGAGGGGCACATGTCTGAGACATTGACGAAAGTTACATTCTCAGTCTGGGGTCAACACCCCTCTTATCTAACCATTGTCTTAATAGCAGCTCCTCCTTCTGTGCTTCAAAGCCATTCCTTCCATGATCCTCTATAATAAACACAATTTTTGCCTGGTGTGTTATTTCACCACTGCAGAGGGGCGTAATTCAGCAGGTTCTGACCAGTTCTGGAAAACCAGTAGTGGAAATTTTGAATAGTTTGGAGAACCGGCAAATCCCACCTCTGATTGGCATGGCCAACCCCATCTCTTCTCCGCCTCCCATTGAGTCCCAGCTGATCGGCTGGGTCTTCTTTGGTTGCCCTGTACAGGAGAACAGAGCTGGAAAGCAGGTTAGTGGGGTGAGAAGGGGATGGGGATTTTGCAGTATCCTTCCCTTGCCACGCCCACCAAGCCATGCCACATCTACCAAGCCACGCCCACAGAACCTTTAGTAAAAAAATTTGAATCCCACCACTGTGACCACTGGTTCCAGTGCCAAGGAAGGACACTTCAAGGAGTTTTTTGCTTGTGCCTCCAGGCTGGTGGGAAATATTAGCCTCAGCCTGGATGCCACTGCCCACAATTAACATTTATGCCAGTCCTTCGTTGAAGGAGGCCTGGGCTGTGTTGACTAAGGCCAGATGTCTTCCTCATTAAACTTTCCCTTCCTCCTTCCAGAGTGCTAATAAGTCAATGTCACGTCACTCTTATTAGCTTCCAGCTCGGCAGCCTCTCCCTGGGGGAAATCTCAGGATCTGGCTGAAGTGTTTGGTAGGCAATGGCTTCAGCTGCCTTGTCAAGCATTGACCTGTTTGCCTCTTTATGTACCTCCTGGGAAAAAGAGGGCTGCATCTTCCATTATGGGAAAAAAGCAAAGGAAAGTCAGCCAGCCATGCCTAGGAAGCTAAATTAGTGCATAATCAATGGCCAATAGAATAGAATAGAATAGAATAGAATAGAAAATAGAATAGAACAGAACAGAACAGAACAGAACAGAACAGAACAGAACAGAACAGAACAGAACAGAATAGAATAGAATAGAATAGAATAGAATAGAATTCTTTCTTGGCCAAGTGTGATTGGACACACAAGGAATTTGTCTTGGTGCAAATGCTCTCAGGGTACATAAAAGAAAAGATACATCCATCAAGAGTCAAGAGTCATCAGGCACAACACTTAATGATAGTCATAGGATACAATAAGCAATCGAATCATACTAGGAAACAGTCAATATAAATTGTTAGGATACAAGTGACAAAGTTATAGTCATACAGTCACAAGTGGGAGGGGATGGGTGATAAGGAGTGATGAGACAATAATAGTAGTGCAGATTTTGTAAATGGTTGGACAGTGTTGAGGGAATTATTTGTTTAGCAGAGGGATGGCATTCGGGGAAAAACTGCCCTTGTGTCTCTATAGTATACATATATATTATGGCTCTATAGCATCATTTTGAGCAGCTGCACAAACTATGGATTCAGGGGATGCAAACACAATTCTATCGAAAATACAGACTGTTTCCTAGTATGATTCGATTGCTTATTGTACTCTATGACTTTCATTAAATGTTGCACCTGATGATTCTTGACTCTTGACAAATGTATTTTTTATTTTATGTATACTGAGAGCATTTACACCAAGACAAATTCCTTGTGTGTCCAATCACACTTGGCCAATAAACCTATTCTATTCTGTTCTGTTCTGTTCTGTTCTGTTCTATTCTATTTTTATTTCTATTTTTATTCTATTTCTATTCTTATTGTACCCTATGACTTTCATTAAGTGTTATTGTACCCTATGACTATCATTAAGTGTTGTACCTGATGCTTCTTGACTCCTGATGAATGTATCTTTTCTTTTATGTCCACTGAGAGTATTTGCACCAAGACAAATTCCTTGTGTGTCTAATCAGACTTGGTCAATAAAAGAATTCTATTCTATTCTATTCTATTCTATTCTATTCTATTCTATTCTATTCTATTCTATTCTATTTTCTATTCTATTCTATATTATTCTGTTCTATTCTATTCTATTCTACTTTCTATTCTATTCTATAAACACGCTTCTCCATCTTATGCTGAGTCAACATGTTGATGCTTCCTGCTTCCCCCTATAGGGCTGGTTGACACGGCCTGCAAAACTCCAACTGACCCCCAGGGGGCAGGAAACATTGCATCCTTTAATTATATCCCTCCTGGCCATCTTGTGGGTTTCTGGATGTTTGCAGCCGCAGATCCACTGCAGGTAGAGGAGAGAGCATCCTTTCCTGAAACCTTTCAAAAGTTAAGAGATGACAGAGATAACACCTGGAACTTCCTGTTTGCAAAGCTTACGCTGGGCCATCGAGCCGTATAACCCCGTGACAGATAAATCTATTAGCCCTGAAATTGCTCTCTGGGACATCTTACCTCAGTCAAGAGCAAAAAGGAATCCGCTCTGCCTTGCTACAAGAAAAGGCAGGGGGGAAAAAATATTTTTTTTGTACCTTTCCAGGCTTGAAAGCCATTTTTCCCAGTCTGATTATTTTTAACGATAGGACGATTCGAGCAGTCACAAATTCCATGGGCTGCCAAAATGGATGTACTTCAAAGTTTACGATGCTATCGCTTGTACCTGAGGGAAGACGCTGAGGAGGAAAATACATGGTGCTTGTAAAATGACAGGAGTGGAAACCTGGCAGGACTTCATTATCCTTGGGAAAGGGAAGAGGGGACTGATGGAACTGATTAAAGGGGAGGGGTACGTGTGAATGTGTGTGTGTGAGAGAGAGAGGGTGGGGGAGGAAGGAAGAGAGAGAGAGAGAGAAACAAACTGACCAGAGTACAGGAGTTGTGCCCTCATCACATCTCCCGAAAGTACTGATTTCTAAAATGCATATAGTAATTAAATAGAGTAAAATAGAGTTGGAAGGGACCTTAGAGGTCTTCTAGTCCAGCCCCCTGCTTAGGGAGGAATCCCTATACCATTTCAGACAAATGGTTGTCTAATCTTTGAATTAGTTTCCACCCATGGCTTCTTGTCCTGCCTTCAGGTACTTTGGAGCATAGCTTGACTCCCTCTTCTTTGGGGCAACCCTTGAGACATTCGAATCCTGCTATCATGCCACCCTTAGTCCTTCTTTTCATTAAACTAGCCCTGACCAGTTCCTGCAACCGTTCTTCGTATGTTTTAGCCTCCATATATAAGCTATAACTGTGGAAGTACAGGTCGCCTTCGACATATGATCACAATTAAGTCCCGACTTTTTGTTGCTAAGGGAGAGAGGTTTCTTAAGTGAGTTTTGTCCCATTTTATGACCCATTTGTCCCCTTTTCTTGCCATGGTGGTTAAAATGAATCAATGGAGGATATCCTTTGGCCCTGTCCAGTGGTGGGATTAAAAATGTTTTTACAACTGGTTCTGTGGGTGTGCTTGGTGGGCGTAGCTTGGTGGGCATGGCAGGGGAAGGTTATATTGCAAAATCCCCATTCCTTCCTCACCCTACTAACCTGCTTTCCAGCTCCGTTCTCCTGTGCAGGGCAACCAAAGGAGACCCAGCCAATCAGCAGTGGGCGTGGCTTGGTGGGTGTGGTATTCTGTGGGCGTGGCTTGGTGGATGTGGCATGGCTTGGTGGGCATGGCAGGGGAAGGATACTGCAAAATCCCATTCCATCCCCACCCCACTAACCTGCTTTCCAGCCCCATTCTTCTGTGCAGGGCAACAAAAGGAGACCCAGGCAATCAGCTGGGACTCGGGAGGAGGTGGAGAATAGATGGGGTTGGCGGGGCCAGTCAGAGGTGGGATTTGCCGGTTCTCCAAACTACTCAAAATTTCCCCAACCGGTCAGAACTGGCTGAATCCCACCTCTGGCCATGTCAATGGGGAAGCCAGATTCACTTAACAACCGTGTTGCTAACTTCTCTTAACAACAGTGGCGAGAAGCGTGGCAAAATGGGGCAAAGCTCAGTTAGCCAATGTCTCCCTCAAGCGCGGACATTCCGGGCTCAATCGTGGATCGTAAGTCAAGGACATCCTCCTGTACGTATAATTTCCTTTCCTAACGCCAATATATGCCCCCCCTCCCCACAAGGGATCAGAGGCTGCCAACCTCAAAGGGCTTCTTTCATATTATCCAATTACCACCCTGGCCGGCTGCCAAACGAGCCTCCTTCTCCACTCGTGTCCTTCAAATTTCATGTTGTTGCCTCCCCAACGGTTATTTTGATTTTATTTTATTTTATTCCCCCAGTTATTATTATTATCATGTTTGCCTGCAGGGCCCCCATCTTCTTCTATCGGCCCTGCCATCCCACGTGTTGTAATCTCTCTCGCCAGCCTGGCTGTTGAGAGGAGATAGGCGTTTGGCGTTCGGCTTTCATCCCCCAAATCAGTGGGGTTCCCTCGATGTGGTGGGAAGGGTCTGGGGGAGGGCTGGCCCAGTGCATTCACCTTCTCAAGGGGAAGCTCCTTCTGCTTCGGGCAGATTAGCTGCTTGCCTCCGTCTTGGCTCGCGAAACAAGAAGCAGTAGGAGGTTCCTCCCCTTCATCAAGGACCAGCCATCAAGGACTTCAGACAGGCCCATTTGGCCCCGTCTGATCTCCCCCCCCCCCCCCGGGGTCTGTCTTCCCAGCCTTCTGGTTTGGCATCCTTTTGCAGCTCCTCCCGAGGAAGCCAAGGAGATGCGGCAGCTCGCATCTCAAGACGGGCACTCCAGTGAAAAAGGCAGAGAGCTTCAGTTGGGGGACAAATGACATACTGTGGTTGGTATAAATCCCCATCTGGTACAAATCTGGATTTATCTTTTCCAATTTGCAATAAACCAGCAGTTTCTTCCCCCTCCTCTTTTTCCATCCCTCTTCCTCCTTCTCCTCCTCCTTTTCCTTCTCTTCTTCCTTTTCTCCTCCTCCTTCTCCCCCCTTCCTCCTTTTCCATTTCTTCTTCTCCTTCTCCTCCTCTTCTTCCTCCTCCTTTTTTTCCATCTCTTCTCCTCATCGTCATCCTCCTCTTCCATCTCTTCTTCTCATCCTCCTTATCTTCTTCTTCCATCTCTCCTTCCTCCTCCTCCTTTTTCCATCCCTCCATCTCCTTCCCCTTTTCCATCTCTTCTCCTCTTCCATCTCTTCTTCTCATCCTCCTTGTCTTCTTCTTCCATCTCTCCTTCCTCCTCCTCCTTTTCCATCCCTCCTCCTCCACTTCCTCCTCCTTTTCCTTGTCTTCTTCTTTTTCTCTTCCTCCTTCTCCTCCCTTCCTCCTTTTCCATTTCTTCTTCTCCTTCTCCTCCTCTTCTTCCTCCTCCTTTTTTCCATCTCTTCTCCTCATCGTCATCCTCCTCTTCCATCTCTTCTTCTCATCCTCCTTATCTTCCTCTTCCATCTCTTCTTCCTCTTCCTCCTTTTTCCATCTCTCCACCTCCTTCCCCTTTTCCATCTCTTCTCCTCTTCCATCTCTTCTTCTCATCCTCCTTATCTTCTTCTTCCATCTCTCCTTCCTCCTCCTCCTTTTCCATCTCTCCTCCTCCTCCACCTCCTCCTCCTTTTTCCATCTCTACACTTCCTTCTCCTTTTCCATCTCTTCTCCTTCTTTTCCATCTCTCCTCCTCCTTCGCCTCCTCCGAGACAATAACAATTGGAATTTATAGTTTATGGCTCCCCACCTGTGATCTGAAGACAGTTCATGGGTGAGAGAAGAAATAAGATACATGGATTCAAATGTGGGATGTGGCCGAAAGGAAGAATGAACAATTAAGCTCCAGTTAAAGCTGATTTTATTGCTCAGGCCTCCATACAAGAATCTAGTCAACTCACAGCCAGAGCTAAATCAGGGCTAGATAAAAATTAACAAGAAGAGGGGTTATCTTTAGACCACTGGTGAGAACATAATAACTCCAAGCTGATTTCTCTCTTGACTCCACCCTCCAGGCTCTCCCAATGCTTCTCCCACAAACAGCAGTTTTTATTTGATGCATTTGAAAGTGTCTTTGACACAGCTAGCTGATGGATGGTCTGCATAAAGGAAGATGTTAGAGTTCTTGCTTTACTTGATCCAAGTTACTCCCTTGATTAATACATACCAACTCATTCAATCACTACAAATATAAAACTGCTATTTGAATGGGGAATCCTGCAATCTGTATTTAACCAAGACCTTGGGAAAAAAAACCTAGGGAACCTATACTGAGTCCATAGTATAACTGGACTCAGTATTAATGTATTTATAAGTCAGTGTTGGACTCTCTCATTTGTCCCAGTTAGCATACCAAGATTTGAGAGACTCCAGGAACAAACATCCCAAAACACATCCTCCCCAGCAGCCACCACCCAGATAAGCAAGGATTAACACCAGACAAACAACCAGGCTGAAAATAATACCCTAATCAAGGAACTATGAAGGGAAAAAACAAAAAAACACCACACCCCACCAAAACTGGCAAAGCAAGCTACTGTATAATGCATAAACAGGGAGCAAACCCCACAAAGAGTTCAACTCTTATATATATCACACCCCTAGCAGTTAAAAGGAAGAAGCAGCTGCAAGCTCACATCACTCTGAGAAGCGCAGAGCTGAAGACCAAGCCTGAAGATGATGAATGAGACTTCATCGAAACGTTGCCTAGATACTTCCAATCTTACGTGGGAGAAAACCCAAATAACCAAAGATCCATATATGGTTTTATATATATATATATAAAACCAAAGATAGATAGATAGATAGATAGATAGATAGATAGATAGATAGATAGATAGATAGATAGATACAGAAGCCTGATGATGGCAGATGAGATTCTGCTGAAACATTGCTACAACTTTAAAAGCAAACTATAATGACGTGGGAAAATACCCGAACAAAGCTGAATGCCAGACATGTAAGTACCCGCGAAAACTTAAGAAAACATATATATATATTATTCTCTTCTGATTCCAGGAAATGTAATCCAGCCACATGCAGAGGCTAAAATTTCCCTAGCCTAGCCATTTCCATCTACCCACGAATAAATTTCATCAAAACTCAGTAGGACTTTTTTTTCCTCCCTGAACGTTCATGTACAGAGTTATACTTTACAGAAACATCTGTTCCTAATACACACCCAGCCCTTTGCAAAATGTAGCTCGGTTTTTCATTTACATTTTGAACATTTACAAAGAGACAGAAAGATCGTCTTCCAGGAATGTATTCCTTAGCAACAAGTTGAAGACATTGTCATCATACGTATCTACTACACTTTCCTCTGCCTTTCAGTCTAACAAGAACCCACAAGTCAGCTATCAGAGCAAAATGGGTGGAGAAACAAGAAACAACTCAGAATGTGTGTGTGTGTGTGTATATGTTTGTGTATGTGTGTGTGTGTGTGTATATATATATATATATATATATATATATATATATATATATATATATATATATATATATGTTTTCTTAAGTTTTCGCGGGTACTTACATGTCTGGCATTCAGCTTTGTTCGGGTATTTTCCCACGTGGTGCTTTTAAAGTTGTAGCAACGTTTCAGCAGAATCTCATCTGCCATCATCAGGCTTCTTACACCCCCCCATCCAATCAGAACACAGCCAAGCCCCCAGCCAATCAAGTCACACCCCCAGGAGCAGTTAAAAGGAAGAAGCAGCTGCAAGCTCACATCACTCTGAGAAGCACAGAGCTGAAGACCAAGCCTGAAGATGATGAATGAGACTTCATCGAAACGTTGCCTAGATATTTCCAATCTTACGCGGGAGAAAACCCGAATAACCAAAGATATATATATATATATATATATATATATATATATATATATATATATATATATATATATATATATATATATATATATTATACACACACACACACACATCTATATATAGATATATATAGATACATATATTTAATGAAATCCTTCAAGCAATTCAGAAGATTGACTCCCAACTTGATGGCATTTTAGTAGGCCTTGAAAACATGTCTGTTCTACCAGATTTTAACAGATAATCAGAGTTGGAAAGGACCTTGTAGGTCATCTAGTCCAACCCTCCCGCCCAAGTGGGAGACCCTACACCATTTCTGACCAATGGCAGTCCAATCTCTTCTTGAAAGTCTCAAGTGATGGCACTCCCACAACTTCTGAAGGCAACTTCTGTTCCATGGGTTGATTGTTCTCACTGTCAGAAAGTTTCTCCTTATTTCCAGGTTGAATCTCTCCTTGTTCAGTTTCCATCCATTATTCCATGTCTGGCCTTCAGGTGCTTTAAAGAAAATAGCTTGACTCCCCTCCTCCTCTCTGGGGCAGCCCCTCAAATATTGGAAGACTGCTTTCCTGTCCCCCCTGGTCCTTTTCTTCCCTAGACTAGCCAGGCCCAGTTCTTGCAATCAAATGTTTTAGCCTCCAGTCCCCTCTCATCATCCTGGTTGCTCTTCTCTGTACTTTTTCTAGACGTCTCAACCTCTTTTTTGTAATGTGTTGAACAAAACTAGTTGCAGTACTCTAGGTGTGGTCTTACTAAGGCTTTATAGAGTGGTATTAGTACTCCCTTGATCTTGATTGTATTTTGGGGATAAAGGGGCTGTAAGTCCTTTTGTTAGATTTTTATTTTATATTTAGAGTGTGCTGTCCCGACAAATGCTGAAATATTGTGTGTGTATCTGATATTTTACATCATGCTTTGCATACTGTTGTGGCTTTCGGTTGTGAGCTGCCCTGTGGAATCAGGAGACATCAACATTGAATGAAATCAATCATTGACCTCGTCTCTAAAATCGGTGGAAATTCTTGAAGTTGTGTGCACCGCAATTTGAAACAGAAATCTGAAGCACGAACCCTTGTACAGCAACAGCATCCAAATTTTTTTTTTAAAACCCTTGAATCAGCTCTTATAGAGATTTAGGAACAGGAAGTGTATGGATGGGCTTTTAAAGTAAGCACAGATGTGCAGCAATGCTAGCGAGCATTAGACAATTGATGTTCATTACTCCAGTCTGTGGTGAAACACTCCACATATAAACAGATGGACATGATTTCAAAGTGAGCAAGCACAACGCACAGAGAGAGGGGGGAAAAAACAGAGGAATTTATTTTGAAGTCTTGGTCAAAAACATTGGGGATTCCCTTAGTTTTTTTTTTTTTTAAAGACAAAGATAGGACAAGCTACTTCAGAGAATTATTGTATAATATGGGATCAAGGGTCCACCTAAAATAGAAGAATAAAATAGAGTTGGAAGGGACTTTGAAGGTCTTTTAGTCCAACCCCTGCTCTGCAAGGAAACCCTACACCATTTCAAACAAATGATTGTCCAATCTCTTCCTTCAGACTTCCAGTGTTGGAGCATTCACAAGTTCTGGAGGCAAGTTGATTCATTGTTCTAACTGTCAGCAAATTTCTCTTTAATTCTAAGTTGCTTCTCTCCTTGCTTAGTTTCCATCCGTTGCTTCTTTTCCTGCCTCCTGGTGCTTTGGAGAATAGGTTGACCCCCTCTCATCTTTGTAGGAGCCCCTCCTCAAATATCAGAAGACTGCTATTGTGCCACCCCCAAGTCCCAGGGGAGAGCACAAGGCTCAGCAGGGAGTGTAAATGGAGGGGAGGGGAGTCTTTTGCAACTTAATTGAATTTCCTTGGGATATTTAGGTTCTTACCCTTTCCTTCCCCCAAGATTGAGCAAGCCACACAGGGTTGCTTTTTCATGGAAACAGCCCAGGGCCTGCTGCTTACGCTATAGTCTCTCACGTCTCCTCCAAGAACTTCAAGATAAATGGAAACATGAAGCGATGGATCAAGTTCTCCAAGGTAGCTTCACACTTGGCTGCTGTATCAGCCATTTAAAGAGGAATCTATTTATTTAGTTGGTTAGTTAATCTCTAGCTTTTATTATTTGGACAAATAACTCGAGGCAACGAACACCTCCAACATATCTTCCTCCTCCTATTTTCCTCACAACAACCTTGTAAGGTGGGTTGGGCTGAGAGCGAGGCACTGGCCCAGAATTATCCACTGTCTCAAAGTATTTGGCAGCATGACTACTCTTATGAGACAATCCAGGAACAACACAAAGCACACAGAGACTTAGACATTAACAATGGTTTAATATACAATAGCTATATACAGACAATATACACGTGGTAGCAAAATACCTTACAAGCAAGCTTTCTTCTTCCTAACACATGGAGAACTTCTGCACCGAATAACTGGCCATAAAGAAAGAGAACCATGCCCTTTAATGGCTGCCTTTTATAGACACACCTCTTAAGGGGATCTTTACTCTCCAGTCTTAAAGGGAAATACCCATACTCTGCTGAATCACCCTTGTTACATCAGCCAGACTTATATCAGCTTCACAGCATCGTGCAGCTACTCACTGCTGGTCAGTTCTTAAACCCTAATACCTTAACACATCTGACTTTTGTGCTTAAGGCTGCAGGACTAAAAATGTCTTTTGCTTTCTATTTTCTGCCTCAATCACTAGACCAAATTGGCTCTATGTAGCTTTCCTTAGGTGGGAATCCTGTTAACTTCAGTGGGATTTCTCTTCTCTATTACTCTAGAGATGCACAAACTGCTTTTAGTAAGATATCATATTTCTCTCTCTTAGGCTGTTTAAAATTAATTCATTGTATGAAACTAACAGAGGATCCCTTTCTGTATTAACAAAGGGAAGAAGAGTTCAAAAAGAACAGGAAAAAAAAAAAAAGAATGGGAAGATCTGGAAAATGTGGTTGCAGTTTTAACTCTCTGGGACAAAATTGCTTCTCGATCCAATCTTTTGCCTTTTTGTCCAAGAAAATCTTGTCAACCTGAGACATCCAAAGAAAAACCTTTGCAGTGAAACGAGAGGTAGAGCGTTCTTCAGATGCTGAATAATCACTTTTTGCCCAACCAACATTCACAAAAGATTGTGTGAATGATTGTGGGGAGGCTGCGGAGGGGAGCAAAAGGCGAAGGGATAAACGAGAGAGAGAGAGAGAAATTCGTCCCTTAAATGGCTACTCAGCAAAGGTGCCCAGAAACCTAAGAAGAAGCATTTTGACTCCTTCAAAGAGATTCTGCTTTAGTTAACTTGCTGAAAATGAGGGTGGGAAAATCTTCTTACAGTTTCCAAGGTTTTGCATCTTCCCCAAAGGGGAGTTAAAGATAAGCTACTGAAATCTATGTCATTTTCGCTTCCTTGATCTGGCCCAGCTGGGTGGGGCTTAACAGACTGGCACTAATGAGTGCAGTCAGGATTGAGAATTGCCATTGGCCCAGGGGGCAGAATTAAACTTTGCATCCAATTTCCTCAATTGCTTTCTAAGGTAAATGTTTCTCAACCGTGGCAACTTTAAGATGGGTGGATTCCTGAATTCCTCAGCTATTAGACTTTAAATTCTACAGACCTCAGCTCCCAGAATTCTCCAGCCAGCAGGCTTTAAGATGCCTGGAGCCCAGCTCCCAGAATCCCTTAGCCAGTTAGTTGTAAGATGTGTAGACTTCAGCTCCCAGAATTGTGTAACTTGAAGGATTTAAGATATATGGACCTCAGCTCCCAGAATTCTCCAACTTGAAGGATTTAAGATGTATGGGTTTAAGCTCCCAGAATTCCTCAACCAGCAGGCTTTAAATTCTGTGGATCTCAGCTCCCAGAATTGTCCAACATGGACGCTTTAGGATGTATGGAGCCCAGCTCCCAGAATTCCTTAGCCAGTTAGTTGTAAGATGTATAGACTCCAGCTCCCAGAATTCTCTAATATGGAGGTTTTAAGATGTATGGATCTCAGCTCCCAGAATTCCCTAGCCAGCAGACTTCAAATCCCATGGACCTCAGCTCCCTAAATTTCTCAGCCAGCAAGCTTTAAGAGAACAGCTGTGGAGCAGTGGTCTAGTACAGTCCATGAGGTCAACTGGCTGTAACTGGGAACACAAAATCAGATGACCCAAAGCAGCATACTTAATCCCGTTCCCCCGAGATGCTTTGCTCCACATCAGCCAAGACAAGTTTAAGAGAATACAGACAACACGTTTCTCTCTGAAGAGGGGAAACCCTGGTTGGTTTCTGGTTTGGGCTATGCTTTTCTGGGGGAAGGCTTGGATGGCGATCGTTTGGCGAGAGAAAAAAAAGGGATTTTATTTTTCCGCACAAGGCTGATTCAGGACATCTGGTGTGAACAGACTCCTCCAATGTGGACCATCTGTTAGATGTCACAGGAAGTCCCATAATCCCCACCTGCGCGGCCAATTACCTTGGTCGTCTCCTTAAGGGACCGTATCTGACATACCTATGCATGTAAATGGTGGGTTTTTCACAATGCATCAGAAGCTGAAAAAGTCCTTTTAACATGCGTACCCTTCCGCCTTTCCTACGCCAAATGTGGGCAAGCCTTTTGAAGACTTTTAAGAGATGATGAAAAGGAAAAAAAGTACAATAACCATCTTGATTTGTTACACACAGAATAACAGAGTTGGAAGGGACCTTGGAGATCCTGTAGTCCACCCCCCCTGCTCAAGCAGGAAACTCCATACATTTCAGACAAATGGTTGCCCAATCTCTTCTTAAGAACTTCCACTGATTGCTCAATTCACCTAACATGAGAAGCAACCTAAGGAGAAATTTCCTGAGAGTTATGATAATTAATCAACGCCTCCAGAAGTTGAGGTGCTCCATCACTGGAGGTTTTTAAGAAGATGATTGGATGATCATTTGTCTGGAATGGTCTAGGGTTTCCTGCCCTAAGCAGGGGGTTTGACTAGAAGACCTCCAAGGTCCCTTTCAGCTCTGTTATTCTATTCAATTCTAATAGGGTTAATGTTTATTCTGGGAATTTATATGATGCGGTAAAGAAAACCAATAGAAGGAAGCCAGAACAGGGATATCTTCCAAAAGTTACTCAACGAAGGGATCCATTCTGGGTCTTCAAAACCAGCTTATTCTTCCCTTTGAGCCAACCCAGTTTAAAAATTGTGAGGGTTTGTTTTTTTGGCATTCAGTGAAGAACCATGTTCTATTTTGAGAAGGAAAAAGGTATTGCACCAAGGCCTAATGATCCAACTGGGCAGGAAATGGAAAAATAAAAGAAAAATAATGTGTCCATTCGTGTGCTTGGGGAACCAAGGAAGATATCCCACACCACAAATCCTGCCTTTTAAGTTCTCAGCTCAAATAAGAGTTTGAAGCATTAAGAGAAAATATTGGGGGGGGGGGGGGGGCGGCGGATGACAAAAGCAAAAAAAAAAGTTAGAAAAACCAAGGAGATGTGGAAAAATAGCATGAAGGCTGAGATCAGAAGAAAGTCACACTGCAGCACGCATACTTTTCCTTGCAGAGTTTTAAAGAATGGATGCGTAGCCCAGGAGAAAACTCAAAGGGGCCAAAACCAAAGTCAAATGTGGTTTACCAAACATTCTATGCTCTCCTTTCTAATGGAGGAGTCCTCTTTACTGTCTGGTTTGGTTCGGCAACCCAACAGGACAGACACAGAATTCAGAGGATAATTAGGACTGCAAAAAAAAAAATCAATTACTACCCACCTGCCTTCAATCGAGGACCTGTATACTGCATGAGTCAAAAAGAGGGCTGTGAAAATATTTACAGACCCCTCACATCCCGGACATAAACTGTTTCAACTCCCACCCTCAAAACGATGCTATAGAGCGCTGCACACCAGAACAACTAGACACAAGGACAGTTTTTCCCCCAACGCCATCACTCTGCTAAACAAATAAGTCCCTCCACACTGTCCAACTATTTACAAAGTATGCACTACTATCACTATTAATCTTCTCATCACTCCTTATCACCCATCCCCTCCCACTTGTGATAGTAGGACTGTAACTTTGTCGCTTGTATCCTTACGATTTATATGGACTGTTTCCTAGTATGATTTGATTGTTGATTGTACCCTATGACTATCATTAAATGTTGTACATTATGATTATTGATTCTTAACGAATGTATCTTCTTTATGTATACTGAGAGTATTTACACCAAGACAAATTCCTTGTGTGTCCAACCACACTTGGCCAATAAAGAATTATATTCTATTCTATTCTATTCTATTTTCGATTCGATTCTATTCTGTTTTCTATTCTATTCTATTCTTATTGTACCCTATGATTATCATTGTGTTGTACTTGATGATTCTTGACTCTTGATGAATGTATCTTTTCTTTTATGCATATTGAGAGTATTTACACCAAGACAAATTCCTTGTGTGTCCAATCACACTTGGACACCAATAAAGAATTCTATTCTATTCTATTCTATTCTATTCTATTCTATTCTATTCTATTCTATTCTATTCTATTCTATTCTATTCTATTCTCTGCTGAAATCACATTTTTCATCCACCAGGACTTCCAGCTCCAATTCAATTGTTCGTCTTGAAAAAGCCACACCTCCTATCCCATTTTTGCCTTAAAACACACACACACACACACACACGCGCGCCCGCTTCTGCCTTGCATGGAAGGAAGGGAGAAACCCACCCCCCAATCTTCATTCTAAGCCATTCATCACCTTTGGTGGGAAAGTCTTCAAAGGGTAGAATTATGGAAGATGAATGGCTTGGTTGGAAGACCAAGGGAGACCCCTGTTGATTCAGGAGACAATGGCTTCCCCTCCCTCCCTAGACACCCTCTGCTCCTTTGCTATTGTCCACATATGCCAGGAAAGACCACAAGAGCTGTAAATTACCCCATCCAATGGGTGGGGGAACACATTGCTAGGCCAGGCCTGAGACTGTTGCCTGGTGCACAATTTCTAAGGCTCATCTTCCCCCCACCAATCTCTTTGAGGGCTTCGGGTGTTGTTCCAGGGGCGAAAGGTTATAAATCCCATCTCTGCACCTTTGTTGTTAAAGAGAGCAAGGGAAAAAAAGAGACATTCAGGGCACAGGGAGGGAGGCTAGACTCCATCCTACAAAGTAGGTGGGGAAAACTTAGAACTACACAAGACCACGGTCCGATCTGACATAAGCTTAGTACATAAAACTGTCTGCTACAACGTCCTACCTGTCAATGACTTACTTCAGCTTCAACCGCAACAAGACACGGGCAAACAATAGATACAAACTCAAAGTAAACCGCTTCCAACACAACTGCAGAAAATACAACTTCAGTAACAGAAGGGTCAACGCCTGGAACTCACAACCTGACTCTGTTCTTATATCCTCAACCCCCCCCCCCAAAAAAAATGTAACCTTAAACTGTCTACTGTGGACCTCACTCCATTCCTTAGAGGTCTGTAAGGGAGCGTGCATAAGCGCACCAGTGTGCCTACCGTCCAGTGGTGTGATTCAAATTTTTTTACTATTGGTTCTGTGGTGTGGCTTGGTGGGCATGGCAGGGGAAGGATATTCTGCAAAATCCCCATTCTCTCCCCACCCCACTAATCTGCTTTCCAGCTCCCTTCTCCTGTGCAGGGCAACCAAAGAAGACCCAGCCGATCAGCTGGGACTCAATGAGAGGCAGAGAACAGATGGGGGCAGAGCCAGTCCAGAGGTGGTATTGGTTGGTTCTCTGAACTACTCCAAATTTTTGCTACCGGTTCTCCAGAACTGGTCAGAACCAGCTGAATTCCACCTCTGCTACCGTCTCTGTCCTATGGTTCCCATTTATTCATACTCAATTATTATGTACCCATTTTATACTTATATGTCTATATCTTATGTTCATACTTATACTTGCTTTCTCATACATGTTTGACAAACTAAACTAAATAAATAACTAAAATGAAAATAAAATAAAAATAAAAGTAAAAACAAAACAAAACAAACAGTAATGGGGATGGAGCAAAGCAGACAGGACTGGCAATGTGGCATCACCAGGCACATCAAATTATGGGTAGGACTCTTCTTGGACCAATGGGAACGTCTTGCCTATGGATTTGATGGAAGAGTTTTTAATGGGCATGACGGAAGCAATGGGGCGGCCAGGCAGACATGACACAAAGGGGAGCTCCATGCAATCTCTGCCATCCATCTCCATCTCTGTCAGCGCAATTCCCATCTGCTTGCTCACGCCGGGCAGCTGTTGCCACCAATTCCACCTGCAACGGTGAGATATGGTCGCAAGGAATCGAGGCCATTCAGTCCTCTCCACTCACAACAACTGCTCGCCCTTGGGCTCCTCTGCCGCCAGTTCTGCGTTGCCACTTTAAGATAAGGGCATGCCAGTTCCATTGGCATGGCTTGAAAAGGAGAACTCACCCACAGCTCGCTTGCCATGCCAGTCCGTCGTGTGTGGAATCTAGGTTTGTCGAACTCTAACCAGGGTTTGAAAGGTTAATTGCAGTTGATTGAACCATAGCTGGTTCATGGAACCAGCTAACACAAACCAGCTTTGTGAACTGAGATCCTTTCCAAAGTCAGGGAATGGTGTTTTAAAGTTCTTAGCCAATGGCTGCATGAGACAATCCAAATTCAAAACATGCAACATACAGTATATATTGAATTACAGATTTTTTTAAAAAAAATGTTGGTGGTTTTTAATTATTATTTTTTTGGCAATTCGAAGGAGCTTTAGGTAAAAAGAGCTAGACAAAACTGTTTTTAAATAAGATGGACCTTTAAAAGTTGAGATTCTTTTTTTAATTCATGAAAAATTATCCTTTCCGTCTCTCGTTGCCCAAATAGTTCCAAAAATTAGTCATCATTTCATTGAAATGCAGAGAAAAAAATGCTCTTATCCCTTATAGGAGTTTATTTAGTGACCATTTGAACTTTCAATGGCACTGAAAAATGGCACTGACTTATGACCATTGTCTACACCATTGCAGCATCCCCATAGTCACGTGATCAAAATTCAGATTCTCAGCAATTGACTCATATTTATGACGTATCCCAGGGTCACATGATCCCCTTTTGTGACCTTCCGACAAGCCAAATCCATGGGAAACCAGATTCACTTAATGACCATGTTACTAACTTAACCACTGCAGTGATTCGTGTCATGCCACTGTTGGAGACTGACTCCAAGGGAGAGGAGGAACAGCTGACAGGGAGCAGAAGTGTGGCTCCGGAGGTTGTGGAGGAGGCTGGGGAAGGATAGAGGCCGGCTGGGCAGTCAGAGGAAGACCCAGGCCCATCCCCTCTCCATCCTAGGAGATGCAGGGAGGAGAGGATAAGGGAGAGACGTGAATGGCGTAGTCTATGGGGGAGCAAAGGGCCTTGATCCCCTTCATGGGCTGCAGCTGTGAGTACTGGTTAAAAGAACGGACATGCATATGGGCTAGTACTGGAAACAAAGCATAGAAATATCTCTAGTCAGTCGTCCCTCTCTGAGTTTGGTGTCCTTCCCAGTGTGTCTTCCGATATCTGTGGACGTCTCCAAGCCCTTATCTTGCCTGGTTCCCTTAATTGCTTCAGTGTGGTTTGTATTGTTTTTACTCTTTATAATTTATAGGCATTTTTTGTTTAAACAGCATTTTCTCTTTTTTGTAACTGCTTGTAGGGGAGTTTTTTTTGTCAAGGAGCTTGGAAGCAAAGTGAAAGAATAAAAGGGGCTTCACCTGTTTTTGTGGCTGTGTTTATTTTGAATCCCACCCTGGGTCATCACCTTAACAATAGTGGCAAGGAAGCTCATAAAATTCACTTCACAACTGTCTCACTTAGCTATACTTAAGCTATCTCACTTAACTATATTAAGCTTAAACAGCAGATAGCATCTGACCTGAAAAAATGGGAAAACCTACAATTGTCATTGATAGGTAGAATTTCAACAATCAAGATGAATATTTTACCCAGAATTTTATATTTGTTTCAAACAATACCAATTAGGTTAAGTAAGGATTACTTCGAAGAATTAAATAAAATTGTGTTGAAGTATATATGGCAAGGCAAGAAAGCAAGAATAAAATTAAAACTTTTACAGGATGCTAGAATTAGAGGAAGATTTGGCCTTCCTAATTGGGAGTTGTATTATCAAGATGCAAACTTAATGTGGGTTAAAGAATGGATAACGTTAAGAAAGACTAGATTGTTGACATTAGAAGGTCATGATTTATTATTGGGTTGACATGCTTTTTTATGGTATAAGGGAACTAAATCACAGGGTTATTTTAGAAGGCATTATATACGGGAATCGTTATGGTTGAATTGGGAGAAAATTAAGAAACAATGTTATTTGAAAATTCCAGTTTGGTTATCAACTATTGAAGCTTTTTCGTATCCTATAACTTATAAGAAGGAACAAACAGTTAGATATGGGGAAATATTGGATGAAAAGGGTGAACTTAAAACGATGCAAAATTTAGAAGAACAAGGTATAAAGATGAATTGGTTTTCATATGCGCAAATACATGCAAGGTATCTTAAAGATTCTAAAATAGAAGGATTTTATGATAAACTGACTGATTTAGATAGGATTTTGACAGGTACTGATGAAAAAGTGATTAAAAACTATATAGTTATTTGTTGGAAATTAAATTAGAGGAAGAACAAGTTAAAGAAACAATGATTGCTTGGGGGAAGAATTTTGGATATGGAATTGATTTAGAGAAATGGCAAAAATTGTGGTCACAAAACTATAAAATGACAATGTCAACAGCATATAAAGAAAATTTGTATAAGATGTTTTACAGGTGGCACTTTCCCCCGAAGAGAATAGCAAGAATGTTCAAGAATAAATCTGAAAAGTGTTGGAAATGTCATCAGATACCTGGCTCATATTACCATATGTGGTGGACTTGTGAGGAAGCCAGGAAATATTGGACTAGAATTCACATATGGCTGGAAAAAATGACAAAGAAACACATAGATTTGAAACCAGAGATTTTTTTTATTGGGAATCGTACCTGATATATATAATAAAAGTTTAAAGTATTTGATTGTAAATGTATTAACAGCAGCTAGAATTGTATTTACTAAACACTGGAAGAGTGAGAAAATACCATTAGAGGAAGAAATTATTAAGAAAATATTGGAATGTGCTGAAATGAGTAGATTGACATTTGAAATTAGAGAACAAGAAGATAAACAATTTTATGAAGTTTGGGATCTTTTTTATCAATGGTTAGATAATACAATATAATAATAGAATATTTAGAAATTTAGGAAATAATGAATATATAATTTTTCTTGGTTTTGATAATTTTTAAGAATGTTTTATTAAGATAGATTTGGTATGATTCTATGATTTGTTATAAAATAATTTAACTTAATTATAGTTGTCTCGCTTAAGCATGAATTAGTAAAATTGTAGTCAAATGATTGTTTAATAATGATATTGGGATATTTTATTGATGATTGATAATGTGAGTTATTATGTAATATAATTATTTTGATGACTATGAAATGGATGCACAAAAGGGAGTGGTAAACCAACCGATACACTGTAAATTTATGAAGAAAGGGAGTTTTTTTTGTCTCCACTCAAGAGTATTTGGAGCTTGGAAGCAAAGTGAAAGAATAAAAGGGGCTTCACCTGTTTTTGTGGCTGTGTTTATTTTGAATCCCACCCTGGGTCATCACAGATTCCCTTAACAATAGTGGCAAGGAAGCTCATAAAATTCACTTCACAACTGTCTCACTTAGCAACAGAAATTTGGAGCTCAACTGTGGCTGTAAGTCTGAGGACCACCCCTGGGCTTGTTTTAGGAATTCATGGGAGCGTTATTTTTCATTCAGCTTCTATGCAGGGCTGGGAGTCTCCCAGGTCGCACCGATTCCCTAGAACCGGTTGTTAGAAGGAATTACTCTCACCTACGCGAAGGGCCTCGATTCTGTTGCAGAATTTAATACAAATTTTCCTTCCCCAAACATTTCTTCTTTCTCTTCTCCCTGTGATGCATAGTATTGATTTGATCTTTCAACCTCCCTACATCTGCTAATTCAATATCTTGTGTTGTAATTTTCTCCGCTGCGGAGTTAATGTTTCGTTTCCAATCTTTGTAATCTTTTTTTCCACTTTAGCTTCAATTTTCTCTCTCTCTCTCTCTCTCTCTCTCTCTCTCTCTCTCTCTCTCTCTCTCTCTCTCTCTCTCTCTCACACACACACACACACACACACACACACACACACACATGTGCATGTTGCACACTCTTCTTTTAATCTCTTCCCTTGTTCTTTTTATATCTATCTATCTATCTATCTATCTATCTATCTATCTATCTATCTATCTATCTATCATCTATCATCTATCATCTCCTGGGAAGTCAACTGGAGATGGAAGTGAAATTGAATATCTGTTTTTTGTTTTAGTTTTAAAAGGGCGTTGGGGTAGATAACTGCTTTCAAGATTCACGCATCCTGGGAGTTAACCAGAATGGGCCCAATTCTGGAAGATTTCTGTCAGCATTGTTTTGGTGCCGCTGTGTCCTTGATCTCTAGGCTCCACCCATTCATTGCAGAATTATCTAGAAAAGGGCCAAACGAAGCCAGAACAAGCTCTCATATATACATGGAGCA
This sequence comes from Hydrophis major, assembly GCA_033807585.1. Classification (NCBI taxonomy): domain Eukaryota; kingdom Metazoa; phylum Chordata; class Lepidosauria; order Squamata; family Elapidae; genus Hydrophis; species Hydrophis major. Next base: position 4,459,383 of record CM066337.1, read on the forward strand.
CTCCCCCTCCTAGTTTTTCACTTCCCAGGTACGGAAGGAGGCCATGGAAAAGACGGGTAAGACTTCAGCCAAGTCAATAATATTTCTTCTCGAGTATGAAGAGCCTCATTGGGGTGAATTACAGTGGCCAAGCACAGAAGCAATTATTTCTAAATGTTTTTATTGAGCGATATAATATTTATTTCTCTTGCCTGTACTTCCAGAATCGAAAAAGGTTCCTACCAATTTCCCACAACACAAATATTACCCAAAAAAATAAAATTAAAACAAAGTAAGATTAGCACTCCCAAATACAAAATCCCACTAAAATCTTGGAAGACCTCGGAAACAAAAGAAAAATGATAAGATTGTCCCAAAGGTGCTCTCCCCTTCCCCCCAGGAAGCAAATGGATTTTCTGGGTATTTTTTTTTCTTTGAAGACGTTTTGCTTCTCATCCAAGAAGCTTCTTCAGTTCTGACTGGATGGGGAAATGGAAGGATTTCCTTTCCTTGCAGACAGCTGGTCATTTGCATCCTTTTAGAGAATCCTTGAGGCCACTTGGAGCTTTTTCTGTGTCCTCCTCAGGGTTATCCGAGTAGTGCAAAACATTGCAGACTCTAGGGACAGTTTTGCGCGTCTCCTCTTGCCTTCTGGTACTTTGGAAAATAATTTGACTCCCTGGTTCTTGTAGGAACCCCACAAATATGGGAACAGTGCTATCATGTCAACCCCTAGTCCTTTTTACTGTTGAGCTGTAGTAGTAACAAGCTGGTTTAAAGAATGTTTTAGGGTCCCTGATTCTGGGGGAAAAGCTTTGTGCACAACAGGACAGGCACCTAGGGATAGTTCAATGTCCCTTTCTTTTTTCCTTCCCTGCCAGAGACCATTCCTCCCAGCATAAGCCAGATGTAATTTTACTTCAAGGGCTTTGACGGCTGTTCAGAAATTTCATGGAAACAGCCGCTTAAACCGCGATTCTCCTTCAAGTCTTCTTCTTTAGGACAATGAAAAGGGTCCCTGTTCGATGACGCATCTCTGGTGGCCGAGCCCAGAAGCAATTATTTCCGAATATTTTTATGGAGCGATGTATATTTTTCTCTTGCCTGTACTTCCAGAATCAAAAAAAAGGGATTTGGGGGTGGGGGTTTTTTTTGGGGGGGGGATTGGAAAGAGGACGAGTGGGAAGAACATGTGTGCACGTACAGACAGCGGTCAGCAAGGCAGCTTCTTGGCAAAAGCTACCCAGTAAGAATCCCCCAATGCCTGACTCTCTAATGAACCTTCGGAAAAGCTGTTCAATCTGCAATTTGTTTTTTTAGTCTGGAAGGGAAAGCTCTGGCCTTCCCCCAGGACTGAAGCAGAGGAACGGAGCCATAAATCATGCGATTTACAAGGCCAGCAATTACGAAAGGAACCTGGAGAAGGGGAGGCTCCCTCCCTAAGCAAGGACATTGAGGGTCCTAGCAAACCCGGAGGGAATGGGCCTCCTGATCCAGGCTTTCCCCCAAATGCATCAGTGGTTCAAAAAATGTTTGACTACTGGTTCTGTGGGTGTGGCTTGGAGGGCGTGGCAGGGGAAGGATCCTGCAAAACCTCCATTCCCTCCCCATCCCACTAACCTGCTTTCCAGCTCCGTTCTCCTGGGCAGGGCAACCAAAGAAGACCCAGCCAATCAGCTGTGGACGTGGCTTGGTGGGTGTGGTATTCTGTGGGCATGGCTTGGTGGGCGTGGCAGGGGAAGGTTACTAGAGTAGAGTAGAACAGAACAGAACAGAACAGAACAGAGGAAAAAATGGGATGGGAATAGAATAGAGCAGAATAATTCTTTATTGAGAGGAAGGAAGGAAGGAAGGAAGGAAGGAAGGAAGGAAGGAAGGAAGGAAGGAAGGAAGGAAGGAAAAGGAGGAATGAGGGAATGATAAGGAAGCACAACTGCTTTTGGATAAAAAAAAACATATTTTTCCAGGAGCCACCAGCTCTTAGGAGAAAAAAGGCAGATGAGTATGACCCCCTTAACAGTGCCTTTCCCCACCTACCCTCTTCATAGAGAGGCAGTGCACAAATCGCATCTTCATAGCAACTGCTTCTCTACCATGTTCACAAAAGGCACAAGTCCTTACTCTGCCTTTGAAATGCTAAACATGTTGTCTTTTTGCCCTACTAAGCATCTGGTATACCAGCAGCCACGCAGGGGATAAAAGTTGTTGCGTCCACTATTTAATGCATAAATTGCTGGGGACCACAATTTTGAAATGGGAACTGTAGCAGAAGGAGACTTCTGGAATTCACACTCTCTTCTGATCTGTGAAATGTAATTTTCCCCATCAAAATCTATGTATCTACGACACCCCTAGTTCATATTCGTGTAAAACACTTATTTTCTAGAAAATGGAATGCAAAAATATACGTTCATATATGCTCCAGCGAGGTTGCAGACATGTCATTACCCAATTAGAGGGAGATGGTGAACCCCACTAGTATATAAAACTCCCTGCAAACCCCACTTCCTGCTAGCACTGATGAGGTTACCTAGCTGGGAAATGAAACGTCTGCATGAAAACAACCAAGCTCAGAGAGTGCCAAGGATTCTGCTTGTACTTAGGTCATGCTTAAGATGGATGGATGGAGAGCCCTCATCTTAGAATTTCATGACCATTTTTGCCTCCTGGAAAGTACGTGTTTATTTACTGGAGAAGTTTTCAGTTACCTTATCAATTGTAGGTTGATGCATTTGTTAAATGAGGTTTATCTCAAGCTTGCTTTTGTATGATGCTCCTTCGTGCTCAGAATTGGACGTGCGTGAAAGCCAACACTGAACCGCAACATCTCTACGCCTGCTTTTATTTTGAACCTTCACTTCATCGCCAAAACTGAGTTTGCAATCTCTGCCATTTCCTGCTAGGGAGGGGGAAAAAGGCAGTTTTCCAAGCGTCCTGGTGTGAATCTCTCTCCAAGTGCAGATAAGCTGAAATATATCTCCAAGCACTTTTTCTTGACCTCCCTAGAGCAGGTCAAGCAGACAGGAGATTTTTCTAAGCAAGATAAGAAGCTATTTCTCTAAAATGTGCTCCTTTCAACTTTGGATTGCAAGAAGATGTTGAAAAAGAAGTCTTGGACGGAAGGGGAAGAGGAGGAGGATAATAGCTTACAAGGCCAGAGGTGATGAAGATGGGTTTTAAAAAAAAGAAAAATATTGAAATAGAATCCTGAAGAAAGATACGATCACCCGTTGTTTCGGGAGATGTACAAATATACAACAAACTCCTCACATCCTGGATATAAACTGTTTCAACTGCTACCCTTGAAACGACGCTACAGAGCCCTGCACACCAGAACAACTAGACGCAAGGACAGTTTTTCCCCCAACGCCATCACTCTGCTAAACAAATAATTCCCTCAGCACTGTCCAACTATTTACTAAGTCTGCATTACTATTACCATTAATCTTCTCATTGTTCCTATCACCCATCTCCTCCCACTTGTGACTGAATGACTGCAACTTTGTGGCTTATATCTTTACAATTTATATTGGCTGTTTCCTAGTATGATTTGATTGCTTATTTGCACCCTATGACTATCATTAAGTGTTGTGCCTTATGACTCTCGATGAATGTATCTTTTCTTTTTTGTACACTGAGGGCATTTGCACTAAGACAAATTCCTTGTGTGTCCAATCACACTTGCCCCATAAAGAATTAATTAATTAATTAATCCATCCATCCATTTGTGTTTGTCCAAAGAAGGTAGGTTTTCCCAGCTGATAGATGGAGAGAACTTTCATAAATCGTTTCCTGTTGACTGCAGACACTTTAAAAAAAGACACAACCCAGCAGGGCCAACAACCACACAACCTTAGAGACAATCCCTTTATCTGTTCTTCAAGCCACACCTTTGCCAGCGGCACCTCTTAAATTTGCTTCCATAGTCAAATTCTATTCCAAAAGAACTTTACTTCCTCACTATCAAATCTTCAACATCTACCTGGGCGGGAGTCACTGAAAATATCTCATCAGCTTCATCGCTTGCTTGCTTTGTTCCAGGAAATCTCTGCTCTGTGGCCACATCTGTGGGAACCCTCTGCTGACGTAGACAACTTTCACACAGAGATTGTAGGGGTTGGATTGTGGGAGGATGCCAGAAAGTGAAACTGCCTTCGGCTGGGCTGCTCTCCAATGTGTCCCAGAAGAACCAACTCTGGGAAAGTTTTGGGCTCTTCTGCGTGTCCCACGAGGGAAATTTCCTGACAGTTAGGAAACAATGAACCAGTGGAACAACTTGCCTCCAGAAGTTGTGAATGCTCCAACACTGGAGGTTTTAAGAAGAAATTGGACAGCCATTTGTCTGACATGGTATAAGGCAAGGGTCTTCAAACTCAGCAAGTTTAAGACTGGTAGGCTTCAAACTCCCAGAATTCCTGAGCTAACATGACAGGAGGAGGAATTCTGGGAGTTGAAGCCCACAAGTCTTAAAACTGCCAAGTTTGAAAACCTCCTGGAATAGTTAGAGAAAGAGAATAGAATAGATAAAGAGAGAGAGAGAGAGAAATAGATAGATAGATAGATAGATAGATAGATAGATAGATAGATAGATAGATAGATGGATGGATGGATGGATGGATGGATGGATGGATGGATGGATGGATGGATGGATGGATGGATGGATGGATGGATAGATAGATAGATAAATAGATGTAGAATAGATAGAATGAGAGAGATAGAATAGATAGGATAGATGAAAGAAAGAAAGAAAGAAAGAAAGAAAGAAAGAAAGAAAGAAAGAAAGAAAGAAAGAAAGAAAGAAAGAAAGAAAGAAAGAATAGAGCAAAGGTCTTCAAACTTGGCAAGTTTAAAACTTGTGGACTTCAACTCCCAGAATTCCTGAGCTAACATGACTGGAGGAGGAATTCTGGAAGTCCACAAGTCTTACAGCTGTCAAGTTTGATGACCCCTGATATAAGGTCTTCTGCTTGAGCAAGGGGTTGGACTAGAAGACCTCCAAGATCCCTTCCAACTCTGGTATTCTGTTAAATAGCTCAATATCTCTGTTGGAGGATTCTGGTTAGTTCCCAAGCAGATCTGGTGATTGAATGACATCTGTAATATTTAATTGATTTCTGGCTTGGATATTTTTGTGCGTGCATCATTCATTCATGTATGCATGCGTTCATTCATTCATGCACTCCCTCATTCATCTTCCAATGCATTGAAAGGCTGAGTTGATGAGTGAACTGGCTTCCCTAGTGGCAAAAGCTTTTATCATAGCCTACCTCCTGAGTCCTGAATTCAAGACAGCCATTGCTTTCTCCCTGGCGAGCTTCATATGATCTCTAAAGAAGAAGAATTCAATTTTCTTGCCCATTTAGGAAAAACTTAAAGCAGCATCTCACGGCTTGAAGATTCTCTATCAAAGAGAAGGAGAGAGATAACTGTGAGGAAGAGGAGGAGGAGGAGGAAATGGAGGAAGAGGAAGAGGAAATGGAGGAAGAGGAAGAAGAGGAGGAAAAGGAGGAAGTAGAAGAGAAGGAGGAACAAGAGGAACAGGAGGAGAAAGAAAAGAAAGAGGAGAAGGAACAGCAAGAAGAGGAAGAGGAAGAAGAGGAGGAGGAGGAAGTAGAAGAGTAGGAGTGTTATCATTGTTGTGGCCCACCAGTGGCAGCAGACTCGGATAGTGAGGAGGTTGGGGAGGAACCTGGGCCAGTCCTGGAGTCTGGGGAAGGCTCTGACAAGAGCTCTGCATCAGAGCCAGAGATGGGACCAGGGCTGGCTGACAGTTATCAGCTGCCTTTGGAGTCAGAGAACAGTGGGGAAGAAGAACAGCTGGAGCCTGTTCCCTATGTGCACATGCACAGAGCTGCCAGAAGAAGGGAACAGGTAAGGAATAAGGGTTAACTCGGGAGTAAGGGCACAGGTGGACAGTGAATAGCCCCTCCCATAGGGAATAAAGAGGAGAGAGAGGGGAGTGGGGTTTGCAGGAGACAATTAGTTCATTTAATTAGGGTGAAGATTTGTTTGTGACTCCTTGCCAAGTTTTTTCTGGTACAGTGTTGCACTTGGAAGCCATCGGCCTGGCAACTCTCCAAGCCTGATAAGGTCTGTGATTGTAATTCACTCTTGAAAGACTATTTTCCAGGACTTTGCTGGATGTGAATGAGAGGAATTCACATTAGCCTAATAAAAATAGGGTTTTGTCTGCTTTGTGATTTTGTGAAGCCTAGATCGGAACAATCAGCTGCTCCTCTGCTGCTCCCATCCCAGCGAAATTCTGTCCTTGAGCATCACATTCTCCTTCTTCTCTTTCTCTTCTCGAAATTCAGAGCAGGCATCGAGTTTTTCCACCCACAACTCCGATGGGGAACTTTCTCATTCTCTCTCTCTCTCTCTCTCATTTTTTCTCTCTCATTTTCTCTCTCATTCTCTCATTCTCTCTTTCTCTCTCTTTCTCTTTCATTTTTTCTCTCTCATTTTCTCTCTTCCTCATTCTCTCATTCTCTCTCTATCTCTCATTCTCTCTCTCTTTCTCTCTCTCATTTTTCTCTCTCTCATTTTCTCTCTTTCTCATTCTCTCATTCTCTCTCTCATTCTCTCTCTCTTTCTTTCTCTCATTTTTTCTCTCTCATTCTCTCTCTCTCATTCTCTCATTCTCTATCTCTCATTCTCTCTCTCTTTCTCTCTCTCATTTTTCTCTCTCATTTTCTCTCTTTCTCATTCTCTCATTCTCTCTCTATCTCTCATTCTCTCTTTCTCTCTCTCATTTTTCTCTCTCTCATTTTCTCTCTTTCTCATTCTCTCATTCTCTCTCTATCTCTCATTCTCTCTCTCTTTCTCTCTCTCATTTTTTCTCTCGCATTTTCTCTCTTTCTCATTCTCTCATTCTCTCTCTCATTCTCTCTCTCTCTCTTTCTTTCTCTCATTTTTTCTCTCTCATTCTCTCTCTCTCATTTGTGGTTAGAGATGGCTCTTCTGAGGAATTGAGCCTTTGCATATTTTCTTCTCCTCCCCAATATTCAGGGTTCATTTGCAAGTAATCAAAGTCATTTTTAGGTCAATTTGGCATCACTCCAAATTAGTATTATAATTTCCATCTTATTATATTCTGGCTGTGGACAGATTTGAAGGAGAGAGAGAGAGAAAACCAACCACCAGTGTTGCAATCCTGTTGCGTATTTAGAGACTGCTGCGTTTGAGGGAATTTTCTTCCGGAGGTCCCTCAAACGATGCTTAAATCCCCTTTTAATTGATTAGAAACTTCTAAACGTACCAGATCCCATGCTGGATGGAACCTACATTCTCCAAGATGGACCTGTAGATTTGCAAAAAAAAAACCAGCCCTCTCGGATCCCAAAGGCAGTTTCTAAAGAGGAATGGGGATTTCTTCTGATAAATTCATATTCTGTTGTGTTGTTGGACACTGTGGCAGGAATCTAAAGGGGCTTTCAGGCTCTAGGTTTTCATTAGATTGAATTCCAAACTGAATTCCAAAGTAAACAAAGGCTTCACAACAAAGCAAGACACAATAAAGCTGACCCTTATCCAAGGATGTCAATAGTTATCCAAACAAATGGAGCTAAAAGTCTTCTTCTTTTCTAATCTCTTGCTTCAGGGTGCAGTTGGGATGACTGAATAGAGCTGAGCATTTACTAGCCGGAGGCCCTTCCTGACACCTACACAGAGTTCAGAGCAGATATTTTCTCTTTGCGCCCTGATAGAGAAATTATCTGTTGCTGCCTAGGATTGGACTCCCAGCCTTCCAGGTGGGAGGCGAGAGTCTTTACCTCTAGGCTACTGCACCGCTAGCTAAAAATCTTTTATGAATCCAGAAATTTGTTCCATATTGGCCACAGAAACAGCAATATGGGAATCTGTGCTAGAACAAGGGTCTTCAAACTTGGCAAGTTTAAGACTTGTGGACTTCCAACTCCCAGAATTCCTGAGCTAACATGACTGGAGGAGGAATTCTGGGAGTTGAAGTCCACAAGTCTTAAAGCTGTCAAGTTGGAAGACCCCTGTCTAGAATATTGAACATCCAAAATTATGGTGGAGATTGGTGATGATGATAAAAGAGAAGGAGAGAAGGAGGGAGGCAGGAAAGGAGGGAGGGGGAGATAGAGAGAAATAGAGAAATAGAGAAATAGATAATAGATAGGACGGTTAGATATGGAAACGAGGAAGGAAGGAAGGAAATCAGTACTAGATAGGTAAATGAGAAGCTAGATGGATAGAGAGAGAGATAAATAGACAAGACAGAAAGATTGGATGGATGGATGGATGAGACAGACAGGCAAGTAGGCAAGGATAGATAGATAGATGATAGATGATAGACAATAGATGATAGATAGACGGATAGATGATAGATAGATAGATAGATAGATAGATAGATAGATAGATAGATAGATAGATAGATAATAGATGATAGATAGACGGATAGATGATAGATAGATAGATAGATAGATAGATAGATAGATAGATAGATAGATAGATAGATAGATAGATAGATGATAGATGATAGATGATAGATGATAGATAGACGGATAGATGATAGATAGATAGATAGATAGATAGATAGATAGATAGATAGATAGATAATAGATGATAGATAGACGGATAGATGATAGATAGATGGATAGATGATTGATAGATAGATAGATAGATAGATAGATAGATAGATAGAGATAGAGATAGAGATAGAGATAGAGATAGAGATAGATAGATAGATAGATAGATAGATAGATAGATAGATAGATAGATAGATAGAAAGATAGATAGATAGATAGATAGATAGATAGATAGATAGATAGATAGATAGATAGATAGATAGATGATAGACAATAGACAATAGATGATAGATAGACGGATAGATGATAAATAGATAGATAGATAGATAGATAGATAGATAGATAGAGATAGAGATAGATAGAGATAGAGATAGAGATAGAGATAGATAGATAGATAGATAGATAGATCGATAGATAGATAGATAGATAGATAGATAGATAGATAGGCAGGCAGGCAGGCAGGCAGGCAGGCAGGCAGGCAGGCAGTCACACAACAAGTGTTTCTGAGGGTAATCAAAGACCAAACAGATGTGAATTGCTTCTGAAGGATGTTAGGATGTTGGTCATTGGAAGTAGCAGTTGAGAAAGGAAAGGGAGGAAGGGAGGGGGGTAAGGGAGCCGCATCCATTCCCTTCCAGAACAGGAACTGTGGCAACTCTCAGAAGTCCTCAACGAAATATTATGACTTATCGACAAAGGCCGCCTGTTTTCCTCTGCTTTGCCTAATGCTCTTCCTCTCCTGCTGTCTCCCACCACCAACACAATTCCCCTCCCTCCCTTGGCTTCTGCATTGCCACCCGTAATCCCCAGCGCCTTAAGATCAGAGGAGAAAAATCAGAACCCTTTTGTAAATAAATCACAGCTATTTAATTTAGCCCTTTCGGAGGAGGGGGGAAGGGAAGGAGGGGAGCGATCTCCTTCCACCCACCCCAGAAAGGATGTTGGAAGCCACTCCTGCATGCCAGCTTAATAAAAATAAAATAAAATAAAAGACCGCTCCTTCGAACATGCCTATGTCCCCAGGATAAGCACAAGGTGGGAGAGGAAGGAAGGCAGGATGATGGAAATCAGAAGTGGGAGAGTTTGGGGAAGACAATTTAGTTTTAGAAACGGACACTGTACACATGTGCAATGGTGGGATTCAAACATTTTTACTGCCAGTTCTGTGGGCGTGGCTTGGTGGGCGTGGCAGGGGAAAGTTACTGCAAAATCCCCATTCCCTCCCCATTCCACACTAACCTGCTTTCCAGCTCCGTTCTCCTGTGCAGGGAAACCAAAGAAGACTCAGCTGATCAGTTGTGGGTGTGGCTTGGTGGGCGTGGCTTGGTGAGCATTGCATGGCTTGGTGGGCGTGGCAGGGGAAGGATTCTGCAAAATCCCCCTTCCCTCCCCACCCCACTAACCTGCTTTCCAGCTCCCTTCTCCTGTGCTGGGCAACCAAAGAAGACCCAGCTGATCAACTGGGACTCAATGGGAGGCAGAGAAGAGATGGGCTTGGCGGTGGGATTTGCCGGTTCTCCAAACTACTCAAAATTTCCGCTACTGGTTCTCCAGAACTGGTCAGAATCTGCTGAAGACCACCGCTGCACGTGTGTGTGTGTGTGTGTGTGTGTGTGTGTGTGTGTGTGTGTAAGAATTTCCCCCAATACAGTGCCTGGATTTCAAGCCATAAACATTTAGTCTTTGAATAGCATCTTGCATCGCTCTGGGATTCAGTCCCTGAAAAGTGTTTGACAGTGTTTTGAGGATGGTGAGCTCACCTTGGGTGGATCTTTTGAAGCAGAGGGTTCCAGTACTTGAGGGGCTGCCACACAGAAGAGGGGATCCATTTATTTTCCAAAACCCAAGAAGCAACGGATGGAAAGTGGAACCAAGGAGAGAAGCAAGCTGGAATTAAGGAGAAACTTCGTAACCGGGAAGACAATCAACCGGTGGAGCAGAAGTTGCCTTCAGAAGTTGTGGGTGCTGCTTCACCTCTGGAGGTTTTCTAAGAAGAGATTTACACTCACTTGTCTGAAATGGTCTAGGGTCTGTCCTGCTTGATCAGAGGGCTGGATTAGAAGATCTCCAAAGTCCCTTCCAGCTCTATTCTGATTGATTCTGATTGATTGATTGAGTTGATCCTTGGCCTGTTGGGTTGGCCCAAACTGGCATCTTATGCGCAGGCTTCCTGCTCTACCATTTCAGAGTGCTGGCTTTAGCTGCTGGAGCCCAGACTGACCATTTTTCATGGTTTGGAGAAGTTCCATTTTTTTCATTCTACCTTTCAACAACCAGCCCACCTCCCCCCAAACAGACTTTGGATGAGCCAACGGTGTTGAAATCAAACCCTAGATTTGCATCCAATCTCTGCTCCTTCTCCCGGAGGGGGGGAACCCAGGCAAGACCAACCCAAGAGGCAGAAAGATCCTGGGTTTGGCTGGAGAAGACCATCCCTTCTCATGCAAATCGCGTCCAAAGCTAGCCTGCCCCTCCCTTTTCCCCCCTCACGGCTGTGCTGCATATGGCTAGAGCAGAGATATTTATGAGCACCGGCAGGGAGACGCCAATGGTTTCTGGCTCAGAAACAATAAGCTTTTCTTCTGCTGCTGGCATCACCAAGCGCTCTGTAAACACCTCACCCCCAAAATGTGCCTGTGGAGTTGCAAAGGCAGTCTCTATTCTCCAGCTGCCAAGCAACAAAGTCACCCTTATAAGCTCTTTCTCGGAGAAATTGGGATGGGGGGGAGCCGGTGAGGAAGAAAGAAAGGTGCATTTTGGGGGTGGGGGGATGAGGGCCCAGTCGGTTGAGGTCTGCAAGCAAAATTCAGCCGAGAGCGAAGAAGAAGCGAAAGATTCGATCCAACTTTATAGCGGCTTTCACATTTTCGCTCCCTGAAAAGAAGGCCATGTTTATAGTCTCTGCTCTGTCTCTCTGCAATTCTCACATGGCCTGGATTACGTAATGCCGAGGGGTCCTTGCCGCCACCCAGTTCTGGCCCGTATTCCTTCCCTCGGCGTGCGGGTGGAGAAAAAAAAAAATCAATAGATTTCCAAGCCAAGGATTGGCCTGCTCAGACATTCCGTGGAGAGTTAGAAAGGACAAGATGAAAACTTATTTTTTTGGTCCAGCTTTCCAGAGACTTCGGTTACCAATCCGTTCTTGATCTCTCCTTGCCTCGGTGTGTGACTTACACATTCGTAATTTGCTCTAAAAGTAAAGGTATAGGTTCCCCTCGCACATATGCACTAGTGATCTCTGGCTCTCGGAGGCAGTGTGCTCATCTCCGTTACAAAGCTGAAGAAGAGCCAGCGCTGTTCAAAGATGTCTCCGTGGTCATGTGGCCAGCAGGACTAAATGCCGAAGACGCACAGTACACTGTTCCCTTCCCACCAAACGTGGTTCTTGTTTTTCTACTTGCATTTGTTACATGCTTTCGAACTGCTAGGTTGGCAGAAGCTGGGACAAGGAACGGGAGCTTATTCTAGGTCTGTTGTGTTGACTTTCCTCTCTTTTGAAGCTCCCGTTCGATTTGGAACGATTGAAGCAGAGGTCTCCAACCTTGGCAACTTTTTTTAAAGACTTGTGGACTTCAACTCCCAGCTGGCTGCAGAATTCTGGGAGTTGAAGTCCTCAAGTCTGAAAGTTGCCACGGTTGGAGACCCCTGAATTGAAGCTTCAGGAGCTGGCTGTGGGCCCTTCCAAGCCGTTTAGGTGTGAGTAAAATCCCTCCCCACGGATCATGCATCTTTCCCGTCCCACGTTCAAAACACCCTTGCCCTCAGAGACACCCCTCTGATCAATGGGGGCTGGCAATTTCCCCCTTCCATGCTTGGGAAAGCTATGCCTGTCCAAGGAAGCTCAATCAAATGATGACAGACACAAGCCTTCTCCCCTTGCTTAAGTAGCACTTCAGATCATCTGTAAGTATTAGAGTTAATGACTTCAGCTGCCATTGTTTATCCCTGCTGAACTCCATCAGGAAAGCCCATCAACAATTTAGAGAGATTTTAGAAAGGGGGAAAATGGAACATGAATATCATTTTGTCTTCATGTTTACCCAGAAGAGAAAAATGTGTGCACCCGGAGGTTCCGTTTTATGTTTCATTTTTGCAGTGCCTTTTTCCTTCTAGAAGGTGCACAAGGGGCTTACGGAAGATAATATTATTTATCTATTCATTTTGCATGTTTCTATCCCAACGCAGTCTAAAAATGCTCGGTGACTGACCTAAACTATTAAAAAAAAACCAATTAAAACCTCCGCATCATACACATCTAGAGAAGCAACACCAAGCTGATGCGAGAACACAGCAAAAATAGAAAGTTTGGGATAATGAGGCGTGGGGATTGAGGGGTGTAGGTTGTGTGTGTGTGTGTAGGGGCATGTGTGTCTGAAAACAACATATGAGCTGTGGTTAGAATGCCCTATTGCAGGCTAATTTTGCCCAATGCCAGTGGCTCAATCCTGACCACCTCAGGGTTGATTCAGCCTTCCATCCTTCCGAGGTGGGTAAAATGAGGACCTGGATTATTGGGGGCAAGAGACTGACTCTGTAAACCATTTAGAGAGGTTTGTGGAGCCCTGTGAAGCTGTAGATAAGTGTAAGTGAAGTGGTATTGGTAATTGGGAAAGGAGGGAGGAAGGAAGGAAGGAAGGAAGGAAGGAAGGAAGGAAGGAAGGAAGGAAGGAAGGAAGGAAGGAAGGAAGGAAGGAAGGAAGGAAGGAAGGAAGGCCCGTGATGGTACAGTGATTAGAATGCAGTATTGCAGGCAAATTCCGCCCACTGCCAATAGTTCACTCCTGACCGGTTCAAGATTGACAGTCTCCCCTCTTTCTGAGGTGGGTAAAATGAGGACCCAAAATTGTTGGGGGCAATATGTTGACTCTGCTTAGAGAGATGCTGTAAAGCGGTATATAAGTCTAAGCGCTATTACTATTTTACCTTCCATGGAGGTACTCCTTCAGTTGCCACCATTTGTTTTGTGATGGTTCAAAGTTAGCACTGAAAAAGTGATCATTTTTCACACTTACAATTGTTGCTGTATCCTCAAGGTCAGATGATCAGTGGATGCTTGCCAACTAGTTCGTATTTATGACGGGTTGCAGTGTCTTGGGGGGGTTACGTGTCCCACTCCTTTGGTGGCCTTCTGACAAGCAATGTTCATGGATTCACTTAACAACGGTGGCAAGAGCAAACATAAAATGAGGAAAAACTCACTGAACAATGGTCTCACCTAGGAACAGAAACCCGGGGCTCGTTTGTGGTCGTATGCTTGAGGACGACCCATATGTGAGGTTGCAGGGTGTGGGAAACATGTCACTCCTTTTTTGGCAGACAAATCAATTCTCACAAGCTAAGAGGAGCCAGGAAAGCTGGGAAGAATTGATCCCTGGAAAACAGATCAGCCCCCTCCTGGCAGAAGCCTGACAACAATTATTTAAGTTAAATATGATGTTTCATTAACTGGGAAAAACACAATTAATAAACCGCACCCCTCTGTGCATACACACACACACACATACACACACTGCTTTCTCCTCTCTTTTTTTGCAAATTAAATCTTGCTGCAGAGACTCGACTGCAGAAACAAAAACCACTTTTCAAATTAGGTCCATAAGACAGGAAGCGGAAAAGAGACAGAACACTGGTGGGCACGCGGTGCATGTGCTTCCGCGGTACAAGCAATATGTTTTATTTCTATTTTTTTTTCCTTTGGGGGGGTGGGTAGGAGAATAAACCCCCCCCCCTTGGTCACAGAGGCCCATAATTTCTTGCAGACCAAGGACTGCATTTCTCGGAGCAACACACACACACACACACACACACACACACACATACACACACGGTAATGTAAAAGGAAAACCTCTCCTTTAATTTCATTTGCATTTAAATGAAAGTAAAAACTTGCATAAATCCAGCGAAAGGGGCTTTCCCCAAATGGTATTAAACTGCTCTGGTCCAAATTGGGAACTCAATGGGAGGCAGAGAAGAGATGGGGTTGGCGGGGCCAGTTAGAGGCGGTATTTGCTGGTTCTCCAGAACTACTCAAAATCTCCGCTACCGGTTCTCTAGAACTGGTCAGAACTGGCCGAATACTACCGCTGGGCCACACCGACAATTTCTCTGGGACTGTAGGTGCCCCGTCATTCCAGGCTGCACAGCGGTGCTTGCTGATGTGGCTGTCCAGCTGTTAACAGCTTTAAAAGATAGACTTTAAAAAAAAAAAAAAATCTCTGATACATCTGCTAGCAAGATACAATTTTAGGTTTATTGCTCCTGTAGGTCTCTTCTGCAAGAGAATTTGTGTAAGACGCCAGATTGTAACTCAGAAATTCTTTATGTCCATGTTGTTTGGAAAACAAATGTGGAAACACAATTCATCCTGCTAATTTCTTTCTGGCCCCCCCACCCCCCCACCCGCATGGCCCCCTGTGGCAGAACCAGCCCTGACATTTTCTCCCATCACTGGTCCCTAGCCCAAGCTGAGTGCAAGATGATGAATCTAAGAAGCAGGAGAAAAAGTCAACGGCATTTTTAAAGAGCCAGAAACGGGAACGGCTGAGCGATCAGAATCAGGGGCAGCTTAGGTAATAATGGAATGGAATGGGAATGGGAATAGAATAGAATAGAATGGAATGGAATGGAATAGAAGATGGAATGGAATGGAATGGAATAGAATAGAATAGAACAGAATGGAATGGAATAGAAGATGGAATGGAATGGAATGGAACGGAACGGAACAGAACAGAACAGAACAGAACAGAATAGAAGATGGAATGGAATGGAATGGAATGGAATAGAATAGAACAGAACAGAACAGAACAGAACAGAACAGAACAGAATAGAATAGGATATAAGATGGAATGGAATGGAATGGAATAGAATAGAATAGAATAGAATAGAATAGAATAGAATAGAATAGAATAGAAGATGGAATGGAATGGAATAGAATAGAATAGAATAGAAGATGGAATGGAATGGAATGGAATGGAATGGAATAGAATAGAATAGAATAGAAGATGGAATGGAATAGAATAGAAGAGAAGAGAAGAGAAGAGAAGAGAAGAGGAGAGGAGAGGAGAGGAGAGGAGAGGAGAGGAGAGGAGAGGAGAGGAGAGGAGAGGAGAGGAGAATAGAATAGAATAGAATAGAATAGAATAGAATAGAATAGAATAGAATAGAATAGAAAATAGAATAGAATAGAATAGGGAATAGAACAGAATTGAATAGGAGAGAATAGAACAGAATAGGAGCTGGAAGGGACCTTGGAGATCTTCTAGTCCAGCCCCCTGTTCAAGCAGGAGAACCTATACCAGAGGTGGTAATTCAGCTGGTTCTGACCAGTTCTGGAGAACCAGTAGCGGAAATTTTGAATAGTTCAGAGAACTGGCAAATCCCACCTCTGACTGGCCCCGCCCCCACCTCTTCTCTGCCTCCCATTGAGTCCCAGCTGATTGGCTGAGTCTTCTTTGGTTGCCCTGCACAGGAGAACGGAGCTGGAAAGCAGGTTAGTGGGGTGGGGAGGGAATGGGATTTTGCAATATATCCTTCCCCTGCCACACCCACCAACCCATACACACCAAGCCATGCCCACTAAGCCATGCTCACAGAACCAGTAGTAAAAAAATGTGAATTCCACCGACTTATACCATTTCAGATAAGAGACTATCCAGTCTGTTCTTTAAAACCTCCAGTGATGGAGCACCCACGACTTCTGGTGGCCAGCTGTTCCACTGGTTAATTGTCCTCCCTGTTAGGAAGTTTCTCCTTAATTCCAGGTTGCTTCTCTCCTTGATTAGTTGCCAACCATTGTTTCTTGTCCAGCCCTTCGGTGCTTTGGAGATTAATTTGACGCCCTGTCCTTTGTGGCAGCCCCTCAAATCCTGGAACACTGCTATCATGTCACCCCTAATTCTTCTTTTCTTTAGACTAGCCAGACCCAAAATCTGCAGCTGTTCTTCACATGGTTTCGTCTCCAGCCTTTTGATCATCTTAGTTGCTCTTCTCCGAACTTTTTCCAAGTCTCAACATCTTTTTTTGTAGTAGGGTAACCAAAATTGGTTGCACAATACCAGGCGTGATCTTACTAGGGTTTTTAGCGTTACTAGATAATGCTTTTGTAAAATTACACACTAAGATTTTAACAGTGCGGCATTCAAGAGGTGATAACCCTCATCGTGCTATCGTCTTCGGCTTCTTTCCATGGAAATGTTTGCTTTCTGCTAAGACAACATTTGCCTATCCATGCAACCTCAAAGCTCTTGTGGAACTATCCAAGGTGCTGGATCCAATCTGAGCTGGTCACCAGGGCCAAAGGTTTTACAGGTAGTCCTCCACCTTTGACCACAGTTGACCCCCAAATGGATGCTGCTGAGCAAGACAGCCGGCTCGGGGTGCTCCAGTGGCGAGCACGGATCAAAGCCTCGCAGAGATGAGGTTTCGGTCTGTCGCCGAAGAAGCTCAAACCGGGAGCCCTAGTCACCCTTGCTGTTGCAGCTGTTCTTTCCTCTGAGCAATCCTGTGCATATGTGCACTTGGCCCAGGCTCCTCGGGAACCTCCTCATCACTGCTGCCAGCCCCTACAATCTCTGAAGGCAGCAGTCCACTCCCTGGTGGTCCTGGCCTTTCATCAGAGTCCTCGCTCTCCTCAGCCATCTGCACCTGCTGTCGGCTAACTACAACACCCATAGACTTTGCGTGTCAGAAGGTCGTAAAAGGGGATCACATGATTCTTGGGACATTGCAATCATCATAAATGTGAATTTTGAACACACAATCATGGGGATGCTGCAAAGGTTATAAGTATGAAAACAGTAACTTTGAACAGTTGCTAAATGAAGTGAGTTTTTGGGCTCGTGTTGGAACCTATCTTCAAAGAATCTCTCTCTCCCCAGCATGTCCCAGGTCCTGTCTGATACTCTTTTCTGCACAAGAATTAGCCTTTTAAAGGTGAATAGGCAAAAGAAATAAAATATTTAATTTTGCATATGATTACTGCAGCGAGACTAGCTGGAAAGGAGATCTTATGCCAGCAAAGAGTTTAATAATCCAAAAAGTCTACAATTGCGCTGAAATGGACAAACTTACTCTAAAATTAAAAGAAAAAGAAGACTCAAAGTATTATACAGTCTGAGAAAACTGGTACAAATGGATAAACAATAGAAACCAGCAAGTAAATAAATAAGGAACAGTATAAAAAGGTTAAAGTATGAGTAATAAACAGATATATGAAAGAAGTATTAGAATAATATTTGATATATAAGCACCATCTAATTAATGTGTAATGTGTATAGTGTTTTTCTTTTCTTTTTTTAATGAAATGTTTTGTATTTTATATTTTATATTTTGTATTTATCTTTTTAATATTTAATAAAAAATTTTGTAGAAAAAAAGAATTATTCTTTTCATTTTGCCCGACTGGCATCACTTAATTAGATGACATGTAGTAGTTCTGCTTGGCTTAACCTGGCTGATTTACCTTGACAAAATGATACCTACCTAGATATGGCGTGCATAAGCACCCCGACATGCCTACCGTCCCTGTCCTATTGTTTCCTTTTATTTTTCTTTTATGTATCCATTTCATGTATTCATAACTATGTTTATACTTATACCTGTTATCTTATAATTGCTTGACAAAATAAAATAAATAAAATATAAAATAAATAGATCATCAGATACCAATGGCTACTTTTACGGGCTCAGAGAATTCAAAACAGGCCACGTCAGCCTCCCTCTCATCCTACCGAATAGCACGAGATTCAATTCACCAAGCTAGTCATCGTGACGGCATTAATGCCTTAAAAATTTACAGCAGCCATGGCCAAGTTTATGGCTTTATGCAAATGTGCTCCCTGTATGCAAATCACCTCATTAATGATTAGCATAAAATATTCCTGCAATCAGAATGGGATACATCTTAAAGTTTCTCCTTCCCTATTATTTCAAAAGACAAACACAGGAGACCAGGAGATGCGAAGGAAAGAAATCATCGGAGACAAAAGGGATCGATGTGCTTTTTTGGTCCCCCTTTTATGATGGCCTACTAATAAATTGTCAACATCTGTTTGCGCTTGGCTTTCATTGCTGAAGGACAGAACTGCTTCCCTCCTAAGGGAAGTGAGAACCACAGCTTATCGTTTTTTATCTCTTGGTCCTGGAACTGGGAATTGGTAAGAAAAAGATGGAGGAACAGCTCTGAAAATGAGCTTGTTGGCAAGAAGTCAAGGTCAACTTTTCTGCTTAGCTAGGACATTAATTGAGCAAAGGAGGACCTTGAGCAAAGGACCTTCACTAAGTTTTCTCTGGAGAGACGTCCTGCAGATGTCCCTCTGGAAAAGAGGAAAACACAGAAGGGCAAATGGCTAGATTGTTCTCCAACCTTACCATCAGGAGTGGTATTCTACCGGTTCAGACCGGTTTTATAGAACTGGTTGTTACGATTCTGCCCAGTTCAGAGAACTGGCAAATCGTGCACCTCACTGGCCCCTCCCTTCCCCACCCAGTCAGTCCTTATCAAGCATGCCCGATATGTATGCTCTAGTAGTTAGTAGTGCTATATTACCAAAGAGAAAGCTACGCAGGATTAGTTAACAACTCTTAATGCCTTTTGGGCTGTGTTGTTACAGTGGGCTCTAGCACTTAGATCACTTGACTTAGTGATCTGCAAGGTTTTGACTATTCAGCCTGTATTTTATTTTCTGATTATTATTTTTTTGCCAATATGTAAGACAGAGCATTTGTTGAGATTTGAAGTTGCCACTTGTTTGACTATTCTGACACATAGTTGAGGTCTTTTTGAAGGGCAGCAGTATTGTCAGTGGTGTTGGCTTTCTCAACAGGTGGGATTCCATGGGGCGTGGGTTTAAATTATTCCACTCTGCCTCTCCCATGCTCCAAGGAGGATTACAAACTCAATAAGGCTGATGGTGACAGGCACCATGCCAGAGGTCACCTGCACCGACAGACAGGAGACTCCCTTCCTTCCTGTGCTCTGAAGCTGCAAACAGGCAGCCTGTGCGTCACTCACATGGCCCCCTGCTGCTCACGGCCAAATAGCCTTTGGTGGAAGGAAGGACATCAAGGCAAACATTAAAGACTCTGGAAATGGATCCTGGATCCCTGTTGATGTTATGCTTGGAGGGAGAGTCACACCCCTATATCCTGGGATAGGATGGATGGGGGACATGCCTTTTTTAATAGCTGTTCCATTCTCCCTGTTGTAAAACTACAATGAAGCCATGAGCCAAAAGTTGGCTTTTTCCAGAGGCTGCTGGATTGTTGGTTTGTCATTCTTCTTTCTACCCTTGTCCCTAGAGATTTTCAGTCGTCCAGGCCATAGTTTTCTCAAAGTTGCCTTTTCAAAAGGCAGCTGGGCTTTTTCCATGGGGAAAAAGAAGAAGATGATGATGTTTCACTCCTCATTCAAGAAGCTTCATTGGAAGAATAAGACGTCATCTCCTTCTTTCCGGTTCTCTGTTGGAAGAACTCAAAATGAGGGACGTTGGAGAAATGAAAAAAGGAGGCAGCAGTGACTTGGTCCAGAAGGACGCTGACATGAGATACACCTTGGCACATCGATCTGGCAGCTGCATGATTTTGCAGTGGCCAAACAGGGAGGGAGAACTTCACTGCCTTGATTTATCGACCTAAGTTTTTATCTTACCATGTTTTCTCGAGGAGGAGCTGAAATAATGAGATTCAGTAGGATGCAGTCACATGATTGTATGAATTGTGGTGGTGGGGGAGACCATCAGAACTTCAAATCCTGGTTGTACATCCCCCAGGTAGATCTATCGGAACTTTGAATGGTCATTTAGAGAACAGCTATATGTCAAGGACTACCTGTAGGCTGTAGACATCTAGTACAAGCCATAACAGCATACCATGTGATGTCACCATTGCACCAATACTCCAATCATTGTGTGACATCACAACCCCCATGCAATTGCAGGCATGAATAAGGTTCAGCCATGTTTCTTAACAAACATCACTGCAGGAGTGGGAAACACACCAGAAAGACAAGCTGGTTCTACCATCGCTTGTCCAGTTACCATCGCTTGTCCATGTTCACTGTGACAGCATTTTCATTCTCTCATCCATTCTTCCTGACCTGGGGCTGAGTTGCAGTAGCAGCAGGGTTTTAATTACTTCCCCCTGTTATTTCTCTGAGTTTACATTCTGCTTTTCCATGCAGGCCAGACGATCAAAGCAGCTAACAATGCCCTCAACACCCCACATACCCATACGCAAATGGGCCAATGAGGAAAAAACAGGGCCATGAGAACGTAATTAAACATGCTGCAACCAGATCAATTAATTTATAGGGGAAGTTCTAGCTGATCAAGGAAAGATCATCCGCTCTTTGAATTCTAGGAAAATATTTCTGGTTGCGGAGACAACACACACAGTGAAGCTTTGGACACCCTCCAAGTATTTGTGTTATTTTCTTCAATGGACAATTGTTTTTTAAACAAACCAAACCCATGCACCCTTTATTGTTTCCACAAGATGGTTAGAGGTTGAAAAATATCGGTTTTTCAGAAACAGCATACAAAAAGAATGATCCAGCTATTCTACAGTTTGGGGGAACAAGGATAAGGAACCAGGCCTGGAAAGGATGAGTCACTCTAGGGAAGATCAGAGCAGGAGATGATCCAAATACATTGTATGAATTATGGAACATCTGTATTGTCCCAAAGGTGTGTGTTTTTTCTTCAAAAGACAACTGGGCTTCTCATTCAAGAAGCTTCTTCAGCTTTTGTTTATGTTTCCGTCCTGTCTCCCACAGTGTCTTGAAAAAGCACAGTTCATGTGAAGAAGGTGAGAAAAATGCACTGTGCCTTCACTACGAATTGAAGCTTCCCATTTTCTACAACCTAGAACCCCAAATTTGCAAAAGCTTGGAAAGCATTTCTACACAACAGAGTCATACTAGTGCTACCTTCGTTCCGCTGTTTTCTCCCTTCTAAATTACCTATTTACAATTCGTATGAGCGATGTGCTTTGTAACTCCAACATAAATGTCAGCTTGACAGAAGCAGTGATACAGGCTACACACATTCCAACTGCTAGACTGAGTTGGTGTCTCAAGTCAAACCGGAACATTTGACAGAGCGAGATCCTTTGCACCCCGAAAGACAGCTGAGTGTAAGGACGAAGGGAGAGGGAAGGCGTGGGGATTTCACATTCGACCGAGCCTGTCTTTTTCATCAAGCTGAGATCCAATCTTAGGAAGGACCCTCGTCCTGACGTCATCCATTCTGACAAATCTGCTGACAAGAGGAACCGGTTGGGTTCACATGAGCCTTACCCAGAGATCCACGGTTCATAAACCACAACAGCTGAGTTTGCAGAACCTTCTAAACCCAACCTAAGGTTCATTACGGTTTAGCAGAGTGGGCACACCAGCCTCCCTCGAGTTAAACAAGGCTGATCTGGGCAGATCTGCTGAGATCAACAGAGACCCATCTGGAACGGGAAACCTAAGCAACTGGCCACCTAAGCAACTAAGGGGATGATGAATGCTCCCTGCCAGGGGCACCTAGACTCTCTGAATCGTGTTGTGTAAGAGGCTAGATCGTGGCTAACTTTCATAAGTCTGGTGAGAACTGGCTCACGCCCTAAAGCTCAGGCTGGGACTTGCTCTGAGCCAGACTGTCGAGTTGGAGCTGAAGGAGGAAGCTAAGTGAATTCTTTTCTCCACCCCAAACCTTCTCTGCCACCCATCCTACCTCATCCCAGGCGGTGCTGTACAAGAGAAATTGGTTTCATCTGCATTTTAAGGAAATCTATCCCAGGAGCGCCCAACTGTGGCCACTTTAAGACCTGTGGACTCCAACTCCCAGAATTCCCCAGCCAGCTATGCTGTCTGGCTGGAGAATTCTGGGCACTGAAGTCCACAGGTCTTAGTGGCCAGGGTTGGACATCCCTGGTCTAACCCATTTTGCAGTCCCCAACCCATAAACCTGGCACAACATGAGTTTTCTCTGTGGCCTGTTAGCAAAGTAAAAATCTTGCCATAACAAAAGCTATGGCCCAGAGAAACTTAGTTGATTAATTGCAGGAGGATTGGCTCATTAAGCCATTGATTAATTGTATCTGCATAAATCTACATCCAGAAAGGAAAGAGGTGGGGAAAGCATAATTGCAACTTGAATGTGGTGGGGTAAAACAAGTATTGCAGTTGCCCATCACTTCAATTTCTTGACTTTTCTTTCAAACCAGGGACTACCACTACAGTTATAGGGCTCCAAATATCTAAGAAATACATGAATCCTTCAAGATGCTAAAGGGAGACATAATCTTGCTTTCAGTGAACCTGGCTTGCATTGTGCTAAGCCATGGTTTAACCTTGGGCTGTTAGATAAGCCGCAAGAAGCTGGGTTTTCACCTCGGGCTAAGCTTTCTGCCACCTTTTGAAACCTCAGTGGTGGTGTTTGCCGAAAATACTAAGCCCAAAATCAAATAAGTTGCCTTAGGTTTGGCTGTGATGGGTGAGCTCAGCTTGTATGTTAAGTAGGAGAGAAAACTGTAGCTTGTCAGAGAGAGGGAGGGGAGGAGGGAGGGGCTACCCTGAGTTTCAGAAAGGGGCTAATATCAGCACTCACACAGCGGGGGAAGTGGATTTGCAGCTTGCAGCATTGTGAAGCTGGTTGCTTCCACCTTTTGCTCCTTTGGTACAGATATAATTATTAGAGAATAATATAATTATTATTAGAGAAGCATCGGAAGCCGCCTGTGAATTTCTCATTTCCAAAGACAGCCAAACCTGGGCAAGGATTTGCACTCCCACAATCTGGAGTTTCTTCTTGCTCGGAGCCATTTTCCTTTGAGAGGACGGCCGGTGGGCGAAGGAGCAGAGGGGGTCTTCCTGCCTACATCGTCCAGGCAGGACTTGTCTTACAATGGTTCATTTAGAGAGCTGTTCGGAGTCCGGGTGTCCGCAGCCCTCAGTAGCAGCTGGATAAATTATGATGTTAAATAATCTGCATCTGTGTGATGACCCAAAGGGGCGTGGCACAAAGGCAGCACAGCCAGATAATCCGTAGGAGTCCCTTTATTAGCTCCAACTTTGCCCCCAATGTCCTGGTTCCCTTCTGGGCTGGAGAAAACCTCTCCCAGGAACAGCCTTTGGCTGCAGACAATCAAGTCCAAAACCTGGTTAACAAAAACTGTAACTATAAGTCCAATCAAGGCAAGATGAGGTAATTAGTCTGGCAGGGCAGGAGAAGGAATTCCAGACATGAAGAAACAGCAGTAATTCAACCCGATGGGGAGGATGCCAGGAATGCAGATAACCAAAGTCAACATAAATAAACTCACGTTTTTTTCCCCAGCAGACGCCTCACTCATCATGCATCTCTTTTAAACTTTCATTCCCAGCTGCAGCTAATGAAGGGAATCAGGGCCCTTTCCTCCTTGTAAGCCACGCAACCCATGTTGCTCCCTTCTCCGTTCCTCCTGCATGCCCAAGGATGAAGAGGGGGTGGGCCTGGGTTTTCCTCTGAACTCCCTCTCGCTTGTTCTACCTCTCCCCTGCTCTGCCCAACCAGACTTTGCCCTTCCCCAGTTTCCTCCACAGCCAATGGAGCCACACTCCCACTCCCTGTCAGCTGTTCATCTTCCTCCTCGGACTCCAACTCCAACAGGGGAATGACAATCTGGTTGTGGGACTGAGATCTTTACTTTTGCAAATGTGATGATTGGGACAGTCAGCATGTCAGAGAGACAGGTAAGAGACCAACAGAGCGCATTTGCAAACACTAACTAGCAGTCAGGAGACGTGATGAAAACTCCTTAGTTGCACCACACGTGAATAGATTTTGCCACAGTTTTTACTGGATAAGTGTGGGCATCCCAGACCAAGCTAAATGCCAAACCGTTAGAGAATTTCTGGAAAGGCTAGCATTCAGACAAATCAGCCATCAACTGAGCCCCCATCTGCATATCATTCAAGAGAGATAAATCAGAAAGCTCAAAGACCACAACACCCCCCCCCCCCGGGCAGCAATCAGCACTTGGATAAACAGAGATTA
The DNA here is from genome assembly GCA_033807585.1 of Hydrophis major. NCBI lineage: Eukaryota > Metazoa > Chordata > Lepidosauria > Squamata > Elapidae > Hydrophis > Hydrophis major. Next base: position 4,483,933 of record CM066337.1, read on the forward strand.
ACACCAAGGTTAACACTAGACTGAAAATCAAGCCGTAAACAATACCCCAATTAAGGTATTACCAACTGAGACAAACAATCAAACAGGAAACAACAGCCCAATCAAGGAACTACCAGGACCATTTCCATCAGCCCTGACAGGAAAAGCCACTTGTATATAAATAGAAAGCAAAACCCACTCCCTTCTAGCATGGATGCCGCTACCTCGCTGAGTAATGAACCATCTGCAGCAAAACAACCAAGTTCATAGAGCATCAAGGACCCTAAATTAATCTTGCTATTGTTCCCTGTATCACTGGGGTTTGATCACTGGCGGGGAGGTGTTTTGGTCTTTTTGTTTCCTTTTTAGCTTTTGGATTGTCCCTTTTGAATGGTGTGTAAAAGCGGTTTATCCTTATGTGCCTGTGATGGCTGATTTGGTTTATCCCTACGTGCCTGTTGATGGCTGATTTGGTTTATCCCTACGTGCCTGTTGATGGCTGATTTGGTTTATCCCTACGTGCCTGTTGATTGCTGATTTGGTTTATCCCTACGTGCCTGTTGATGGCTGATTTGGTTTATCCCTACGTGTCTGTTGATGGCTGATTTGGTTTATCCCTACGTGCCTGTTGATTGCTGATTTGGTTTATCCCTACATGCCTGTTGATGGCTGATTTGGTTTATCCCTACGTGCCTGTTGATGGCTGATTTGGTTTATCCCTACGTGCCTGTTGATGGCTGATTTGGTTTATCCCTACGTGCCTGTTGATGGCTGATTTGGTTTATCCCTACGTGCCTATTGATTGCTGATTTGGTTTATCCTTACATGCCTGTTGATTGCTGATTTGGTTTATCCCTAGGTGCCTGTTGATTGCTGATTTGGTTTATCCCTACGTGCCTGTTGATTGCTGATTTGGTTTATCCCTATGTGCCTGTTGATGGCTGATTTGTCTGCATGCCAGGTCTTCAGGAATCCCCAGCCTTCTCAGACCCAGGGGACCAGGACAAAAAAGAATGAATTTGAGACTGCCTTGGGGGAAGGGGAGGGAGAGGGGAGAGGGATTCACACAGGACATCTGAGAACGCCGGCAAAGAGCCGATGATACGGCCAGAGCCCAAGGCAAGAGTGACCTTCACAAGATCTGGCATTTACGTGAACAGCCGTAGCATCTGCACTGACATTCAATATGCCGAAAGTCATAACAGGCTATCGATTGATTCCACCACTGGGCTGCAATGAGTAGCCAGCTGGGTTAAAGCAGAAATCTCTCCCAAAGGATAAGAGTTGACAATTAGGGGGCATTATTGGACTTTTGACGCCTTTGCTCAGCCGTTTCCGGCCCTGGCTGGCTGCTGGAGACACAGGGATATGACTAGATGGAACGCAGATCGAGTCAGCCTGGCCAGTTTTATGTTCTAATTCAAAATTTATAACCCTTGGAAGAGAACACGGTAGAGCTAATCATTTTGCTGTCCTTTGGATAAAGGAGACAAAGGATGGAGGGAGCTGAGCGGTTTCCCCCAACCTGGCATCCTCTGAGAGCCAGACTACGATTTTCAGAAATGCCAAGACGTATGAGCAGGTTGAGGAAAGCTGGTTTATCAAATAGTTACGGCGTTATACTTCTGAGATTGCTACTGTCACTACGTAAGTACGGGAGAGAGGATTAATGTTAGCCTGGAGTTAAACATACATACATTAAACACACATGCAGGATAATCCATCAGGAGGACTTAAGGCTGCAGGTGGGTTTTTTGGGGGGAGGTGTGTAATAAGCTACGTTGGGGAAGAAAGTTGACATCTTGCATGAATGGAGGCAATGACTAGTCATAGACCTCTCTGATTTGGGAGATGGGTTCTTCTCCAGATAGCAGGTCTCCAGTGGAAAAGCCCTGACAGATGATTCCAGATCCTATACTGAATGCCCTTATGGCAGATAAGTCTCCAGAGAGCGAAGGTCTCCAGCTAGCAGAGGATCTCCAGTGGAAAAGGTTGCCTAGATGATTATCCACTGGAGATCTTCTGCTATCTAGAGACCTTTGCTTTTTTGGACATCTTCCACTGGAGAAGACATGCTCTTCCCTGTCCTGTGTAGAAGACCATGATGGACATTTCATCTGTTATCAGAGCTTTTCCTTCTGGACATCTTCTGGAGATCTTCTTCTCTCTGGAGATCTACTATGATGGAGAACCTCTGCTATGAAGGTCCACAACATCGGGACATCATCTGCTACCAGAGCTTTTCCTTCTGGAGATCTTCCACTGGAGAAGACACACTGCTCCCTCTCCTGTAGAAGACCATGAGGAGCCCTTCAGAAACACGCCAAGTCTAATTCTCTTCGGTGGAGCTTGGAAACATGTATGTTGCATCCCCAGGGTTCCCAAGGGTGGATTCAAGCTAGACTTTCACCCCAGACGCAACAGCTGCAGGGCACCTGCCTAGACAGTGGCATATTTTCCCTTCCCCTTCTGTCTGCCTCCTTGAGGTCACTCTACCCTCCCTCCCTGTGGCTCTCCACGCTCTTTCAAATCACAAAGAAGATATGTGGTTCTGGATTCTGCTGACAGGCTGATCAATGTGCCTCATGTACAACCGTGCCCTCTGCCCCTAATAAATATTGATCCCTTTTGTTCTCCGAAATGCCGCAGCAAAGAGAGTCTAAGTGTTAGCCATATTTAATCTATCTCCATGCCTTTATGTTCAAGGATCTACTAAAACCGCACTTTATCCAGAGGTGAGATTCAGCAGGTTCTGATCAGTTCTGGAGAACCAGTAGCAGAAATTTTGAGTAGTTCGGAGAACCGGTGATAACCTTCTTCCAGAAGTGGAGAGGGAATGGAGATTTTACAGTATCCTTCCCCTGCCACACCCACCAAGCCACGCCCACAGAACCGGTAGTAAAAAAAAATTTAATCCCACTACTGACTTTATCCCACAGAGAACATTCAGGATTCAAAGCAAAGCTCAATTAGAAGGGGCGGCCTTCCCACCCTAAAGATTTCTCCCTGATTTTGGTTAGACTACATTCCCTATCAGGCCCAGCCAAAAGAGCCCAGTAGTCAGGGAGCTGCAAAATGCTTGGATGCCACAAAGCTCAAGAAAGCTGGATCGGGAATCAGAATGGATTTGGCAATAATTCCAGAAACATCGCCATTGAAGAGGGGAGACCTGTAGTAGCTCCTGTTCAGTTCACCTTGTCTTTTTTTGGTGTTGAGGCTAAAGTAAAGGGGGAATGACTGCGTTTAGCTCCAAAATTAAAAATGTTCCAAGGATAGGAAAAAAGGGGGTGTAAATCCTGACCATAAACTAGGAATCAGTCTTTTACAGGCCAGACAGATACATTATATTAATGGGTAGCGGGTATTTCCAAATGAAAGGAAGGAAAGCTTTATAGTTTAAATCCTGGAAGAGAGAGAGAGAGGGAGGAAGGGAGGGAGGGAGGGAGGGAGGAAGGAAGGAAGGAAGGAAGGAAGGAAGGAAGGAAAGGAAGGAAGGAAGGAAGGGAGGAAGGGAGGGGAAAGAAAGGGAAGGAGGGAAGGAAGGAAGGAAGGAAGGAAGGGGAAAGAAAGGGAGGGAAGGAAGGGAGGGAGGGAGGGAGGGGAAAGGGAGGGAAGGAAGGAAGGAAGGAAGGAAGAAAGGAGAGGGAGGAGTTGTCTATGTCAATAGGCAGTTCTTCTGAGGGTATATATAGTCTGTGGTAAAGCAATTTAACTAGCCACAGCATATCTGTGAAGCTTCTACAGTTACTGAATGCCAAGAGGAGAGTTTGGAAAATCAATATTTATGGCCATGCTTGAGGGACTCCAACACCCAGCTCTGCTCTAACATCAGAAGGAGACCAACATTGGGAAAAAGAGGCTTCAAATGACTTCAGGCTATGTTAGGTAACCATACCCAGCAAGGGTTTCCTAAAAGTTACAGTCACCCTCTTGGCACCAACAGCTGAGATTCCTCAAGAGGCCGCATCTAGCCACTCAGAACTGCCTCACCATCTGGGACGCTTTTCATCTAGGTTTGTGTGGGGCTTCCACCCAGGTGGAAAGAACCCACTTTGCAAGTTTAGTTTAAAGTTTACATTGAAGTTTTCATGGAGAAGACTAAATTTTTTTGCTCTTCTGCGGTGAGGGAACAAAGCCCCTCCTGAAGGAAGGTAGTGTAAGAAGAATACCTTATGCTACCAGGCCTGAAATTTTGGACATGGACAACCTAGAAACTACGCCGCCTTCAGCCTGACCTAAGCTTAGTACACAAAATTGTCTGCTACAATGTCCTACCTGTGAATGACTTACTTCAGGTTCAACCCCAATAACACATGGGCAAACAATAGATACAAACTCAAAGTAAACTGCTCCAAACTCGATTGCAGAAAATACGATTAAGGCAACAGAGAGGGGTCAATGCCTGGAACTCACTACCTGTTGTTACATCTTTAAACCACCCCCCAAATTTAACCTTAAACTGTCTACTGTGGACCTCACTCCATTCCTAAGAGGTCTGTAAGTGCACCAGCATGACTACCGTCCCTGTCCTAATGCTCTCTTTTTATTCGTATCCATTTCATGGATTCATCATCATGATTATACTTATATGTTTATATGGTTATGATCATACTTGAACTTGCTTTCTCACACATGCTTGACAAACAAACAAAACAAAATAAATAAATAAATAAATCCCTCAAAGGATGTTGAAGGCCAACTCTTCCTAGGATCACCGAGAAGCAAGAAGAGCTAGATTACTCCAACTTGTACCTACCATCCCACCAAAAGCAAGGGAATCAGAAGTGGGTCTTCAGCAGGTTCTGACCAGTTCTGGAGAACCGGTAAGCAGAAATTTTGAGTAGTTTGGAGAACCAGCAAATACCAATTCTGACCGGAGATTTTACAGTATCCATCCCCTGCCACACCCATCAAGCCATGCCCACAGAACCGGGAGTAAAAAATTTTGAATCCCACCACTGAAGGGAAAATCCCACTGAGATATGGATTGAGAGCAGAGACACCGAGAATTCCTGCCAAAGCTCTTGGAACGAATTCTTCTGAGCAAGTAGAAACAGCTCAAGCTAAGTTGCAGTTAGTCATCCAGTCTTTGATCCGATGCCATGATGCTTGCTTCTTCTGGCAATTCTAGGGCAACTTATAACCGGGGAATATTGTTTTGGAGTGTGTGTGTGTGTGGGGGGGGGTCTTTTTCCTTGCAAGCTGTTTCTTGGGAAGCTCGTTGGCTGAGAGAAAGGAGATATGGATCTTACACAAGCTCCCAATAGCATTTGGCAACTTCTACTCATCTGATGCCAAAGCACCAGCAATCAAAGGCAAAGATCTAAGAACCAGATGAATGTGGGAGGAGGAGAAGGCCTCTTGGTTTAGAAACCACCCTGCTTCTCCCCGAACCAGGAGCCAAAATCACACTATTTTGAAAGCAAGTAACACTCTCTTCCCTCTGTGAGAATCGTATTTCATTACTTGACCTTCGTCCATCTAGTGATGATGATACTGGTGACATCATCAGAGTTCCAGATAGTGAAGAGGTTAATGGTGAAGGAAAGAAAGATGTGGACATGGGCTCTTGCAACCTCACAGTGGCCATGATTGGAGATGGATTCCTATTCTGCTCTTTCCATTCACGTTAAATAGGAGGAAAAAACATCACTGCAACTGGTCAAAGAATTAGAATCTGATCAGGAGATTCCATCTAGCTTACCAAGACCTGCTCCCGTCTTTTAGTTCCTGCCACAATATTAAAAAAATAAATGTTGAGACTCTAAGAAAAGGTGCAGAGAAGAGCAACAAAGAGGATTAGGGGGCTGGAGAATACGTAAGAAGAATGGATGCAGGAATTGGGCATGTCTCCAATAGATAGATAGATAGATAGATAGATAGAGAGAAAGATAGATAGATAGATAGATAGATAGATAGATAGATAGATAGATAGATAGATAGATGATAGATAGAGGAAGGGAGGGTGGGAGAGGTAGATAGATAGATAGAAAGATAGATAGATAGATAGATAGATAGATAGATAGATAGATAGATAGATAGATAGATAGATAGATAGATAGATAGATAGAGGAAGGGAGGGTGGGAGAGGTAGATAGATAGATAGATAGATAGATAGATAGATAGATAGATAGATAGATAGATAGATAGATAGATAGATAGATAGATAGAAAGATAGATAGATAGATAGATAGATAGATAGATAGATAGATAGATAGATGATAGATAGATGATAGATAGATAGATAGATAGATAGATAGATAGATAGATAGATAGATAGACAGACAGACACATACATACGATAACATACATACATACATACATACATACATACATACACATATACATGATAGATAGATGACAGACAGATAGAATTCTTTATTGGTGTCCAAGTGTGATTGGACACACCAGGAATTTGTCTTGGTGCATATGCTCTCAGTGTACATAAAAAGAAAAGATACATTCGTCAAGAATCATAAGGTACAACACTTAATGACAGTCACAGGATACAAATAAGCAATCAAATTAGTGAAAAGAAGAACTAGGGATGACATGACAGCAATGTTCCAGTATTTGAGGGGGGGCTGCCACCAAGAAGAGGGAGTCAAGGCACCAGAAGGCGAGACAAGAAGCAATGGATGGAAACTCATGAAGGAGAGAAGCAACCTGGAGAACAATTCACCAGTGGAAGGACTTGCTTTCAGATGTTGTGGATGCTTCATCACTGGAGGTTTTTAAGAAGAGATTGGACAACCATTTGTCTGAAATGGTATAGGTTCTCCCTGCTTGAGCAAGGGGATGGACTAGAAGACCTCCAAGGTCCCTTCCAACTCTTATTATTTTGATCATAATAATTCTGATAATAATACTTGTTCCACTAGTTCATGTGGCGGTGTCATCCACAGTCAATTTAAAATTTGCAAATGCAATGGCAGCTGCAACCTTTGAATAATTTACTATGGGTTGACCATCTTCACTGACACAGCAAGTCTGAAATCATCCCAAGCTCACTAAATCAAGATTGAATGGAGGGCAGCTAGTTCATAAACAGAGTTATCTGATTCAAAGCAAAGTTAAGCCAAAGTTAATTAACCTCACTATGGCAGAAGTTCCAAAGCCATGGATTGTGACTTTGTTCAGGAAAGAAAATTCCCAAGCCAGCCCAGGATATTGTTTCTTTCTATGGGCACACAAAAATAAGGCTTGTATTTCTTCCTTTTCCACCCCACAATTTTTTCTGGCTCTGACTTCAGGGAAGACTTTTCATGACATCTCAGCATTCCGCCAGAATTCTGCTAAGTTAATGAAATCAAGGGGAAAAAATGGAAAGATCCGAAATGTATAAAGTGCTGACTTTCTTACTAACTTCAAACTTCTCTCACGCTGTCTGCAAAACCTACATTGAACTGTTTATGCTTAGCATATCAAATTGTATCACGCAGGAATGTTTATGAGATGTTGTGGAGCAACTGTTCCAACTGATTGATTTGAATATTTTTCAAGGTCAACTTTCCCCCCACAAAAAAATTTAAAAAACAAAAACCCTTCAGGGAAATAGCTGAAGACCTACAAAAGGAAAATCAGTGTGTTTAGCCAAGCATATTCACAAATAAGTGCAATGCCTTGATTCTAGCCTCAAAAACTTAGCTTTTTTTTAAAAAAAGGTTTTGGTTTTGTAATATCACAAAAGGTCACAAAAAAGGCTCACAATAACACCTCCAGTGTTCCACGTTCTTATAGAACCAGAGGTCTCCAAACTTGGCTACTTTAAGACTTGTGGACTTCAACTCCCAACAGCTAAGCTGGCTGGAGAATTCTGGGAGTTGAAATCCACAAGTCTTAAAGTAGCCAAGTTTGGAGAGCCCTGTTATTGGACATCATTTAAGGATCACAATTGGGACAGGCCATTTGGTCATTAAGCAAAGCAGTTGCCAAGGGAAACATCCCAATTTTACAATGTTATTTGCTTTACGGACCTGCAAAGGTTATGAATGCAAGGACTGGTCTGACCCATGTAGATTTTTGTTCCAGAAAAATTAAGGAAACCACACCATGCACGATACCTCCTTCCAGGTGAAGTCTCTAAAGTACAACTTGGAATTGTTCTACCATAATATCTCCTGGCTTTTTTTCATGGGCCTGTCATCACCTCATCTAGCTGACATGAAAACACATCCCTTGTTTTGAAACTTAGCTGTTCTCTTGAAGTAGATTTGAATGGTGTTGTACGTTGTAGCGATGAACAGTTGGAAAAGATTGAGAAAGTTTTTTTCTCAAATGCCTTGGGGGGGGAAAAAAACCAATCTTAATGTTTAGAGAAGACAATGCAATGATGCGGTTTACTTTCAAAAGTGATTTGAGTGGGAGTGTGGCTCTGGTGGCTGTGGAGGAAACTGGGGAAGGGCAGTTCCAGCTGGGCATTCAGAGGAAGACCCAGGCCCATCCCCTCTTCATCCTAGGGCACGCAGGGAGGAACGGATAAGAGAACAATGTGAGTTACGGGGGATAAGAGAACAATGTGAGTTACGGGGGATACGGGGGAGGAAAGAGCCCTGATTCCCTTCATTAGCTGCAGCTGGGAAAACAGGATTTTAAAAAGCACCTTGCTGGAAGCAAAGCGTGAATTATCTTTGTTTATCAAATCTTTTCTGGGTTCTGGCGTCCTCCCAACTGTGTGTGTTTTGTTATCTTTTGAGTTCTGAATTTTCTTATCCTGCTCTGTCTCATTAATTGCTGCAGTGTGGTTTGTGTTGTTATTTATTTATAATTTATATGTATCTTGGGTTTGGACTGAATTTCTTCCCTTTAAAAACTGTTCTTGTGAGGGTTTTTTTCTCCAGCTGATAGTAACTGGACATTGGGGGCCAAGTTGGAGGAATTAAAGGGACTTCACCTACTTTTGTGACTTTGTTGCTTTTGTGCCACGTCCCGTTGGGTCATCATATATCTGAATGATTCAGCTCAATTTAGGGGATTTAGAAGATTCTGCAGGCACGTATTATATTTTTTCCTGCATTATTTGGAAAGTCATATTGGTATAATTCAATGGTCTTAACTGAAAATCAGATTGAACCCATTCTCCAAATGCATTGAATTTGTGGATTGGAATGAGATTTAAGACAGATTCGTATCAACTTAGCTTTGGATAAATAAAAGCTAAATCTTAAAATCTCCTTCTGAGATCCCCTAATCACAACTGCAAAGCTCATTAATCAGAAGCAAACAGCCAAAAAAAAAAAAACCCACATTTTTTTTTTAATGCTACCTGGCATCCTTTTCCAGAAATCTCAGTTCACTTGGCACATAGACTGAAGCTCCATTGGATTCAATATTTGCCAAAAACAACATCATCTGCTCCCCTCCTAAACTTCTGGAAATGTAACGAAGAGATTATTTCTACATTTTTTGTATCGTAGCAAAAAAAAAATTCTATTTTGAAAAGGGATGACAGCTGTGTGAGATCCCAAAAGACCCTGTGTAGGTTTTGTTGTAAAAGTCTGCAAGAAATGCAAATACTGGCCTGAGATCCCAGTACTGTCTGAGACAAAGAACAACATGACACCTTCCTTTTCTGATGCAGGCAGTCCTTGAGATACGACAATTTAGGGACCGTTCAAAGTTACAATGGCACTCAAAAAAGGGACGTATGATCATTCTTCACCCTTATGACCCTTGGAACATCCCCATGGTCATGTGATCAAAATTCAGACACTTGGCAACTGACTCATAGCAATGATGCTTGCAGCATGCCAAGGTCATGCAATAACTTTTTGCAACTTTCTGACCAGTGATAGGATTCAAAAAAAATGACTCCGGTTCTGTGGGTGTGGCTTTGGTAGGTGGGGTGTGGCGTGGCTTGGTGGGTATGGCAGGGGAAGGATACTGCAAAATCTCCATTCCCTCTCTACCCCACTAACTTGCTTTCCAGCTCTGTTCTCTTGTGCAGGGCAACCAAAGGAGACCCAGCCGATCAGCCAAGACTCAATGGGAGGCAGAGAAGAGATGGGGTTGGCGGGGCCAGTCAGAAGTGGTATTTACCAGTTCTCTGAACTATTTAAAATTTCTGCTATTGGTTGTTTTTGGCAAATATTGGTTGGCAGAAGCTTGGACATGTAATGGGAGCTCACTCCATTATGTGGCACTAGGGATTCGAACCGCCAAACTGCCAATCTTTCTGATCAACAAACTTAGTGTCTTAGCCACTGAGCCACCCCATTCCTTAACACGGTGGCTCAGTGTATGTGTATTAAGTGTAATTACTTATAATACTCAGTGTATTAAGAGTATGGAGTCCAGAATATGGGGTTATACCATAGAGAAGGCCACTTATCTTGCCCCTGTCTCCCCAACCTCCAAAAGAGGAGAGCTCCCAATTTATGTTCTTGAGATGTTCCCACCAAATGGGCAGAATGAAATTTCTGTCTGGTTTCAAGACAGCACCTTTCTACCTACAACTATTAACAATCACACTCTTGTAGCATTAATCAGTAGTCTGTCATCTGAAGCATCTAACTCAGCTTGACTAATAGTAAGGCTGGTCTTGTGAATCTCATCTGAATGTCTTAACACAAAATCTTGGGAAGCTTTTCTTCTGCCCTGAGTTTTCTGTGCCAGAAAAATTCTAGTCCAGCCTCCACGTGGACGTCCTCAACACAATCTCCTAATCCCATTAAGTTTCTCGCTTAGCTCCTTGTGTCCACAGCTCCTTCCTGTCTCAGTCTATCCACAAATGGGGCTACTCGCTGGATGTAAGCTTTCCTCCAACCCAACTTCAGAACCAACCAGAAACAGGCAGCACATCCAGATGTTTCTCCGTGCAATAACTTCATTCTTCTTCTGTTGCCCAAGTAGAGACAGATGCTAGCTAAGTAAGAACTTCTGTAGTCTCCGAGAAGTTGGAAAGGCTTCCTATCTTCTAAATAAGCTGTGCATTTTGTAAAAAAACCCTTGTAAATTGTTTACCTTGTTATACAGAGCAAAAACAGCTGGCTTTGTGTTTTCTCAGTTTCCTCCTGGCTCTGGAGTTTTGTCTTCACTCATTATGCGGGCAAGTAAGTCCCCCATCTTCCTTCCCTTCCACACACATTCAGAAAATGCCCTCATTTCACCCCTAAGCCATTTTTCCTGACCTCGACTAAAAGCGACATTTGAAGAGGAGGCAAAACCCTGCCTCAGTTTGAAGGTCAACTTTCCAGTGGCACTTAAAACCCATGTTTACCTCGTCCCAGAGAGGATGACAGAGAAGAAGCAGCTGGCTTTGCGTGCAAGGTTGCCTCTTGTTTAGGAGATTAAAGAAACTGCCACGAGCAATACGACTGGCTTCTGACCTAACTCTGAGAGAATGCAAGCAACAATGTACAACAGCAACAAGAATTTTCATGACATCCCAGGACAATTCATAACTCCAGTGTTGCTGGTTAGGGAGACAACGGACCATATAATAAGTGCTTAAGGTTTTACAACAGTGGTCTTCAAACTTGACAGCTAAGACTTCAACTCCCAGAATTCCTCCTCCAGTAATATTAGCTCAGGTATTCTGGGAGTTGGTCTGCAAGTCTTAAACTTGCCAAGTTTGAAGACCCTTGTTTTAACAAAGAAACTAATCACGCTTATACAATTTCTCCAGCAACTGTGCAGCTAGAAAGCAACTCCAAAATGTCAACGGTGCTTCCCTTTTGGGATCTTGCTGCCAGGGATGACAACTTGGGGGTTGTGATTATTTGCTGTCCCCAAAGCCAAGAATATCTATGGAGATTCTTAGACCTCCAGGTCCTGGGTGTCTCAAAGGTGCTTTTTCAAGAGGCAACTGGACTTTCTGTTTTATTTTGCTGTGTTTTGTTTTTCTTTGAAGACATTTCGCTTCTCATCCCAGAAGCTACCTCAGCTCATGCATTCAGAGCTGAAGAAGCTTCTTGGATGAGAAGCGAAAGGTCTTCAAATGAAAAAAAAAAAAAAGTCAAGTTCCCTCTTTAAAACAGCACCTTTGGACCAAAGCCAAGAACTCTTCTCAGAGGCCCCAATGATTTCTGGTTCCCTACCATTTCAAGGGAGGAAACCCATAGAAGCTGCAATGTAGGCTTAAAATAGGTTTAACGTGGTTTTAAAAATGGAGAGGAAAAAAAAATCATTCCACCCCAAAAGAAGTCATTGGTCTGATAGATGGTGGAGCTCCTCCAAATCTCATCACCGCCTCAGCCCTCGCAGGCTCTGAGCTTTGCAAGGCCATGAACTCTGTACCCCTCTCCCACATCCCAGTGTTGTGCCGCCTCTCTGAATTTTAGAAGATCCTCCTAGCTACCCAAACATCTCATTTGCTGCAGCAAATGTTCCTGGGACCATAGAGAAAGAGTTGGCCTTCCTTTGAAGACTTCCTTCTAACAGTTCCCTGGCTCGGTCTTGGCACTGCATGGAATGTTTTTCATACTTGTGGGTTTTGACCACAACTGACACAACAGAGATCAAGCTCTAAATCTCCAAAGCAAGGGTTGTCAGAATGCCATCCGTTGTCCCCACATGTGTGTGTGTGTCTGTCTGTCTGTGTGTGTGAGAGAGAGAGTGTGTGTGTGTTTTTAAAGCTATCTAATCTAGAATCCAATCATGCATGCAGAAATATTCTGCATTCTCCAATAAACGGATTGATAGGAGCATCAGAGGGGGTTCTGTATTCTTCTCCGGGAGAGTCTGAAGCAATCGAAAAAGGAATGCAGGAAAACAAGAAGTTAATCATCTCCAAATTGAAGTGGGACAAAGCGGCAGAGAGGGGAAAAACCAAAACAAAAAATCACCAAGGCAGTAATAGAACAACAACAACAACAACAAAAAAAAAAAGGATGGAAGGTGTGAAGGCTTTGCCCTAGCGATAAATAGATGCAAGCTTCCAAATTTATTTGGGGAAAATGAAACACAGCTAACGTGAATTCTTGAAGAGATGCTTCCTTCTGGAAGGGAAGATTGGGATTATCAGAACTAGATTTTTCAGGCAGATTTCCTGTGCAAACCAAGTTATAGTCAAAACCAGGGTCAAGGGTGACAATGAATGATGTGTCTCAGAGTCGGCTGCACCCAGGCCAGACGTGTTAACTCCCAATCAATCCTCTTTAATTTTTGGAAGTTTGGTTCAAGATTCATGATTTAAATGGGGGGTAACTGATGGAATCCTGACACAAGGTCAACGAGGAAGCCAAATTCGCTCAACAACCGTGTTACGGCAATGATTGATTTAACAATGGTGGCAAGAAAGGTCGCAAAATGGGGCAAAATTAACTGAACAACTGTCTTGCTTAGCAACAGAAAAAATTGTGCTCGTAAGTCGAGGATTATCTATAGCGCACATCTGAGAAGTGGTGCCTTTTTATTAACAGCCCAACTACAGTATAGTAAGTAATGTTGAAGTCACTTATTATACTGTGGTTGGTCTGTAATAAAAAAAAAAAATAGATAAAACCAAGAGCCAGAACAGATTTTTAGAAGAGCTAAATTATCAGGCTGGAGCTAACCTCTTTGAAACTTAACGACGGATTTCTTTGCAAGAAATATTTTTTAACGGTCACAATCTCTGCCACTCAGAAGAACAGAAAGCCAAATTCTTCCACTGATTAAGAGGGCAGATTAAGTTCCAATACGGAAAATATTTACTCAGCCCAAAGCCAGCTCATTTATTATCTGCCACCCGACATTTTAAAGCTCTGTATTAAAATTGGACTGCAGAAGGGCAATTTGCTGCCTGTACAAACACAGGCTTTTTAAAAACAGGGGAAGATGGCGCAGCAAGAAAAGAAACCAAAAAAAAAAAAATTTCATCTGAGTCGTCCCAGCTAACTTTGGCGCTTCTGGACTTGAGCTATGGTGGTAAATAGTAATTTTCTGGCAGAATATAACCTGAGGCTCTTATTTGAGCGGCTTGTTCCATACGACAAAACATCGGATAGACAAGTTGTTTGTGTTCACGCTGAATAGAAGAGAAAGGTGTTTTTTTAAGAGAGGAAAGAAGTGGGGAGACCTTGCCTGACATCAGATTTAAGGTCTACAGGATTCGGACTTGGATGGATCTCTCACAGTAGGTCTGGATTAGTGGTGGCATCTTACTGGTTCGCACTGGTTCAGCCTAACTGGTAGTAAAAAAAAGCCTCCAATGATCAGCTGAGAGGCTAAAGAAGAGAAACGTGTAGGTTCGGTCCTCCTACCTGCCCCTGCACTTTTCTCTTTATCCTCACAGCTGATTGGCTCTGCAGGCCTCAGCTGCTGTGGGATGATGATCCAAGGCAAAGTCTAGAGTTTCCTCTGGAGAAGCAAGCACCAGAAATTGAAGTCACCACCGAGTCATACTTTCTGGAATGCAAGCCACATGAATCACGCCGGGCTTAACTTTGGACTAACAGGCCTTGCGTTTGTTCGCTGAGAACTTTGCAAGCATTTCCACTCCTGATGAGCTCAGGCGAGATCCTCCGGCATGAGAACGGGTGAAAAATGAGAGGGAGTTTTCCATCCCAATGCATGGGAAATGAAGGCGATTGCAGCCCAAGCTGAAAGAGGTCATCAATCAATTGTGATCTAAAAAATCTACTGCTTCATGTGGTTTGAGTTTCATATTCCATGCGCTGGAATTCTCAAAGTGGTTTAGAAACAGCGGCCAAGGGGAACGGTCGAAATTCACAGGATTGCAGAGCTGAAAAGGGCCAGTGAGGTCTTGGTCCAACTTTGCCTCGGGACAGGAATTCAAATTATAGTGCCCAAAGGAAGAGAACCACTACTTCCTTGACTTAACCAACTCCACAAATCGCTCGTATTACTAGGACGTTTCTCCTAACATTCAACTGGAACCTGCTTTTCGGTAACTCCAACTCTTCCTAAATTCCAGGACAATAGAGGACAGCTTGGGGATGTCTTCAATGTTGTGTCTCTTTGGGGATGGAAATTGCTCTCCTCTCTCATTCTTGAGACTAAACATCTTCAGATCCTGCCTTCAAAATCATGAGTTCAAATGCATCATCCTTCTTTGGTCCTCTTCTGGTTTGTAAGGAATCCTTATTTGATTCTGGTGGCCTGGATCTAAGCAAAGCAATAGGGTCCAAAGCAGAAGAAGGACTCATGAAGTGGTAACTGATCTACCAAAGTTTCTGAATATCTTTGGTGGGTAAGAACAGAGATCTTCCAGCCTCACTTGGCATCAGGTTAATTGTTCTGAGGAGCAGGATGCCTCTGATCTAAGCCAGGACATCTCTTTTTCCACCCTTTTCCATTGTGATAGGAAAGATCAACTTTATCTCGGTACTTTTCTAGGTCTTTTACACTACCATATGCCATATCTGAAGGCTGGATGTGAAAACCTCACTTAGCATGAAATAAGAGTTATGTCAGCGTTCCAACTAACCAACTCCAAGCCAATAAACTCTGAGATAATCAGTTCCTCAAAGTTCCATTTTATTAGAGTTGTCCTATTGGCACATCTGGGAAAACCCAAATCTGAAAGTTCCGGGTTTTCCTTTCCCCAAAAGAAAAGTTCAAAGATCCATCCCTGCATCCACCATCCCATCCCATGGCCCAACCAAATCTTTGTCCCAAGTGGAGACATCCCTTCAATCACTCCCCTCCAGGTGCAGGGCAACATGTCCTTGACTCTCTGAGAAAGAATGTTACTGAGTCTAATCCCCTACCTCACTATGAAATCCCCCCCTCCCAAAATCCCCAGGCACTGAATGTGGCAGCCTTGAAGCTTCCAGGTAAAAAATGGACTCCAAGGCTGACAAGTTGGTTCACAGACAGATAAAGATCCATAAGAGGAGACTCGTATGTCGCCAGTCTGCTGGAAGCTTCTCTAAAGAAAGACTGCTAGAAGGCAAATCAAAGTCCCAATTCATCCATCTCAATAAATCTCGCTAAAAAGAACTCTGTGAGCCGATGCTGGGAAAGCCTCCCGATCAGTGGCTGGTTTCAAATGTTTTAACCACCCTTTCTGTGGGTATGACTTGGTAGGCACGCTTTGTGCGTGAGTAGAGGCTTTCCTACTCACCTCCTACAATCCTACACTCTCCCTGTGTCTTCAACAACTGATGTGTGGTAATCCGCTGTGCCACGTCAAAGCAGCTGGGGTTCAAAACCAGGAAATAATAGGTCACCCTGGGCAGGAGAAAGGGCCCAGCAGCTGATCCTCGGAGCTACTGGTTTAGTCAAACCGGTAGAATACTACCACTGCTCCTTATGTTCAAGGTATAGCCAGATCAGAGGTGGTATTCAGCCGGTTCTGACCAGTTCTGGAGAACCGGTTGTAGAAATTTTGAGTAGTTCAGAGAACCGGCAAGTCCCACCTCTGACTGGCCCCGCCAACCCCATCTCTTCACTGCCTCCCATTGAGTCCCGGCTGATCGGCTTGGGTCCCCTTTGGTTGCCCTGCACAGGAGAGCGGAGCTGGAAAGCAGGTTACTGGGGTGGGGTGGGAATGAAGATTTTGCAGTATCCTTCCCCTGCCACGCCCACCAAACCACACCCACCAAGCCATGCAATGCCCACCAAGCCACACCCACAGAACACCCTGCCTGCCAAGCCACGCCCACGGCTGATCTCGGCTGGGTCTTCTTGTGTTGCCCTGCAGAGGAGAACGGAGCTGGAAAGCAGGTTAGTGGGGTGGGGAGGGAAGGGGGATTTTGCAGTATCCTTCCCCTGCCACGCCCATCAAGCCGTGCCCATCACACAGAACCAGTAGTCAAAAAAAAATTTGAATTCGACCACTGATCCAGATGCGTATTTCATTCAGTTTAATTCAGTCCCGCATAGACTCCAGAACAGGTACAACAACTTCAACATTCAAGCTGGACAACGAAGTCTACGTTCTCCACAAGGGAAACCTTCTCAGATGCTCTTCCGGCTTCCAGACTCCTCTATTCTGCGCCTTAAGGAGAGCTGGTTTGATCTGCTCCATTAAGGCTGAGAATTAATAGTGTCTTTGAGAGTTCGTGGCCTGCTCGATGAAATACTTCCTGAAGGAAATTGTCGAAATGCCACCCGACTGTTCCTCCTGCAAGGGACCGTTCTCCACTCAAGTATCAATGCCGCCCATTGAGCGGAAGAGCTCAAATTCTCTGCTTAAAGCTGGGCGAGGTTCACTTGAGAAGGCTTCCTGGCACCGCCGGGGTCTCGCCGAGGGCCTTCGTTTCGCCATCTGCCAAACTTCCCTGCCTGCGTTTTACTTGAGCCAATGGCGGCTGGTGTGATTGAACAATGGCCTTTCTCTGGTCCTCCAGGCAGGGAGGTTGAAGTGTCCAATTAAGACTGGACTGCGACGGGCAGTGGCTGCAGAAGGCAGAGACTTCAGAGAGGCATTGTGAGTTGTTAACAAAACAGCCTCCATCGCCGCACTTGCACTCGTGGCTGCCTTGTCAATTGTGGTGAAGGCACAAACCCCTCCAGAAATGGATTTTTTGTTGCATAAAGCTTTGAGAGAACCGCTTGGCAATTACTTCTAAAAGCAAGTTGGCTTTTCAGGGCTGGCTTGAAGGTAAATGAGATCAAAACCTTTCTAGGAGTGTATTTATCAGTGGATGGAACACACACACACACACTGTACAAACTGTACAAACTGATTAAGACAATAAAACAAAACTTGGGAACCACTGATAATGGACAACTTACAAGCTGAAATCTGGACTTTCTAGAACCTGCGATAGGCTCCACAACTCTTAAAAAAAATGCACACCAGAAAGGAGGAAAAGTGCACAAAGAATAAGATAGTCAAACATGCCCAAAGGTGCACGCATTAAAAGGGGATTTTTAATGGTTAAAACGGTTTAATGGTTTAATTTAATGGTTAATAATGTGGTTAAAAAAAGTTAGCAGGGTGTCCCTGGTGGTTTGAAGAAATGCAAACACAGTGCAGATATGATAGAAGGAATGAAGGAAGGAAGGAAGGAAAGAAAGAAAGAAAGAAAGAAAGAAAGAAAGAAAGAAAGAAAGAAAGAAAGAAATGGAAGGGAAGGGAAGGAGGGAGTGAAGGAGGGGGAAGGAAAGAAGGAGGGAAGGAAGGAAGGAAGGAGAAGGGAAGTAGAGAAGAAAAGGAAGGGAAAGAGAGAGAGAGAGAGAGAGAGAGAGAGAGAAAGAAAGAAAGAAAGAAAGAAAGAAAGAAAGAAAGAAAGAAAGAAAGAAAGAAAGAAAGAGGGAAAGGGAAGGGAAGGATGGAGGGAGGGAGGGAAGAAGAAGGGAAAGAAGGACAAGGGAAATAGAAAGGGTTAGGGTTATAGAAAAGGAAGGGAGAAAAAAAAGAAAGAAAAAAGAAAGAAAGAAAGAAAGAAAGAAAGAAAGAAAGAAAGAAAGAAAGAAAGAGGGAGGGAGGGAAAGGGAAGGGAAGGAGGGAGAGAGGGAGAAAAGAAGGAGGGAAAGAAGGACAAGGGAAGTAGAAAGGGTTAGGGTTATAGAAAAGGAAGGAAGAAAGGAAAAGAAAGGAGAAAGAAAGAAAGAAAGAAAGAAAGAAAGAAAGAAAGAAAGAAAGAAAGAAAGAAAGAAAGAAAGAAAGAAAGAAAGAAAGAAAGAAAGAAAGAAACACCAATCCCACCCCCCTTGCTCTGCCCCACAGAGGCAAGGATCCTTGGCTGAGAAATGAACCAATTGCTGGCCATTGTGACAGGAGTGTGTCCGCGTTTGAAGGTGTGCGCACCGCAGGCCTTAACCCTTTGGCGATCTCTTGCACACGATGGCGATGTGACTTTCCTCTTATTTAAAGGTAGCATACAAAAAGGGGCTCGCCGATTGGCTGGCGGTGATGTCATGCCAGAAGAATAGAAGGATATTAATTTGCTGGCGGGGGGGGAGGGGCTCCCTTTCTTTTATGCGTACAGGCACCGCACACCGACACAGCACACCCGGCACACACAGCGGGGTTGTTAACTTATGGAGAAGGAAGGAACCCCCTGCAGCCCTGCTTTCCCCCATTCAGCAAGGGAAGGGATTTGCTCTCCCCCGACTCAGTTGGCAGCTCCCGAGAGCATAACATGCACCCTGGCACATACACACACCGTCTTCTGCAGGTTTTCAACAGGAGGGAACGAGGCAGACCTGTGATTTCGGGACTCAGGATAACTTGCACCAAGCAGCCCCCCCCCCCCCAGCATTGGGGAGGAGGGAGAAATAATAGCTTTTTGCCCGTTGCAAAGTTTTCTAAAGCTGCTACCCTCTTCTCACTCAACAGAAGAACATAGTTGGAAGGGGCCTTGGAGGTCTTCTAGTCCAACCCCTGGCTCAAACAGGAAACCCTTCACCAAATGGTTATCCAATCTCTTTTTTTAAAAAAAAAAAAAAAAACCTCCAGTGATGGAGCACCCACAATTTCTGGTCCAAGTTGTTCTGCTGATTCGTTTTTCTCACTGTTAAGAAATTTCCTCCTTGGATTGCTAGATTGCTTCTCTCCTTGATAAGTTTCCATCAGTTGCTTCTTCTTTTTTTTTTTTTTGTAATTTTTTATTTTATTTTTGGACAACAAACATAAACATAAAACAACAAATAAAACCTTCTTTCAATTGTACAGTGTGTCGGTTGATACATATTTCTTATGCACAATATCTATGGTCTTTCCCATGGGTTTAAATTTATGTTAAAATTATATTAATCAACTTCCCATGTCACGTCATGTTATTATTACATCATCTTTAGACTTTAATTGTAAGCAGGGATGGGATTCTCCCAGTTTTCACCGATTCGCTAGAACCGGTTGTTAATATTCTAAGCAGTTCGGAGAACTGGTTGTTAGAAGAAATTACTGGGCTAATCCTGTAAGGAAGGCAGGAAGGGAAACATTCTGGTGTTGCTTACAGAAACTGCCTCTCCGTTAACCCTCATTACGTTCTTGGCAGGACTAGACTTCCTGTCTCAGGAACTTCTCTGGAGTTTTTTTTCCCCCTCCTTTGCAGGTACTTTGCTTGTGTGGAGTGAGCATTCAAAGCTACAGTGGCACTGAAAAAAGTGACTTATGACCCTTTTTCACACTTACGACTGTTGCAGCATCCCCACAGTCATGAGAGGCCAGGCAAGGAGATGCATGCCTCAATGTGAGTAATATTGAGTTGGCCATGACCAGGTAATAACATGACCTAGCCATGTCCATCCAGTCACATGACCACCAAGCCACGCCCAACCAACTAAGCCATGTCCACAGAACCGGTTGTTAAAAAATTTGAATCCCACCCCTGCCTCCAAAGTTCCCTTCCAACCCTATTATTCTATGTTCTATGTTTTAACCACCAGCCCCCTTATCCTCCTGGTTGCTTTTCTCTGCCCTCTTTCCAGAGTCTCAACATCCTTTTTATTTCGTGGTGACCAAAACTGGATGCCAACTGAAGGCATTATATTTATTTGAGAGTAAGTTCCACTGAACTCAATGGCCTTTATACTTTGCTGTAAAGGCTGGTATAAGATCAAAGTGTCCTTCGCACAAGCACATATGTGCATACATGTTTGCTTGTGAAGGTACATGGGCAGCCAAATTTCTCTGGCACAATCTTTTCCCCCTGCAGGTTTTCTCTGTTGGGTAGGAGCTTCTCATGGAAGGAGATTTTGACGGCTTGTCTAACTGTCAATAACTTGAAACCATGAATTGAATTTGCCCAGGAATGGAGTCCTTGGTCGTCCTTGAGTGATTTGCAGTAAATTGTTTGCAAATCTTGCTTATCTCAAGTAGTTAGACCCTGAGTGGAAGATAGTACTGTGCAAAGCTTGAGTCTCGATATTGAGCAACACAATAAGGTCATTTCTTTCTCTGCACTGAATAAGGGCTAAATATCAAATCAGGGGGTTTCAAATCATTTTAGTAAGTTGGTGAAATTTGAGTGCCTATATGCTTTTCTCCTTTTGGGTCTCCTTTAATTTGGGCATATAAAATCTCCTCCTCTCTCCTCCTCCTCCATTCCTCCTCCTCTTCCTTCTTCACTTTTACTCTTCCTCCTCCACTCTGCCTCTGCCTCTTCTACCTACTTCTCTTCTCCTCCTCCTGTTCCCCTTCCTTCTCCTTCATTTCTTCTCCTCATCCCCCTCCACTTTTCCACCTCCTCCTTTCCTCCTCCTCCTCCACCTGCTCCTCCTCTTCCTCTTCCTTATCTTTCACTCCTTCTCCTCCACCACCTCCATTCCTCCTCTACTCCTCTTCCACCCCTCCCTCTCCTTCTCCTTCCCCAGCAAGAGTTCCACAAATCAGGATATGCAAAGGTTTCTCAGACTAATAAAGTTTCAGGGAATTGTTATATGAAGATATAGTTTTAATCTTCCATTGTCCCTGATATGGTCTGGGGGAGACATGGCCAACTCGCCATGGAATAACTCGCCATGGGGCAATTCAACAATTTAATTTAATTATTTAAAAATAATTAAAAGATCATTTTAATTTTTGTCATTCTCATTTCATTTTGTGCCTCCTTTGCATCCTTTCTTTAATGATTCTATTCCACCCTTTATCTATCTATCCATCCATCCATCCATCTGTCTATCTAATCTATCTATCTATCTATCTATCTATCTATCTATCTATCTATCTATCTATCTATCTATCTATCTACCTACCTACCTACCTACCTATCTATCTATCTATACACACAGAGAGAGAGTACACACACACATCTATCTATCTATCTATACACACACAGAAAGAGTACACACACATACACACACACACACACACACATCAGTGTAACTTTTGTTCTGTGGTGAGTTGCCCCACAGCAAGTTGGCTGTTGTGAGTTGGCCATGATGACTTGGCCATGGCAAGTTGTCCTAGCCTTGAAATCAGAGAGCCTAGATTAGGAATTCCAGACTGGCTTTGTGGTTAACAGGTCTCTCAATTAATTCCTTGTTGCTTTCTCCAATATCTATGACCATGTAAGGCCGCCAACTCACTCTGCCTTCAATGGAAAGTTGGCCTTGTCCAAGACAAAGAGGATCACACCATGGCATGTTTGGTGTCTTATGGATTCCTTCTTTCTCACCTTGGTCATGCCTGTCCTTCTGCACCTTTTCATGATTCAACTCTCTACCCCTCTCTCTTTCTCTCTCTTTCTCTTCCTTTTTCTCTTTCTCTCTCTTTCTTTTCTCTCTCTCTCTCTCTTTCTCTTCCTTTCTCTCTCTCTCTTTTCTCTCTCTCTCTCTTTCTTTCTCTCTCTCTCTCTTTTCTCTCTCACTCTCTCTTCCTTTCTCTCTCTTTCTTTCTCTTTCTCTTCCTTTCTCTCTCTCTTTCTTTTCTCTCTTTCTCTCTTCCTTTCTCTCTCTCTCTCTTTCTCTTCCTTTCTCTCTCTCTTTTCTCTCTTTCTCTCTTTCTTTCTCTCTCTCTCTTTCTCTTCCTTTCTCTCTATCTCTTCTTTTCTCTTTCTCTCTTCCTTTCTCTCTCTCTCTCTTTCTCTTCCTTTCTCTCTCTTTCTTTTCTCTCTTTCTCTTCCTTTCTCTCTCTCTCTCTCTCTCTCCCTTCCTTTCAATGCTTCACCACTTCTGGCCTCTAAAAGAGGAGAGAGTTGATCTCCCATTAACTCCAAACTGCTGGAGTGTCTCCTCTCAATGCCAAGACAGATTCATTTGTCTTAAGCGGGTTCAGAGGAAGCACACAGGCTGTTAGGAAGATGGAGCGAGTCTCGCAGGCTCCCTTGATGGCTGCGCGGAAGACTTTTGGCATCTGGGCTGTCAGAAAAGGCTAAAGATCTGCCATTCTCGGAGTTGGGGTGGGATTTTATTTTTCTTTTTGACAAGTGTCTGAGAGGCTATTCCTAGCTAGTTCCCTAGCGCTACGTTGAGGCAGTGTGTGTGTGTGCCTGTATTTAATTATTCTCCAATTTGCTTCCCCTGATTCTGCAGGAGCAGAATTTATTCAGGAGGCGAGCTGAAAGAAGCAGGGAACAGAATTCTCCCATCTGTCCAACACATTTTTTAAAAAAGCTTTCTTCCCATTTGCAGAATCCACAGGGCAGCTTTCTAACAAATGACACAAATGAAAAAAAAAAAACCCCCCCACAAAACTGGCAAGTGGCAGTCTCCAGCAATATGTACCAGGGCCTGCTGAACGGTGTGTGTGGGGGGGTGTGTGTGTGGGGGTGTGTGTGTGTATGGATCCAAGTCAAATGCACAAAAACACACTCAAAATAAGTTCTATTCCAATATGCCAGTCAAGGAACTGCCAATTCAGACAAACAATTTAAACGTGAAACAATCTAATCAAGAAGCCACTGAGAAAAAGTCACACTCACACTGACAGGTCGATCCACTAGTACAGGGGTCTCCAACCTTGGCTCCTGGAAGCCTGGCGGACTTCAACTCCCAGAGTTGAAGTCCGCCAGGCTTCCAGGAGCCAAGGTTGGAGACCCCTGCACTAGTATATAAAGAGGGAGAAAATCTCAGACCTCACAGTCCTCCCCCTCCCCCTCTTCCTCCTCTCCACAAATCCCACTCCCTTCTAGCACGGATGATGTTCCCTAGTTGGGTCATGAAACATCTGCAAGAAATCAACCCATCTCAGAGACCACCAAGGACTCCATTATTTCTTTCTTTCTAAACAAATTTTATTAATTTTAAAGACAAACCAACCATCATTAACCATTGAGTACATAAAACCTCTTTCCATTATAAATTTTTACAAGTCAAATAAAACATTATTTTATACAACATAAAATAGAAAATAGAATTGTGTTGTAAAATAGAATTATGTTGTATAAAGTAAGGCCTCCATTATTTCTACGGTCTGCATGAAGGGCTTGGATCAATCCACATCTCAGCTCCTCCAGGGTTAAAGTGAATTGAGTATTTCTAACTGATGTTGCAGGGGAGAGAAATGGATAAGCTGGAAAGAATATCGTTCCATCATCCACTCCCAGCACAGGGCTCCAATGTGCCTTTGTTATAGATAGAGAGATAGAGATAGAGATAGAGATAGAGATAGAGATAGAGATAGAGATAGAGATAGAGAGAGAGAGAGAGAGAGAGAGAGAGAGAGAGAGAGATGAATGGGGACAGAGATACATACATACATACATATATACATACATACATACATACAATGTTGGCACTGCAGATCGTGTCCTGGCTTATATTTACCAGTCTCTCAGATGGGAATTCTTTAGATTCTTAATTAATTTGCTTTTTCTATAGGTCAACCATCCCCCCCCCCTTCATTGGAGGGAGTTATTGGTTTGTAATGCACAGCAGAGGCTGTTTGGAGAGTGATTTGAATCCATTCCCCGGGGGGGGGGAGGATGGGTTTTAATTAATCAGGACTGTCAAAGGGCCCCATTGATCCTTACCCCTCACTTAGGGGGCTGGCACCAGGCGGGGAGGAGATGGCAAGGAAAGGGATCGTCTCAAGGTGTTTTCAAATTCCACTTGAGATTTCAAAAAGGAGGCGATGGAAGACTAAATCAAGGAAAATAAAGTAGGGTTTTTCCCCTCCTGGCAGGAGTGCTTGCCTTCTTCTCCTTCTCCTTCTCCTCCCCAGGGGTAGAGCTTTAGCAAAGGGGTCCTCTGTCTGGTTGTTGAGTGGGTGTGGCCATAGCGGATGTGATTATGTTACCTAGTTGGGCAATGAAAACCACCAAGCTCAGAGACCACCAAGGACCTCACAGTCCTCCTCCTCCCTCTCTTCCTCCTGCTCCCTCTCCTTCCCCCTCCCTCTTCCTCCTTTCCACAAATCCCACTCTCTTCTAACATTGATGAGGTTACCTAGCTGGGTCATGAAATGTCTGCAAGAAATCAACCAAGCTCAGAGGCCACCTAGGACTTCACAGTCCTCCTCCTCCTCCTCTCCTTTCTAGCACTGATGAAGTTACCTAGTTAGAGGACGAAATGTCCACAAGAAAACCAACTGGCTCAGAGAGCACCTGGGATCCCTTCCTACCCTGCCATGATCTCGTCCTGGCCGCCTCCTGGGATCCCAAAGACTTTAGCCACCACCGTGGCCCATTGCCACCATCACTTTCCATTTCCTGAGCCTCGTGATGAATCCTTCACTCCCCTTTTCTGCTTGATGGTTGCCTGTTTCGTGTTGTGTGCTGTTACTAATCGATGAAATATGTAATGTGGCCATAAATCTCTAGAAAAAACAGGATTTGCTATGTCAGGAATACCAGAAAGGGAGTCCAAAAAGCAAAAGAGCAGAGCGCCCTCTGGTGTTTGCCCAACAACTCTGCAGAGACACCCTGCTGTCTGCACACATGGACTCTCTCCCACGAACTTTTACTTCCCATCCATACTCTAAATATGCCATAAATATGCTGGTTGTTTCAGGCAGGCAGAAAATTCCAACCCAAAGTCCCCAGGTTTCCTCAGACATGAATAAGGAGAATTTAACCAACCCTCCAAAGATATTTGGTTGATGTCAACAGGCATCAAGAAAAATAGGCTCTGTAAGCTGCTTAGAGCACTGTGAAGCAGTATATAAGTCTAAGTGCTATTGCTAAGTGGGAAAGAAGGAAGGAAGGAAGGAAGGAAGGAAGGAAGGAAGGAAGGAAGGAAGGAAGGAAGGAAGGAAGGAAGGAAGGAAGGAAGGAAGGAAGGAAGGAAGGGCAATAGCAATAGTGCTTAGACTTATATACTGCTTTACAGTGTTTTTACAGCCCTCTCTAAGTGGTTTACAGAGTCAGCCTCTTGCCCCCAACAATCTGGGTCCTCATTTTACTGACCTCAGAAAGGATGGAAGGTTGAGTTAACCTTGAGCTGGTCAGGATCAAACTGCTGGTAATTGGCAGAATTAGCCTGCAATACTGCATTCTAACCACAAGGAAGGAAGGAAGGAAGGAAGGAAGGAAGGAAGGAAGGAAGGAAGGAAGGAAGGAATGACAGGCCATGATGGCACAGGGGTTAGAAGGGCTTATTGTAGGCTAATTCTGCCCACTGTCAGCAGTTTGATCCTGACCAACTCAAGGTTGACTCAGTCTCCCATCCTTCTGAGGTGGGTAAAATGGGGACCCAAATTGTTGGGGCAACAGGCTGACTCTATGAACCGCTGTAAAGGGCTGTAAAGCACTGTGAAGCAGTATATACTGTAAGTCTAAGTGCTCTTGTTATTTTATGGGTAGTTCTGGTTGCTTGCACCTGACAGATTTAGGTGCTAGAGCAGAGGGGTCCAACCTTGGCTACTTTAAGACCTATGGACCAATTCATGCCATTGCTGGTTGGGGAATTATGGGAGTTGAGGTCTTAAAGTTGCCAAGGTTGGAGACACAGCTGGGCTACAGAAGTTGGCCAGTCTGATCTTCAGTTTATGCCAGAGAAAGATTCAAACTATTTACTAAGTCTGCTTTACTATTTCTATTACTATGAATCCTCCCATCCTTCCTTTTCCCCATCTCCTCCCACTTATGACTGTATGACTGTAACCTTGTTGCTTGTATCCTTACGATGTATATTGACTGTTTCCTAGCATGATTTGATTGGTTATTGTACCCTATGACTATCATTAAGTGTTGTACTTGATGATTCCTGACTGTTGATGAATGTATCTTTTCTTTTATGTCCACTGAGAACATTTGCACCAAGACAAATTCCTTGTGTGCCCAGCCACACCTGGCCAAAAAAGTATTCTATTCTATTCTATTCTATTCTATTCTATTCTATTCTATTCTATTCTATTCCATTCCATTCTATTCCCTATGACTATCATTAAGTGTTGCACCTGATGATTCTTGACTCTTGATGAATGTATGTTTTCTTTTATGTACACTGAGAGCATTTGCACCAAGACAAATTCCTTGTGTGTCCAACTACACCTGGCCAATAAAGAATTCTATTCTATTCTATTCTATTCTATTCTATTCTATTCTATTCTATTCTATTCTATTCTATTCTATTCTATTCTATTCTTATTGTACCTTATGACTATCATTAAGTGTTGTAACTGATGATTCTTGACTCTTGACGAATGTATCTTTTCTTTTATGGACACAGAGCATTTCCACCAACACAAATGGTGTCTCCAATCACACTTGGCCAATAAAGAATTCTATTCTATTCTATTTTCTATTCTATTCTAATTAGAAATTAGCTGAGGAAAGCATAGCTGAGAAGAAGCAGATGGAGGCTGAACAGAGCCCTTAACACCAACTGAATTATAAAGGAATAAAAAACCACAACAGCCAAAAATAAAACAAAACACCCCATGATGTCCACACAGGACAAACTCCATAAAGTACATAAGATATAAGCCGAGGCCAGTAGCCCCCTACTTCTTCCAGGGCTTAGGAGAAGAGTCAGATTTTTAAAGACTCCTGGCAGCTATTAGGGTGAGACCCATGAGGATCTGGGGGAGGGGAAGAGATTATTCCAGAGACCTGGTATCCCAAGGAAACCCTTTTGACTGATAAGGGGAAAGGATCTCTTCATTGGCCCAACAGTTGGGATGATCAACAGCTTTCCAGAGTAGGTGCAATTCCAATGTCCCAGCTGAGAAGCTTGCTCCCCGTTCAGTCCTAAATTCCAAATATTGACAATGAGGGTTCAGCGACGGATTGCATTCATTGACCAAAAAAAAAAAAGATAGCACACCTTGTTCCTGTACGATGTAACTGCAAAACTGTCATGCATTTTACAGTTGTAACTCTGCCATTAATACTTCAGCTGTATAATTAGCAGCCCGGTGGGGAGTCAAGAAAAGAATTGTTCCTTGCAGCTGACAGCCCATTTGCAAAAGGAGGTTTGTGTATCCTGTTTAGGTGACAAGTGAAAATTAATCTGGCAATTCCAATAAAATAAACTTGGCACCGCTTTCCTCTGGCTGGTACTGACTGCTCAGCTGAGGCCAGTCAGGAAATTCCTGGAAGTCAGCACAAAATGCAGATACTCCTTGACTTACAATGATCAAAATGTGGCACCGGGATTTCTCTTGCTTTGCAAGGTGGTCATTGAGTGAATCATACCTGATTTTGCAAAAAAAAAACCCAAAACCCTTTTTTTGCCGCAGTTCAGTAAATCACAGAAATTAGCTGAACCATGCAGTCATTCATCAAAAACATGTGAAGGACGGTTGCCAAAATTGGGTACGTCTAGTTTAATGAAGAGAAGGACCATGATTTGAGGGGACTTCCAATATTTGAGGGGCTGTCACAAAGAGGAGTGGGTCAAACTATTTTCCAAAGCACCAGAAGGCAAGACAAGAAGCAATGGATGGAAACTAATTCAAGGACAGAAGCAACCTGGAATTAAGGAGAAACTTCTTAATGGTGAGAACAATTTTGAGTTTTTAGTTTAGTTTAGCACCTCATGCAATGAAATTAAATACCATCTTCAGTGTACATTATGACTGAAAATAAACACACATCCTTCCCATTCTATACACCTGAATTGAAAACCCCTGATAATTGCATTCATATTGCCCTATACAGTAGAATTCAACAGAGCTACTGCCCTGGGATCGAAGCTGTTTTTCAGCTTATTTGTCCTTGTTTTTATTATTATCCTGCACTGTCTGCCAGATGGCAATAGTTCCAAAAAAAGAAATAAATAAAGGTGCCCAGGATGAGATGGATCATTGAGATGGTTTCGAACTTTCTTGAGGCAGCGGGAGCTGTAAAGCTCTTCCAAAGAGGGGAGAGGGCAACCCATGATCTTCTGGGAAATGACATTAACCCTCTGGAGTGCTGTCCTTAACCAATGGAAAAGCTGCTTTGCAGAAATTGTGGGTGCTTCAACACTGGAGGTGAAAGCATTGGACTTTTCCCCTTCAACCGAAAAGAACGAACTTCTGAAAACCAGGGGTTTCAAAAGGAATCCTTTATTGAAAGGGATTTAAACCCAACACTAGTCAAAGCGGAGTCTAAGATATTTCCAGGCATACAGTCATAGGTAAAGGAAGTTAGAATTCCTCCCCTTTTTTAGATGTGGATTTAGTCAAACAAAGAACCAACACGTTTATTGCCCCCTCCCCTTCTCTGGGAACATATCTTAACAGAGTTCCCAGGATTGTCTTCCGGAGCTGGAATTTTTTTTGGCCCTTGAGTTTGACATCCCTGGTGTAGGGTCTCCTGCTTGAGCAAGGGGGGGAGGGGTTAGACTAGAAGGCCTCCAAGGTCCCTTCCAGCTCTATTCTAATTGATTGATTGATTGATTTAGTGGTGCTAGTTTTCGTATCTGCAGGTAAACTTCCTTTGGCCACTGTAAAAAAAAAAAAATATGATGATCTTGTTATCTCTTCAAGAGGTGACAAGTTTCTAGACATCTGGCTCCACTCCTTTGGTTGTATATCATATGCAAGTTATACAGAATCAATATAGGATTTAATATATTCAGGTTAGAAAAAAAAGGATTACTTGTACCAACTGCCCCCCCATTGAAGAAGGGCAGATACACGGATCTGACAGATTTTGAAGAAAAGACTTTCTGAAATGGTCTAGGGCAGGGGTGTCAAACTTGATTTCATTGAGGGCTGCATCAGGGTTGTGTTTGACCTGGGGAGGAGGGTGGCAGCTCGACATCACTCATGTCAGGGATGCCTATTGTGGCCCAAGCGTTCTGTCAGCAAAAACAGGGTCCCAAGCTCTGTTTTCAGCTGTGATGGCCTCCTGCAACCGTCTGCCAACAAAAATGAAGCTGGTGTGGGTGGCATGGAACAGCCTTCCTAAGCTCCATTTTTGATGGCAGAGGCACCGTGGGCCAGTCCTTCGCTGTTTCCAGGGCAGCCTCGCCGGCTACATCTAAGCACCATGGAGGCCAGATCTGACCCTTGGCCCTTGAGTTTGACATCCCCGGTGTAGGGTCTCCTGCTTGAGCAAGGGGTTGGACTAGAAGACCTCCAAGGTCCCTTCCAGCTCTATTCTGATTGATTTAGTGGTGCTGGTTTTCGTTATCTGCAGGTCAACTTCCTTTGTCCACTGTAAAAAAGAAAAGTTGCCTTTTGAGCCATTGGTCTGATTGGAGCCATTTCCAGCCAGCCTTATTTTGCAATGGCTGTAAATTCCCTGTACTGGTGGTGATGGATAGGTAAGCCTCTGCTCCTTGTCACTGATCTGTCACCTGTATATATGGGGACAAAATGGTGATGCACGAAACGCTGTTGAAAAGAGCTCTGTTCTGCAGCCACTGGATAAAATGTCTGGATTGCTTCTTTGGGGACTTGGTTCTCTGTCTTTGCCACTTCAGTGAAATTTACTGCCGCTTATAGTAAAAAAAGATGGTGAGCTTTATTAAGAGTTTCTCCAGGGCAATTTTCCTTCCTAGGTGTTATATATCTTTGATTTTTTTTTTTTCCAGGAGCTGCAAAAGGTAGAAGAAGACAGGAGGGGAGTCCTGGAAGAGAAACCAACAGCTAATAAAAAGCACGGGAATATTTCTCAATGTGCTTTTTCACTTCATTTTTCTTTATAGCTTTCAAGAACAAACACAACAATTCAAGCCCCAAGTAGGGGAAGGAAAAAAAAAAAAACATCACAAAATGAGAAAGGAAAAAGGCTGCAGCAAAAAGCAAGGTTTTGCAAACAAAAGGGAGACAAAGCGTTTTTGGAACGGTTGATCTTGGCAAATGTAAAACCCCCAACTGAACCACTGACAGTTCTACATCTGAGGGGAAAAAACCCTTTTTTATTGCAATGTGGATATATATATATATATAAGATTATTTCTAATATTGATGCAATCTAGATACACCAAACCAATGATATAGCATCTCATGCTTTGAGCAGGGGGCTGGACTAGAACATCTCTATGGTCCCTTCAAACTCCATCCTGACTCGATTCAGATGCAGGGTTTGGCTTTTGAGATAAAAAGGGAAAAAGGGTTTTTTTTTCAACCTGCTACCCCCCAGAGATTCTGGACTACAATAACCATCGCCCTGCCTGAGCTCCGGTTCTTCTTCAGAGTTGTAACCTATTTTCCCCTAAGCAATTGGGATCTTGGCAATGATGATATAAGTTCAGCATTGAATACCATCATTCCAGACGTTCTTCTAACTAAATTAAACCAACTAGCAGTACCTGAACACACTTGTACGTGGATCATAAGCTTCCTAACAGACAGGAAGCAGCAGGTGAAGCTAGGTGGAATCACATCCGATACCTGTACAATCAGCACAGGGGCCCCCAAGGCTGTGTGTTTCTCCACTTCTCTTCTCCCTATATACCAATGACTGCATCTCAAACGATCCATCTGTTAAAATACTGAAGTTTGCTGATGACCCAACAGTGATTGGTCTCATTCGAGGCAACAAGGAATCTGCATACAGACAGGAAGTTATACAACTTGCCTCGTGGTGTAACCGGAACAATCTGGAACTGAACACACTCAAAACTGTAGAAATTGTGGTAGACTTTAGAAGAAACCCTCCCATACTACCACCTCTTACAAAACTAGACAACACAGTATCAACAGTAGAGACCTTCAAATTTCCAGGTTCTACTATATCACATGACCTAAAATGGACACCTGTCATCAAAAAAGCACAACAAAGAATGTTCTTTCTGCGCCAACTCAGGAAGCTCAAACTGCCCAAGGAGCTGCTGATCCAGTTCTACAGAGGAAGGATGGAGTCTGTCATCTGCACCTCTATAACTGTCTGGTTTGGTTCTGCAACCCAACAGGACAAACCCAGACTTCAAAGGGTAATTAGGACTGCAGAAAAAAAACAATTACTACCAACCTGCCTTCCATGGAGGACCTGTATCCTACCTGAGTCAAAAAGAGGGTTGTGAAAATATTTACAGACCCCTCACATCCTGGACATAAACTATTTCAACGCCTTCCCTCAAAATGACGCTATAAAGCACTGCACATCAGAGCAACTAAACACAAGAAGTTTTTTCCCGAATGCCATCACTCTGCTAAACAAATAATTCCCTCAACACTTTTCAACTATTTACAAAGTCTGCAGTACTATTACTATTAATTCTCCCATCACTCCTTATCACCCATCCCCTCCCACTTGTGACTGAATGACTATAACTTTGTTGCTTGTATCCTTACGATTTATATTGACTGTTTCCTAGTATGATTTGATGGCTTATTATAGTCTTTCCTAATCGTTTGCAATTCACTTCCCTCTCTCCTCCCCCCCCCCCCCCCCCGTTTTTGCGGAAAGTTGGTATATTCCGCTGGAAGGCCGGCCGCTTTTACGCTTCCGTTGCCGCATTCTGGAAAGGGCGCTGCGCCCTTGAGAGGCGCCCCTGCCTTGCCGGTACGCTGCTTCCGTTGACAGCTCCGCTTATTCCCTACCGAAAGTTACGGCGGCGCGGCAGAGGGACGCAAACGGCGTTAGCGGGCGCTCGCGGTTGACGTGGTGTTGGCGGTGGCGGTGGCGGCGACGGCAGGACTGAGCGCCCGGCCGAAGGCGGCCCAGGACGGTAACGCTCCTTGCGGCTCTCCTACTTGCCCGGCTCTCCCGGGTCTCTCGGCGGAGGGCGGCAGAAATCCGGGATGCCTGCTTGGCAGTGGAGGGGGGGAGGCAGGATCCTCTGTTGGGCCCCGAGTAGTACTCCAGAGCCCATCCTCCCCATCCTCCTGGCCTTCCCCAGATGGGCTTAGGCATGGTTCCCTGCTGCTGAGCATCTTTCAGGGCCCTCCAGGTAGATGGGACTCCGACGCCCATCATCCCCAGCCAACATGCTCCTTTCCCTTTCTCACAGCATCTCAACCCCCTTTCCTTTCTTCTTATAGCCTTTTGGGCTTATGCAACTGCAGCTCCCATCATCCCCAGCCAGCATGGTCCCTTCCCTTTCTCCCAGCATCTCAACCCCTTTTTTTTGTCCTATCGACGTCCGGGCTTATGCAACTGCAGCTCCCATCATCCCCAACCCGCTTGCTCTTCCTTTCTTCCAGCTATGCTGGACTACAGCCCCCATCATCTCAGGCAGGGTGCTTCCTTTTCGGCAGCTCCCATTATCCCCGGCCATGACAGCCTTTTCCCCTGTCCCAGATAAACTGGTCCCTCCTCCAGCCTGGAGATGGGCTCGTCTGCTTCTCCCATCATCCCCAGCCAGCGAGACCTCCAGATGTGGCATGGCGGTCCAGATGCTTAATGACTAAAAAATCCATCATCCACAAAGCTCTCTCTCTCACACACACACAAAACCGCCCTCAACGTGACTAATGCCAACGCTCATTCACAGAGCCATATTGTGTATTCCTATGTAAGGCAAAATAACCAAAGGGAAGACAGATAACTCTCAACTTACAAACAGCTCATTTAGTGACCATTCAAAGTTACAACGGTGCTGGAAAAAAGAGGGACTTGGACCTTGGAAGCCTCCCCAGGATCAAAATTGGCAACCTGGTTCATACTTACGACCTTTGCTGTGTCTTAAGGTCGTTGGATTATCTTTGGTGGTCTTCTGAGTGGCCAAGTCAAGGGAGAAAAGCTTGATTCACTTAACAACCGGGTTACTAACTGAAATCAACTGCAGTGATTCATTTAACAACTGTGACAGGGGACGAAACTCAGTTAACAAATGTCTCACTTGACAACATAATTTTGAGGCTCCCTTGGGAGTCGTTAAGTCGCAGACTACCTGTACAATAAAAATAAATTTAAAAAACAACAACTCGGTTACTCTTAAATTTCGTATGGGCCATTATAAAGCTGATAGGAATCACTCTTTCAGTTTTTTTTCTGCTTTTCTTCAGCTTTTCTTCTTTTTTTTTGCCCCACCAGGCCATTCCTCTAAGCCAGGGATCTCCAACCTTGGCAATTTTAAGCCTGGTGGACTTCAACTCCCAGAATTCCTGGGGAATTCTGGCAGTTGAAGTCCGCAAAGCTGGCTGGGGAATTCTGGCAGTTGAAGTCCGCAAAGCTGGCTGGGGAATTCTGGGGAATCCTGGGAGTTGAAGTCTGCAAAGCTGGCTGGGGAATTCTGGAAGTTGAAGTCCGCCAGGCTTAAAGTTGCCAAGGTTGGAGACCCCTGTTCTAAGCATCTTTCCCCTCGTTGCCGGTTGTTTTGAAGTTGCCAAAGCACCAAACTGAAGTCACAACTGGGAACCGAAACATCTGGAATTCTCTCCCCATGGAGGGGCCAATGAGCGGCTTTGTCCGTACAAACTCCGTTTACTGGTTTTCGATTCTTTCTCTTCAGAGTGGGATCAGTTCCCAGAATGGAGGGTGATCCCTGAGCCCCCTTCAATTGCCGCTGGCCTTTGAGAGCCTCTCCGTACAACCCAAGACTTCGCCATGTGGCACAAGGCCCTGGGTGTGGCTGTGCTGGCCTTGGCCACCGGCTACGTCTTCTGGCTGGAGCCTGCGTGGCTGGATTCCCTGCGGGAGCATCTCTCGGGACCCTTCCTGAACCAATTTCGGGAGGACCAGGAGTCCCCAGAAGGCAGCATGGCAGAGGCCTGGGATGCCCTCATTACCCGGCCAGCCAAGCAGTGGACGAGAGTCGCTGTGGGGTAAGGATGGATGGGTTGATTGATTCACTTGGTTGATGGAGGGCTGAAGGGACGCCCAAATTTAACGGCTCTTGAGGTTTTGCATTTTTTAAAAGCACGAGAGATGGTTGCCTAGATCCGTGATGGAAAACCCATGGCAAATGTGCCACAGCTGGCCAGCCAAACTTACCTGCACTGTGCATGTGTGCACCTTCCAGCTGATTTTTGGCCTGTTGGAGGCCGTTTTCACCCTCCTGGGGGCTCAAGGGTAGCCTCTGCAGCCTTGGGAGGCTGAAAAATGGGCCTTCCGGAAGTACCGAAACGGGCCCGTTTTTCGGCCTCCCGAGGCTGCAGAGGCTTCCCTTGAGCCTCCGGGAAGGCGAAAACAGCCTCAAATGGGCTGAAAATCAGCTGGGAGGCGCACGCATGCACAGCGCAGGTAAAGGGGTGGGATTGTTACGCACGCATGCACAGGGGGAGGCAGGGCGTATTGCATTGTGGGTGCCGGCATGCAGGCGCGCTTTCGGCACACCACACCAAAAAGGTTCGCCATCACTGGTGTAGGGTCTCCTGCTTGGGCGGGGGTGGTTGGGGTTGGACTAGATGACCTACAATGTCCCTCCCCACTCTCTTAATCTGATCTAAGCCTCCCTTCTCTTCAGGGTCAACGCCTGCGTCGATGTGGTCCTGTCCGGGGTGAAGCTGCTGCAGGCCCTCGGCTTCCGCGGTGAGGTTGGGAAAGACCATTCAGTCTTGCGTTCCGCTGCTGAACTGGAGGAAGCCTTTCTCCATTTTATGGGCAAGGGGGCTGCCGCAGAACGGTTCTTCAACGACGCCGATGGCTTCCACCGCATCGCACAAACGGCGTCCAGTTATCCGGGCGCCCAGGTGAGCTCTCGGCTTGGGCAGGAGGTCCACTGGGCTGAGTTCGTATCGGGGATCAAAGGCCTCTTCTCTGGAGGTGTGCAGATGGTTCCTTCCATCTTTCCCAGCCACCCGAGAGCTGGATCTTTTCCAGAGAGCTGGATCTTCGCATAATGTGCCAAAGGAGGCCATCTTGAGCCAAAGAAAGCCAAATCACTTCCGATGTAACGCTCCCAAGGAAACTACTTGGATGTGGCCAAAATGTTCTCCATTTTATTTTGCTTTTAAAATAAAGGCATTTGGGGATATATGACCCAAAGGGATGTGGCACAAAGGCAACACAGTCAAATAATCAAGAAGAGTCCCCTTATTAGCTGCAACTTTACCCCCAGTGTCCAGCTTCTGGCTGGAGAAAAGCTCTTCCAGGAACAGCCTGTGACTCTAGAAAATTCAGTCCAAAACAGGGTAAACACAAATTGTAAAGTCCACAAACTAAAGTAATTACTTTGGCAAGACAGGAGCAGGAATTTCAAACTTGAAATCACGACAAAACTCACACAGTTGGGAAGATGCCAGGAACACAGATAAGCCATGATGCAAGATAACTTCATGTTTGCTCTAGACATCTTGCTGTGTGCAGCTTGCCTTTTCTATACACTGTGTTCCCAGCTGCAGCGAATGAAGGGAATCAGGGCTCTTTCCTCCCCAGTAAGGCATGCAACCCACATTGCTCCCTACTCCGTTCCTCCCTGCGTGCCTTAGGATGAAGAAGGGCTGGGCCTGGGTCTTCCTCTGAACTCCCTCTCCCTTGCTGTACCTCTCCCCTGCTCTGCCCAGCTTTGCCCTTCCCCAGTTTCCTCCACAGCCAATGGAACCACATTCCCACTCCCTGTCAGTTGTTCGAACTGCTTTGGGGATGAAATTGGTATTAGCAAATCAGCCTTTGTAATTAAACCTCCTTTGGTTTAAAGGATGAAAAAGTGAAACTGTCCCCCAGTGCTACAGAAAACGCCAGTTTTCCAAAGCTACCTTGAGCCAGTGTTTCTTCAATAATTTCAGGCCGACAGTGAATCTTCTAAAATTTACAGCTATGTAAATTTCTGCAAAGTCATGCTAGTTCTTGGCTGCCGGCCACACCAGCAGCTCTAAATCCCCTGTGAGTTGACAAGCTTATTTTATCATTGCTCACTCACATTTAATTTGGGACCTGATTAATGGCTTTAAAATTCTTCCTTTTATCACACTTGCGTTTACGAGACCGCGGTTCCATACAAACAAACACACAGTTATCTCATTTGTACTTATTTCAGGAGGTTTAGTAGCAGACTGGAATTAGCTGATCGCTTGATGCTCAGAATGTGTTTCTGGAAGCAGAAAGCCTGCTGATCCTCTCTGGGAAGTGGAGTGTTAAAATTAGTTTTCTTTTCTTTTTCTTTTAATTGGGTTTACATTCTGTTCTTCATCAGAAGAATATGCCCAGCAGATGACAGAGTTAAAATAGAACTGAAAGCAGCAAGGAACTGAAAATGGTTGCAAGAGTCAGCATATATGTCAAGGAACAGAAAGCTTGGATAAAAAAAATACATGCAGGAACTGAGAATTTATAATCGAGAGAACTTTGCAAACAACCCTACCTGTTCTCACCATCCTCTTCCCACACCTTCTTTCTTCCATTTTACGTACTTATAAAATTTCCAGCGCAGAAAACTGCAGCATTGGAAAATGGCACTGGCCAGCAGAGGTGGTAGTCCGCTAGTTCAGGCCAGTTCTGGTGTACCGGTAGTGGAAATTTTGACTGGTTTGGAGAACTGGCAAATACCACCTCTGCCTCTGCCGTTACGTCTCCTATATTCCCTGCCACTCCTCAACTGAGCTAAAAAACAGCACAGCTCACCAGTGTTGACACAGAGGACGGTTCTTGAGTTCTGCATGCACGCAAAACACACTTTCAGAACCGATAGGAGAAAATGTGGAAACCCACCACTGATTGGCCGGTGAAACGTTATATTTCAATGTCATCAGTTGGTTTTTAAAATGCCACCTATCCCGCTATATGACGGTATTGGCCAAAGACTTAATGCCTCCTTGCTGGAAAGTGGGGTTCAGTGACGTCTTACTCTCTTGCAGTTGTATGTTGGAGGAAATGCTGCTCTCATTGGCCAGAAAATCGCATCTCATCCAAACATAAAGGTAAACTTTATTCTTTGGCCTGTAACAGTAAATTGTTTTTGTCCCACCGTTTTTTTGTATACCATAATGTAGTTTGCGATAATATAGACAAATGGCACACGTCTGCTCACTAAGTGTAGATCTTGTGCAACAGAACCCCCAAAAGAACAAATGTGGTTTTGCAGATATGCATGATGGACTTTTATGTCCTGTTTTTCATTCATCAATAGGGAAATGTTTATACCAGCATACCTTTTCGCCTCTAAATGACCAGGATCAAAATTGGAAAATCCGCTAAGAATGCAGTTAATCTGAGAGAAGCTATTATCGGTCTGTTTCCTTGTAGGTTCTACTTTGTGGCCCAATTGGACCCAAGCTTCATGAACTGCTTGATGAGAATGTAATGGTCCCTCCAGAATCACTGCAGGAATTAGATGAATATCATCTTATTTTGGAATACCAAGCAGGTACGTGCCATTTGAAGATCCAAAAAAAAGGGTCATTGATGGAGTGGCGTAACATGACTATCATCATTAATATATTGTAATTACGAATGACCTTGGCCACTTGAAGACATGTGGACTTCAGCACTCATTAGAATTCTTCAGCCAGCAAAAGCTTCAAGTCGTCAAGGTTGAGAAACCCAGCACCGATGTGTCCAGTGAAACAGCCTGGTTGTCAGCAGGACACAATCACAAATCTACCACTTAACCATTATAACCGTAGGTTCATATTTGATCATCACAGAATTCTGATTATGTTGAATTTCTTAATAGGGAAATGCCCAAATGCAAAAATAGCAGAAAAATTTAAAACAAAAAAACCCACCACATTTGTCAATATTGCAGACCTTTTAAAGATGCACTAGCCTGTTGCCCATCTGGGGACAAAGGGCAGGAAAGTATCACCGTCACTGGCAAATCTGTAATGGGTTTTTCTTTCAAACTTGATTCTGGCTGCTTCAGTGGTATCAACCTGGGGAATTAGAGGCAAGTGGTGAAAAGGCTCGGTGGAAGTTTGCCAAAGGTAAAAGTAAATTAATTCATGAGATCTGCTTTTTTTTAACCGGACTTTTTCCTGCCACGTTCACGTTCTGCAATAAGCAATATTTTGAGTCTGCCCATGCTTGAAATTTCCAGGAATGTGAATATGCAAAGCTCTGCTTTAAAAAGAGAAAGTACAGAAAACTGATTGCCATGTGAATTTACAGTGGTTTTTGCCCAAAACTGATGTTTACGACTATTATTTGCTCCGCAAGTGTGGCATTTGCTTAAGGGGTGCAGTGCTTGCTTTATGACCGCTGCCAGAAAGGTCATAATATTGGCTTGGTCAAATGATCATCATAATTTACGGCCCTAAAGTACAGGCTTCCATTATGGCCATCGTAACATGAGAGCTACCTGTGAGTTACTTGACTGGCAGAAGTTCCAAAACTACGAGTGGCCTAATGGCAGACTGTCTACAGAGAGAGTTTATTTCTTTCCCGATAACGGAACCAATCAGAATAGAGCGTCTAGGGACCTTGGAGGTCTTCTAGTCCAGCCCCTGTTCAAGTAGGAGGACTTATACCATTTCAGACAAGTGACTCTCCAGTCCCTTCTTAGAAATCTCCAGTGATGGAGCACCTATGATTTCAAAAGGCAAGCTGTTCCACTAGTTAATTGTCCTCCCTGTTAGGAAATTTCTCCTTAATTCTAGGTTGTTTCTTTCTTTCTTTAGTTTCCATTGTTTGTTGTCTTGCCTTCTGGTGCTTTGGAAAATAAGTTGACCCCCTCTTCTTTGTGGGAGCCTCTCAAATACTGGAAGGCTGCTCTCGTGTCCCTCCTAGTCTTCCTTTGCTCTATAAGATCTGTCACGAAGGCAAGACGCGTCTGCAAAGATGCCGTGTAATGGTGGGCTTTTGTCTTGGGGATGGGATTGTGCTCATCAGGTGAAGAATGGGGAAAGCTGAGAGCTCCCAACGCCAACCGGTTCATCTTCTCCCATGACCTGTCCAACGGGGTCATGAACATGCTAGAAGTATTTGTATCCAGCCTGGAGGAATTTCAGCCAGACCTGGTGGTGCTTTCAGGGTTCCATATGATGGAAGGACAGACCAGAGAGCTACGCCAGAGGAGGCTCCAAGAGGTGAGTTCCAAAAGGCTTTGCTTTCTCTTCTAAAAGCTTCCCTACAACCAAGGGTGGGATTCTACCAGTTCGGACCAGTTCTATAGAACCGGTTGTTACGATTCTGTGCAGTTGGGAGAACTGGCAAATCGTATCACTGGCTGGCTACTTCTGCTGACTGCCGGCTGTCTACAATTTGGCAGTTCAGATCCCACCAGGCTCAAGGTTGACTCAGCTTTCCATCCTTCTGAGGTGGGTAAAATGAGGACCCAGATTGTTGGGGTCAAGAGACTGACTCTGTAAACCACTTAGAGAGGGCTATAAAGCACTGTGAAGTGGTGTATAAGTCTAAGGGCTATTGCTATAACAGTCTGGGAAGATGAATCAAAGATTTTCTTTGGCTCTGCAAGGAGATATGCTTGGATGTTCACCCAACCACTCATTGACGCAACAGCCCTTCAATCAGAAAGACGCTGACTCCATTTGATGGTTCCCTCCCCCTTCTGCTATTTTCCTATAGGCCTTTTGCTTCTCCTAATCTGAATTCTTTTTTTGGGGGGGGGGGTGTTTGTTGGTGTGTTTCCGTAGGCCGTAACTTCCATTTCTGACATTCCCACCGACGTCCCGATCCATCTGGAATTAGCCGGTATGACCGACCCCGAGCTCATGAGAGACATAATTCACCAGGTAAATCACAACGGTGGGAGTCTCTTCTCCCCTTCAGAAGAGATGGAAGTTATGAGGTGAATTTAAAGTTACCTGGGATGCAGTAGACAAAGAGTTAAATTGCTTAAGGTGGAAGAAAGGCCTTGGATGGAGATTTGAGACCTGCCTATTTTACCTATGGTGAGTCTGGGAACCCAGTGCGGTCACAGCTCGAGATCCAGGGGTACACTACCAAAAGGCAGGTCAACACAGACTCCACAGGCCCCAAGTCCATTATTTCAGGTGGCCAGGATCTCCAGCTATCTTTCGGAAGGCTTGGTCCAAAGCGATGCTTTGATTTCCAGGGCGGTTTTATGCCTTCACCCCACCTTGGGACACGTTTTAAGACTTGTGGACTTCAACTCCCAGAACTCCCCAGCCAGCCAGGCGTGAATTCTGGAAGCTGAAGCCCAAGGTTGGATGCCCCTGCCTTAGCCTTGAGAAGGTGGGCTCCTCCGACGCCAACCTATCGCTTGGTCTGTTTGTTAGCAGATCTTCCCGCTGGTGAACTCCATCGGTTTGAACGAACAAGAGCTGCTGTTCCTCACCCAGGCAGCCTCGGGACCTCACTCCTCGTTGACTTCCTGGAACGGCGTCCCAGAGGTGGGCACGGTCAGCGATATCCTTTTCTGGATCTTGAGAGAACACGGGAGGACTTCAGCCAGGGCTTCGGATCTCACCCGGATCCATTTCCATACTTTGGCCTACCACCTCCTGGTTACCGTGGATGGGTATTGGGCCAACCAGGTGGCGGCCGTGGCTGCCGGAGCCAGAGTGGCGGGGATCCAAGCTTGTGCCACCCAGACCATTGACGCCAACAAGGTCTTCCTGAAGGCCCCGCTGGAGTTTGCCACTTCCAAGGCGGAGGGAGCCTCCAGAATCTACTTAAACCCAAAGGAGCCCATATCGGTGTGGTACCGGAACGGCATCTCTTTCCACTATTCCCCCGTGCTGGTGTGTAGAAGCCCCCTGCGGACTGTGGGCCTCGGGGATGCCATATCTGCTGAAGGACTCCTGTACTCAGAAATCCATCCTCATTAAGCATGGAATAAAAAAAATCCAACTCCCAACATTCGGACCAAGCAGGTACAGGCTGGAAGTCGATAGGATCAGGAACCAAAGGGGTGTGGGGGGGGAGACAAGGAATGCTATGCAGAACTTGGGATGTATTGCCATAGGAGTGTTTTATAACGCAACCATCAGAGAGGAAGGTTCATCCAAAGGGAGCCCTTTGGGCCGGAGCGAGAAAGGAAATGTTTTGACCCAAACCTGGTTCCAAGAGACTAAACCCAAGACAAAGGCAGCAGCACAACCTTTTAATGT
The DNA here is from genome assembly GCA_033807585.1 of Hydrophis major. Classification (NCBI taxonomy): domain Eukaryota; kingdom Metazoa; phylum Chordata; class Lepidosauria; order Squamata; family Elapidae; genus Hydrophis; species Hydrophis major. Next base: position 4,525,364 of record CM066337.1, read on the forward strand.
TTCATTTACAAATCCTGTTTCTTCCCAGATAAATGGCTGCTTCCAACTAATTAAGCTCCGACAAGAAAGAGCCTTGCCAAGTTTTTGCAAGGCTGCCAAGAACAACAGATAAAAGTTCCTAAACAATAAATCAGAGAGTCTCCAAACACCAACTCAGATATTCTAACGTCCACCAGGCTCGCGTATCAAACTTCTTTGCTTCCTGCAAAGAACTGCAGTTTCTCAACTGGCTTTTAATCTCTTAAGGGAGGGGCCATCACCTTGCAGCCTTACTCCCAAGTCGCTCGTGTTGTTGTAACTGTTCTTTCCTCCAAGTCATCCTGCGTGCACCTGTACTTGGCACAGGCTCCTCGGGAATCTCTTCCTCACTGCTGCCAGCCTCCACAATCTCCAAAGGCAGCACTCCACTCCCTGATGGTCCTGGCCCCATCCCTGCATCACACGCAGGCCCCTCATCTGAGTCCTTGTTCTCCAAGACCTCAGCCATCTGCATCTGCTGCCAGCGAACCACAACAGGAAAGTGCTCTGTTTTTTTTTTTAATTAAGTCCCATTTCATTTGCTGTAATTTCTCAAGGGAGACTGTTCGTTGTGCCTGATTGTTCCAGGTGGGATATAGGGATCCTTTTCAGAATCCTATCAGCCAGGCAGGAGTTTGGAAAAAAAATAAAATCTTTTATTTCTTCACATTTCTGACATAGGAAGATCTGGACCTTCTACTTGTTTGGAAGACTGAATATATTTTCCCTTTAATGCCCCTACTTCCAAAGGTGCACCAGCCATATTTCTTTCACCTGGGCGATGCTAATTCCTTTTTTCTTTTTGTGGTTGCTACTTTCGAAGGTCTTTTCTTGGCAAGGGGATTCTCAAATGTCAGGCAATTTTAATTCCTCTTTAACAGGGAAGGCTGGGGTCAAGGACTAAAAGGAGAACCAGCTATATTTCTGCTGCCTTCTAAGCGTAACACAGAACAAGTTGCAATACATCTGTGCAAAATGCCAAGGTAGATCTTGGCTCCTAATAAGCAACCACAAACGTGTTTTTTTTTTTTTTTTAAACTGAAGTTTGCTTAAGAAAACTGAGCATTTCTGGGTTGCTATAATTAGAATAAGGTCTTAAGGGCTCCCAGGAAGGTGGACTTCAATCATTCATTCCATCTGTTTGTTTGCAGGACAGCCTAACAAAAGCCTCTGATATAAGAAAGGTTCAGCCCTATGAGTAATTTACAATAATAAGAATCTGCCGGTAGCTGGGCAAAAGCCAGCCCAGGTGCGAGGCTCTGTCGCAAAAATTCAGATTTCAGGTGCTCGGTAATTCCCACTCCGCAATGTTAAGACTTCAGTGGTTGTAATTTATAGGGTGGTTGCGAGAGGAAAGGGAGGGTTTTCACTCCCAGAGGGGAAGGGCGAGATAAAACATATCACTAACAATGGACCCAAATCTTCAGGCCGGCATTTGATTGTGAGAGAATGGGATTAATGCTGGCAGACCTCAATAATGTACAGAATTACAACCCTCGACTTACAATCACGATGGAGTCTGGAATTATGGTTGTACGTTGTAGTTAAATGGGTCACCATGTGGCTGTGCCCGATTTTGGGGATTTTTTGGTGGCAGTTAAGCAAATCTGTTTGATCCAATGGGTGGGGTGTTTTTTTTTGCCAGAAAGTAAAGGTCCAAAATGGTCAAAAGTCACCAAAAAAAATTATGGTTTACGTATCCATAGAATGCGACAATTGGCTGTCAATGCGAGGCGGTTGCCAAGCGGCCAAAATACAGTCACATGTCTGAGAAGGGTATTGGAACTGTAAATCGAGTTGTAAGTACTTTTTGTGGGGCCCGTCATAACAGATAATCAGAGTTGGAAGGGACCTTATAGGTCATCTAGTCCAACCCCCCGCCCATAAATTCAAGTGATTGTTAAGCGTCAATTCATTAAGCAATGTACTTTGTTCCGTTGACTTTCCCTCTTTATTTTTAAATGCCATTGTAAACTTATTCAGACTCAAGGTTCAATTCGAAAAAGAGCACCTGCTGAAATTTTTTTTTTTCTCAAATAGTATGTTTTATTTATTCGTTTTCAAAGCGGGGGTACGTACGTCCCACTCCCCAAGTTGAATTCACCAAAATTCTACATTCCCATGAAACGGACACATTTTTTTTTAGACGGAATAGATGTTGACTTGAAACGCTTCTTTGCATCCTATTCTGGGAAATTTCCCCCATCTTTTCACCGGGAAGCAACGATATAATGGCTCTCATCGGGACTGCGGTAGGAAGGGGGACGTTTAATACATTGAGGAACCAGCAGCTACAAAACTTAGAAGACTTGAATATGTATTTTTTTGTGTGTGTGTGTGCGTGCAGTTGCTCTTTTTTTTTTTTTTTTTAATAAGAGAAATGGTGTCAGTTAAATGGGCAGCTTCCTTCTAATTTCTGTGCTGCTTATAACAATGCACTGCTTTAATTCCACGGGGGCTACTAGGTGGTGGCTACGTGGGAAAAAAAAACCACTCCATTGTTTCCGCTCCTTGTCTTAGTTCCTTTTAGATTTCAGATCTATTCCATCTTGTTCAAACTTAGCAAGCCTTTTTTTTTTTTTTTTAAAGCAATTTAATCCTAGTTAAGAGTCATCCAGGCTAGATTGGGAGACCCTGTCTGTGCTAATGTTCCATTCACACGTTTCCTTATCTGTGGCCTTTCTGTTTTACTGCATTCCTTCTACTTCGGAATAGCTAAAGTTTATTTGAGATATTTTAAAGTGTATTGTTTGTACCCAAATTGGGGGTGGAAAAAGTGCACATTTTTCTCAGAACTTTGATAGCTTTCCCTTTCCGTTTCACTAGGACAGTGTATCTCAACATTGGCCAAAACCTGTAGATTTCAACTCCTAGAATTCTGACTTGAGGAATTTGGCAAGGTTGAGAAACACCACAGTAGAGCGAAAGCCTCCAAACTTGGAAACTTTGAAGACTTGTGGACTTCAACTTTGAAGTCCACAAGTCTTCAAAGTTTCCAAGTTTGGTGAGCCCTGCACTAAAGCAACACCAGCTAAAGATTTACATACTTTCCTTGGCCCTCCTTAACGTGACCTCCAAGTGTGGGGGAGTTAAAACTCCCAGCTGACACACCTGAGGTAGAAATTCTGTAGTTGCCCAAATATATTTGAAGGGGAGAACCCAGCTACAAGGTGATGGCCCCAGATGACTGCTGAAGAAATTGTAATTCTAGATTGTTGAGCTTGTTCCTAAAGTTCCCTTGTACATAGATAGTGTCTGCCTGATCCTTTTCATTCAAATCAAAATTGATTTCATTGCAATCATATTACCCAAATTCTCAGGGAGTTGTTGGCCGGAGGTCCAAATGTAGGATACAGTGCTTTAAACTGGGTAGAGTAAATGGATAAAGCAGGGGTATCCAACCTTTACAAGTTAAGTTCTGTGGACTTCAACTCCCAGAATTCCCCAGGCAGGTGGCTGGGGAATTTTGGGAGCTGAAGTCCAGAGATCTTAAAGTTGCCAAGATTGGATACCCTTGGGGTAAAGCATCGGCATCCATTTTCTTGGTGCCAGGCAGTTGTGAAACATACAGTTGCAAAACTCAACTGTGACATGGAAACTGCATACCTCTCTCTCTCTTTCTTTCTTTTTTTCTTTCTTTCTTCTTTCTTTCTTCCTTTCTTTCTCTTTTCTCTTTCTTTCTTTCTCTTTTCTCTCTCTCTCTCCCTCCCTCCTTTCCTTTCTCCTTTCCCTTCCCTTCCCTTTCCAATAAATAAGAGCAGGGATTGAGTGGACCATATTAGGAGCCTTCTCTAAAAAGATGTCTTGAATAGCTTTTCTTGCCAAAGTATCCTGCCTGCACAGTTCCTATGAAATAAGTATTTTTTTAATCATGTACGAGGTCTCAATTATATATATGGGTGTAAAAAAAAATCTTACGATGCTGTGCAAGGATGTTTTCAATAAATGTTTTGCATTTACAAAAGTGGCCTCTCGTGTGGTTTTTTATATATATATATACACACACTTCACACAGATCCCAAAAATCCTAAGGGAATGAGATGCTACTTCTCGCCAAAACAGAGAAGCGCAATAGCAATAACTCTTAAGACTTATATACTGCTTGAGTGTTTTACAGCCCTCTCTAAGCAGTTTATTAAGTGAGCCTGTTGCCCCCAACAATCTGTGTTCTTATTTTACTGACCACAGAAGGATGGAAGCCTGAGTCAACCTTGAGCTGGTCAGGATCGAACTGCCAGCAGGCGGCAGCCAGCAGAATTAGCCCAGAGTACTGCATTCTGAGCACTGCGCCAGCACGGCTCTACGGTTTCAAAGAAAGGAACTTTAGTTTCCTAAACTTATCACGAAATGTGACTGGAGCTGGGAAATTGTCCGCCCAGCACACAATGAGCCACTGCCTTTCCCAACTTCAGCTGAATTCCTGCTTACCTGGAGAGAAATTACTGTTCTGTCTACTTCACTAAAGTCTCATCTATAACATTCCATGTGTTGGCCATGGTTTCAATGTCCAAGCTTCAGTTTGCTCTATCCGAGTGTAATCATGATAGGCTGAAGCTAATTCCTCGACTTATGACTGTAATAGAGCCTGCGGCTGTTAAATGAACCATTGTTCGCTATGAGCCAGCAAAACTCTTTTAAATCGTAATTAGGACTGTAGGATGCTCCAAACACCTGCAAATGGGGGCCAGTTGCCGATTGCCTGACATGTCATGTGAAAGCAATTTGGGGAGGGGGCACTGGATGATGGAAATTCAGACCTGGGTTGCAAATATTGCTGGGGGGAGGGGCTGTCATAGCTTCAAATTATCACAAAGCAACCCAGCTGTATGTCAACTGCATGGCTGGCTGGGGAATTCTGGGAGTTGAAGTCTGCAAGTCTTAAAAGTGGTCAAGGTTGGACATCCCTGCTTTACTGCGATACATTTTCCGAGTTAAAAGCAGGATTTTAATATACTAAGATAGTCTGGTCTCTGCTTTCCCTTACAGATATCCCAGACTTCCCAGGAAAAGCTTTGCTCAAGGTGACATATATGAAACTCTCTTGGTTGCTTCAAGCAGTTGTAACTAATTTTAAGTGTGCCACTAGCTGGCTCAAATGTGTGTATTTCCCCAAGGGTAATTTCCGCTTGCTGTTGAGTTTTCCAGCTGTTTTATATTTCTGAGAGAGGTGTGGACAGACATCCAAAGGATCTGATGCTTTTATTAAAACAACCAAACACATGCCATCACACTGCTAGCTCTGCCTCTTTTGTGTCTCCATGCAATAAGAGGCATGTACCAAAAGGGTGGGAATTATGGCACCACACTTGTTTTCTTATTCCTCATACATCCGTACCTCACAGCTACTTCTGGTTGTACACCAGCCGAATGACCATACTATATTCACAGTGTAAAGGAGTTCAATAACATTGGAAAAGTAATATATAGAAGGGATTTTAGTCTTCATCACATTTTTATTCATATAAAAGAATCCATAACCCATCCAATATCCATACTTCTCAATTTTAGGATATGTTCTGCCCAAGCGAGCATATATGTAGTTCTACTACGTATCTAGTAGTAAATTCCACTGCCAAGTGATTGGTGAAGGAAAATGAATCTGCTCCTCCTCCCACAGGGTTTCAAAGAAGTGGCAGAAACCAGAGAAATCCTACAAAAGCAGCTGGGTTCTATCCAAGTTCAACAATCCCAAACAAAGTGATTTGCTTAAGGAATATACAAATAGATGCCTCTGGTTCAACAGAACAGTTGGGTGATGGGTTCAGAAATTGCACCAGCAATAGCACTTATATACCACTTCACAGTGCTTTACAGCCTTCTCTAAGCAGTTTATAGAGTCAGCATATTGCTACCCAACAATCTGGGTCCTCATTTCACCGATCTCGGAAAGGAAGGAAGGTGGAGTCAACCTTGAGCCGGTCAGGATCAAACTGATGGCAGCTGGCAGAATTAGCCTACAATTCTGCACTCTAACCACTGCGCCACCATGGCTCGTACGGCTCGAAATGTTACCAAAGTAGTAACTCAGCCTCACTAACTATTTTTATTGACTGTTTTCTAGTATGATTTGATTGCTTATTATACCCCATGACTATTATTAAGTGTTGTAACCTGATGATTCTTGACGAATGTATCTTTTCTTTTATGTACACTGAGAGCATCTGCACCAAGACAAATTCCTTGTGTGTCCAATCACACTTGGCCAATAAAGAATTCTATTCTATTCTGTTCTATTCTATTCTATTCCATTCCATTCTATATTCTATTCTATTCTATTCTTATTGTACCCTATGACTATCATTAAGTGTTGTACCTGATGATTCTTGACTCTTGACGAATGTCTCTTTTCTTTTATGTACACTGAGAGCATTTGCACCAAGACAAATTCCTTGTGTGTCCAATCACACTTGGCCAATAAAGGATTCTATCTAGCTATCTAAAAACTATGAAAATATTAGACTAGAAAGGGCTTATACTCTCAAAATCTAGAGACATCTCTTAGATAAACTCACTTCTTTAAACTTAATAAACTCACTTCTCTTCCTATTATGAAGGGCCAATGGCTTCCAGGGAAAGCTACTTAAACCTTGTCCCGATCTTTGTGGCATCTTTCATTAGCCTACGTGTGGAATGTTAAGGAAACAACACAACGTCTGAGTATCTCCTCAGCTAATTGTGAGCCAAAAGGACTACAGCGCTCTTTGGTCTGGTGCAAAGTTTGTAGGATACCAAATGCACCTTGTCCCTATGCATCCAGTAGGTTGAACAGGCCACTCTACAAGCCGTTCCAAGTTGGCCGTCTCTTCAAGATTCCTCGGCTTGTTCAATGGGCTGAATTTGCTCCTGTGGTTTTAGAGTAGATGGGAGCTCCTCAGGAAGGGGACGTTGGTTGGGTTTAGGCTCCAAAGGTAAGGAAGGAACCTTGGCCGGATGAGTTGAGCTTCCAATAACTGGAGAAGGAGAGAGAGCACAAAGCAGTGACACCAATATTCTTCTCTTCCAGTTTAAAAAGTGGTGACATGTGTATTGATATTATCACTTCCTTTATGATGCTGGAAGGTCAAAATGTATGTACTTCATTCTTGATCTCCACTGCTTAAGTTTATTTGATAGATCTGTCATGCTTTCTCATTACCACAGGATCGGAAATTTGGCAAAGAACCTAAACTTCCACATATGTTTGAGACATCTGGATGTCCTTTCAGGATTGATTAATTTATATTTTGTATTCCTTAACCGCCCATCACCGTCAGAGACGGGGATGCACTGAAGGACCCAATCAGGGCTTATAACTCAGTCAAGAATTTTCCACTTTCTCATTCTCCCCTGCCACCTTTTTCTTTTATTTGCTTCCTTCTTTAATGAAAAATTCTCTTATATACATTTTTACAACTCTGAATTTGGTTCTTAAATCACTCAACTGCTTCTCCTTCCCATACTCCGTGGTTACCACCTTGAAGAGACATGTGCTGTAGGCTTCCTTTCTACTTCTTCCTGTCAAGCCTTCATATTTGCTCTTTCTCCCTCTGCTTCCCTGCCATCAACAAGACAAAAGGGAAATCTTAGGCAGGTATGTTTCTGCGCAGCTGAGTCTTCATTGGAGGGATTCCCTCTCTTATCCTTCCCTTTATTTGAGTCAAATGAGCTCTGCTGCGTCATGCTTTTTTTGACCCTTTGCGTTGTGTTTGTGGCCCCAGTTGTGGCTGTGGTTTTTAACCATTCTAGGGTGCCGGGAGGGTCACTTTTGTGAGATGGGAGTTGATGTGCTTTGAAATAGTTATTTATTTAAAACATTTATATAAGCCGCCCATCTTTCCATCAACTCTGGGCAGCTCCCAATCAAAATAGATAAATAAATATCTGATACGAAGGAGAAGACATGGCTACAGAATCAAGATACAATGCTCTACCTATCTCTAGTTATGGTCACCCTTCCTTTTAATCTAGGCAGGGGAAACACTAAATACAAAGATGTGACTAAACCAGGGGTCTCCAAACTTGGGAACTTTAAGTCCTGTAGACTTCAGCTCCCAGAATTCCCCAGAAGTGCCCATGGCTTGGCCTAGTTTGGAGACCCCTGGGCTAAACCAGCCAACCAACCATTACTACAAGTCAGGAACCCTTGAAACCAAGCTTGACTGAGTAGCTCCCAGTTCTCGAGAGTTCTTGAGAAGAACCGAGAAGGCAGGATGGATTCTGCTTCAGTCAACAAGGGCCAGAAGACCTACCTTGACTCATGGTCTTCGCGTAGCCAGCCGCAGAAGACATTGCCTGCCCCAGAGCTTGATTGGAACCCAATGGCTGGGTGCTGGGTGCAGCAGCCCCTCGCGCCTTCGGTTTTGAGTCTCTACCAGGTTTAGCCCAGATTGCAACCTCTCCAAGCTGTAAGGAAGTGCCCAATCTCTGGGCTATGTCCACCATCTGACCATGTAAGAGCAAAAGAAGAAGGAAAACTGAATGCCTGGTCCAATCCTGCAGCAGATTTTACCTGAGCCCTGCGCCAATTTTTGCCTTCACTGAAGGAAATAATTAGAGAAGCGTGAGAGATGCTTATATATCCATTCAGAAGAAGGTCCCAATTTGGTTGGCGGTTGCCAGAAACCATTTTAATATTTGACGGGGATACAAATTGAATCCTCTGGCTTGGATAAGGTACAGGTTTAAGACGCCCACTTCCAATACCAGAGGTATCTTCTCTAACAGAAAACCTCTGATTTAAGTCAACTACTCTGTGAAAGTTCCCATGAGTAGTTTACAATCAACATACCTCGGGGTCAAAATCCAGGGTGCTCTCTTTTAACGCATGGACCTTTCTTTGCATCTCGTAGTACTGAGCCACAGCCTCCTTCTTATCTCCTTGGTTGTATAGCAGGATTGCGTAATTCAGACTGATAAGTGGGTTGCCCCTGCAAGGCAGAAGAAACCTTGAAATAACAAATATTGGTTTATTGGACCGGTAAATATCAAAAAAGTAGACAAATGTGACCAATTGCGTTGTAGTCACCAAATACTTTCACACAGAAAGCACTACAGAGGCTTGGTTTTTGTGACCAGGTTTGAGGCAGTGGATCAGGATAAGGAGAGGAAGAGAGAGAATGATGGAATAACAGAGTTGGAAGGACCCTTGGAGGTCTTCTAGTCCAACCCCCTGCTCAAGTAGGAGACCCTGTACCATTCCAGACAAGTGGCTATCCAGTCTCGTCTTTAAAGCCTCTAATGATGGAGCCCCTACAACTCTTGAATGCAATCAGTTCCACTGATTAATTGTTCTCACTATTGGGAAATTTCTCCTTAGTTTTAAATTGGATCTCTCCTTGGTAAGTTTTCATCCATTGCTTCTTGTCCTGCCTTCTGGGGCTTTGGAGAAGAAACTGACCCCCTCCTTCTTCGTGTCAGCCCCTCAAATACTGGAACACTGCTATTCTGGGAGTTGAAGTCCACAGCTGTTAAAAGTTGCCACGGCTGGACGCCCCTGCTTTAGTAGCAACGGTTTTCATTGAGTTCAGAGGAAGCCCTCCCTAAAATTAAGTAGAGAAGACATACGTGTCCAGGGACGAAGCTTTCTGATACGCTAGCCTCGCATTTTCAAGATCTTCAAGATTTGTCAAGGCAACTAAAACAAATAAAGAAAAAAAAAAAACCAAACAGAAGTGTTTATCTTCCTAATGTGGAGGAGCACTGAATTATTTTACCCTTAAACCAACGACATTTTCAATTTAAAGAATGAACGTCCTCCCCGCTCGTAAAGTGAAATAATCTCAGCACAATTGTTTTAAGAAGATCATTAATAAGGTCTGTATGCCTAAAGTACTATATCAGTGACTACTAAGTATCGTCGCAAAACAGATGTTTCTGGAGGCCAGGAATCAGGCTTTTAAGTAAGGAGGAGGGGAGGACAGGTGCAGCATTGGTACCTGCTAACAGCATGTAAAGTTCTGCCAACTTGGGCTGGAGATGGACCGCTGCGCTGATGAAGTGGAAGGCGGAAGCGTATTGGTGCATTGTCAAGTGGACCAGTCCCAGATTGTACAGGGTCTTCCAATCAAAGGGTGCGAGGTAGTTTGCTCGTTTCAGGCAGCTGATGGCCTGTGGAAGAACATGGTTGGGTCACCAGAGGAGAAGACTAGGATGTCCCAAGGCCACCTTCTGGACCTTGGCTCCCCCTGCAATAACAACACTGCCCTTCTCCAAAAGAAGTCCTAGACTTTACTTGCAAACCCTGGCAAAGGTGAACGTAACGAGATGTGATTCAATCTATTATGACTGAGCGAACCATTGAGAGGCAGTTTGGTGTAGTGGTTAAGGTGCCGGCTGGGAGACTGTGAGTTCTAGTCCTGCCCTAGACATTGAAAGCTGACTGGGTGACTTTGTACCAATGGCTAGGAGATAGTGAATTCTAGTCCCATCTTAAGCCTGAAAGCTGGCTGGATGACTTTGAGCCAATCACTCTCTCTTAGCCAAATCCACCGCACAAGGTTGCTATTGTGGGGTAGGAGGAGGAGGAGGAATTTTGTATGTTTGTTTTTCTTGAGTTACTTCTAGAATAATAAAGGTGGGATTAACAGATAACAGATAATCAGAGTTGGAAGGGACCTTGTAGGTCATCTAGTCCAACCCCCCCCCGCCCAAGCGGGAGACCCTACACCATTTCTGACCAATGGCAGTCCAATCTCTTCTTGAAGGGCTCAAGTGATGGTGCTCCCACAACTTCGGAAGGCAACTTCTGTTCCATGGGTTGATTTTTCTCACTGTCAGAAAGTTTCTCCTTCTTTCCAGGTTAAATTTTTCCTTGTTCAGTTTTCATCTATTATTCCTTGTCCGGCCTTCAGGTGCCTTGGAAAACAGCTTGATCCCTTCCTCCTCTCTGTGGCAGCCCCTCAACTATTGGAAGGCTGCTATCCTGTCTGCCCTGGTCCTTCTCTTTCCTAGACTAACCAGGCCCAGTTCCTGTCACCGTTCTTCATATGTTTTAGCCTCCAGTCCCCTAATCATCCTGGTTGCTCTTCTGTGCACTTTTTCTGGAGTCTCAACATCTTTAAACATAAAATCAATGAATACTTTGCGCTCTGACTCAATCTGTTCATTAGAACATAGTGAAATCCATCCTGTGGCACAACGAGTTTGCAACGTAGAAAATCTGTCAACTGCTTTCTTCTCAAGAGTACCATCAGTGTGCCAGGAGAAAATCCAGGGGTATACATAGGTACATGAGTGCCAGCACAAAGACACATGCCTTTCTCTCTTGTGCTGAGCTAGGGAAGGGAGCAGGCGAGGACAATTTCCCTTCCTTTTCCTCTTCCCAAGCTTGAGGGTGCTCCCAACCCCAGCAACCGGGCAATGCAGATCTGAGTTGGGTGGCACAGACGACCTCCGAAGCTGACGTGGTCTTCAGCCGGTTCTGACCAGTTCTGGAGAACCGGTAGCGGAAATTTTGAGTCGTTTGGAGAACTGGCAAATCCCACCTCTGACTGGCCCTGCCAACCCCATCTTTTCTCTGCCTCCCATTGAGTCCCAGATGATCGGCTGGGTCCCTTTTGATTGCCCTGCCCAGGAGAACGGAGCTGGAAAGCAGGTTAGTGGGGTGGGAATGGGATTTTGCAGTAACCTTCCCCTGCCACGCCCACCAAGCCACGCCCACAGCTGATTGGCAGGGTCTTCTTTGGTTGCCCTGCCCAGGAGAACGGAGCTGGAAAGCAGGTTAGTGGGGAGGGAATGGAGATTTTGCAGGATCCTTCCCCTGCCACGCCCACCAAGCCATGCCCACAGAACACCACACCCACCAAGCCACGCCCACAGCTGATTGGCAGGGTCTTCTTTGGTTGCCCTGCCCAGGAGAACGGAGCTGGAAAGCAGGTTAGTGGGGAGGGAATGGAGATTTTGCAGGATCCTTCCCCTGCCACGCCCACCAAGCCATGCCCACAGAACACCACACCCACCAAGCCACGCCCACAGCTGATTGGCAGGGTCTTCTTTGGTTGCCCTGCCCAGGAGAACGGAGCTGGAAAGCAGGTTAGTGGTCTGGGGAGGGAATGGAGATTTTGCAGGATCCTTCCCCTGCCACGCCCACCAAGCCACGCCCACAGAACCCCACACCCACCAAACCATGCCTGTAGCTGATCAGCTGGGAATGGGATTTGGCAGTAACTTTTCGCTGCCACACCCACCAAACCACGCCCACAGAACCAGAAGTCAAGGAAAAAAAACCATCCCACAACTGCTCCGAAGATCATATGTGACACAGAGACCATAGTTCCTTCGTGGTCGTCTTCTTTTTTTTGGCTGGAGAAGGGCCAATCAAGTGTAGAATATATAGCTAAATAGTTCAGGTTTAAATAGAAAGAGGTGCCAGGGCCGTTCATTGCTCGCTGGGGAAATGACCCCTCTTACAACGCGGACCCCTGGCTTGGAACACATCGAACCGTGTGTGTGTGTGTGTGTGTGTGTGTGTGTCCGTCCCAGTGAGGCGCATGGCCCCAAACCCTGCAATGAACAAGGTTGGAGGGTTCAGGGACTGAGGGGTTCTGGCGCCTGGTGGAGTCAGTTATTCGCCAATCCTTCCAGTCAGGAGGCTCCGGGGAGAAGCAGATTGCTGAGGCAGAAAACAGCATGGGGAGATTTGAGAAGCAGCAGGGATCCCTCCCTTTGGCTGTTTCATATTTTCTCCAAATGTCGGGGCAAGCAAGATACACCCTCCTCCCCTCTCCGTGTGTGTGTGTGTGTGTGTGTGTGTAGCCCCCCCCCTTCTCCCTAGCCAGAGGCCTTGAAAGGAAAGCAATGCACCAGGAAACAGACAAAAGTAAAAAAACAAAAAACAAAAAAAAACGGTGAAGGAAGGGCTTCCGTCTCTTTCTCACGACCAAAGGAACACAGTGACGCGAGAAACCCAGACGGATAGTCCTCGAGTTACAACCATCCGTTTAGCCACCGTTCAAAGTTACAACAGCACTGGAAAAAAAAAAAAGGTGACCGGTCCTCGCGCTTACAAGCGTCACAGCATCCACACAGGGTCATACGATCAGAATTTGGGCCGCTTGGCAACTGGCGTGTATCTATGATGGTTTGCAGCATCCTGGGGTCATGGGGTCGCTATTTGAGCAACCTTCCCAGCCCGCTTTTGGCGAGCAGAGTCCATGGAGGAAACTGGATTCACTTAACAACTGCAGTGATTCGCTTAGCAATCATGGCGTGGTGGCGCAGTGGTTAGAATGCAGTACTGCAGGCTAATTCTGCCCACTGTCAGCAGTTCGATCCTGACTGACTCAAGGTTGACTCAGACTTCCATCCTTCTGAGGTCAGTAAAACAGGGACTCAGATGGTTGGGGACAAGAGGCTGACTCTGCAAACTGCTTAGAGGGGGCTGTAAACCACTGTGAAGTGGTATATAAGCCTATTGCTATATCCTTCCTTCCTTCCTTCCTTCCTTCCTTCCTTCTCTCCCTCCCTCCCTCCCTCCCAGTGGTTAGAATGCAGTTTTGCAGGCTAACTCTGCTGATTGCCAGCAGTTCGATTCTGAGTGGCTCAAGGTTGACTCAGCCTTCCATTCCTTCTGTGGTTGGTAAAATGAGGACTTGTTGGGTGGCAATACGCTGACTCTGTAAACCGCTTAGAGAGGGCTGTAGAGCACAATGAAATGGTATATAAATCTAAATAGAAAAGTTATAAGTTGTAGCTATTGATATGGCAAAAAAAGTTGTAAAATTGAGCATGACTCACTTAACAACTGCCTGGCTTACCAATGGAAATTTTGGCCCCAATTGTTGTTGTAATTCAAGGACTACTTATATACACCTCCCCGCCATGGAAGAGAAAGAATCAATGGGAAACAGAGGGGGAGAATGCTCTTCTTCCTCTCGAAACATACAGGGGGAACAAGGAACAGGAAGGCAACATGCTCACCGCCACGTATTTCTTTTTGCCAAAAAAGCACATCCCGATGTTGTTCCAGAGCAGCGGGCTCTCAGGAACGGTACAAGCCACAATTCGGTACTTGCTGAGCGCCATGTCGAAGTCCCCATGGGTTTGCATCATACTGCCAGCTGCCAAATTGGCCTTTGAAAGACAAGAAGCCCAAATGAAGTAGGCCAGAAAGAAGAAAACCTTTAACAGATTAACATAATTGGAAGGGACCTTGTAGGTCATCTAGTCCAACCCCCTGCCCAAGCAGGAGACCCTACACCATGTCTGACAGATGACAGTCCAATCCCTTCTTGAAAGTCTCCAGGGATGAAGCTCCCACAACATCTGAAGGCAACTTCTGTTCCATGGGTTGATTGTTCTCACTGTCATATTTCCAAGTTGAATCTCTCTTTGTTCAGTTCTCATCCTTTATTCCTTGTCTGGCCTTCAGATGCTTTAGAAAATAGTTTGACCCCCTCCTCCTCTCTGTGGCAGCCCCTCAAATATTGGAAGGCTGCTCTCCTGTCTCCCCTGGTCCTTCTCTTCCCTAGACTTGCCAAGCCCAGTTCCTGCAACCGTTCTTCATATGTTTGAGCTTTCAATCCCCTCATCATCTGGGTTGCTCTTCTCGGCACTCTTTTTCGAGTCTCAACCTCTTTTTTATAGTGTGGATGCACTGTAGTAAGTAAGTGAATATGGCATAAGCTCCATATTTTAAAGAGGCCAAAATGGAGAGGTGTTGTCTTAAGATTCAGGAATGCATCTGAAGGCAGACACATTGCAGAAACCTATGGCCCAAATGGCAAGAAAAGTACGAATGATACTACAAACCACAAACAACTGCATTCTTGCAGTCTGGGAGGGGGAGAGAGGAGGAAGGCAGTTCACACTTTTCCATTATGCTTGTTGTGTAAAGCTGTTTATTTACATGCATACAGGATTTTTGGGGGAGGTAAGCAAAGTTATACAAAATGCAGGGAAGCAATCAGAAACAGGAAGCCAGGGAAATCTTGGCATGAGGTAAGCGAAATAAAAGGAATTAACTAAATCTAGTGTTGACCAACACCACTTACCATACCCCTCCCTATCAAGTATGCTTGGTTTTACTTAATACAGTGAGCATCTCAACTCTATTCACCCACATGTTTAATGGAAATTATTCGCTTTCCTTTTGCTTATCAAATGTTTTGAGATTCAAACCGCATCAGTTCCTTCTCTGGATCCAGCTACTCCCAATATACTTCTTTTATGCTAGGCATTCACTTTTGACTCAGACGAACTTTATTGTCATTTTGAATGTACACTAAGCTGAATACATTCAAATGAAATTTCATGGCATACAGCTCTCAAAGGGTCTCCACTTCTAATATGTACTACATAAACATGACAGAATAAATAAATACAAAATTATGTATAAACCTACTTATATGCATTTACCACCCTTTCATTCTGGTTCTCTCGTTTTATGACATGCCCTCAGCTACCCCATTCTTGCTGTATCCAACATATTTTCCCATTGCTGCTAAAATACTCAGCTCTGATTTCCATGTAACAAAGGGGACAGAAACCCGTTTCACACATTGCCATTTTTTTTTGCTTATTTTAGGAAAAAAAAAAAACATTCATCACTCTGAACGTTTTTACCCTCATTTGCACTTGTTAATATTTCTGTTTTCCAGTTTTTGTAAATAGCCTAGCAAGATAAATCAATTGACTTGTCATTTATGCATAACGTGCAGTTATTCATTTTCTAACCTCTAACACCACCACATTTGTACATTTCATCATAAATACATCAAACCAACAAGGGGATATATGACATCTTAATTCGGTCTTAGCATCAAGCCATTTGTTAAGCAAGCCATGCATTTTCATGCCTCTTTTTACTTCCCCCTTTGACTATTCCTCGATGTATTGAGCAATTAACTTCATACATTGTACAAAGCACTCAAAACTTAAGCTTGTCTTCCTATGCTCCAATTTACCTTATAGTTGCAGGGATCAAAGGTGAGGGCGTTTCCAAGGTACTCAAAGGCTTTCTTATAAACCTCAAGCTAAGAAAGGAAAAAATATGTAAGGGACATTTTATTTAGCGCTATGGATTATTCTACTGTCATTTGCATCCAGAGAGAGGCATTCCTACACATTATGTTTTGGGTCTTAGAGTTTTCAGGCTACAAATTAGTAAAATTACAAATTAGTACAAATTACAAATTAGTTTGCTGATAGCTGGTGCAGATGGCAGCGGAATCAGACAGTGAGGAAGAATGGGAACCAGTCAGAGAGTCTGGAGAGGACTCGGATCCTGTGTCTGATGCAGGGATGAGGCCGGGACCATCTGGGAGTGGAGTGCTGCCTTTGGAGCCTTCAGAGTCTGGCAGCAGCAAGGCAGAGGAACAAGGGGAGCCTGCTCCCAGTGTGCGTATGCACAGAACTGCCAGAAGAGCAGCTAAAGCAGCAGGGGTGACTCGGGAATAAGGCTGGGAGGTGATTGCCCCTCCCATCAGGGATAAAAGTCAGGCCAAAATGACGAAACCTTTGCAGGAAGCAAAGTAGTTCCATCGGTTCTGAGTCATCCTCAAGCTCTGTGTACTATGGTTGTTGTTTTTTCTGGTACTTCAATTGGTTTCTTTTATAGTTAATTGGATACTTCTGTTTTTGGCAGCATTCCACCGAACTGAAAGGTGTGTGCTTATCTTGGGGAACTGTTTAATGTTAGTTCCAGCTGGGAATGAAAGCAATTCCCAGTGTTGCAATAAAACAGGTTTTGCTTTTAAAACAAGTTTGTGATTGATTACATTTGACAAAGCCTGGGTCAGAACATCAGATGTGGGTGAGGGGGTACCACAGAGGAGGTTTACTTTGAATGCAAAGAAGAAAAAAATCTACTACAACTAAACTACAAGTCGACGTACAACAGTTCCTTTAGTGACTGTTCAAAGTTGCAATAGCATTGAAAAAAGTGACCTGATTGTTTTTCACCCTTATGAACTTTATAGCATCCCCAAGGTGATGTGATCAAAATTCGGATGTTGACAATGGACTCATATTTATAACGGTTGCAGTGTTGTGGGGTCATGTGTGATCCTCTTTTGCAACCTTCCAACAAGCAAAGCCACATTCACTTAACAACCATGTGACTAACTTAATAACTGCCCTGATTCAATTAACAACGGTGGAAAGGAAAGTGGTAAAATGAGGCAAAATTCACCGAACCACCGTCTGGCTTAACAGCAGAAATTCTGGGCTCAATTGTGGTTGTAAGGCGAGGAAACCTGTAAAAGTACCTAATGACTTAATGACCAACTTTTCATACCTCAAGATAAAGCAAGCCCAGAATTGTAAGGAGTTCAGTGTTTTCAGGAGAGAATCTGAAAAACAAAAACAAAAACAGAAATACAGATTGCAGGGTTTTAAAGTGTCCATTGCCATCATTAAAGCCAAACAATCATTCATTCTTCTGCAGGGGAAGGAAAGAAGGTGGCCCAAAATATTAAGAGTACTTGAGGAATATCGATGTTTTCTATGCCAATGATTAATAATACAGTCTCCTTTTCATGGCAACCCATAATTAGCCAGTCAAAATAGGCCTGCCTCCATTTTAAAGTCATTTTAACTGGCTTTGGATTAGACCGTTTAGGGACTGACCAACCCACGAGTGTGCCAGAGATTGTGCTGGCCTCTGCTTTAGGCTGGCAGGTGGAGGAGGCTGTGGTCCAAAATGGAAAAAAAAATGATGTTTTTCATAATCTTTCCAAATTCAAGAAAGTAAGGCGCCTTCCCATCCTCCAGGAAATCCCTTCTGTCTTACATTTATTTCAAGACCCCTAGTTCTAGGCTGGCAGTTGGAGGAATGTGTTCAGCATCAAATACCCTTTCTCCCCTCTTTTTCCCTCTCCACCAAATATTGTGTTGGAAAAGAAAAAAGTTGGCAGTAATGTCACTCTTTGGCACTTATAATCCTTAGCATGCAGTATTTTGATTACAATCCAATCCCAGTTTGTTAGGGATTAGGTGTGCAGTGCAGTATCCTTTGCCTTGCCACAGTTAACTCCATTCATCTGGTTGGCAGACCTCCAAAACGATTCCTTTTTCTCTGGAGGATCTGTGGGACTCAGGTTAGTCTTCTCTGTGATGGCACAGTTAGCTCTATTTTTGAACTAGCTCAATACCCAATGCTTCGCTACGAAACCTATGTGGTCGGGGTTAGTTTTTGGAGAGGAAAAAAATCTGCCTCTGCCTACCAGGTTCCATCAGTATTCATCTGGCTAGCATCCCGTCAGAGTGTGAGAGAGTTAGAGGCTGTTTGGAAACTGAGACAGTATTGGCTGTGTGAGCAAGGAGCCAGCAAGGGGCCAGGGCGTGGCTTAGCTCAACTGTTCTGTACTAAAGCTGCTTGGTGCTGTGAAAGTAAAACTGAAACTCCTCTCCTCTGCTTGTGTTTTGCATTTGGAACAGATTTCTTTTCAGGTGGGGAGGGGGAGTAGAACTTCTTAGCATCAGAGCGTGTTAAGAATAATAATAATATAGGAAATACTCTCAATGCTCTGAAGGTCATTTCGGAGAATCCTTTCTTAGGGAGCCCCTAGAAGACAAGTGGAACATACATGCCAAATTTCAGGTTTGTAGGCTTGACGGTTCTGGAGATTTTGTGATGATATGTGAGGGGTATTTCGCTTTTATATAGACAGATAATGGGGGAGGACCATGGGTCTGCCAATTAAGTGTGAGGCTAAAGGGATTTCCTAGAGGATGGGAAGGCATTTTCCTTTCTTGAATTAATCAAAATAACAACACAGTCAAAATAAAGCACTTAACTGGAGCCAAAAATTAATTGGAAAAGGACATCCCCCCCCCCCCAAAGCAGGGGTGTCAACTGAAGGATCCGGCCTGTGGGGTGCTTAGATCTGGTCCCATGGGGAAACAGTGAAGGACCAACCTGCGGTATTTTCGGCTGCGACAGCCTCCTACAACCCTCTGCCAGTGAAAAAGGAGCTTGCGAGGCCTTTGTGAGCTGGCCGTGCCCACCCCAGCCCCTTGAGATCAAACACAAACTGATGCAGCCCTCAATGCAACCGAGTTTGGAAAACCCTGCCCTAAAGAGTAGAAGGGAAGAAAATATCTTACTCCACTGCTTTTTTATAGATTTCAATGGCTGCGTCTCTATCCCCTTCCATCAGGTGAATTCTGCCCAGGGTCATGTATGTCAGGTCATGGCGGTTGAGCTGCAAGGCGTTGTTCAGTTGATCTTTGGCCTGAGTGCAAGCGAGAGAATGGGCTTGGTTTCATCACTATCAACCTGAGCCACTCCGAGCGTGGCTTTTATTCTGTCTTGAGCTAATATAGGTCTGTCCCTCCCCAGCGATGTCAAGTAGCTGCTTGGGGGGCGAGAAGGAAGGAACAAAATACATCAAATATATCTTCTATCTAGTCCAACCCTTCGCTCATGGCAGGAGCCGTATCTGTCCTCTACGGGTGCTACTTCCAAGTCTCTGGTGTTTTATCCCGCCCAACCCTCCTGTAAAACTAATCAGGGGTGACATGATAGTCTGATCTAAGTATAGTACATAAAATTATCTATTGCAATGTCCTACCTGTCAATGAATACTCCAGCTTCAACCACAACAATACAAGAGCACACAACAGATACAAACCCAAGGTAAACTGCACCAAACTTGATTGCAGGAAATATGACTTCAGCAACAGAGGGGTCAATGCCTGGAATACTCTTCCTGACTCTGTGGTTTCTTCCCCAAACCCCAAAAACTTTAAACTTAGACTGTCTATTGTTGACCTCACCCTTTCCTAAGAGGTCTGTAGGGGGCGTGCATAAGCGCACCAACGTACCTACCATCCCTGTCCTATTGTTTTTCTTTTTTATTCGTATCCATTTCATGTATTCATAACCATGTTTATACTTATACCTGTTATCTTATAATCGCTTGACAAAAGAAATAAAAAATAAATAAATAAAGTGTTCCAGTATCTCAAGGGCTGCCCCAAAGAAGAGGGAGTCAAGCTATTCTCCAAAGCAGCAGAAGGCACGACAAGAAACAATGGATGGAAACTAATCAAGGAGAGAAGCAACCTAGAACTAAGGAGAAATTTGCTGACAGTGAGAACAATTAATCAGAGGAATGGTTTGCCTCCAGAAGTTGTGAAATGCTCCAACACTGGAGATTTTAAAGAAGAGATTGGACAGTGATTTGTCTGACATGCTATAGGCCTTCCAGCTTGAGCAGAGGGTTGGACTAGAAGACCTCCAAGGTCCCTTCCAACTCTGTTATTCTGTTATTATTCTAATTCATTACACAAAGTTTGAGGATAGGCTGCTTTCCTCTCTCTCTCTCTCTCTCCTTCTCTTCCTTCCCCCCATCCCTGCCCCACCTTAAATGCCACTAACCAAGCTGGTGGGGGAGAGGTGGGGGGGAGCTCTGGGCTGAGACTAGAGTTGCAGTGAGTTGGAGTAAAGTGTAAAGAGACCCAAAATCTCAGCAGGGTTTTATAGGTCATTCTGCCCAAAAGTGCTGATGCCAGTATGAACTTCAGGACTGATGAAGTGCCCAGAGACAACACGGTTCCTTCCTGCCCCAAACCCTCCCCTATCGAAAGGCATTGATTGGAAAGCCTTGTTTTCTTCTCCCCCAGACCCAGCTGGTGGGATGGGAAGGAAAAGGTTGCAGGTTTTGAGATTTCTCCCCCAGGCCCATTTTAAGAAAAGGTGGGGAAAGAGGGGGGCTGGAGAGAGAGAGTGGGGAAAAGAGAAAGGCTTATCCTTTGTCTATTTTTGAAAAAAAAGGATGACTTTATGTAACATAGCATGTTCGTTATTAAAGGGTATAAATAGCACAACACTCTGTAGACTTCATTATATTTTATAGGCTTGGTGTAAGTTACCATCAGAAGGACAGAGAAAAATCCTCAGCCTGACAGCAAAATACACGAACAAACTTCCCTTTTAAAGGCAAACATCACCCCATGCCAATGACAGAGAAGGCATACTGGTTTTTCCCTGGCTTGCGAGAAGCAAGCCAAGAATTCTCCCATAATAAAATCTTGGCTTGGTCTTAGCAACTACTGGTAGAACAAAACAAACAAGTTCTGACTCGGGGACTGCAACGTTACTGGAAGAAGCAACCTCGGTTTAAGGGCCAGGGAGCATCATTAACACCCAAATGTCTGAACTGGGAAGAGACAGGAACCAGCTGGGCCCTTCAGAGGGTTAGTGGAAGCTTCAAGATGGCACAAGTCTAACTTGGAGGTTCTCTTTCACGGGGCAGCTTAAGGGCATTTAAGTAATGAAATGCAGATTCTGGCTTTTTAAAGCAGCTTTGAATTTTGGAGGATTTCTGGAAAGCTGAGGCCTTGAGCCATCATGGATTGCCTAGCAGAGTTTGTCTCCAAACTTGGCAACTTTAAGGCAACTTGTGGAGTTCAAACTCCCAGAATTGGTCTGGGTGGGATTTTGGAGATTTAAGCAGAGCAGAATCTTCTTTGGGCCTCCCAATTGCCTCCTGTCTTATTCCATCTTGCAAGGAACAAATCTTTTTAGGAAGATGGGTAGATATTTCCTGCCAGATTGTGCTATTTTAGGAGCAGGTCTCTGTGTTTCAATTAGTTGAACTTCACCCAATAGAACTCAACCTTGGTCGACTGGAGATGAGTGGACTTCTACTCCCAGAATTCTGGGAGCTGAAATCCACAAGTCTCAAAATTGCCAAGTTTGGGGACCCCTGGCCTAGCATATAATATAGCTAAAGGGTCTGTTTTACCTTGTTGAAATATTTCAGCTGCATGTAGCAGACTCCCAAGTTATGGAAGATCTCCTAGTTATAAAAAGAAGGGAGGTTTATGAAGTAAGTGGAACCATTTCTCGTTGCAGATTGCAAAATGCTGATGTCAAAGCTCATACTCTACCACAAAATTCAAGCAAGCACACACCTTGCAAATCAGGTGAAAAACCAGGAACAATGCAATTTCAGCCAAACATGACAAAGATATTAAGATAAGCTTTTCCCAACCTGCTGATCCCTTGAAAGACACCCTAGACGAGAATGCAGGGTGTGGATATCCAACCTATCTGCAGGGCAGGAGGTTGGGAAAGATTACCAAGACACAAATATGATGAAAAGGGAAACTTAGTAAAGATTTAGTTAAATATGTCCATTAAACCTTCTTCTGAGACCAGTAACCTACACGGTGCAGTGACTGGAAGGCTGAATTAGGAATAAAGCGTCTCAGGTTCAATTTTAATGTAGACCAGCATTTCTCAAACTCAGCTGCTTTGAGATTTGGGGGGATGGGGCGGAAACTTCAATTCCTAGAATGCCCCAGCCAATTGGGAATTCTGGGAGTTGGTCAACACATTTTAAAAGTATCTAGATTGAGAAAGACTGATTTGGATAGTTAAATTTGGATGTACTGTATGGATGCAGGAAATAAAATTTTGGCTCAATAGCAATATTATGCAACGAAAAGGTGGATCCTTTTAGCATGTAACTATGTTATTTCAAGCCGCCAGGTTTGCTGCTGAAATAGCAAGAGCACTTAGACGTATATACCACTTCATAGTACTTTACAGCCCTTGCTAAGCGTTTCACAGAGTCGGCATCTTTGCCCCAAACAATCTGGGTCCTCATTTGACCTACCTTGGAAGGAGGGAAGGCTGAGTCAACCTCGAGCCTGGTGAGATTTGAACTGCTGGCAGTCGGCAAAGTTAACCTGAAATACTGCTTTCTAAACCACTGAGCCACCACAGCTCTGTGAAATATAATGAATCGCACATCGGGCCAACATTTGAGTCGAGTTAATATCCATCACAATGAAAGAATGCATGCTAAGAGGATATGGGTCTATCCACTTAGAAAATTATTTCTTCCAGATGGGGAAAAATTGGGAGATGGGAGCCTTGTGTTTATCGATCAGAGACAATCCTGCTTCTTCTAGTTTGTTCTTCCTCTGGAGATGGATGGCTGTCCCATCTCAGACTTTACTTCATAGGGCTCGAACCTTGCCTTAATCATAAATGAAGAACAGCCTGCCCTTGCTCAGGTGCTCATCCCATATTAAGCCAAAGCTGTGGACTTATACATGTAGTCCTCCACTTAAACCCACAATTTCTCTTGCTAAGTGAGACATCTGTACGACCTTTCTTGCCACGGTTGTTAAATGGACCGCTGCAGCGGTAACCTGTTTGTTAAGTGAATCTGGCTTCCTTCTTGATTTGGCTGGTCAGCAGGTCGCAAAAGGGGAATTACATGATTCTGGAATACTGCAACCGTCGTCAATAGGAATCCGTTGCCTAGTGCTTGAATTCTGATTGTGGGGATGCTGCAATCATCCTCTTTTTAACGACCCCGTAATCCCTTGCGGGGTGGAGTCTGGGCAACTGAGTGGAGCTGAGTGTTGTAATGGCCGGATGCCCTTCCTGTTGACAATGCAGGGTTTTGTTTGGCATCGTGCCCAGACAGAGAAATAGAGGTATTTGCCTCTACCTAGGATTGAACTCACAGCCTCCTTGATTATGAGGCAAGAGCTCCGCTTCTAGGACACCGCACCACTTATGGGGATCCTGCAATGATCGTGTGAAAAACAGTCCCTTTTTTTCGGAGCCGTTGTAACTTTGAACAGTCGCTAAAAACCAACTGTTGTAAGTTGAGGACTACCTGTATAGCAGAAACTTTTTGGAATACTGAAACCTCCCTCATTTTCTTCTGGAAACCGTCCACCAGTGTCATCTTAGGGGTTTCTCCACCTGAGTCATATTTTTAAGAAGAGGCTACTACTCATTTAGGGACGTGGTGGCTCAGTGGCTTAGACGCTGAGCTTGTCGATCAGAAAGGTCGGCAGTTCAGCGGTTCAAATCCCTAGCACTGCACAACGGAGCTCCCGTTGCTTGCCCCACCTTCTGCCAACCTGGCAGTTCAAAAGCAAGTAAAAAAAGTGCAAGCAGGAAAATAGGGACTCCTTTGGCGGGAAGGGAACAGCGTTCCGTGCGCCTTTGGGCAATTAGTCCTGCCAGCCACATGACCACAGAGATGTCTTTGGAGAGCGATGGCTCTTTGGCTTTGTAACAGAGATGAGCACCGCCTCCTAAGAGCCGGAAACAACGAGTACATATGTGCGAGGGGAACCTTTACCTTCACCTTACTACTCATTTAAAGAAGAAACAAATATGTGAATAAATCTGGCCTTGGCTGATTTGTCCATATCCAATCCTGACCATCCTCTTTTGAAATAAGAAGAGCTTCACACATACCCAGTCCTTCTCGTTGTGTTGAGCTGCGTCGTTGTAGACTTCAATCGCTGCTTTGTGCTTGCCCAGGAGAAACCTGCAACACATTCGCTCTTTTGTGTTTTTTTTCTCGGCTTGTTTACTGGGGATTCAGGGTTTGTCAGTCCTGGGATCAAGGGAGCTTTGAGGAAGCCACTTCTATTCTCAGACAGACCAGAGCATATTCTTTGACCACCAGAAAGGGAGGCGGTGGCTCAGTGGCTAAGATGCAGAGCCTGTCGATCAGAAAGGTCGGCAGTTCGAATCCCTAGCGCAGCGTAACCGAGTAAGCACCGGTTACTTGTCCCGGCTTCTGCCAAACTAGCAATTCGAAAGCATATAAAAAAACCCCTTTGGTGGGAAAGTAACAACTTTCCATGCGCCTTCTAAGGCATTGAGTCCTGCTGGCCACATGACCCCGGGGACGTCTTTGGACAACGCTGGCTCTTCTTCGGCTGTGAAACAGAGATGAGCACTGGCACCCCCTAGACCCGGAACGACTAGCACATATGTGCAAGGGGAACCTTTACCTTACCACCAGAAAGAGACAGAACAGGTCTAGTCCTTGACTTACATCGATTCATTTGGTGATGGTTCAAAATGACAATGGCACGGAAAAAAAAGGGACCTATGGCCGTTTTTCACTATTGCAGCATCTGCCGTGGTCAATTTAAGCTTCTTGGCAAGTGACTCATACTTATGATGGCGGCAGTGAGCCGGGGGCGGGGGGGTGTCACGTGATCCCCTTTTGCAACCTATCTTGACAAACAAAATCAAGGGGGGATAAATCCAGGTTCACTTAACAATTGTGTGACTAATGGCACAACGGCAGTGATCCACTCAACAACCATGGCAGGAAAGGCCGTAAAATGGCCATAAAAGTGAGGCCAAACTCACGTAACAACTGTCTTGCTTTGTAACGGAAATTTTTGGGTCCAATGGGGGGGGGTCATAAGTCAAGGACTACCTGTAATCTCCTCTGAGGTGGGCTTAGGGTAATATGCCAACAGACAGGTTTTCTGGAGAAAGGGAATCACAGAATAATTCATTGTCTTCCAGCCCTTCGAGTGTGCTTCCTTGATGCATCAGGCAATGGATCCCTGAATCATTGTACTGATCCAGCTATGTTCTGAAACATGCAGTCAAGGAAAATACATGCTGGGAATCTCTATGGAGATTCTCCGTCACATCCAGGTCATGGCTGTCCCAAAGGTGCTTTTTTCAGAGGCTACTGGACTTTCTGGTTTATTCTATGAAGACGTCTCGCTTCTCATCCATGAAGCTTCTTCAGCTCTGACTGGATGGTGGGAAGCTTCTTGGGTGAGAAGCAAAACCTCTTTGAAGGAAAACCAGAAAGTTCAGTTCTTGAAAAAGGACCTTTGGGAAGATGATTACGCACATAGGGAGGCCAGTGCCACTGACACCCTCTCCATCCCAGTCCCTATGACATGTTAAGAGGAAGAAGGAAATTACACTTACAGGGAGCGGGCCACCTGCTTGAGGTTGTCTGCACTTCGAGGCCTGAGAATAGCACAAGTCTGGAAAAGCTCCAGAGATTCGTGGATTTTTCCTTCCAAGCGGAAGATCAAAGCTGGAAGTAACATTGTCATAGCACGTTAATCAGGAGGATCCCGTGTTCACATTTTAATATTGATGGTTTAATTTCTGCTCATGCTTTATGGAACAGTTCTGTCCTAAAGGACAGCCTAAAAATGTTTCAGATATATACATGAATGAAGAAGAAGCTCAGGTATCCTGCTCTGGGCTATATTTCTAATTTAAAAACCGCCTATTTTTAATTTTAAAAACACACTGGAAGCAAATAACCTGATGAGTAACATATTGATTGCCCCAAGGCTGCATGGAGACGTGATCCAGATTTATCTTAAGTCACTGTAGGTAAATTAATGTTTGAATTTTGAATTTCATGTCTTCCCTTCACCACGGTGCAAATATTCCGCTCTCGGGTTTTTCTATCAAACAGGAGGTGCTGGATTATTAAAGCACCGTTAGCTCTGATGATTCCCAAAGAGGCGTCTGTGTGTTCTTACAAAGCACATAAATGCAGCTGGAAGCTTTGTTTAATCATGGAGTCGTTTTCTCTTACCTTGAACGTAGACAGCATATTCACACATTCCTTGGGTTTCCTGCAGTTGTTCTTTTATGGCAATCTGAACGCCCAAAAGGAAGAGAAATTCAATCATGAGAATGTTTTATTTCAGAGGAGAGGCAGAATGTCCAACTGACCGGTGCTTTTACAACAGGAACTCAACACTCAGTTATGGAAGGTGAGTCTTTGGGGAAGTTGGCACTGAAACTTAAAATGGGTGTCCTAAGATGGTGCTAGGGAGGGCGCAGGACGTGTATGCTTTTATTATTGTTATGATTTATGTTTGTGAAGAAAAGGACCAGGACAGACAGGAGAGCAGCCTTCCAATATTGGAGAGGTTGCCACAGAGAGGAGGAGGAAGGGATCAAGCTATTCTCCAAAGGCACCCGAAGGCCAGACAAGGAATAATGGATGGAAACTGATCAAGGAGAGATTCAACCTGGAAATAAGGAGGAATTTTCTGACAGGGAGAACAATCCACCCATGGAACAAAAGTTGCCTTCGGAAGTTGTGGGAGCTTCATCACTGGAGGCTTTCAAGAAGAGACTGGACTGCCATCTCTCAGAAATGGTGTAGGGTCTCCTGCTTGGGCAGGGGGTTAGACTAGATGGCCTACAAGGTCCCTTCCAACTCTGATTATCTGTTATCTGCCTTATATTTCTCATCAAACCAAAGACCATCTGGAAACACTGAGTTTATGAAATCAGAGCAAAGAAGGAACCAGACAGATCCTGATTCAATAGGATGGGAGGGGATGGGGTGGAACAGAACAGGAAAGGCAGGGCAGGGCAGGGCAGAGCAAAGAACAGAATAAAACAGAACAGAACAGAATTCTTTATTGGTCTTTGTCTCTGTTGAATAAGCTCACAGCGTACATAATAAACAGCAAGTCATAGGTCATAAATCGTAATTATAAGCATTAATCCTAAGTTACAAACAACTTGATAAATCACAAGAAACCAATAGGAAAGTAGGAAAATTGAGAAGATGAGAAATGAGACAGTGCTGTGGGAATTGAGTGTTCAGCAGAGTGATGGCCCGGGAGGGAAAAAATGATCTTTATGTCTAATTGTTTTGGCATGCAAGTGTTGTAAGCAAAAACAGCCCTTCATCAGGAAAAAGGCCACTGGAGTGAAAACACAACTTAGGGGTCACATATTTCTTCCCCTCTTCTGTGACAGGTTTTATACTGCCACACAATACTTTGAAACTTGATGCCAGATATCTCTGACAAATTGCAGGCTAATGGGAGACTTATTTCCCCCCACTCCCCACTGTTTAGCATTACACCCTGGTTAGAGTTAGAGTGCCCCAATCAACTTCAGAAGGTACACTGGGTTGCAATCCTGGTTAGTGCTAACCACAGTTAGTCACACTAGTTAAGATTCTTTGGGGGGGGGGGATGGATTGTGCACAAACAAAGGAGGGAAGCCAAATCCTGACTTGGAGAGTCATGGAAAATAGAACTGAACCCCCTCCTGAGAACAAAGATCTGGATTTTTTTTTCCCCTCTTCTCTTGTTGAGAATGGTTGTTTAAAGTAAGACATGTTTCTCTGTGGTTGGTGTTTTACTCAGTCTCTTGACTAATGGCTGCCTTGACAAGTCCCTGCGATCGATCTTCTTGGCAACCTTTGTGCAAGCAATATTTGGGCCCTTTCCTTCTGTCTAGGGCTGAGAAAGAGTGACTGGCTCAAAGCTTCCCACCCGTGCCTAAGGCAGGGCTAAGCCCAGAGGATTTAATCACCTTACCAAACTCGTTCCTACCTTACATGCATCGTAATCTTTGCGCACATAGTACAGGTGGATCAGCCAGTTCCTCTTCTCCAGAATGGGAAGGTCGGGCACTGTGAAAGAGGAAGGCAAGACAGATCTTTAGAGCAGTGTTTCTCCACCTGAACAATTTTAAGATCTCTGGATTTCGACGCCCAGTTTCCCAGCCAGAGATCTGAAACCTGACAAGGTTGAGATTTAAATAAACCACTAACTCGGGCTTCCAACCAGGGAGACAGGAAGCAAAAATCTGCTTGTCTTGCTCCAACATAGCGAGAGGCCGTGTAGTGGGACAAGATTTTTGAAAGATTGCTGCAGGAGACCCAGAGATGCTGAAGATGTCACAAAGTCATGGCAACCGCTGCCACTGTTCCTATCAGATGCAGATTAGATACAGATTAAAAGAGTTGGAAGGTCATCTAGCCCAACCGCCCTGCCCTGCCCAAGCAGATCCTATCCAATGATCTTGCCTTCCAATCTCCTTTCTGAGTTGTTCAAAGCAATTCTTCTCTCACTGAAAATAACCTCGTGGCAAAAAACAAAGGCAATGCAAGCAGTCCTCGGCTTACAACAGTCCGTTTAGTGACCGTCGTGGTCACTTGATCCAAATTCCAATGTTTGGCCACAGATTCGTCTTTATGATGGTTGCCCTGTCCTGCAAGCCCCTTTTGAGAAGCAAACTCAATGGGGAAGCCAGATTCACTTAACACCCTTGTTACTAATTTCACAACTGCGACGATCCACTTAACAGCAGGGGCAAGAAAGGTTATAAAAATGGGACAAAACTCGCTTGACAAATGCCTCACTTCACTTAGCACCATAAATTTGGGGCTCCATTGTGGTCCTAAGTCAAGGACTACTTGCATCCCACAGAAATGCTCTTCTTTATCCAAGCCAACAAACAGACATTCATCTGTATTTCAGGTGAACAGCAGAAAAGAGGTTCCAATAAACGGAATGATGTCATTCTCAAAAAAAGCAAAAATCTCTTTTTACTGGACCAGTAAAGAGGAGCTGAATCCGTAGGAATATGTGATCCTTTATGCCAAGGTCTAAGGCTAGGTGAGGAGGAGCATGTTTCCCATCTGTCAACTCTCAGTGGCCTTCCAAAACCAGCTGAGACATGGCTGATTTTCCTGGGAGAGCTGCGGAAACGACCTTCCACGCCCGGGCTATCATTGGGTGATTTTTGCCATTTACAAAATCGTCGATAGATTGATTTCCTCTGATTTTTAACGGCATACAGGTTAAACCCAAACGTAGTTTCTTATTCTGGTCCTGTTGCTTCACGCTTTAAAAAAACAAAAACAACAACGATTATCGCTGCTGGCTTGGAAACAGTGGCTCATTCCTGTTCAAAAAAAAAAAGACCAACCAACCAACACCACCAACCCATAAAGCCTTTTAGAGATAATCATCGACACTTTAAAGCGGAGTCAATTTCTCTCCTCTTTTGAATTCTGTGGAACATCAGGCTGGTCATCGCTAGGAGGGGAGAAGTGAGACTGAGATAGCATGACAAACCTTTGGCTCTTATTGAGGGGTGTTTTTTGGGAGGGTAGGGGAAGAGAGAGAGAGAAAGAGGTCAACGTTAAGCTCTCCAGCAACTCTGGCTCACAAGACGATCAATTGGAGGGAGAGCCCCCAGCAACTAACCCTGATCCGATATGGCTTCCTCAACCACCTCTATGTTGACCTCACCCCGTTCCTAAGAGGCCTGAAAGGGGGCCTGCATAAGTGCACCACTGTGCCTACCGCCCCTGTCCTATGGCCCCCATTGATTTGTACCTATTTCCTGTATTCTTACTCATGTTTATACTTATACCTATTATCTTGTAAGCAATTGACAAATCAAATCAATAAAGATAAATGTTGGCTTGGAAGTTCTTAAGAAGACGCTGCCATTCACGTCCTACCAACACCACTTAGAAGTGCGCCAAACTCATCCCTGCAGCTGAGAGGTTGGTGAGCCAAGGTAACCATAGCAACTAACAGGGAGGCCAGAAAAAAAAAAAACACCTATTTGTAAGTGGATGGGATGATAAAGGAGCTCAGCAGAAAATAAAGGATGTGGGGTGGGGGGAAGAGCTGCTGAGGCAGCAAATGCAGAGGTGATGGGGAAGAAGGTCTAGGACAGGTGTTGGAAGCAAGCAACTCGCAATGCAAAAACCTTTGCAGAAAAGAGGAGGGTCAAGCTATTCTCCAAAGCACCTGAGGGCAGGAGAAGAAGAAGCAACGGGTGGAAGCTTATCCACAAGAGATCCAACCTAGTATGAAGGAGAATGAGAACAAGGGGCTGCCACAAAGAAGAGGGAGTCAAGCTATTCTCCAACTCACCTGAAGGCAAGAGAAAAAAAAACTATAACTACACCGCCTTCGATCCGATCTAAGTACAGTATATAAAATCATACATTGCAATGTCCTACCTGTCAGTGAATACTTCAGCTTCAACCATAACAACACAAGAGCAAACAATGGATGCAAACTCAAGGTTAACCGCACCAAACTTTGATTGCAGGCAATACGACTTCAGCAATAACAGAGTGGTCAGTGTCTGGAATATTCTACCTGACTCTGTGGTTTCTTCCCCAAACCCCAAAAGCTTTAACCTTAGACTATCTACTATGGACCTCACCCCTTTTCCTAAGAGGTCTGTAAGGTGCATGCATAAGCGCACCAACGTGCCTACCGTCCCTGTCCTATGGTTTCTTTTATATATTTTTTTAATTTTTCTTATACGTATCCATGTATTCATAACTATGCTTTTACTTATACCTATTACCTTGTAAGCAATTGACAAACCAAATAAATAAAATAAAGAAGCAATAAGGATAATAAGGAAAAGTAATCAAGGAGAGAAGCAATCTGGAACTAAGGTGAAATTTCCTGACAGTGAGAACAATTAATCTGGGGAATGAATGGTCTCCAGAAGTCGTAAATGCTCCAACACGGGAGCTTTTTAAGAAAAGACTGGAGGTTTTCCACAAGAGATTGAACGACCATTTGTCTGAAATGGGACTGATATCTCCTGCCAAAGCAGAGGGTTGGACTAGAAGACCTCCAAGGTTCCTTCTAACTCTGTTATTCTGTTATTATTCTCATTCATTACCCAAAGTTTGAGGATAGGCTGTTTCCCTCTATCTCCCTCTCCTTCGTTTCCTTCTCCCCAATTCCTTAAAAACACTGGAGGTTTTAAAGAAGAGATTTTTGTCCTGGGTGGAATAGGCCAGGACAACTCGCCATGGAACAAGAATTATACTAATATTGATGGGCAACAATGGTGTAATAGAATCATAAAAGAAAGGATGACAAAGGAGGGACCACATGAAATGGGAACAACAAAAATTAAAATATGTTTTAAATTACTTTACATAATTGTTGAAGTGTCCCATGGCAAGTTGGCTGTGGTGAGTTGTCCCATTCCACCTACCGGTAGGCTTACTGCTTCTACCTTAATAATTATAATTATTAGCATTTTCTAGGCTGATACGTCTGCAAGGTCACTATCTCTCAGAGCACGTGGCCTAGCCACATTCCTCCAGCTGTTGTAACTCTGCTTCAGGTTGCCTTTAGTTGAATCTGCAAGACCATCCAACACTTCCAGTGAAGCAAATTTGTAAAAATATCCTTCGCTGCATCCTTCTTCTAGACCGGGTGTCAGCAACCTGCGGCTCTGGAGCCGCATGTGGCTCTTTGGGCCCTCTGCTGTGGCTCCCTGTTGGGTGATCCCACACTGGCTGGCCACGCCCCTTGCCCTGCCCTTCCAGTCACTCCTCGCCTGGCCTGAGAAGGTGAACACAAAAAATAGAAATCAGAGAGTGGGAGAGAGGGAGGGAGGGAGGGGGAGAGAGAGAGAGAGAGAGACCCATTTCCCACCGAAAACACCGGGAGCCACAAAACAAGGGTAGGCGTGGCAGGGTGTGTGTGTGTCATATGACTGGGTGGAAGTGATGTTGAGTTGGCCATGCTCATCCAAGTTTTGAAATTCCCGGTGTTTTCTGTGGCAAATGGTTCCAAATGGCTCTTTGAATGGCTAAGGTCTGTTCTGGATGGTCTAACAAGTGCATCAATAAATCTCTTTAAAGCACAAAATCTTGGCAACCCCAACCTTAGCAGCTCCAAATATGGAATGTTTGCTTTCCTGGTTTCAGAGAAAGCCAACTGTTGCTGCTTTTCTCCTTTTAGTTTTGCTTTGTTGCACTAAAAATGGGAGGAAATTAATATATATATGAACGTTTCCATTTTGTGCCCACATTTGAGTTTTCTAAGTCAGCTGGACTCATGCATCACCTTTTGAGGAAGCCAAGAGAACGGCAGGAACAAGGAGAGAGAGGACAGCAACAGAGGTGCAAAGGAAGGGTCCTGGCACACATTCAACAACCTGACATTTGTGTGAACTGGTCTTACACTGACAGCCAGGTGCCTTTGACTATCCCTCAACAAGGAACAAGGGCGAATTAGAATAGGTAAATATGTTGTTCCCCATTTTCTTTGCAGGCCATCATTTCAAAATTACTGGAATATTGCATCCAATTTGGTTGCCACAATATAAAAAAAAAGATGTGGAGACTTCTATAAATTGTGCAGAGCAGAGCAACAAAGATGATTAAGGGAATGGAGGCTAAACCATAGGAAGAACGGTTGCTAGAATTGGGTGGGTCTAGTTTAATGAAAAGAAGGACTAGAGATGACAGGATAGCACTGTTCATATATTTGAGGGCTGCCACAAACAAGAGGGGGTCAGTCTATTTTCCAAAGCACCTGAAGGCAGGACAAGACACAATGGATGGAAACTAATCAAGGAGAGAAGCAACCTGCAGCTGAGGAGAAATTTTCTGGCAGTAAGAACAATTAATCAGTGGAATAATTTGCCTTCAGAAGCTGTAGGTACTCCAAAACTTGGGAGGTTTTTAAGAAGAGACTGGACAGCCATTTGTGTGAAATGATATAGTGCAGGGGTCTCCAACCTTGGCTCCTGGAAGCCTGGCGGACTTCATCTCCCAGAGTTCCACAGCCAGCTGGCTGTGGAATTCTGGGAGTTGAAGTCCGCCAGGCTTCCAGGAGCCAAGGTTGGAGACCCCTGATATAGTGTCTCCTGTTTGAGCAGACCTCCAAGGACCCTTCCAACTCTGTTATTCTGTTAAAATTATATGCTTTTAAAAAGAGAAAAAGGAAAAAATCAACCAAGGTACCCCGTATTATATCTGGCTGCTTTAAAAGGGGCAAAACTCAGGGATTGGCGTTGCAGTCCAACATTTCTGCAAAGTTCCAGGTGGCAAGGCTGATTTATATGTGGCTCCCTTTACCGAAGGCTGAGGTTAATCAGAGATGCATAATCAATTCTCTAACCAGAGGTACCTTACTGTACATAATCCAGATACAGTATCTGAAAGCTACAGGCATATTTCTTCCTCTAAGCACACGGCGCAGGTAGTTTTGAAATCTCCATATTCCCAAACCACTGTTATTGTCTCCGTGCTTAATGTTCTCTTGGCTCACTTTTTTTTTTTTTTTTCCAAACAGCCACTGGAATCAACTCTAAATCAAACAATAAACCTGTATGGCTTACAGTTATTTACAGTCAACTGGGTTTAATAAAACCTGTCATAAACAATTCTGATGCTTGCAACAAAGCTGTAATTTATCTCGCTATCCTGTATTAACAGTCCCTGTATACCAGAAAGGCAAAAAGTGTGATTGAAATGGCAAAAAGAAAGAGAGAGAAAGAGAGAGAGAGAGAGAGAGAGAGAGAGAGAGAGAGAGAGAGAGAGAGAGAGAGAGAGAGAGAGAGAGAGCATTTAAGCAAACAAAGAAAAGGAAGATATTTCTTGACTCTGCATCTCCCCTTAGTGGATAACAAGCAGTACCGCAAGATCTATTTTTTCTTTCCAGCTGTCTGAAAGACAGGGTACAATGTGGAGATTTCTGCAATTATTAGAAGTAATTTATCTCCTGATATAGTGGTAGTTCTCGACTTACACCCATTTGTTTAGCAATGGTTGGAATTCACAATGGCACTGAAAAAGGTTATTTATGGCTGGTCCTTGCACTTACAATGCTCATGGCATCCTTATAATCATTGGATCAAAATTTGGGCACCTGGCAACCATCATAAATTTATGACGGTTGCACCATCCCGGAGTCACGCGAGCATCATGCGCGACTGTTCCAGCCAGTTTTGGGGAAGCTGGGTTTGCTTAACGACCGCATGATTCAATTAACGACTAGGGTGAGCCAGTTGTTAATTGAATCCACTGTGGCACAGTGGTTAGAGGGCAGTATTGCAGGCTACTTCTGCTGACTGCTGGCTGACTGCAATTTGGCAGTTTGAATCTCACCATGCTCAAGTTGACTCGGCCTTCCATCCTTCCAAGGTAGGTAAAATGATTGCAGACAGATCGCTGAGGGCAAGAGGCTGACTCTGTAACCCACTTGGGGAGGTGGGTGCTGTAAAGCACCGTGAAGCTGTATATAAGTCTAAATTCTCTTCCTTCCTTTCCTTTCCTTTCCTTTCCTTTCCTTTCCTTTCCTTTCCTTTCCTTTCCTTTCCTTTCCTTTCCTTTCCTTTCCTTTCCTTTCCTTTCCTTTCCTTTCCTTTCCTTCCTTCCCAATGATTAGAATACAGAGTTGCAGGCTAACTCTGTCCACAGCCAACAGTTCAAGTCTCACCAGGCTCAAAGGCTGCCTCAGCCTTCCCTCCTTCCCAGATCGATAAAATGAAGACCCAGATTGTTAGGGGCAAGAGGCTGACTCCGTAAACTGCTTAGAGAGGGCTGGAAAGCCCTGTGAAACGGTATATAAGTCCAAGTGCTATTGCTATTAATGACTAGGGTGATTTGCTTACAAGCTGTGGCAAAAAAAGGCTGTAAGATCAGGTGCAATTCACTTAACAGCTACCTTGCTTAGCAAATGAAATTCTGGTCCCTATTGTGTCATAAACCGAGGACTGACTATTTGCAGTTATACCAACAGCAGCATCTGCCAGCAGCAAAATTATTTGGAAATACCCACTGTGGCTGAAACCAAACTGAGCAGTAGCCTTACAATTAGAACTAACCCATTTGCCAGATGAATCACTTCTGTCTGACAGGGGCTCAGTTCACACAACCCATTAAGCCAGTAAAAACGATGGTGGCTTAGGGCGATATCTAAAGCCATTTTACTCTGACAGAACACCAGGCATACAAATCATTTAAACAATTTCAAAAAAAAAAAAAAGGGGGGGGGGGGGAGAACAGGATTTTCATGTAGGATTATATATTTATTTCCTTCTTCTTTAGATCTGAGTGTTCCGGTAATATTAAAATGAATTTTATAACTTTGTAGCCTGAAAGGTGTTGAAAAAAAGGGTTAAAAAAAAAAAAATCAAACGGTGGTGCTCATCTACACAACAGTTATTCTTAAATCCCTCCCAAAGTTAATCAGCTTTGATAAGGCTTGTGTGGCAACCTAAACTTCCAAGTATACAATCTGGCCCATTAAGCATACAGTATTTGTTTTCCATGGAAATCAATTCTGCCACTGTCTTAATCTTTCCACTGGAATAGAGTTATAAAACAGGCAGGCTCTACCCCTCAATGCTTCTAAAGGCCCGGAGGGTCTTTCAAACAGAAACTTTTTGTTGTGTGCTACAATCTCGCCGACGAAAGCAAGTAGCAGTTAAAATCCCCTATCAAACCCGTTGGCCCTTTTGAAGTCGTAGCTGGAGCACGCTTCAAAATCTCTCGGGGTGCTACCACGTTGGATGTGGGAAACGCTACAAAACGCAGCTCTGGAAGCAAAAAATAAAATAAAATAAAACGCAGCAAAAGAAGAAGGGGGGGAAAAAAAAAAGCAGCATTCTCATGAATAAATTTATCCACAGGCTCTGCGTTCACCCAGCGGGAAATTCAATCTACCTCAACCTTATTCCCTCAGAAAAGATTTACTCCGCTCGTGTTTCTTTCAGTGAGGAAAAATTCAAAGCAGCAATTTCATTTACTCTTCTGCTTCTGTGTACAGTTTAAAAAGCCTGTGATGAATCTGCCTGAAAAACCAGGATGCTTCCGGGCTGATTCTTTCACTGGCTCTGAAACCGTTCACAGACTTTTATGGATAATGTCACCCTCTAATTGCGTTATCCTGTGTACTCCGACTGCTCTGATACATCCGTCTTTTCTCTCCACTGCAAAATACCCAGCAAGGAAAATAAGAAGCAGGCGAGAAAAACAGGCAATTGAGCCACGACGGCAAAAACTGTTGTGCGCGCCAAGTTGTAGATACAGGTGGTGCTTGACTGAGGACAGTTTGTTTAGTGACCGTTCAAAGTTGCCGTGGCACTGGGGAAAAAAGGGACATAGGAATGTTTTTACCAGTTACAACTTTTGCAGCATCCCCGCAGTCTTCTGATCAAAATTCAGACGTTCGGCATCCGCTTCAGATTTAAGACTGTGTTGGCGTCCCGGGGGATCATGTGATCCCCTTTTTGTGACCGTCTAGCAAGAAAAAGTCAATGGGGGAGCCAGATTCACTTCACAACCAACTTATCAAATGCAGGGATTCACTTAACAACGGTGGCAAGAAATGGGGCAAAACTCATGTAACACATTTCTCACTTAACAACAGACATTTTCGGCTCAATTGTGGTCGTAAGTTGAGGACTGCCTATACTGTACTTTTCTTTTCTCTCTTTATTTATTGCCCTCATGCAATAGCAATGTTGCCATTATGATGGATAGTCCTTGATTTACGACCACAGCTACCGTAGGACCAGAATTTCCCTTGCTGAGCCAAGACAGTCCTTAAGTGAGTTGCACCTGCTTCTAGGATGTTTCCCCCCCCCCACGATTGTTAAGCGAATCACTGAAGTTAAGTGAATCAGGAGGCCGTTAAGCGAATCCAGCTTCCGCCATTGCTTGTTGGAAACTGGCTGGCTATTGTGGTCGAAGTACGGGATGGCTTAAAGCATGGAAAAATGGACTCCGAGTGATCCGAAGCTTCACAGAAGTTGGTTCCAGTTAAATTCCAGGCTGCAAACGCCCAGAAGATCAG
Source organism: Hydrophis major (assembly GCA_033807585.1). Classification (NCBI taxonomy): domain Eukaryota; kingdom Metazoa; phylum Chordata; class Lepidosauria; order Squamata; family Elapidae; genus Hydrophis; species Hydrophis major. The sequence continues at coordinate 4,562,462 of CM066337.1, forward strand.
AGTGGATTATTACATTTCCCAAGCTTACTTCCAACAACTACGGTTTCCAATAAACTATTTTAGCTACAGTTATTTGTTCTTGCTGCTGCTAACAGCAGGATTTCCTCCCCCTCTTCCCCCCCACAACATCTGGTTTGAATTATTTCAAAGGGAGGAAGTTTATACTTAATACTCAACTGCCTCTGCATTACTCATAAATTCCAGAAAGAGAGCTTTTCTCTGTTCTTCTCCTTTGCCTGTTTGGAAACAGTGCACAAAGCAAGCTTTTGAGCTTCGAAATGAATCTGAGACTGCCACCTCTTCCAATGTCATACATTACGAAGGGATAAAACAGGCACTATTGCATTATGTCGCTCGATAAACCCAACTCATTGGGACACTTGTTAAATTCTTCATTTTTTTTTAAAAAAAAAATCATCTTTAATATACTGGAAGGGCAATTAGGTAATACCACCATTGTAAGTAATGCAAGACCTTTAAAGGAGTTATGGACTTCAGTAGATAAATGGCTATAAAACTATGCTGGCAATAATACCACATATTAAGATTAATCGAAGCACCCACAAAACCAAGGGTTAAATCGTTCCGGATAATATGGCTAGGTATTCTGAGATTAAATGACCAACCCCCTACCTCCTTGGTCGGTATCTGGGTCATCAAAAGACCTGAAAACCAGGAAGGCAATCAAAGAGGATGCCAGCATCACCTTCAACCACCCAGGCCTTCTCTAGAAAAGGATATTCAGCATTCTAGTTTCAGGAAAGCACAGTTGGCCGTTCTATGGGAGCTGAGGCAACTGTACTTTAATATCAGTGAATACCTAGAATCAGTCTGTCCCCTAAATAACCATTTTGAGGCCATTAATCAAAGTTTATTAAACTGAAGAGTTTTCTGCACAGAATGCATTGGAGACAGTAGTTTAAAATGGCTGAAATAACTATAGAGATATAAATCAGAACAAACCTCTTCCTGATCTGGCTCTGGTAAGTTCTGCTGCTACTGGCAGGGATGCAGTCTGAAATAATATTTAAAAAGTAGCACATGTCAGAATTAAAAACTTCGAAGAAAAATCACCTTATTTACCCTCCCATGAGTTCCAAGCTTTAGACAAGAAAATACACAGGACTGTAGGAAATAACAACGAGGACAAAAGCTAACCGCGCATTCTCATGCCTATTCTGTCTCTGGACACAAAGGTCTGATTTAGCTATTATATTTAAATTCTAATGCCTTTTAAAAGTTATTTGACCCAAAGCCCTCTTTTGCTCCTGCGAATTCCAAACACAAATGGCATTCTATATGAAACCGTATTTTATCTTGCCTACTCTAAATCTTCCAGATATTTGAATTTTGTTACTGGAAAATTGAAACTCTTTGAATTACAGTAACTGAATTATACTACAAATTGTATCCAACTTTGCTATCTTAATACTTTATGTTTCCTTTTCCAAAATAACTCCCCTTCCAAACACAACTATTTTCTTAGAGGGAAGGTAAACAAACCCACACTCTAAGTAATTGCCCTTTGCCACTTCTGTAGAATGGATGTTAGAAGCGCTGTAAGAGAACATACCTAAATGTGCTCTATTAACAACAAAATTGCTGATCATCAGCTGCGTATTAGCTGATTAGCTATCATTAGCAATATAATAGTTTAATTCCCTTCCGCTTGTTATCTTCCCTCTTTTATTATTAAATCTGAAGGTTATGAGATGCAGAATTTTCAAATGTGAGATATTGTTCTTTCTTGCCTGGTGTCTACCAACAGCAATGGCATGAAAAAATATCCAGAAAAGTTTTGAGTTTTTTTCCATTGTGGAGAGCAGAAGTCATACTTTCTTTAGTCAGTCAGTCAGTCTCTCTCTCTCTCTCTCTGTGTGTGTGTGTGTGTGCAGAGAGAATAGAATGGAATAGAACAAAACATAATTCTTTATTCGCCAAATGTGATAGGACACACAAGGAATTTGTCATTGGCACATAAGCTCACAGTGTACATAAAAATAGCAAGTAAAAAGTCAATATATATATACAGGTACATGTACACATACATGTACACACATATACTTACATACACACACACACACACCCCTACATATTTATATCTTGCTATATTCATAAATGTAAAGCAGCTAAATCAACTGCCAACTATGTAATTAACTATACAAAGATTATCCCCCACTCATTGAGGGGGATAAAAATGAGATCAGATAAATGAAATGCAGAAAATACAGGGAGTGATAATTACATTATTAATAAGGTAATTGTCGCAGCCAATATTTCCTGCATTTCATTCCCCCTGACTTCATTAGTTACAGTTCTTCCCCTTCCTATCACTCAGAATAATATGTTGGATATATCATGGCACAATACAATCACTAGACATTAAGGTGCCTTCAGATACTTCCTTGTTCTTACTGCAACAACCTAATTAAGCTACCTTTTGGGAAACGGGGAACGTATACACTCATCTTTAAGGACAGCTTAAGGTGCTGAGCTGCACTTCTTTTTGGCAAGAACATTTTGCTTTTTTAAACCAGCCCTGTTCTCCTCCGAAGGCTGAAGATACACCAGGGATAAGAAGGGGCAGAAGTGCTGATTAGGTTCAAAGCAAAGCATAAAAAAGCCGCTAATCTCTTTGTGAGAGAGTCTTCCTTTGTGGACTCAGCATTCAGTTGAAACATGGCCATTTCGAGAAGAAATAGTGGCATTAATCACAGGCAGTGACGTCACTAACTCAAGAGAACAAAGCAAGTAGAAAAATCTTGTTTTCCTTTTCAATTCAATTGATTTAGCCTTAACCCCGAAGTTCCAATAAATTAGCTCCACTCTCTAACCCCAACTCCAAAAAAACAACTGTCACCTAGGTTTATAGGTAATGTATATCTTTACCTAATAAAACTCCAGTTATATGGAATATACCTTGTCAACCGTAAAGCAACTTCAGCTATCCCAAAGGTATTTGTGGTTTCCAGTTTGGTCTGCAAAGACTGACTTAGAACCCTGTTTCGTGTGAGACATTACCTTAAGGCAGCCTTAAAAGCAGGCAGCTGAGGGAGTGGATGAATTCTTTTCAAAGAAAAATTCAGCCTTGTGTATGGCATACAAAAAGGAAATGGACTAATTTACAACCTCTCGCACAAACTTTTTGGGTGCCTGAGATTCTCTTTAGATGCTTTCATTTGGATTCCTTGCCGATGACCCTGTAAAAGGGCATTTTTCAGTTGGGTTTCGCTGCTTATGACATGATTTTTTTCCCAGGGCCGATTTGAGCTGGCAGCAACTCCATCTTTCTTTTTAAGACTTTTTAGAAGGTTAGTTTGGTGTGGTGGGTAAGATGGCAGCATAAAACCAGGAGACATGTGAGTTCTAGTCCTGCCTTAGGTATGAAAGCCATCTGGGTCAGGTTGGGCCAGACACCTGTTCTCGGAACAATCTACCTCACAGGAATGTTCTTGTTGCTGGGGGGAAAGGCCCGAATATTATGAATGTTCACTTCCTTGAAATATGTATAAAAAGAATGGGATAAAAATCTATAACCAACAGTAAACATTTGTCAGAATATACTAAAATGTGAAGTTTTGTAAGGCTTTATATGCTGTTGCGGTTTGATGCTGCTTTATAAAGATATATTCATTTGTGATTAACTTAATTATGCAGATAGATAGATAGATAGATAGATAGATAGATAGATAGATAGATAGACAGACAGATAAATGATAGAATTTCAAAATAGCTTAGAATTCAGGCAAAAGGGTTCATACTCTGGAAACAAGAATAAGCTTTGTTTAGGTAAACTGTTGCTTTGATCTCTTATAGCCCATGTGTTTCACAACTCAGAAAAGAATTTTTACATTTAAATTTCAAGTTTTTTAGAATCATAGCTGTTAAGCTCTTCAGACTTAAACAGCACTCTAAGGTAATACAGAACAAATAGAGATTTCTAAAACCAATTTGAAGCTTTTTCCATAATACCTTGATGCAGAATTAACTGCTGGATGAGAATGGTGCTCCAGTGAAAAATTCAGTGCAAAAATCTTACTCCAATTAAAATATCAAATTTTCCTATTGTAGCACCAAATATAGTCAAGCAGAATAGATAATCCATTGGCTCCTACATTGTAATTCTTTTGCCTAAGATAGCATACCGTGCTAGAGCTTTAATTAAAAGAACTATTAAAAATCCTGGAATGTGTTCATAAAGAACCAAGATTCTAAGTACACTCTCCAACTTGACCATCAAAAGAAAAAAGGCATATCTTTTGAAGAGAAATACAAAAAAAAAATTTTTTTAAACAAATTCCTTATTAAACCAGGCTGCCATAAACAGAGAGCATAGTTTAAAATCTGCAAAGGTACAGATGCATTTGTGCGTGTGTGTGTGTGATCTTGTCTTTATTAAGGCCCGGTTTTTATTCACAGCAGAATAAAATGTAAAACTTCTGAAATTGTAGAATGGACTACAGTATTATAATTTGTGAAACATCACTGGGGGAGGGAAGATTTTTAATATATATATATTATGGGGAAAATTGAAATTTATGTAATAGCTAGAAATGGTATCTGAGGTCTCTACTTTTCCTTCTGATGCTCCACTCTGTGTCTTTTTCATTCTATAACATCTTCTTGATCTCTAGGCTTCACTGCAAAAATTGTCTCTTTTTATTGATCATTCAGTCTTGTTGAGTTCCTTCTTGAAAAAGTGAGGAGAGCTTGGCCTTTCCCTAAACAGAAGGTTTGGTTTTTAGGATACCACAGGACGCTAATGTATACATGTGGGTTTGATCATTCAAAATCCAGAAGTCAAAACACTGCAGCAAAAACCTGGTCACACAGATGTACTTGAAATCAAGCTTAAAGATGGAATTTATTCTAAATAAAATTTTAAAACAAGCACTTGAACCTATATTCTGCTTTGATAAAACATCAGAGCATGAGATGCTTATTTGTCCAGCAACCAAACCATTGTGTGGTCATTGTTATATTTTCATCCCATCTTTTTTTTATGGAGAACTCAAAGACAGCAACAAGACAAGACAATGTTGGCAATATTTTATGTAACAGAAATCAACATCTCCTGGTTCCTGGGCCAATCCCTTCACCATTACACCAAACTGGCTCTCAAGTATGCCAATCTCTCATGTCAACATTGCCTCCTTGAATAAGCTGTGCTGCCACAAAAGTCGAGGGTAGGCTTAAAGAGAGGATTCCAAGTTGCCCAGAGCTCAGAATGAGTGGGAATTGGGTAGCGTACAAATAGAATAAATAAAAGATGGAAAGGCTACTTTTAAAAAGTTGTAGGGGCTTCGCGGGGGGACTAAGCGAAGATGAAGCGTGTCTTTGTAGGGGTTGCAAAAGGATGAGAAGGAGAAAGAGAAAGAGACAGACCCTCACAGGAATCAAATGACCCCATAAAACTCCCCCCCCCGCTCCTTCACTCAATATAAACCCTGCCCTCCCCGCAGATCTTGCATCCCATATAAATTCTAACCTGCCTAGCCTGGGCCCCCATAAAATGCCCCCCAAGTTTTGCACCCTTTATAAGCCCTAATCTGTCTAACCTGGAACGCCATAAAATGCCCTCTGGCTCCTGCACCCCAAATAAACCCTAATCTACCTGAGAGCCCATAAAATGCCCCCCAGGTCTTGCATCCTATATAAGCCCTGACTAGAGTGGGACCCCATAAAATGCCCCCCAAGTTTTGCACCCTATATAAGTCCTAATCTACCTAACCAGGGACCCCATAAAATACCCCTCGACTCCTGCACCCCAAATAAACCCTAATTTGCCTAGCCTGGGATCCCATAACCTCTCTCCCGCCCCCCAAGATCTTGCACCCTTTATAAGACCTAATCTACGTAGCCTGGGACCCCATAAAATGCCCCCCTCCCAGGTCTTGCACCCAATAGAAGCCCTAACCTGACTAGCCACGGTTTGCAGAACAAGCCACAATGGACTGACCTGGCACAAGAGCTAAGCCATGGCCTGTAACTAAGAAACCATAGCTAGCTGGGTTCCCACCGACCCAGAACCACCCTGACCCGAAGCAGGGCCGGGTCTAGCGGGCGAGGCAGCCCAGGAAGAGGCGCAATTAGGCCACGGAAAGGCCTGGGCAAAAGAGTCCCGTCCCTTCAAGGCCCTCCCTCGGCCCTCAGAAAGGGAAAGAGGCACACAGGCGAGAACGGAGAATCCCGCTCACCGGCCGAGCCGTCACCTCCGCCATGGCGCCTCGGTTCCTACAAGCCTCCACCAAGTGGCCCGTTGCCTAGGTGACCAGCTAGACCGGAAGTAATCGCTCCACTCCGAGGACGAAAGGGCCCGGATATCTTGTTGCCAAGGGTTACCAGAACTTCCGGGTCTCTCTGAGCCTCAACCTCTCCGGGTAGGTTCAGAACCCTATAGCGGGCCATGGCGTCAAGGCGGGGAGACGGAAGTGATGTCATGTATCTCGGTCTGGATTAGGGTGGGCTCAAGGAAAGGGGTGGACCGCTCGCGCGCGAGAGATTCCAAGGTTTGGCTGACTTCTTCATGTCCACCCCCCCCCATTTTTGGGAATTGGACTCGCCCACCGTGATTGTTGGCAACAAGAGGGAGTAAGCTACTTTGAACAGCCAGAGGGGGAGGAGAAAAATATGATCCAAAATCCCCTTCCTTGCAGACAGAAATAATTTGTCTTGCCTTTTGGGGGATCCTGCTAGTTCGAGGAATCGGAATTTTTTGTATACGTTATTTTGCATTTGTATGGCTCCCCTAGAGCGGTCTTAAATCCTTGCAAATGCCAACGGTGTTTTTTTTTAATTATTATTGCGGTGGGATTTCCAGATTTTTGCAACAGTTACTATAGCCACAAATATTGGGATGTCCTTAAAATCACGTTTCCAAACTTGGCAACTTTGAAATGGGTGGGCTTCAACTCCCAGAATTCCCCAGCCGGTAATCTGGGACTTGAAGTCATATAAATTTACAGTTGCTTAAGTTGAAGCCAATTTCCATATTTTTTCACCCTGAATAGAATAGCTTTTTTTGGGAATCACTTCATCTGGAGAATTTTATATATATGAAAGGGCCTTGGATCGATCGATCTGTCTGTCCGTCTGTCTGTAGGACCTCCTGCTTAAGCCAGGGGGATGGACTAGGAGACCTCCAAGATCCCTACCAGCTCTATTCCGACTCTATCGAGGTCAACCAAGTATTTAGTCTGGATTTTTCATTTTTATCCATCTATTAAGTCCTTCCCAAAGACTTGGGATAGGCAGAGATGGATATTTGATTGTGTGAAAGATATCACCGCAGGGTAGTTGTTTTCAAGTAAAGCTGCTTTTTGCAATTGACGGATGGTCTTCAAATGGTGCTCCAGATGTTTTAAGATTATACCCAAAGCACCCATCACTATTGGTATTATATTCGCTTTCTTTTGCCACACTCTATTTTCTATTCTTCCTTTTCTATTCTGCTGTATCCAGGTACTGCCATTGTTCAATTATGACCGTATTTCTCAACTTCAGCAACTTTTAAGATGGATGGACTTCAACTCCCAGAATTCCCCAAGTGGCATGCCAACTGGGGGAATTCTGGGTGTTCCAACTCCACCCATCTCAAAGTTGCCAAGTTTGGGAAAGTCTGCCTTACATGGTTTTACATGGCGTCTTATTTGTTGGTTTGCATAGTTTGGTATAAAAGATTAAAACAGCAAATTCAGTGAAGCTGAACAAGCCATTCGGGTTTTGTTTATTCCTTATGATGTCCACAATTAAGGATTCTTGGGTGTCCAAGGTAGGAGGACAAACATTTATAGACCTTACCTGTTGGAGAAAAAAATATGCTGACTTCATTCAAGCTTTAAATAGGGCACAGTTCGAAGGAGAGCTTGCATAACTAGGAAATAGAAGTGCTTGTTTTCTTCCTTCATAACTTAACCTGTTCTCCAAGGTTTAATTTTAAACATCAATCATTAAGCAGCATTTAATGGAACTTGTTTACCCAGGATGCAGAAAAAACACTCCCCTACAATGCATATTGGTAAGCCTGGTTGTGTTGTTCAGCAAGGCCTGTTCAGCAAGGCCCATTGCAAAATTGCGCTTGTGCCAACATTTAATCAAGTGATTTTAAAAAGTTCCAATGATGGAAAACAATATTCTGATTGGCACCAAGAAAATGCTGCTGTTTCTATGGGAACAGGTCTGGACAATACGGGCCATGTTGGCAGGGTTAAATTTGCTAGCTGTTGAAAAATTTAAAATATCCACATATAGCTCTCAAAAATTCAACAGTATTATAAGCAGAGTACGAGAGAAGTGAAGAATCAAGGTCTTTTCACTCAACACTTTGACCTGGTTCACTGGTGTCTTTTAAGTTTCTTTCAATGCTGGTGTAAAAGATTTTATGAGCCTTGAGAATTCCTCTTACTGGAGACATTTAGAAAATACGGGTTTTCTGAATTTGCAAGAAGTGGAGCTCACATTGTCATTCATAGTCATTAGATTTCTTTTCCACTCAGTCACTTGAGAGTTATTATAGAATGGGCTAGCTTTGGATAGGTTTTTAAGAGTTGTTTACAACAGGTTTTGCTGCAGAGACTTTAGACAAGCATAACAAAGTCAGTTACTTGCTCAAGAGGCAGAATCTGAAGAGCTAATCTAAAATTTATCAAATGAAGCAGTAAGGTAATGGTTTAACTACTGAACTTAAGTTCCATCATCTGTGAAGATCACTGATCAAAGTTTATGCTAATTTTAGTCTGGACTGTTTTAATTTATTTTTCTCTTAGGAGTCCCATTTGGAACTTACAGGACCCCAAAAGAGTTTGTATATTTATCAATATTTACTGCATTAACAATTAAAACCGATGCACTTGCCACCATTTTTCACTCTTGATTGGATTTTAATATTGTATTCTTTTTCAACGAGACTGGCAAAATAATTCTGGCTCCCTGAGAGGGGAGGGTCTTTGGGTCTTCTAGGATAGGGGTCTCCAACCTTAGCCATTTTTAAGACTTGTCTCAGAATTCTGGGAGTCTCATAAGTCTTAAAGTTGCTAAAGTTGGAAACTGCTGTTCTAGAACCCGTGGAAGAAGAAACAGTGGCTTAAGCCAAGATTGCGGTAATACTAAAGGAAAAGCCAGCTATGTTCTTCTGAATTTGATTTTTTTTGGGGGGGGGGAAGGGGGGGAGAGAAACAGTACCAAAATCAAGATAGATGGCAGAAGGTGATGTGACTATGGGCCTATGGCAAGGCAAAAGGCAGATTAGGCTGCATATGAAAAGCTATACATCCCAATGAGGGCTAACATCTGTTTGGCGTTTTCCAGCTGTTAACCTGCTCAAGATGTTTTCCTTGAAGATGCAAAATCACTGTAAGCGAAATACTCTTTTAAAAAAAATTACAAATGAAATAACAAAATAAAAGTTTATTAGAATTAGAACGCAGTTTCTCCTTCTGATTAGCCTTAATACGGAACAGTCCGCCAGTTACAATGAAGTCTAAGAACAGTTAATTCCACAGCATGAGATGGAGGTCTTTTATGATGGAGGGGGGAAAAAAATAAAATAAAATAAAAAAAGAAACTTACAAGCCTTCAGTCATAGCCCAGCCCACTCGCCTTACCCTCTCCCTTACATGCTGGATTACAGGAGCTTTCTATACATGGAAAAATCTGCCAAAGAACACCACTCTGGTGTCACACAATAACTGATTTCTAATACAGCAGTTTGTACTACAACACTTTTGAGTTAAATGGTTCTGAAAACTTAAAGACGGTTTTGATACATACACTAGCAATAAAACCCAAATGCAGTCACTTTAATGGGGGAGAATGAGCGTGAGAAAAAAGGCCAGGATCGCCTCTGTCTGGGGTGGCCTTCATTCCATCTGCCCATAAGATGGCGGCACAATACTGTATCTTCAACAGATTGCACCAACCAAAATTTAAAAGTAGCCGAGAATTTTTTTTTTTTTTAAAAAGGAGGTACTATTTGTTTTCTAAAGGATTGGGAATCAAGGAAGGAGAGGAGTATTAGGTCTAGAAATAACCCTATATAACAGTGTTTCTCAGCAACTTGTAAGATGCGTGGACTTCAACTCCCAGAATTCCCTAAGCCATGCTGTCTGGGAGGAATTCTGGGGGTTGAAGTCCACACATCTCCCAAGTGGCTAGGGTTGGGAAATATTGGCTTAAACAATTTGCAAATCCCAATTTTAGGAAGCTTCTGCTCCTGACCCCACATGAACACCCAGAGTTATGAGCTCATGAAGTAGTAGAAGATACAGTGCAACAATGCTTTTATATACATATCATTAAAAACAACCCTATTGTTATAATAATACAGGGGCAATGGCAAAATAGTGAGAAAGAGCCAAGCATGAGAGTGGGGAGATAGAATGCATTTATTCCATGGGACTCTGCAAGGAATGGGCCCCTTGTCCCATCAAGCTAGTTCCAAGCAGGGATGATAAAAGATCGATACACACATGCACAGACACACATCCTCATCTTAACTGGATTGGAAGCACTTTGTCATGTCTTACTGCAGAGGTTTTCAAACTTGACAGCTTTAAGACTTGGGGACTTTAGCTCCCAGAATTCCTCCTCCAGTCATGTTAGCTCAGGAATTCTGGGAGTTGGGAAGTCCACCAGTCTTCCAAGCTGTCAAGTTTGAAGGCCCTTGTCTTATTGGGAGCATGCAAAGACTACAGGGAAAAAAATCATTCAAGCAACAGGGGCGTTGCACCTGAACGCAGAAATTTTGGGGGAAAAATATGTAGTTGCACCTTTCTAAAACCTGTTGACAAATTCCGAACTTTCATTCCAGGTAGGAAGTCACAAAGCAAAAATAACCTTCTCTCCCCCTTATACCAAAAGAGATTGTTTCGGGTTGTTTTGGGAACTCCGCAGGTAAGCCAAAAGTAGGTCTTAAAATCTCATCAGATGCAAAGCTGAGCTGCCAAAACAGGGAAACTGAGTCAACTCCACATTTGCAGGAAAATCCCTAATCCAACAGCAGATTGTGCAAAAACCTACACTGCAGTTACGGAAATATTTGCCGGGGTGGGTGAGCAGGCTGTCCCTAACACACACACACAACCACAAGTGACACTGGCACACACGTATGGAACTAGCTGAACAGATCCTTGGAAACTTAAATAAGTTTCTTTTTCAAAAAAGGGGGGAAATGTATCAGAAAATCAGCCCTTTGGGAAATCAGCTAGATTTTTCGGGTACATCCAGCTTTTTTTTCCCCACCCCCTGAATTTGAAAGTAGAAATACTGCCACATAAGCAGGCTGGGAAAACTCACAAGAGGCTCCCATACAGTAATAAACAGCTTCCAAACCGTGCTTGAAGGTAATTTTTATTATAAAAAAGAAAATATGAGACTATAAATGACTTGTATATAGTTTGATATTCATGATTTTCTCCTCATTCGGGGAAATTAAAAAATACTCAATAGCTCCAGAAACTATATAGATCAATTTCTCAACCGCAGCAAAGATGAGGTGTGGACTTCAACTCCCAGAATTCCCCAGCCAGCTGGCTGGGGAATTCTGGGAATTGGAAGTCCACCTCTCTTAACATTACTGGGAGAAGAAATGCTACAGATTCTTGCAACTAGATGGGAATATTTGCTGCACCGAGCACTTTTTCCTCACCAACCACCACCAAACGCCACAATTTTTCCCAGCGGTTTCCAAGATCCGACACCTCAACGAGGAATGTTCCACACAGAGACCTTTAACCCACATGCCCAAAATTTCCTATGAATGAAGAGCCCGTTGTGGAATTAAGAGAATTGGATTTTCACACGGGCAAACGGCCGAGGTTAGGAGGAAATTGGGGGGGGCGGGGGTGTCGTTCAGAGCCGGGGGGGGGGGGAAGGCAGCCGGAATTACAACACGGGAAACGCACACCAACGAAGCTGGAAGTGTGCCAGGGGACGGTGTCCGTCGCCAGCAAGGAACACACACACACCCGAACAAGGAATGGCTTACAAGGCATGGGAGGAGGAAGCAGCCCCCCTTTCCCCCCGCCCAATCTATCTAGCTTGTTTGAGCCAGAGAATTTGAGTTGTTTGCAGCCCTACCCCGAATGAAAAGCAAACTGGGGGGGGGGGGGGGGAGGAAAAAAAAGAAATGCACAGCAAATAGACATCTTGAAGGTTTTTAAAGAATAAATATTTTTTTTTTGTAATTAAACATTATGCAAACACGTGCCACGCTTGCTCCTTTTTTTTCTTTTTTCTTTATATATCCATGCATATGCGCTATTTACAATTTTGAAAAATACTGTGTTGTCCTCTTTTGTTTTTTGTTTTCGTTTTTTTTTTTTAAAAGTCATATACAAAGTGTTTTTTTTTTTTTCCTTATTTGGTGCCCCTTCTTCCCCCCCCCCAACACTCCCCCTCCCCGTCCTACCCACCCACCCACCCAACCCCCCAAAAAATCATCTTTACAATAAGCCAAACAACATTCATCACCCATGAACTGGTGTGTATTTGTTACGGAGGGGCGAGGAGAAGGGACGGGGGTCGTAGGGTGAAATCTCATACCAAAGTACATCAAAACGGCTGGTCGGACATGAACAGCGGCGTCAAGAAACTGTTTTAAATTTCATGGGTCGTATGCAGAGGAGAGAACCCAAAATAAAAGTCAGCTCGGGGAAGGAAGCTACGAGTTAAAAATCGGAGGGCTGTTTTTTTTTTAGTGCGTCTGTCATACTTACTGGCCACCTAGAATACTGTTGTACAATGGTTTATCTACCTTTTTTTATTACAATATAATTTACTTAAAATCCTTTTTCCATTAACAAAAAGAGGAAAGAAAAACAAAACAAAACAGAATTCCGGTACTACAGACCAGCGGTGTAATAGGCGTGGTGCCCCTTGTGTGTGTGTGTTTCTGTGTGTGTGTGTGTGTATGTATGTGGCTTTTGTTTTAATGGTATGAGCACTCTAGATGGGAAAAGATTTTTTTTTTCTTCAGAGTTCGTTTTATGCAGGCCACTTTTCAGTCCTCGATATATTCCCACAGGTCCTTTTCATAGCCTTCATGCACATGTTGCAATAACACCCTTCGCCGACTCTCGCAGTATCTACAAGGGGAAAAAAGGGAGGCGAGCACCTTTAGATGCCAAGGCCAACCAACATTTCCGGGCAAAAATACATTTATAAGCCACGAGGTTTTGCCTTGGGGTGGAGTTGAGGAACTGGGTACATGGTCTGGCCAGTCACATGCAAATAATTCTTCTCCCTGTGCAATTAAAACGGTGTGTCTCAACCATGGCTGCTTCTAAGACGTGTGGACTGCAACTCCCACAATCCCCCAGCCAGCCATGTTTTGCTCTGGTGCTGGGTCCTCTAAATTTGGCCACTTTTAAGACATGTGGACTTCAACTCCCAGAATCCCCCAGCCAGCTATCATCTTTATATGCTGGCTGCAGAATTCTGGGAATTGGAAGTCTGCATATCTTAAAGTTGCCAAGTTTGGAGACCTCTGCAATAAGAGGAACAAAGCACTTTTTCCACTGAAAAGTTTTAATTGTTAATTTAATTCCTATATTGCACATTTGGGGTTTTTCTTTCATTTCAATGGTCTTGAACATTTGCTTGAATCAAAAGTGGCCGCAGAAGGAATACGTTTCCTGCCCGTTCAACCCTTCTACAGCTTAATTCAAGATCAATGATAAATATTTTGAGCCATATTGTCTGAAACAAAGGGGTACCTGTATTTATCTTGCACTTTCTGCTTTATATCCTGCAATGAATCTTGAGATATATCTCGTTCCAGATACCCAGAAAGGACCTCGGTAGCATTTTCCAAATCTGCTTGATTATTCTACAAATGCAAAACACTCTGATATAACTTCAAGTAACCTTTTTAGTAACCCCCTTAAAAACACACACACATCAGAATAGCAATTTCTTTTTTCAAAATCTTAGTATAGTTTAGTATTTTTATTAGCAGGCAGGAATTAGAACAGTTTTGGAACCTCTTCAAAGCTTAAGGTATTTCTCTCCTATGGACTTTCTTTAGAAAAATCAGGAAACATCTGCCTTCCTAAATCACCAATTGATTGAGATACTTGGGACTCTGATGAGCTAAAAACAGAACTATGTTAATATTCTGATGAACTAAAAACAGAATCATCTTCTTTTTCTAATCACCCCATAATCCCTTGCGGGGTAGAGTATGACTGGAGCTAGCAGAGCGTTTAATGGCTGGATGCCCTTCCTGTCCCCAATGCGGAGTTCTGTTCAGCAGATACAGTCTCATAGCCTCCGGATTGTGAGACAAGAGCTCTACCTCTAGGCCACCGCATCACTGAACTATGTTAACACAGTGTTGAAAATAAAAGGTTGGTTATTTGAGAAACCACCTACTTTCTTTCTGTCTAATAAAATCAGGCAGCCTGAGACACTTGGAGTCTGTTTGACTAGACAATATTAACACCAGGACTAACAATATTAACAATATTAATATCAGGACTAGGCCAGCTATGTCCAGGTGCCTTTTATGTGGAAGAAACGCCCTCTCCCTCAGGAATCCGACTGGTTCTCCCACCCCTGATGACATTCAGAAAGTTTGGTCTGTTTAAAGAAAGTCCTTGACTTATAACCAGTGCCACTGGAATTTCTAGGTTCTACCACACCACAAGACCTAAAATGGACACCTAGCATCAAAAACACCCTCAAAAAAGCACAACAAAGAAGGTTCTTTCTGCGCCAACTCAAAAAGCTCAAACTGCCCAAGGAGCTGGTGATCCAGTTCTACAGAGGAATGATTGAGTTTGTCATTTGCACCTCTGTAACTGTCTCGTTTGGTTCTGCAACCCAACAGGACAGACACAGACTTCAGGGGATAATTAGGACTAAAAAAAAAAAAAAAAAAGTTACTACCAACCTGCTTTCCATGGAGGACCTGTATATCCTGCACAAGTCAAAAAGAGGGCTGTGAAAATATCTACAGACCCCTCACATCCCAGACATAAACTGTTTCAACTCCTACCCACAAAACGACGCTATAGAGCCCTGCACACCAGAACAACTAGACACAAGGACAGTTTTTTCCCCAAACGCCCTCACTCTGCTAAAAAAATAATCCCCTCAACACTGTCCAAGTATTTACTCAGTCTGCATTGCTATCACTGTTAATCTTCTCATCACTCCTTATCACTTATCTTCTCCCACTTGTGACTGTATGATTGTAACCTTGTCACTTGTATCCTTACGATTTATGCGGACTGTTTCCTAGTATGATTTGATTGCTTATTGTACCCTATGACTATAATTAAGTGTTACACCTGATGATTCTTGACTCTTGACAAATGTCTCTTTTCTTTTATGTGCACTGAGAGCATTTGCACCAAGACAAATTCCTTGTGTGTCCAATCACACTTAGCCAATAAAGAATCCTATCCTATCCTATCCTATCCTATCCTATCCTATCTATCCTAATTCTATTCTATACTATTTTCTTCTGTTCCAATTCTATTCTATTTTATTTCTATTTCTATTCCTATTCTATTCTAAACCATCAGCAAATGAATGGCTGTTAAGTCGATGGTTACCTGTACAGAGTTGCCTGCTTGACCTACAAAGGAGAATATATGCAGCTTAGGATCGAAACGAGGGGTTCTTGGTGCTCTCTGAGCCTGGCTGTTTTCTGGCAGACCTCGTCTGCCCACAGCCAGCAGTTTGATCCCAACTGACTCAAGGTTTGACTCATCCTTCCCTCCTTCCGAGGTGGGCCAAATGAGGGCTTACCTCAAAGATAATGGATTGGTTATTCTTTTTGAGGTAGAAGGCAAAGACGTAGGTGTACATGAGCGTGGCACGGCACTGGCAGAGGACGTCGACCGCTTTCTTCAGGAACTGGACTTCGATCCAGGACATGTTGTGCTGCTGCATCTCCTCCATCTTCTGCTTGACTTGGGCGTAGAGTTTGTGCTCAAAACGCAGGCTCTGCATGTGGTTCATGTAGCGGTTGCAGTAGAAGAGGTACCTCTGCAGGGCGGCTCTGGAGCGCTGCATTGGATTCCCCATTAGCGAAAGGGAAAAGCGAGAATTAAAGCAGAGCAATCCCTAAGGGGGTCCCCCAGGGGGAAAGGAGGGATCCCCCCCCACACCCAAGGCAAACAGGGGAGGTGGGGTGTAGAGAAAGGGAGAAGGACAACCTTGGCCTCGTTCAGCCAGTTCTCCAGGTGAAGCTCTGAATCTGATACCCTGGGACACCACCTGACACAACATCCCCCACCAGCACAAACCCCAAATTGACTGAAATAACTTGGAAGTGGCTCCAATTTCACAAGGTCACAAGAGACTGGAAGAAGATTTTCGAGCTGGCTCGGTGGCTGAATTTTATTTAGGTACAGATGTATTTATTTATGGGTGGCTGAAAAAATGGTTTGAACTCTCAAGAGGATGAGGGAAGAGAAACGGCGATCCCCGAGTCATCCCAAATCGTAGCAGAAAGCTCCGGGTCTAGAAAAAAGGGGCTTCACGATTAAAAGATCTCTACAAATGGGAAGAACAGACTTTCCCGCAGGACTAAAGATCTAACAGATTATTATTATTTTTCCCCCATGAAGGTATATGAAAGGAAGGTCCTCCAGGTAGAAGGAATGGTGTGCGGCCAGAATGCCAGGTAATAAAAGAAACCACATAAAGAACGGCGACATCCAGTGCACCAGTCTATCCACAGCAAAACATCTCAAGAAGAACTGCTTCAAGGAAAGACATTGAACACCTTCAATGTCCCTGTGGTACGAATTAGCCAAGAACTCTGACATCAAGGAAGCAATCAATCAATCCATCGGCCGCTTGTTGTGCCTTTAAGGCTGGAAGCTAACCCTACTCCACGTTCTCCATCTGGGCAACAAGAGGGAGACTAGGAAGCGGTCAACAGCTTCCTGATGCAGAGGGCTGCCAAGAGGGACGAACTCACCTCTTGGGCATCTCTTGCTGCCTTGGCATCATCCTCGTTGTAGCGATTGCAGTTGTACCTGGAAAGAGGGTTGTGAATGTGTAGATTTCTAAAATGATCCCTCTCATTTGTAGCTATCAGGCCAAGTTCTGGATTCATTCATTCATTTCTTTCATTCATTCATTCACTTTTGTAAGCAGGAGAAAATATTTGTGGTGTCTTTGCTAGCCTTCAGGGCCTAACAGCTGACTAGAGGAATGTTTCTCAACCTGGACAGCTTTTAAGACGAGTGGACTTCAATTCTCAGAATTCTCCAGCCGGCAAGGCAAACCACTTCAGGTCCAAAGCATCCTTCTCGGGTTGCCAAAAAAACGGCGGGGAAATAGAAGTTAATTTCCAATCACACCATGCTGAGTCGATCACACAATATTTCTTCAGCTTATACGAAATGTTTTCTACGCGGAGAACCGTATGTTTGCTCAAACTGATTTTGAATGATTCCCTCCACAACCTCTTGCAACATGCTGGCTGGGGAATTCTGGGAGTTTGAAATCCACACAGCTTATAATGGGTAAAAAAAGGTTGAGACAAAGCAGACTAAGGCTTCTCTGAAGATCCTCATGTCTCACCACAAGTAATGTAAGAGTTAAAGAAAAAAAAAATTCACCCATATGCAGCAATTATCTGGCTCATTCCTCCTACAGCAGGGGTCTCCAACCTTGGCCCCTGGAAGCCTGGTGGACTTCAACTCCCAGAATTCCACAGCCAGCTTTGCTGGCTGTGGAACTCTGGGAGTTGAAGTCCGCCAGGCTTCCAGGAGCCAAGGTTGGAGACCCCTGTCCTACAGGAAAAAAACAAACAAACAAACGTTCCCAACTATCCAAAAGTTCCCATACCCCCATAAGCATTTATTTAAACCTACCAGGCAGATCCATGCGGCTCCCAGGGGCCGAGACACACCCAGCAAAACTCTGCTTTACAGTTCTGGTTCCGACAGACCATGTGGTTGCAGCCGCCATCTTTTTCGATAGTCACGTGGCATTTGGGACACTCCTGCGGGCAACAGGAAGGGTGGTGAGATCAAAAACCAGCAAGGCATTATTCTTCCTATTTAAAACATCATGTCAGGGGTCCGACAAATCCAGCCCCTCATTCAAATCATAAGTCTCTAGCCGCATCTTTCAGAATTTAAAAAAACTGATTTATTAGGAGTGACCATGTCAGCGTTACTTGGGTGCAGCCAACACGAAGATACATCATTCATTTCCCCCTTGACCCTGGTCTTCCCCCCACCCCCTGGATGTATATTCTCCAATGGGACACATCCATAGCTCTCCAGTAATAATCTTGCGTGCCAACAGCTTCGGCTGCCTAGCAATTATCTGAAGCATTTAGGGAATGCACTGCTTTCCCCCACTCTCTTTCTGCTGGCAAAAAAAAAAAAAAAAAAAGACCAAAGAAGTATTTTTTTAGTTGACACATCACTTAAGAGAGATAGTCAGCACAGGATCGATGCAATTAAAAGACTTGTTGGATTGCACATTTAGCTATCACACGGCTTCCTGGCACTGCCTTAAGCAGCACAAAAAGTTGGTCTTGTGTAATGAGAACACAAGCAATAAGAATTCCACTGTTTCCAGGTCAACTTTTACAAGAAAACCCTTCATGTGGTACAAGCCCTCTCTAGACCTTATAACAGTGTTTGTCAATCTGGGGCATTTTAAGATGTGTGGACTTCCATGCTGGCTCTGGGGAATTCTGGGAGCTGAAGCCAAACATAACTTCAAATGATCCAGGTTGAGAAACACTGGCTTATAATGTTAAATAAATTCTGAATGCATTGACAAGCTCTGGGAGAAGGGTGGGGAAGATACTTAGCACCTGTCTATCAAGGCAAAGACCAACACAGTCCAGCATTTTTGTTTCTGGCTAACAAAATGCTGCCAGGATGCTCATCAGAAGAAAACAAACTCATCACTCACCCTTGTTTCCCTTACTACTATATGTGGATCATAAGCCTCCTGAGTCTTCAAATTCTCCAATCTATCTATCCTTCCCGGATTTATCCAAATCCTTCCTCAAAGCTATCCACATTAGTGGCCATCGCCCTACCTTGAGGTCATAAACTCCAGAGGTTATGGGCTGTGAAAAACAATGGTTTGAATCAGGTATTGTCAGAGGGCCCTAATCTCAGTTATTGGGAAGAGCAAAACTCGTCTACTTTCTCCATTCCATGGGGATTTTTTCCCCACACACCTTAACCAGTTCCTCTTCTCCACCACCGACAACGAAAGACTGTACAGAATTTGTTGAACGGCTTGTTGCCTAAAAAGGGTGAAACGGGCCACCCATTTTGAGTTGGGACCCATTTCCGGAAATCTGAGATTAGAAAGGGCTGTGTAGAAACAATAGGTCATTTGCCTGAACCTTGGCAAAGGCACTGAAGATCAATATGGCAATAAATCAATAGCCAGACTAGAGCAGAAGATCGCCTTCCTGCGTTTCCAGAAGTGGCAAAAACTGACACATTTCAGATCTGCATTGCCTTTAATAATTGCAAATTTGTTAGTTCTCCTCAGTTAGACAATAACGCCCGGTTTTGCAGCAATTAAAACAAAAAAATAACAACCCCCCCCCAAACCAGGCGTAATAGATACTGGGTTTTTTGGTGGTGGTGGGGGGGTTCTTCAGTTATTTGAGTTGGAAAGAGAGGAAACCAAAGAGCTATTGTTTACAGGCAAAAATTATCACTCACGATATGCAAACGGAATTATCAGACTTCACAGAACGTTCTTGTAAGGGAGAAAAGAGACTCTGTTATTGTGAGGGTGTCAAGCCAGAGAAACAAACCACCAAACCTTTGTGTTTGCTGCAATCCAATTCGAAGTTTCACTGTCATCATCACACTTCTTAATCCATTTCTTTAACCACTGTTCGGGAGAGGGGGGGGGAAAAAAATCACAATTGTTCTAATGGCATCATTGCAGGATTCTTAAATTAAGAGTTTATCAGATATAAAGGACTGCCTACAGAAATATGGGGGTGTGCCATTCAAGTTCTCTACATGAGCATCTAAAAGCAAGAGGAAGGCGGCAAGAATGGGCATAGCAGGATTTAAAATAAAACAATGAACGTAAAATTGACAGCTATCATAAAATTTAAAATTCCTCATCTAGTTGAATATATATAGACTCATATCATCTTGAGAAATAATTGTAAAATTGTTTTATTTATTTATTCAAGCCAGTTCAGGTCCAAAGCATCTTTCTCAGGATGCCAAAAAAGCAGTAGGAAATAGTTAGGGAGTTAATTTCAAATCTTACCGTGCGGAGTTGATTGCACTTTTCTTCAGTTTATATGGAATGCTTTCTAAGTAGAGCGCTGTGTGTTTGCTCACCCGGATTTTGAATGGTTCATTCCAACTTCCTTGGAAAAGGGCTAGGGTGGGCCATACATACTATGCAGTGGGGGGGGGGGTGACCTGAAGCGAAGCCCCTCGGTCTCTTGGCCTATACTTCAAAAGCTGTAATTTCCAAGTTATCCTAAGGCCCTTTGATGTACTGTTGCTGCTATGCTGATCACCCATGAAGCGATTACTCTTCTATACTGCCACAGGTAAGATGCAAACCAGAAAGCTTGAAAAGCTCACCTTGCATTTAACAGGATCATGCCAGTTCTCACCACAGTTAAAACTGCAACAAACGTTTAAAATATTTTTAGACAGTTTTCCAGTTAAGCAATATTTTCAACAGGAGAATGTTTAAGATACAGAGCTTTGCTATAACCCAAAAGCTTAATTTATGACCAGCAGTCAGCAAACATCTGCCTGTCCACCCCAAAATATTCAGCAGCCCGGGTTCACTTGCCTTGGCTATCAGAGGAAGCCAAGGCTGATTTCCCCCACCACGCCAAGGTCCCAAAATCTAACCTTGGTGGTTCTATCATCCAACCTGCTTACCAAAACTGCCGGCCACATTTACAGCGAACAGGCTTAGCATCCGGATACTGTACTTTGACAACATGGTGGCAATCTGGAGCAGGACACCATTTTAACAGTCGATTGCACTGCAAGAAACAAACGTGCCCGTTGTTAGCAGGAAGGAAAGCCAAGGGGAAAAAAAACTGCACAGCCTCACTGCTTTCAATGGAGGTTTTTATTGCAGAGAAGGCAAGAACAGATTGCACTGAAAGATGGCTTGTTAAGAGTCCATCCCATTCCCTTCTCGTGCCAGAAATCCTTTATCCAAAGCTTCCTCTCAGTGGAGACGAGCCTGCTGTTATTTTCTCTTCAAGATAATTCCACAGCTTAAATTAGAAGCAAGCCATAACTTGCTCCAATGGTGCTTTTCCAAAAGGCAACTGGACTTTCTTGGGGGGCTTTTTTTCCTTTCTTTGAAAACGTTTCACTTTTCATCCAAGTAGTTTTTTCAGTTCTTCGGGAACTAAAGGAATTTCTTGGATGAAAAGCAAACTGTTTTCGGGGGGGGGGGGGGGGGGGAGGAGAAACACCAAGAGAGTCCAGTTTGCCTTCTGGAAAAGCACCTTTGGACCAACCACGACCTGGACGGTTGAGATTTTCCACAGACGAGTCTTAAAATTCTGGAATGGTTACATTTGGATGGCACCCAATTTAGAAAGACTGAACTCATCATTTCATTTCTCCAGAGGCATTCCAACTTCCACCTGTTTATCCGTTTACTCTTTGTTGGGACAAACTGGAAGCCAGAACGAATGCATGCACAGTGGGGGGAGAAATGAGACCCAGAGATTCCTCCAAAAGACTCCCAGCTTTCTTCGTGCTTTCTTATTTAAGATTTAAATAAACAAATTCAGAACTGCAAGCAAGTTGGGTTGGAGAAGAATTGCTATAATCAATCAATTAGAATAGAGCTGGAAGGGACCTTGGAGGTCTTCTAGCCCAGCCCCTTGTTCAAACAGGAGACTCTATATTATTTCAGACTGCTGGCTATCCAGCCTCTTCTTAAAAGCCCCCAGGGATGAAGCACCCACAGGTTCTGAAAGCAAGCTGTTCCACTGGTTAATTGTCCTCACTATTAGGAAGTTTCTCCTGAATTCTAGATTGCTTCTTTTCTTGATTAGCTTCCATCTATTGCTTCTTGTCTTGCCTTCCGGTGCTTTGGAAAATAAGTTGACCCACCTGTCCCTCTTTCTGGCAGCCCCTCAAATACTGGAAAACTGCTTATCCAGGACTGGCCCATTCCTGCCTGTCTTTTTTTGTTCAATGACACCCTGTTGAGGCTGTGGGTCCAGCAACACCCAACAGACCAAACATTCACAAAGCCTGCATTGAAGGCTGCTGTTCACCGTGGGCTGCCGAGATTCAGCAGTAGCTGATTAACATCACTGACATTTCACAAGTGCATGGTTACATGCACACTTTTCTGACAATTAAGACCTAAAGACTGCATGGTCTCTTGCACACCTCCTAGAGTTTTGAAGCAACCTCATTTTAGCAGTCCTTATTAGCCGCCCTCCAGATCCAATGATGAATTTAATTCATTGACAGTCCTTTTGCGTTTATTATGAAATGAGAAGCCAGCCAAACCAAGTGGCTAAAATACTTCTGCGAAACCGTGACTTTTACAGGAACAGGGATTTTAGATTTTGAGCCAAAGCTATATTGTAGCTTTTAAAATGCTGTCTCATTAGAGCCAGTACTAAACACACTTGCATCCATAAGCATTTGGCCATCAAATGCTGAGAAGGGAACCAAAAAGCAAACACCACTGACCAATCAACAATACCCCATGTATTTAAACAGCTTCTAACATATCAAAGGTTCCTAAAATAAATGGAAGAAATTCCCCTATACCAGTCACGTATAGCGCATATTTTTAAGCAGAGCACTCACCTCTACAAAACTATTAGTTATTAAATGCTGGTACTTTAATTTAACTTTTGAATCTGTGATCAGGCGCCTACAAAGAAAAGAGAAAGATAATATTCCATTCAGAAAACCTTGTTCCCTTAGGAGTCCAACCTTCTTACCAATGAATGTGTTTTCTGAGAAAGCAAAGAGTCTCCCTTAGCAATAAAGCCCCAATATTTGAAAGAGTGGCTCTTCCCCATGCTATTTTGCCCCCCGTGCATTGTTTTCGTTCTGCCGCAGCAAAAGAAATAAAATCAAATTAAATCTTTACAGGAAAGCGGGGCCTTCTGAAGGTGGCACCCTGACTGCAGAAACCCCCTTCCCTGAGAGATGCCAGCAAGGACTCAGTCAAATGCCAGGCCAAAAGGAATAAATTCACAGGGTTAAATTCACTGGACTATTTCAGACTTACAAATCAGGAAACAAGGAATGGCTCAATTGTTTATAGACGAGTCACACGTGGGAACAGCAAACTCCCCTGCAGCCATGTAATTTTTCTCCCCCTCCCCCCCTCGCCACCCCGTTTTAACATGCAAATGCTAGATCAGACTGTTGAGAAAACATATCTGAAGTCACTTCAGCAGGATTACGACAGCCGCCCCAAAAGAGCCAAATGGATTAATTCAGACATTTTATTCCTGGAAAGGGTTATGCAAGAGTCCAACCATGTCAAGCAAGGCTATGAGATCATGAACTGGATTTATCAGATGACCTATTTTGGGCTCCAGAGTCGCTCTGCTTTGCTTCAAAGGTGGGTCCCTTTATCTGCTTCCATCCTGCTCCTTTCCCTATTATGACCCTCTAGCAAAAGTACAGGTAGTCCTTGAATTCTAACAGTGACCGTTCTAAGTTACAACAGCACTGGGGAAAAAAAATGACATGTGTTTTTCACACTTCAGGCCATTTGCAGCATTCCCCCATAGTCACATGATCAAAATTCAGGGGCTTGGCAACTGACTCCTATGTATGATGGTTACAGCGTCCTGGGGTCATGTGGCTCCCCTCTGGCGGCCTTCTGGCAAGCGGAGTCCACGGGGAAGCCAGATTCGCTTCAACAAGCCGCTGCGGTGATTCGCTGAATGACGGTGGCAAGGAAGGTGGCAAAACAGGGCAAGAGTCCTGGGCATGTTTAACAAGGCGGTTGACTCATCCCTCCGTAGAAGGTGGAGCCGAGCAACGGGAGTAAAAGCCTCAGAAAAGGCAAAGGTGACTGAAATTGCATCGACCGCAATACTTACATAACTGTATTGTCATCAACCAAGATATCACAGCCGTGAGCCGGGCATGAGATTGTCTAGCAAGGACATCCGAGAGGCGGTGGGAAGAAAAAGAAGAGAGAGAAGAACAGGTCTGATTAGTTTAGGTATTGATGTCTCTAAAAAAAAACCTCTAGAGAAAAGTGGGAGGGGGTCTCAATTCCAGACCAGTGCAAGACCTGTGCCTATTTATTTTACTTATATTCTTTCTGTTTTCCCCACAACAACCCTGTGAAGGGAGTTGGGTTGAGAGAGAGACTGGTCCAAAGTCAACTAAGTGATTTTTGTACTTAAGGTGAAACTAGAACTCACCCTCCTCCCCTGGTGACTGGCCCAAAGTCACCAAGTTGGTTTTCACGCCTAAGGCAGAACTAGAACTCACAAATTCCTGGTGATTGGCCCAGTCACTCAGCTGGCTTTCACACCTATGGCAGGACTAGAACTCACGGTCTCCTAGTTTTGAGCCTGGTGCCTTCACCACTAGCCCCAAAGGTGCTTTCTTTCAAAGTATCTCCATAGACATTTAACCACTAGTCCAAACTAGCTTTCCTCCTCCCAACTTCCAGAGGGCCAACTCTCTGAGATGGCTTCGGTTCCATGCTTCCCTTCTCCCCATAAGTCTCGAAAGGAGAGGCCCAAGACATGCCAGCAAGACCCCACCTGACTTCTCTCCGTAGCAAGCTTCTCAGTTTCTACTGCTGCTGCTTCTGAAAAGTGCCAACAATGCAAATTCTCAGCTGCTTCCCAATTTGGGGTGAGGGGTGGGGGGCTCATGAAAGGAACAGCGGGAGCATGATGCAGCCCTCTCTTTAAAACCTTCATTTCCATATAAACACAAGATGGGAGAATTTTACCTGTCCCATGCCCTCCTCCATTATTTTGGTAGTTAAATATTCACTCCAGCACTGCATGCAAAACTTATGTCCACACTCCAAGCCAGTGAAATACTGTAAAGACAAATCGTCATTAGCTTTATTCATTGTCACAGCTCTGAAACTGGACGTTGCCATCTTTCACGGGTTCAGAAGAACACAGCACCACCAGTGAATTCATGGGCTGCCACAAACATTCATCCCAGAAGCCACTTGACCAAAGTGCCATGGATACACGTGGGATTTCTGATCCCACTATCCAAATCATGCTGCCACCCTTCCTGTGGTTTTTGTATTAAAACGATGCCATTAAGATGGCTAATGAACAAGCTGGCGTATTCACCAAAATCTCCCGTTTAGAACTGGTGGTGGTGCTGGAGATGTCCAGATGTTGGAGCTTTAACCCCTGCTTTGTATACTAGGCAATGACGTTATCTCCATCTACAGCAGGGGTCCTGAATTCTGGGAGTTGAAGTCCACAGGTCTTAAAGTTGCCAAGTTTGAAGACCTCTGATCTCCAGCATCTGCCAAGCCTACTGGGCAATCAAGCACCTCCAATATTTTGAGGGTACAGGGATAGCTTGTCGTCAACTTACAGCTGTAACTGAGCCCAGAATTACAGCTGTAAGTTGTTGCAGTCATAAGTTGAGACACACACAAATAACTGGAAATAATTTTCGGCATTTTTTTTTCACAGTGGTCATTAAGCAAATAAGGCAGTCATTTCCTAGGCTATAAAGCACCCGTTCCGTGGCCACTGTACCTTAGAACAGTCATAAAGTGACCAGTCATTAGGTGAGGACAATCTATACAGAGGAACCTTGACCTGATCCAGAAAGATCCCTTTAAATATTTTTGTGATCAAAATATGTAACTTTGGGAGGCACCGACTCCGCATTTTTACAATTCTCCCACTTTAAATGTAAAACCAGGATAGTACTTTCCGATTCTGCTACTCCAGAAGCTGTGCAACCATTTCAATAATTACGAATTTCAACCATCTTATGTGAGATCTATTTGCTGTAGGTGGAGCATATTCAAAGATCTTTTAAGAAGCAGAAATCTGATCACAAGACAGTTATGATAAGGAGAGAGACAGGAAAGGGAAATGAAATTAGGAGATTAGTTTAACAAGGAGCAGGGGAACCGGAATCATTGGTATGTAATTATCTCTCTTCTACTGCAGAAGAAGGAGTTTGAATATCTCTGTTAACATATAGCTTCTTGCAGTATTTTTCTTCTTTTCCCTCAAGATTTTAGATATTACCAATAGGTATTTATCTGGCATTTATTGGTGTATTTGTACAATTTTAGGTCTTAGCTTTTATTTATAAGCACACCTGCAGATTACACAAATAGTTAAAGAACAAAGATCATGTCAGACTAATCAACAGCTAGCTAGGTCTTACACAGAGGATTACAGAAACCTTCCTGAATGCTTTTCAAAATCATCTAAAACCAGCATTCTCTTTCTTTCTTTCTTTCTTTCTTTCTTTCTTTCTTTCTTTCTTTCTTTCTTTCTTTTTCTTTCTTTCTTTCTTTCTTTCTTTCTTTCTTTCTTTCTTTCTTTCCTTTCTTTCTCTCTCTCTCTCTCTCTCTCTTTCTTTTTCATTCAAGTTATAGATTGCACAATTTGGAAGGCACTCACCGAATTCGGATAGTTGAGATAGCAGATCTGACACGGCATGTCCTGCGCAGATGATCTGGTGTTCATCTGACGTGTTCGAGACTTTTTACTAGGATTAATGACATGACATTCCGCAAACAGCTTCTCTAGGTTGCCGTCAAAGTACCTACCCAAAGAAGAATGAAGCTTAATAAATAATAAATTTTTAAAAACTCTGAAAAATCCGTCTTTTTTAAAAAGAAAAATCCTGAAAATAATTCCAGCTCTGGGGCCTGTATTGGCCCAAACTTTCTGTGTTTTAATTCATCTGTTAGCTAAAAGAGGCAGATGGTCTTGGGTCTCTAAATCCACAAAACTATTTGGTCTTGTTTCTGTTTTTAAAACCGCAAACTGTGGAAAGTGGTAGGCCACCCTGCTTCAAAGAGTCATTTCAGGGCACAAATCCCTGTTGCTGTGTAAGCAAGCATCTCATGGGTGTGTCTCCTCTCTCCCCCCCCCCCCCCCCCACACAGAGTCACATATACAATCACATTAAATAAATACAAGCTGTAATTAAAGAGATGCCTTCCATCTTGCCAAATGCAACTCTTGATACAATCAATGTCAGTGGGGAAAATTGTTGGGAGACCTGAAGGGTCAGGGATAGAACATCCTGGAGAAATATGATCACAAAGAGTCAACTTCAATGTCATCACAAAGACTCAACATCAATTCGATGACCCACTGCCGATCAATAAACACATTAAAAAATATTCAGCCATACAGATGCGGCCCCGTGTGTATAACGTTGCCTTCAGCAATTAAACATTAAATTAGAACTGTTATAGATAACACAACATTTTCCTTCTCTCCAAAGAAATATACCAGCATCTCAAATTACGCTTCTGAAAAATATGTCAAACTGGATGCATTTAGCCTCCCATGTTGTCTTAAAAAGTGATTTGAAATTGTAAAACAAAAACTGAAAGTGAATACCATTGCTTCGACAGATTAATGCTTGTAGATAAACTCTCCCATATGAAAAGTATTCAAAATGCTTGCAAAGCCCTAATATTTCAAGAGATGATGAACAGGCCATCCTCTCAAAGCCTGGTGCAACTCCAAAATTTCTAGGGAAGGTTGTGGAAAATGCCAGTATGGTTGATTACAATTAGATAAAGCCAATTAATTAAGTTATACTGATAAGAAAGGCTCATGACTATAGTTGCTAGTTAAGCATTTAACTCGTAAAGCCATTTTAGGAGCACTTCCAAGTTTGGATTTTTTTGTCACACTCACCTAGGGTGCATTTCACCAGTCTGTTAACTAAGCAACCATATTTTGGTCCACCCAACAGATAAGGCCAAAACCACATTATATCTCTGACATAAATTTTACTAAGTAGTTCTAATACTAAGGCAGCTAGCACTGAAGCTTATGTCTCTATGCCAATTAAACAAACAATTCCCTTTTATCTCATGTTACAAATATCTTAACTTCATTCCATAACGAATTCCAAACTGTTAGCATCTTTGCTAAGGATAATAGCATAATGGCACCACGTGGTTTTTAAGTATCTTGTGAGAGATATGAAATTATACCACCCAGGCTGAAACTATGAATTGTGTAAGGAATTTTGCAAAAGTCCAAACCATGTAATTTTCCAATAACTGGCCCAAGTAAAGACATTTTTCCTCCTCTCCTCCCAAGGGACCTCAATAGGCTTCTTTGATTTCTAAGTTGCCTCAAATGTCAAGGCATGATGGGCTTGGCTCACAAACATGGCCCTTTTTCTACTTTTATTTGTTGAAAGAATATAGGAATAAACAATAGTTGAGTTCTTGCTATTCTGACTACCCAGGAGGAAGACCAAGCAATTATCAACGTTATTTTTTTTTCTGCTTGAGTTTCTTTACCTATATTATTAATCCGTTGCATCATTGCCTCACTGTTGCAGGATAAAGAATCAATTTTAGGAATAAATTTCTAACCAATATTGCATATGTTGCAATATTTATTGTGAAGCTATCTTGACTCATGATGGCTGCCTTCTAAGGAAGAAAATAAATAAACCCCTGACATATAATCTTTTGAGAACAAACTTCTCCTAGCCAAACCCTTGCCTTTTCTGTTCACTCAGTCACCATTCACTAAGACCAGAGGACTTCAAACTTGGCAACGTGTTAAGATCTATGGACTTCAATTCCTATAATTCCTCTGCCAGCCAGGCTGCTGGTTTAGTAAATTCCAGGAGTTGAAATCCACGGGTCTTCAAAGTTGCCAAGTTTGGGGATCCCTGAGACAAAACTAGAGTTCATCATATACACACAAAAGAAACCACCTCACTTACCTCTCCATCAGCTTTTCTTTATCCCAGTTGAAATGACTGAGGAGTATTCTGGTGATAGTGGCCGGATTCTAGAAGAGGAAGAAGGAAAATCATTTTAAGGAATGGGAGCAGCAGCTATGCCATTTCTCCCAAAACTTCATTCCTCCCCACCCACCCCCCAAACTCCCAAGTATATTTGATATAACCGGGGTAGTTATTTCAAAGGCAAATCCAAGCTGAAACCAGTTGCATGGTTAGCACTGGTCAACGGTGAGTGCAATCTAAAATTGTGGAACCTGAAATTTTCTTATGACACTTCTCACCATGGAATATGTCCCATAGTCCCCCCATTCTCAAAAACACACTAGAGATGGGGGGCGGGGTGTCTTTGGGGCTCTGTGAGCTCGTTTTCTTGCAAATGTTTCATGACCCAACTAGGTAACATCATCAGTGTTAGAAGGGAGTTGGGGGGGGCGGGCGGAGGAAGAAGATTGTGGGATCCACAGTGCTCTCTGAACTTGGTTGTTTTTTTGCAGATGTTTCATGACCCAAGTAGGTAACATCATCAGTGTCAGAAGGGCGAAGGAGGAAGAGGATTGTGGGGTCCATGCTGCTCTTGGCTGTTGTCTTGCAGAAGTTTCATTTCCCAAACTAGGATTAGAAGTAGGGTCTGTGGAAGAGGAGGATTGCTTGTTTCCCTGCAGATGCTTCATTATCCGAACTCGGTAACGTTATCAGTGCTAGTAATGAAACAGTCTGCAAGAAACACCACCAATCTCAGAGAGCATCTTTTCAACCCTGAGCTGCAAATAATCTCCTTTATTGGTAAACCAGAGAGAACGTGGACCCTGTAAAAAATGGGGACTCACCCACCCACTAAATAAACTAGATCTAGAGTGTTTGGCTTCCATTCATTTTCTTTTTTAACACATTCAGGCAATGTTAAGACCAGGCTCCAACAGGTTAACTCAAGAGTCCACTAGCCTTTTTTAAAAAAAAAATAAATCCAGATTTTATTTTGAATGTTCCATGCTATTTACATACCCCACAGATACCAATGAAACTGAAAAGGATTACTAGTACAGATTTCCACAAATAGAAAGGCAGGTAAGGCATAAAAGTATAATCCTCTTAGCTATTAAATGTCAGTTTAATGTTTCATTGTGCAACTGGACTTACTGGCACAACGAATACCTAAGCCCAGCTGACAAATACCAGGAACATTCACATCTCATAATAAACAAAATATCTGGGAATTTTGGCTTAATGCAAGAGAATCAAGCTCGTGCATGCAAAAAGGTAGCTCCCACTTCGTTCCTCCTGGAAGAGGGAGCTGCAGAACTAACCAAAGAGATCTGCTTTCTCTAGTTTACCTACCAACCATGGTAAAACTCTGGCAGAAGAAACCAAACGGATCAAAGAAGGATGCACCAGAAAACCAGAATTCTTGGGAGATTCCACCCTGTCGTGACTTGTGAAGGAGCCCCAATATTTAGAGGGTTGAAAGATAAGCAGTGTGCCTTTGGTCTTGTCATTTGGCTTTATTTTACATTAAATAGCGTTTACAGTTTGAGTACAAGTAGTCCTCAACTTACAACAGTTCATTTAGTGACCGTTCCAAGTTACAACTGCACTGGAAAAAGTGTCATGTCCGTTTTTCACAGTTATGACCACGGCAGCATCCCCCAAAGTGACATGATTAAAAATCAGATGCTTGGCAACCGACCCGTATTTATAACGGTTGCAGTGTCCCAGGGTTGTGTGATCAGCGAGAAAGGCAGAATCACTTAACAACCATGATACTAGCTTAACAACTGCAGTGATTCACTTAACATTCGTGGCAAGAAAAAAATGGGGCAAAACTCAGTTAACAAATGTCTCACTTAGCAAGTTTGGGGCTCTACTGTG
This sequence comes from Hydrophis major, assembly GCA_033807585.1. NCBI lineage: Eukaryota > Metazoa > Chordata > Lepidosauria > Squamata > Elapidae > Hydrophis > Hydrophis major. The sequence goes on from CM066337.1 coordinate 4,593,235, forward strand.
GTCATTAAGTCAAGGACATGTATTTGACAAAGGAGATTACTCTCACATTAAACTTGGTCATTTTTTTAAAAAAAGCATAACTATACAGCATTTGGAGGAGTTGCTGTCACTGAATAAATGAAGATGTGAAAGAAATTGGAATGGAATATACCAGAGTACTACTGGAAGTTCTATTCTCCACCCAGGCAATACCATTGCTACCAAATGTAGAACACCATAACCTATTTATTTACTGGTGAGACTGCTTGGAAAGGAAATTTTATATGGCTGTCAATCCCACGCAGACATTATCTGGCAGTATTTCCATGTATTTTCTCCCAATTCTGCCTCATATGCTGCATGCAAAAAAAAAAAGGGCGTCAGGTCCTTGTCTGTATTATTTTAGTGCTAATGTTTACCTTTTCAGGCTGTTCATTAAAGCCAGAATTATTATTACAGCTAGGACCAAAAGGAGGAAAAATGAGCAAAAAAGGCTTAGAAAAACTCATGATCAACCAAGTTAAATGATCTCCACCAAGGAAATCTATTAGCAGTTCCGAAGAAAAAGTGAATTTTGTCTTTCAAGACTTCAGACTTTTTTTTTTTTTAAATCTACGTTCACACATGTTCCTTGAAAATGGAACTATGGCTCTGCTATATGTGGTTCACATGGAGAAAATCCCAGGTTCAACCGCATTTGCAAAAAAGAGCTCTCAAAGACTTCGGTCTGAAGGCCTAGAAATGGAATCCAAGCAAATAAGGCCGAGCCAGGCAGATGAGCAATATAAGTCACTTTCTTACATTGAATTACATATCCTATCAGGTTGAGGAAGGATTTTGTTTGAATGTATTTGATTAGTTATAGGATTATTGCTCTTTATTCAGAAAAAAAAGTATGTACCAAGGATTTGCTGTTCATGCAATAATGAAAAGCCTTCCCATCTTGGAAGGTTTTAACCTCTGCAATTTTCAACTTTATTCAGAGATTAAGTATGTAAAAGTCATTAAATGTATTAATATAACATCTATACTACGGGTAGGAATACCATTATATTTGAACACCAAAGAATGCAAAAGAAGTGGGAATAGAATACAGACTAATTTAAATATAATTCAAGCCTATTTTTAGGATATGTAAGACAAATACATCTATAAAATCAGCTCTGGTGAACACATGGACATATCCATGAAGTTTGCTTGGGAAATAATACAGGAATGTTTTGCCAATGACTTCTTTGGGAATTTTGTTTTTTACTTCTCAAAACAATGAATTGACCAAACAATCCTGTGTCAAGGTTACATGAAAGATAAAATTAGACGTTGAAAAGATTTAATTTGATGTTAGCAACTGAAGCCTTTTTTACAAAAATCTCTACAGAATTCAGGATAAATATCACAGGCCTTCTCAAAATACAGCTAAAAGAACTGTTAACTCTAATCGTTAATCAAAAGCCTTACCTATTTAGAAAATATTTGCAGCCTAAAAAAACATCCAAGTTCAGTCATCTTATTCTAAGGCAACATGTTATATAACATTTCTTTTCTAGTTAGATTTGTGTTAGCATGATAATCTATCTACTCTGTTGCTCTAAGACTGCGAGTGATTTAAAAAAAAAAAAAAAAAAAACAGCTGTCCAACCCCTGCAGGCAGCCCTTCCAAAGTTAAAAATATATCCAGGATCTGTAAGGCCGTTTCAACCTTACAAGTGATCGCTTCACTAATAGTATTAATTTCTGGGATGGCTGTCATAATTAGTTCAGGCTTTATTTTATAGCCATAGACCCTAAGAAATAATTTAGAATATAGCATAATCTAAATGAGATAAAATACAGAAATTGCCATGTCACTGAAATGTCATATGCATATAATATTAGGTACGTTTGTGCAACCGGGAACACGAGGATGGCAAATTGCTAATTGCAGGGAGAGTTCCAAAGATGTTTTTTTTTTTCAAGCGGCAACTGGAGTTTCAGTTTTTTCTTTGAAGAGGTTTTGCTTTTCATCCAAGAAGCTTCTTCAGCTTTGACTTTCCTCACCATCCAGTCAGAGCTGAAGGGGCTTCTTGGATGAGAAGCGAAACCTCTTCAAAGAAAAATCAGAAACTCCAGTTGCCGCTTGAAAAAGCACCTTTGGGACCACCATGACTTGGATGACTGAGAATCTCCAACAGACATTTGCAGGGATCGTGTTTTCCAAACTTAGCTGCATATTTCTGCATTGTTCTAACATCGCTTCCTCTCCCAAGGCTCACTTTAATCTGAAAACTGTGTGAAAGGCTGGCTGGCTCGAAGTTCACCAGTCACATCATCCTCATTGCTTAATGAGAAACCTACAGTTTAAGCCCAAACCTCCATTCTCCAGCATCAATGTATTGCTTTCCTATTCACTACAAAATATAAATTAATCATTCTCACAGCCAATGCTATCAGAGAGAAATATGAGTCTACCTTCAATCCACTGTAAAAAAGAGAGAGAGAGAGAGACAGCTGTATAAAAAAGTAAACAAGTTGATTGTAGGTTAACACAAAGATGGCAACAGTGTTGCAATTCGTACAAACTTTAGTGTTGCAATTTGCACCACCAGGAAAACCCTTCCAAATATTCAACCTAAATGTCAGGATTATCGATTTCTGAGGATATCACAGCAATAATGAAGTCATAACCTTTTTTTTTTTTTTTTAACATCAATCCTTTCCCATTTGGGATAACGGGGGCAGAGTAACAAATTTGGTTAAAAATCAGAATTCCAAAAACATGGCATTGCTAAGAAGTTTCTGTGAGACCTTTTGAGTAGTACAATTGGATACAATCTAATAGATAAAGTAGATTGGCATATCTAGACATCATCAGTATGAATTACTTCACAACTGGATGGAATAGTCTCCCATTGAGGGTTTTGGACCACAACCAAACTCTCTGGTCGAGATTGATGTTTTTCAACTTTGCAGTTTAGGGCTGAGAGTACAATCCTTTGGTAAGCGCAGAGTTTATTATGTACAGTGGAGCAGCTTGAAGCTTACTACACAAACTGAGAACGTAGCAATGGTTTGAATCGGACCCCAGGCCATACATACTAGACATAACACATTTCATATTCAATTTTCTTCTTCTCCACAGCCTTAAAAAAAGAAATAAGGCAAATGAAATGTTAAGAGGTTTCATGTTTCCAAAATGTTAAAACATGTTTTTGAATACAAAAAGGAATCTGGCCCCTTTCCATTTAAGACGGGCCAAAACACAGAGGCTTGACATAGCATCCTTGTGTTAAGTATTCTGGAAGACATTAAATACCAGCTATCTAAAAGGAATGCATGCACATTCACATATAAAGAGATAAAAATCACCTGACGCTTTTAATTTTGCAGGGTTTCCAGGCAATATTTGAATCCTTCTCAATAACATGTACCATTTAAGGACTGGGATACCAAAATACCACCATGAAGTCCTCCTGAGTAGCCACCTCATTTGACTAGAGTGGCAACTCACTCCTCTCTCAATCCCAAAATTAAACAAAAAGAAGAGAAACCAAGGGACCAATGTTTATTTCATGAATAAAAATTGACTACCCAGCAAGCAGCAGCAAGGATAAAAAGTTGAGCGACTCATTCATATAAAGACACAGTCATTCTGAGATAAGACAGTTAACCAAGTTGTCTTAATAAGGCCTTCTTAAATCTGACCTTGGACCTGCCAGACACAAAGACATCCTTCACTGTCAATCTTCACCTTGCCTCTGTATCGAAGATCAGAGCAAGATAAGCTCTGGATTTGGGCCTGTTCAGTTAGAACTGGAAAACGGAAGGAATATGGTCCATCCACACCCACAATTACTCACCCAGCTTTAACTACCACTCAGTTCTTGGCATCCAGGTCAAGCTGTTCTTCCCTTTCCTTTAGCAAGTCTTTAGAGAATTAACGTCACCTTGTTTGTGAGTTCTCAATGCAAAAGTAAATCACCGCTGTGTGTTTAGTTCAGGTGTTTTCCACCTTCCCAAAGTCAGAGCAAATCTCCAGGTAAGCATAAGACTGTGGGCAGTACTAACCACAGAAGGGGACAAGGAAGAACTCGTATCGTAGGAGAGTTCTTTAAAATACAGACTAAAGTTCATCACCTCTGTCATTCTCGCCTAACACATCATGAATGACCCTTGGAAGTTTGAAAAAAAATAGGTATGTATATATTTGCAGAGTTTCAGGGACATGAACGCCAATGTCTGGGCCCATCAAGCCAACCCTAAAGAAATTTGGGATAGAAAGGGGGTTTTATTGCAAGCCATGTCAACAGCACCTCAACAAGGTCTTAGGTATGCAATGTTACAGATAAACCATGCAATATTTACACAGGAAAGGACAGAAGCCTCTTGTGGGCTGTCTGAATGCTCACTCAAGAGAAGACCAGGGGCCTCTTGCTGCTCAGGTATTCTTGAGAATCTGAATAGCTCTTGGAAGCAGAAATACAGCTTTCTCATCCACTGAGCATAGGTCACTCACCAGAATTGGACATATTTATGGCATGACAGGATTACAGATTACCGTTCCTCTTCTTCACAGGACATGGTCATCCTTGGAAGATGTGAACACTTATTCCCCCCCTCCCCATCCTATTCTAACCCCCGTTTCTGATTACCTTCTGAAAATATTGATAAAAATGTGTACATACTTCTATATGCACCTCTGTCTCAAAATAGTCATTATGCTAAAACCAGGAGAGTTTTCAAACAAAACCAGGAAATCAATTCTAACCAAGCCTATCCGTCATTAGCACTCAGCAATTGTCATTAGCTCAATGCAAATTAGAGGCAAAACTTTTCCACAGCTTAAAACTTAGCAATTAGTCCACCTCCTGACCGTGTTCATTTAATTTGAATTGTCTTGAAGGCTTGTTCCCTACAAGTCAACCTGACCATTGCAGGAGCAAGACTGATCTTTAGAGCAAACTCTTCCTAGACAGAATTAACAACTTTGTTTACTTAGCAACAGGAAATGCAATTACACACCTGTGCTAAAACCATTTTATTGTTTATACCCTGTGCAATTTTGGATGCCAGTTTCAGCTGGAAGGTATAAAATGCCCAGATTATGAATAACTCAAGCCTTTAATCTGGGATTTTCCTAACCTTGTTTTCAGAGCCAGCAATGTGACGTTTCGATATGTGAACTATAACTGTATAATTGTAACTATAACCCTAATGTGAAATAGTATTTATAAATGATAAAACTTTAGTCCCCCATTTGTATCAATGACATCAACAGGAAGCTATACAATCTCAACAAATAGCTAATCCTATGCAAAATACACTTGCCCACAATAAGGGGTTGTTGAAAGTTCCAGGGAATAAGAAACTAGAATATTTTTGGTACCAATGGAAATGCCATTCCATATTGGACTTAACTTGTACCCAACCTGAGTTAATCCCTTTCAACAGCTGTGTACACAGTCCTGCGGAACAAAAAATGCCAAGACATAGGTACACATTCCTGGGCCCTGCCCTTCTTGTCATGTTGCCATCCTGAGCAGCTGCCCAGGGTCACCCAAAAGGATCCATGCCAGTATCAACTCAACTGCAGGACTGGGATGGCTGAGCCTCCCTACCACACAAACCCCTTCCAAGAACATAAAGTAAGATCCTCAGTGCCCCCTCTGGGGGATACCAATAGGAGGGCGATGACTCTGCCTTTGCCATTTTCCCGTTTGGGTTGGCGGGGTGACCAGTCGCTGCTTACCTGGCATGCACCGAAAGGTGCCACAGAAACCCCTCCCGTTAAGCTCTTCACCTTCATGGATATCTTGTGCAACCCATCTACTTTCTTACTTACTATCCTTTTTTCTCTGCTAAGGACCCCAATTCATAAAGGGGGGGCACTTAGTGCCCACAAAGCATGGTTCAGAAGGATTAACCGGGTCCTTCTTAACAGAAGGATAACCATGCCCCCCCCCCGTTGCTTTGTGGTCACCCAGATTCACCCCTCTGAAGGGAGAGGGCAGAACCTTATAGTACCCACAAATCAAGGGGGGGGGGGTTGGTTATCCTTTCTTCTCTGCTAAGAACCCAGATTCACCCTTTTGAAGGGGGGGTGTCTTACTGACCACAAAGCAACTGGGGGGGGGAGAGTAGTTGTCCTTTCTCTCTGCTAAGGCCCCAATTCACCCCTCCCCGGCCCCTAGAAGGGGAGGGCACCACAGTGACCACAAAGGAGATGGGGGGGCACCTTAACCCTTTTCTGGCCGTCTCTAGAGCACCCTCTCTCTTCCCAGGCTGGGGCTGCAAGGCCGGAGATCTTTCCAGCCAGTAGAGCGGAGGGTGGGTTGGTGGGTGGGTGCTGATCTCGGCCTGGCAATGGGGGGGGGGGGAGGATCCCTGCGGGCTCTACTCGCCCTTTCCTGCGGGGTGGGGGGGGGAAAGAGGAAGGGGGGGTCCTGGCTCCGGCTCCAGCCCTGGAAGGCGTGGCTGGCGAGGTCTCCCCCTCCTCCTTTCCTTTCCCTCCCGCCGGGCCTGCCTCTTCTGCTCCAGCCCGCGCGGCCCTTTCTCTCCTCCATCGGCGGCGCGCGGGCGGGCACGCGCACCTGGATGACCTCGTTGACCTCTCGGATGCACTCCACCATGTGCTGCAGGATCTGCTCGGCCGTCAGCACCTCGTAGCGGTAATCCTCCTCCTGCTCGTGGCCCAGGCCGCCGCCTCCGCCTCCGCCACCAGAGCCCGGCCCGCCTAGCCCGCTGCCGCCCAGGCCTCCGCCGCCGCCTCCGCCGCCACCACCGGGCCCCAGGCCGCCCGTCTCGCCGGATAGCAGCCCGTCGCGCTCGCCGCCCACGCCCAGCCCGGGCTCCACCAGCTCCACTTCGCCCAGGTCGAGGTTGTCGTCTGGCTCGTCGTCGTCGTCGTCTGGCTCGTCGTCGTCGTCCTCCTCCTCGGCGCCGCTGTCCTCGCTGCACTCCTCGTCCTCGTCGAACTCATAGTTGTAGCCTTCGTCCGAGTCCATGGCGGCGGCGGCGGCGGCGGAGGAGGAGGCGGCGGGAGGGAAGGCGCGCGCGCGAACGCGCGGACGGACGGACGGGGGGGGGAGAGCCGGAGCACGCGAGGCGGCGAGACTGGCCCGCGAGCGGGGCGGCGCCTCTCCTCCTCCTGCCCCCCACCACCACCACCACCCGACCGGGGATCCGAAGGCTTCTTCGGCCTTGCACCGCCTCCTTTCTTTTCGGCGGACCGATCGCCACAGCCCGCCCGTCCGTCGCCGCCGCCGCCGCCGCTCCTCACAGGCGCCGCTGAGCCAACAAAGGGACGCGTCCGGCCCGCTCCGTCACCTCGACGCACGCCAGCACGCACGCACGCACGCACGACGGGACGCGACGAGCGCCGCGCGGCGGAGGGCGGGGTCAGCGACGCGCCCCGCCTTCTTTTTTTTTTTCTCTCTCTCTCCCTCCCTCCCCCCCAGCCGGCTCTCTCCGCTAGGCCTCAGGCGAGTGGGCGGGGTCCCACATCCATCTTGAGCGTGGCTTGGAGGGAATTCGTCACGCGGGGAGTCATCTTGGGAGGGTGCGCGCGCGCCTGCCTTTGCTCGCCAAGGGAGCGGGGGGGGGAGGGGGGAATAGACAGGAAAGGCGGCCGCCATCTTGGGTGTGGCTAACGCTGTTAAGTGGGTGAGGAGGGCGGATGGGTTTCCTCACGATGCCGGCAGCTTAAACGCGGAGCCGGCTTGGCATGGCAAATTCTGTGGCTGGATTCGGCCCTGCTGCCTTTCTGACCTTGCAAAGCTGATCAAGCTGGGTTTTGGAGTAATCAGGGGCAACTGTGTGGCACCCGTGAACCCAGAACATGGGGCTAAATAAACCATGGTACAAATACAGATAATCAGAGTTGGAAGGGATCTTATTGGTCATCTAGTCCAACCCCCCACCCATGGTTGAGCATCCTGGACAAATCCAAGTCTGGTTTGCTTCACTTTCTCTCATTCTCTCTCACTCTTACTTATTCCTAGAGTCATTTTGCAGTTTTTAATCTTTTAAAGGGGCATTTGAAATACGGATTTACAGGCGGCTGTTACATATAAGCTGGGTTGACAAAATCAGAAACGAGGGGATAAGCCTCTTGGAAAAGCTGAGGGAAATCATCCAAACCATAAAAAAGCGAAAGTTAAAATATTTTGGATATGGGATGCAACACCCAGGAAAAATACGGCATCACTTCATCCTCTAAGGAAAGATTGAAGGCAGAGGAAAGTCAAGACAGAAGAAGAACATTGTGGCTTCAAAATCTAAGGGATCGGTTTGGATTTGTAAATTCCCAAGAATTAAGCTGAGAATGTCAGGGTTGAAGCTTTATTTACAAACCATGATGGCTGGTTTCTGACCAAGCCTGGAAGACCCTCATCTCACTTAAAAAGGACCCTCACATAGCATTTGGTTGCATAGGTTTTCTACTTAAATATTAAAATGGACACTTTCATAGAATATTTATTTATTGAACCTGGTAAAATAGAAATGTTAAACCTATAAGGTATCAACATCAATGACTATGTCTTAGATGTATGGATCAAGCCTTCCAATCATAATTCTGCACTTTAAGGTCTTTTTTTTCTGAATTGTCTATTATATTGGTGTTCTAATATATATTCTTTCATTTTCACTGCATCTTAATCTTATTCATGTAACAGAAGATGTGCAATAGAAGAGACTAGTTAAGACCATCAAGTCCACTTTCAATGAAAGAATCCCAAAATAGCCCAAGTCTGAATACACACAGTAGAGCAAAAAGAAACTCACAGCTTCACTTCCTTTAGTCAGTGGTCCTACTCTCAAAAGAAGAGCTGTAAATAACGGTAATAAACTAGAGCGGGGCATTAAAAAAGCAGCTTGGGAAAAAGCTCTAACCGTCCACTTCCATGAATAAAACACCACGGATGTGTCTCGCAAGCCTAACCTGTTGCTCAAAGATCTTCCCTTTGATTTGCCCTGCCAAGCCGGCTTTTTGCTGGCGGGATAGAACTAGATTTCTATCTGCAGGGCCAGGGTCCTGTTAAAAGCTTTGCTTTGTAGGATGAGATGAGTGGCATATAAATTGAAGTGAGAGAGGAAAGGGAAAGGAGAAAAAGACAAAGAGGGAAGGAGGGGGTGAAGAAAGGAAGGAAAAAGAAACAAAAAAGAGGAAAAAGAAAAAAGGGAAAAAGCAAGGACAAAGTGAAAGAAAGAAAGAGAAAAAAGAAGAGGAAGAAAAAGGAAATAAAGGAGGAAGGAAGGAAGAAAAAGAAGAGAAAAAGGAAGAGAAAAAAGGAAGGAAGAGAGAGAGAAAGAAAGAAAAAGAAAGAAAAGGAAGGAAGGAAGAAAAAGAAGAGAAAAAGGAAGAGAAAAAAGGAAGGAAGAGAGAGAGAGAAAGAAAGAAAAAGAAAGAAAGAAAAGGAAGGAAGGAAGAGAGAAAAAGAAGAGAAACGAGAAAAGGAAAGAGGAAGGAAGGAAGAGAAAAAAAGAGAAAAAAGGAAGAAAGAGAGAAAGAAAGAAAGAAACAGAAAAAGGAAGGAAGAAAAAGAAAAGAGGAAGGAAGAGAGAAAAAGAAGAGAAAGAAAAAGAAAGAAGGAAGAGAGAGAGAAAGAAACAAAAAAAGGAAGAAAGAAAGAAGAGGAAGAAAAAAGAAAGAAAAGAGGAGGAAGGAAGGAAGGAAGAGAAAAAAAGAAGAGAAAAAGGAAGAAAAAAGGAAAGAAAGAACAAGCGCACGGAACCAAACCCCCCCCCCCATCTCTCCGGCCACCCGCCAAACTTCCCCCCCGGCGGGCGTCGGCCGAGCACGTGCTGGGGGTCGCTGCTAGCCGCCCGTCACAGGCCCGGGCTGCGTCACGTGATCCCCGAAGCTTTCTTCCTGCTATTAGTCACAGCGGGGCAGCCCCGGCGCATCTGCTGCAGGGATGGCGGGCACGGCTGGCGCGCTGCTCCTGCTCCTGGCCGCCGGTTTGGGCGCTGCCCTGTGGCCGCAGCCGCAGTCGCTCCTCCAGGACCCTCAAAGCCGATGCCGGCTCAGTTCCCGGCAGTTCCGATTCGCCTATGCCAACGGCTCGGCTGTGGCGCCCGGCTGCGAAGTGCTGGACGGGGCGTTCCAACGTTACTGGCAGCTGCTTTTCCCGCCCGGGCACAAGGAACCATCAGGTGCGGGAGGGGAGGGGGGGACAGCGGGGGAGGGAGGAGCGCAATTGGGGTCCTGCTTGCGCCCCTCTTTGTGCACGCTTTGTTAATGCCGGGCAGCAAAGATGCGCAGCGGCCGCGTTCATACGATCTATATTCTCTCTGCGGAGCTTCGCTAGGATTTTCCCTTGGGGGGTGGAGGGGGCTCCGGTTGGGGTTTCACTTGGGTTGCCCAATCCTTTGGTTGGGTTGAGGTGTTGCTGCACAGCCAACAGGATAAAAAAAACTTTGGACTCTACCTTTGTGCGACCCCAGTAGACCTTTCCCTTCTTTTCTCCTGCCCTAGAGCTGACAAAACAGATAGCAGATCATCAGAGTTGGAAGGGACCTTGTAGGTCATCTATTCCAACCCCCTGCCCAAGCAGGAGACCCTACACCATTTCTGACAAAGGGCAGTCCAATCTCTTCTTGAAAGTCTCAAGTGATGGCGTTCCAACTTCTGAAGGCAATGTCTGTTCCATTGGTTGATTGTTCTCACTGTCAGAAAGTTTCTCCTTATTTCCAGGTTGAATCTCTCCTTGTTCAGTTTCCATTCATTGTTCCTTGTCTGACATCCTGAAGCTGGACAAAATTGGCACATAACTGTGCAACACCCCCCCCCCCCTTTTTTTTTTCCAAAACCCATTTGATCTAGGTTGGCGTGGCAGCCTGGCATATTTCAAAATAAGCCAGAAATCTGAACTTTTCAAATAAAAACAGAGTAATCATCCTCTGGAACAAAGCAGAATTCCCATGTCTGCTGACTTGGAAATAAATCCCTTTGAAGTGGCCAAAACACCACACCCAAGAAATGCAAGATTGTGTATCTCTCATAGTTGTGATCTTGAGCATTTTTCTCCAGGAAGCAGCTGATGAACCCAACAGGCAAATCAAAGAATGGACTCAGCAGGAATGCAAAAACCTTTTTTTTTAAAAATTGAGAGTGGTTCTAATAACAAAATCTTTCACTTCCCTCCCCTTATACTTCTGCAAATTAAGGAAGTGGCTGTCTTTGCTGCTTCCATACATCATCTCATTTGCTCTGGAATTAAATATTTCAGCCCCTTTTGGCTAGGGTGAACAGGTCTTGCATACTTGTAATGTTTGACTTACGGCTGTAATTGAGCCTGGCATTTACAGTTATAAATTGGGATGTTCAAAAAGCAGATCAAACCAAACCAATTCTTGCCACTTTTTGTGGCAAACATTAAACAAACATAGCAAAGTAAATGCCGGTCATAAAATATTATAAAACACAGTCACGTTCAGTAAAGAGCCATGTTTTTCAACCTTGGCCATTTAAGTCATGGTCTTCTTGCTAGCTTGGGAAATTCTGGGAGTCAACCTCCATGCTTTTTAAAGTAGCCAAGGCTGAAAAACCGCTGGTATAGAATGACCAAATATTGCAAATAGTCTGGATGGCCAAGATCTCTTTGCTACCAGTAATAGTTCTCCTGGATTTTTGCACTCCAAATCTGCTCACCCAAAACATTTCTGACTTTAGCTGGTTCCATAAGCAAAGAATTTCCTAATGGTAAAAGGAGGAAGTAATAAAAATGAGCTGTCACAAGCAGGTTATAGCTGATCAGAGTTCCTCACCCTTTTGTTTTCTAGTTTCCTACCACATTTGGCATTCTCCCCTAGAATATTGCAATCTCAAAAAAGTCCATCTGAGTCTGCTGTGAGACTTCACACCTATTCTTGGCCTGCAGGCACTCAGCTGCTTCTTCAGTTTCTCTGCTTGACTTACCAGTACAGACTCTCTTTTGATTTGTGATGGTAATTGACTCAGAATTACAGTTGTAAGTCGTTACTGTCACAAATCATGTGACTGAATATAATTTTTCAACAATTTCTTTTTGCAACAGTCATTCATCAAATCAATTTTCCCCAATGGGTGTTTTGGGTTTGTTTGTTTTTACCGGAATCATCAAGAGTAAATGCTAAAAACCAGCAAAACAAATGTTGCAAATGGTAGTCACACAACTGTAGGAAAATGCAAATGGCCGTAAAGGTGAGCCCGTTGCCAAGCACACAAAAGGCAATCAGGTTACCACAAGGGATATGTGTGTCATAAATTCAGGAACGGGTCAGAAGGGGCTTTTGTGGGACTGTCGTAACTTTGAATCGTTGTTAAGCAACCAGTCGAGGGCCACAGATCCTGATGGGCTGAAATAGAGACGCGATTGCCCACTGCAGTGCAAAAGCAGACACACTTGTAGATCAGTTCTCTAGGTCGGGGGTCACTAACCTTTTGGACCTCAGGGACCATCAAACTCATAATTTTAAATCCCGTGGACCAGAGACCCTGGGAAAATTCCTCACCCCGTTTTCCTATTGATCGACCATTCTTTATTTGGGATGGCACCACACTGCCTTCAGCTCCGTTCTCAGGGGGAGAGAGAGAGAGAGACTTTTGGCTTCATGCAAGGAAAGCAGCAGGAGCCGCAGAAGTCTTTCTTTCTCTCCCCCAAACTCCACCAGAAATGAGTCGTTGTGAGACTTGTCGTGCTGGCGCAGCCTCTTGGAGCAAGGAGGCCTTGCAGGGTCCCAAAGACTCATTTCTGGCAGAGTTTGGAGGAGAGAAAGAAAGACTTTGGCTGCTTTCCTTGCATGCAGCCAAAAGCAGAAGAAGAAAGAAGCGGGAAGAAGCAGCCCGATGGCCAGGCCAGGCACGGGGGGGGCGGCGAGTGGGGCAAGTTTCCTCTCTCTGCTCTTTCCCCCTCCCCTCACTATCTCGTGTTGTTCGCAATGCAAGCAACACAAGCCTTGTGTTCCCGCGGGCCTTGTGTTCCTGTGCAGCCTGGATGAATTGCTTTTGGGGTGACATTTCTTTGTGGACCACCAAAATTTTCTCACGGACCACTAGTGGTCCCCAGCCCACTGGTTGGTGACCACTGTTCTAGGTTTAATATTCTTGCTTTTTCCTTCCACCCTCCTGAACTCGCAGTCACTTGACAAATATCTTAGTGCAGGGGTCTCCAACACCAGTCCAGCACTTGGCCACAGTATGCCAGAAACCAGGCTGTGCAAACAAGCCCCATCCATAGGATGAAACACCCTGATCTGTGAAAAAAAATTTCTCCATGGAACCGGTTCCTGGTGCCCAAAAGATTAGGGCCTGAAGTAGTTGTGATATCTTTACAAAACAGCCCCCTCTTGCCTTACCAGCCTCAACCTCCTCACGTCAGGCCTTCAAGTAGACTAGGAATCACCAAAACTGTATTTTCTTATTTTTCATTTTAAAAAATTCTAAGCTTTAAGACTGCTTTGCTTTTTTAAAAATGAATTGTTTTTGTTTTAATAATACTCTCCAAGTAACTGCTACTTGGAGAGATTCCCTTGCTTTATTCCCAACTAGCTTGATACCCATGCTTCACTATGAAACTATGTGGTTGGGCTTAGTTTTTGGGGAGGAAAAGAAGGGTGGGTGGGTGGAATTCTGCCTCTGCCTGCCAGCATCCATCAGTATTCATCTGGCTAGCGTCCTGTCCGTGTGTGAGAGAGTTGAGGGCTGTTTGGAGACTGAGACAGTATTTGCTGTGTGAGCAAGGAGACAGCAAGGAGTGTGGGCATGGCTTAGCTCAGCTGTTCTGTACTAAAGCTGCTTGGTGCTGTGAAATTAAAACAAACTAAAACTCCTCTCCTTGGCTTGTGTTTTGCATTTGGAACAGATTTCTTTCCAGGTGAGGAGGAGGAGTAGAACTCCTTAGCATCAGAACGTGTTAATAATAATATACGAAATACTAATGCTCTGATGGTTATTTCAAGAAAAATCTTTCTTAGTGAGCACCTAGAAGCCAAGAGGAACATAGGTGCCAAATTTCAAGTTTGTAGGCTTTACGGTTCTGGAGATTTTGTGATGATGCGTGAGTGGTCTTTCGCTTTTATATAGAGAGAAGATTTTCTCTTGCAGGGACCAATGTGGAGAACCTGTGTCCTAACCTTCTCGTCTCTGTGGCCCAAGCAGGATGCAGCAGCTATCCCACCCTTGAATCTCCAGAGAACTGTAAGAGAATGGCGTCTTATCTTAACACTCATGGCTGGGTTGAGCTTACGGTCAGCAGGGTGCCCTTAAGACATCCTTAATCCCTACCTGGCTGCCATCTGCAGTTTTATTTTCAAAGACAGGAAGTCGGGAATATTCTGATCTAGGAGCGGTCAACTTGGGTTGGGGAAAACATCTGTAATACTTGGGGAAAGAATAAGAATGGGGTGGAACCATTTAGGGACAACCCATGAGTTTTCTCTTTTTCCTCCAAATTAATAATAGTTCTGTAACATTTTAAAATGTTGTTTTCTTCATTAAACTTGTGTGCTGCCCAAATTCCCAAAGATTCTGAGCGCTTCAAAGAAACAAATGAAAAAAAAAATTACGATAAGATCAATAAAACATGATGGCAAGTGGGTTGAAATGAGGTGGGGTCTCAGCCTCCCTTGCCAAAGACGTGACGGAAAAGCTACATCTTCACACCTTTATCAATCAGAATAGAGCTGGAAGGACCCTTGGAGGTCTTCTAGTCCAGCCTCATGCTCAAGAAGGAGAACCTACAGCATTTCAGACAAGGGACTGTCCAGTCTCTTCTTAAAAACCTCCAGTGATAGAGCACACACAACTTCTGGTGGCAAGCTGTTCCACTGGTTAATTGTCCTCACTGATGAGAGGTTTCTCCCTAATTCCAGGTTGCTTCTCTCCTTGATTAGTTTCCATCCATTGTTTCTTTTTTTGCCTTCTAGTACTTTGGAAAATAAGTTGACCCCTCCTCTTCGTGACAGCCCCTCAAATACTTGAATACTGCTGTCATGTTACCCTCTAGTCCTTCTTTTCTCTAGGTTAGCCATACCCAGGTCCTCCAATTGTTCTTCATATGTTTTAGTCTGTTTTAATCATCTTCGTTGCTCTTCTCTGCACTTTCTCCAAAGTCTCCCCATCTTCTTTGTAACATGGGGACCAAAACTGGACCTCTTCAACCCCAAATGGCTGTCCAGATTTTAGAGGAGATTCCCAGTTTTAGTCTGTGCAGGCCGCCTGTTCCCAAAGCAACCCCTGAAATTATAAATCCTCACTCCTAATAAAAAGACTATTTATTTGATTTGATTTGATTTGATTTGATTTGTCAGTTGCTTACAGGATAATAGATATAAGTATAAACATGGTTATAAATACATGAGATGGATACATATAAGAATAATTAAAAAGAAACAATAGGACAGGGATGGTAGGCACGTTGGTGCTCTTATGCAGGCCCCCTACAGCCCTCTTAGGAAAGGGTTGAGGTTTTTGCAGAATGCCAACTTCCAAGCTTTAAAATTTTTTTCTTAATTCGACTGCTTGTTTTGTTCTCCAAATGAACTTCCAGACAAGCTCAGCATTTCGGTGGATCTGATGCTACTGACAGCCCCCAATATCTGGGGCGCCCTCAGAGGTAAGAGGAGAGGTGGGGACAGTTTTCCACCGCTGCCTTGGTAGCTTGGTGCTGTGACTTTTGGTTTGACGGATGTCGTTCTGCTTTGTTGCATAGGATTGGAGACCTTCAGCCAGCTTTCCTGGAGAGACGAAGTTGGTACAGTAAGTAGGGGGTATTAGGGAGGGGTTGCAACTTCTGTGGTTAATTGCTTTGTTTGGGCGTAGCTGTATTTATATTTATATTTTATATTTATTTGATTTGTCAATCGCTTACAAGATGATAAGGATAAGGATAAGCATAGTTATAAATACATGAAATGAATACATATAAGAAAAATAAAAGAAACAATAGGACGGGGATGGTAGGCACGTTGGTGCGCTTATGCACGCCCCCCTACAGACCTCTTAGGAAAGGGGTGAGGTCAATAGTAGACAGTCTAAGGTTAAAGTTTTTGGGGTTTGGGGAAGAAACCACAGAGTCAGGTAGAGGATTCCAGGCACTAACCACTCTGTTGCTGAAGTCGTATTTCCTGCCATCAAGTTTGATGCGATTAACCTTGAGTTTGTATCTATTGTTTGCTCTTGTGTTGTTATAGTTTAAGCTGAAGTATTCATTGGCCAGTAGGACATTGCAATGTATGATTTTACAGACTATACTTAGATCGGACCAAAGGCGGCGTAGTTCTAGGTTTTCTAGGTCTAGAATTTCAAGTCTGGTGGCATAAGGTATTCTGCTACGAGTATGTGTGAAGCGATAGCAGGTGTTGTGGTTTGTCAATGGGACATTGGCTATAAACCAGCAAGTGTTAGACTTCCGGAAGAAGAGAGAGGAACCTGCCCCGTTTTACATTCCTAGGAGTCTACCCCAGCGAAGATCTTACCTGGAAAATCAACACAATCCAGGTGGCCAGACAGGCCCAACAGAGACTCCATTTCCTTAGGGCCTTGCGAAAGAACAAAGTGCGACAACAACTGATGACCTCCTTCTACTCGTCCACAATAGAAACCATCCTCTCACATTGCACGACGGTGTGATATGCTGGCTTGAGAGCTGCGGATAGAAAGACACTACAGAGGGTGGGGATCATGGCACTAAACATCTTGGGCTGTCCCCTGATACCACTAGATGACCTCACTAGGGCTCGCTGCCTTAGAAGAGTGAAGAAAATCCTCAGGGATGACTCATACTCCTGTCAGCACTTCTTCACTCTCCTACCATCAGGTAGTAGGTAAGGAAGCATAGCCAGCCGCACCAACAGGCTGAAGAACAGTTCCTACCTGTGGCCTGTCATGGTAGAATAAGATTGGGACTGGGTTAGGGACTTCTGTCCTCACTGTAAGTCGTGTTGGGGTGGGAAGGTGAACGAAGGAAGGCTCAGCCCATCTCATTGTACACATGTTGTACTCTGACAATAAAGGTAATCCTAATAATAGCAGTGAGGCCTAATCAACAAACCATGTTTAACCAAAGTCATGGATCAGTGCTATCATGTCAAGATTAAATAAGTAAGACCCAACTAATTAGATCCCCCCCCTCCAACTTGCTTGAGGCAAAATCCAAACATCATTTAATGTGATATATGACAATAGACAGACAGTTTCGTGTAGTGGTTAAGGCAGCAAGCCGGAAAGTGGGAAAGTGGAAATTCTAACTCCCACCTTAGGCACGAAAGCCAGCTAGGTGACTTTGGGCTAATTACTAGGAGATGGTGAGTTCTAGTCCTGTCTTAGGCACGAAAGCCAGCTGGGTGACCTTGGGCAGTCCCTTCCTAGGAAGGGAGGCAATAGCAAAGCATTTCTGAAAATCATTGTCAAGAAAACAGCATGGACTAGTCAAGGCTGTTGCCACCAATGAAGAATGACTCACAAGCACACCCAAATGTGTTCATGTGTCTATTCCATTTCTTGGTAATGGGAAAAAACAATTGCAATCAGCCTGCTTTCCACTGAGGACCTGTGCACTGCACAAACCAGAAGGAGAGCAGAGAAAATTTCTACAGACCCCTCACATCCTGTACATAAACTTCTTCCTTCAGGATGCCTCTATAGGGCATTGTATACCAAAACAACTAGACACAAAGATAGTTTTTTTTCCCCCCATGTGCCATCACTCTGCTGAACACCTAATTCCCAGAGCATTGTCTTAGGTCTAAAGATATTTACCCATGTAGTAAGGCTGTATTGCTATTATCCTTCTCATCTTCTCTTGTTTCTCATCTTCTCTTCTCTTATCTAATCTTTCTTACTCTCTTCTCTTATTGGTATCTTATGACTTATCACTTTTTATTTTATTGTAACTTAATGATTAATGATTGTAACTATGATTTATGATCAATGACTTATTGATTACCTATACCAGTGGGTCTTCAAACTTGACAGCTTGAAGACTTGTGGACTTCAACTCCCAGAATTCCTCCTCCAGTGATGTTAGCTCAGGAATTCTGGGAGTGGAAGTCCACAAGTCTTAAACTTGCCAAGTTTGAAGACCCTTGCTCTAATCGTTCCATCTAGTTAGCTTATATTCTATTATATTAAAAAATATATATGCTAATATTCCCCCTCTTTCTTATTTTTACTTTTATTCTAGTTTCTAGTCAGGCCACCATTACTACTCCTAGTGTTAATACACATGCTTCTATTGAGACAAGGGCCTTCAAACTTAGCAAGTTCAACACTTGTGGACTTCAACTCCCACAATTCCTCCTCCAGTCATGTTAGCTCAGGAATTCTGGGAGTTGAAGTCCACAAGTCTTAAACTTGCCAAGTTTGAAGACCCTTGCTCTAATCGTTCCATCTAGTTAGCTTATATTCTATTATATTAAAAAATATATATGCTAATATTCCCCCTCTTTCGTATTTTTACCTTTATTCTAGCTTCTAGTCAGGCCACCATTACTACTCCTAGTGTTAATACACATGCTTCTATTGAGACAAGGGCCTTCAAACTTAGCAAGTTCAACACTTGTGGACTTCAACTCCCACAATTCCTCCTCCAGTCATGTTAGCTCAGGAATTCTGGGAGTTGAAGTCCACAAGTCTTAAATTTGCCAAGTTTGAAGACCCTTGGCTTATTCTGTGAGCTTATGCACCAGAAACAAATTCCTTGTGTGTCCAATCACACTTGGCCAATAAAGAATGCCCTCTCCGCTCCCCTTCCTCCCCTCCCATTTTATCCTTCCAGTCTGAAGTTTGATCTAATTTGAGCTATCACTTGCAATTCACCTTGCTAGTTGTTACTGTGTTCTTCAAAGGACTTTCCAGCTTAACATGGGGCCAGGGAAAATTGTGTGGCATCTCATAAATCCTAGATCTGAATTCTTGAAGAGCTTGTTCAGTGCTCCAAACAGGTGGCCTGATTTTTCACTCCCATTAGAGAAGGCAAGATCCCTGGGAGAAGTCTACGCTGGACATTGGGTCAACTGGGTTATCTTCTCCTTCCTATAGTTCTACCTCAACAAGACCGTTGTGATTGATTTCCCTCGCTTCCCTCACCGAGGTCTGCTCCTTGACACATCTCGCCATTTTCTGCCTTTGAGAGCCATCCTGGAGACCCTGGTAGGTGAATCTGGAAGCAACCTAGAAGATCCTGAGAGATCTTGCGTTAGATGAGGATGCTGTTATAGTGGCTGACTCTCAACGCCATCATCTTACCTCCACGAACCTTGGGACCTTCTGATGTTTTCCTCTTATGCTCAGGTGGCTCTGTGTTGTCAGTGCGAGGAAGTGTCCTCATGTCTGCACTTGTAATGGGAGGATTGGTACCCTGTTTTCACGAAAATACGGCCTACCCTGAAAGTAAGTCCTAGCTTGATTTTTACCTGTGCGCCCAATATAAACCCTACCCCCCAAAATAAGCCCTAATTATGATTCCACTCACCCCAGGGTGCACGGGTAAAAATTAAGCTAGGGTGGGGATGGGAGGGACTACTACTTACCTTCAGACAGTTGTAGCCAGGCCTCGCACACCCCGACACCTGCCTTGACGGCCCATTTCTTTTGCAGCTGGCAAGGTTTTCCTGAAGAACTCTATAGTTGAAAACAAAGCTCTGGATCGATCCAGAGCTCTGTTATCAGCTGCAGAAGCCTTCTGGAAAGCCTTGCCTGCCTCAGAAGAAGTTCCTGAAGGCTTCTGACAGTGAAAAGGATGTGTGTGGGGGCACACACACAAGTGAGGTTAGTCAGTGGATGACATCTCCCGAAAATAAGACCTGGTGCCTTTTTTGGTGGCAAAATATATATATATATATATATAAGAGTCTTATTTTTGGGGAAACATGGTAGAACAATCAGTGTAGTGTTCTTGTTTAGGGTTTGACTCCATTCAGCCATGGAGGATGGGGAATTCTGGGCGTTGGACGTTGCTGAGGTTGAGAAGCCCTGCTCTACGGTGTAAGAAAAAAGCCTGCGTGGAGCAATATTTCAGGGCGAGGTGTAATGGGCGAAGAAGACTTCTTAGGAGTCGCCCTGTTCAGAATATCGTAACGGACTCTGCGAGTTTTCTGAGCCGTAGCTGAATTCTTGCTTCATCTCACTACTCTTGCAGCTTTTGCTAACCTCTTCTCGTTCCTTCAGGATGCCATGGCGTACAACAAATTTAACGTGTTCCACTGGCATATTGTGGATGACCCGTCATTTCCGTTTGAAAGCATGGTCTTCCCAGATCTCAGCTCCAAGGTGAGCAAGCCAAACATCTCCCACTGAACCCCCTGCTATTTAGCTGGCTTGTGGAGGGGATTCCTGTTCTGACCCAGGCTTCGTTCAAATCGAGAAAACACACAAGCGGTGTGTAAAAGCCAACTTTTCTTAATGCAACCCTGGGAATTCTTTGCATTCCCAGCCAAAACTCTAAACATGATTGTCTGAGATAAGAGCACTCCTTTCAGGGTTGTTAAAAGGCTGCCAACAAACAGGAGTCTAATGACTGAGAAATATCAACCGACAGAAGTGCCAGCAAAGACAAAGTAGAGTTCGCAGGGCTTCAATGAGGCATCAGAGTCTAATGAACTTCTTTGCTTCCTGCAAAGAGTACATCCCCGAGGGCTGGTTTTTATCCCTTATGAACGGGGCAATCCCCTCCCAGCCTTACTCCCGAGTCACCCCTGCTGCTTCAGCTGCTCTCTCCTTCTAGCAGCCCTGCACACACGCGCACTGGGAACAGGCTCCTCGGGGTCCTCTGCTTCGCTGCCGCCAGACTCCAGAGGCAGCACCCCACTCCCAAATGGTCCTGGTCCCATCCCTGCATCAGATGCAAGACCTTCATCCCAAGTCCTCGCCAGACACCCTGACTGGTTCCCTTTCGTGCTCAATTGTCCGATACCTCTGCCGTCTGCACCTGCTCCTGGAGAACCACAACAATTCCTCGTGTCCCAGGGAGGCCTTTGAACCCCTGTCCCTCAATTTGAGAGGACAGCAATGGGCAGAAAAGGTCCATCCTTTGCTGAAATGGGAAGCCTTCGCATTGCAACGTTCTTCTCCCAAAGGAAGCTGAAGAGGAGGGATCCGTGCGAGATAACATTCATGCGGCACGCAAGCCTTCCTGACCATCTTTTCTAGAAAAGATTTCTACATCAAGACAAGAAAGTGGCATAGACCGTGATGTTCTTACAAGAGGTTGCAATTGTTGCATGCTACTTGAAAGTACCTCGGTGTCAGGATTCTGGCAGTTACCCCAATTAAATCATGAGTCTTGAGCCAAACTTCCAAAACTTCAAATGGATTTATCGGGAGTTAGCATGCCGGCACTGCCTGGGTGTAGCCGACTCTGAGGCACATCATTCACTCTCACCCTTGAGCCTGGTTTTCCTCCACCACTCTGGGTGTATCATAATTCATATTCTCCAATGGGACACATCCATAGCCCAGAGTCATCAATCATGCTCTCCAGTTAGATAATTGTGCGGCAGAAACTTCAGTCATCTTTGAAAAAAACTATGTATGGAAGGCACTTTCGATTTCCAAGCTGCCGCACTGCTCTTTCAAACCCCTTTCCCCCCTTCCTTTCTGTTGGCAACTCTAAAAAGACCATAGAAATATTTTATGAGTTGACACTCAGTTTATTTGAGGGCCAGCAACATTTCTAACCTTTAGTCACAGCGAGATCTCAGCCAGCAAGCCATAGTCCTCCCATCGGTATAAGATTTGAAGGATGTAGCTCCTTCACTCTACCTTGACTTGCCATTCAATAGGAACCTTTGATATATATATAAAGGTATATTTATATTTTTAGGGTTCCTATAACTCAGCCACTCACGTATACACTGCTAACGATGTGAAAATGGTGATTGAATACGCCAGGTTGCGTGGAATTCGAGTGATTCCAGAATTTGACACCCCTGGACATACTCTGTCTTGGGGACCAGGTAAGAACTGTCTTGGGGTGAGAAAGCAGGGTTTTTTTGAACACGTGTCAGTGCCAAGTTAGAATCTGAACAGCCACACGTACTACTTGAAAAATGGTGCTGAAATTACCTCAGAGCGACCTGCTCACCAGGAGGGAATATTCCAACGACAAAAAACAAGATTATGGTTTGCTTTGTTGGTTGAAAAAAGAGGCAGAAGACAAAGCTGTGTATGATTTAAATACATCTCTTTTTCAATAATATGTAATTACACTTAGTAGTTTTGTGGATGTTTTGTTTGTTTATTCCCTTTTCCTTCCTTCCTTCCTTCCTTCCTTCCTTCCTTCCTTCCTTCCTTCCTTCCTTCCTTCCTTCCTTCCTTCCTTCCTTCCTTCCTTCCTTCCTTCCTTCCTTCCTTCCTTCCTTCCTTCCTTCCCCCAGGTGTTCCAGGTTTGTTGACTCCTTGTTACACTTCCACAAAACCCAGCGGGACCTACGGGCCAGTCAACCCCATTCTCAACTCCACTTACCAATTCATGGCTTCGTTTTTTGCTGAAGTTAGCTCCATCTTCCCAGATTTCTACCTTCACCTGGGAGGAGATGAGGTGGACTTCTTCTGCTGGTGGGTTTTGTTTTCCTTGGGGAATCTGGAAGGGGAAAGGTGGAGAGAAGGCAAATATCTGGTGGGATGAAGGGAGAAAGAGTGTAATGGCGATGGTGACCTCTTGGGATGGAACCAACAAAGAGATGGATGGCCATAAATCATACATTGAAAATCCTGCCATATTCACACCTATTGTTAAACTAAGATGGATCCTGAGGTAAAAATAAGAACATGCCCCACACAAGGACATAGGTATCCATGCTTCAGAGGAACCATAATGTATCCACAACTTACTTGGCTTATAGTCATCTGTAGCCCTATTTGTCTGGTGGCAAATTTCACTCCATTGAATCCCTGGAGAGAGATGGGATGAACATAGATCAGGTAGAGACCATAGGAATGGTGATGAATGGGTATTGGATACCTGCTAGCTTCACTTTGGACCAAGCCCTCATTTGTTCTAACATTGGTTTACTGAAGTAACCTTGGTTCTAACTTTGGCTGACCTAAGTAATCTTGGTTCGTTGACTAAGCCACAATTGGAGGTCGTCACACAGCATTCCGTGTCACAAGTCACAAGGGCGAAATTCAAAACCATGTTAAGTTGAGGGCTGGAATCACGAGTGGACCAAATATTAGCACGATCGATCCTGCTTCATGTAGCTCAGGGCCACTGAAATTGGCCACTTTAAGACTTGTGGACTTCAACTCCCAGAATTCCTCAGCCAGCTCTCCTGTCCAGAAGTCTTAAAGTGATCAAAAATTTGGCCACTGGTGGAGCTGATATATTTGTAAAACACAAGGAATGTTTCCATTTTGATTCTTGATGGCCTACCAAAGAATCCTTTGAGGAGCTAGACTTTGGAAATCTGGAGCATCCAACTTTTCTGTTTTCATGTAGGAAGTCTAACCCAGATGTCCAAGCCTTCATGCAGAAGATGAAATTTGGCCAAGACTACACCAAGTTAGAATCCTTCTACATTCAAAGGTAAAGTGTTCCTTCCCCTCCATTGCTAAGTATTTGTTTAGGGCAAGAAAACAGGGCTACCCTCCCTCAAACAGGCCCTTCCCAAAGATTGTGCCCCCTTCCCCATCACTCAGCCAAGCCAAGGTGCAGAACATGTTAGTTCTTCAGACCACGGCTTCGAGGTAGACCAAGGTAAGAATTGTGCCAGGCCGAGCTTCCTGTTTTTCGGGTTTCTCTTTCATTGGCCCTCAAACTGACTTCCCCTCCCATGTCAGGAGACAATCTGGATTTATTTGAGAGTTGCCAGGTGAAGGCAGGAACAGAAGGAAAGTTTGATGCAGGGAAATGGAAACACTTGCGGGCTTATGAGATGCTTTCTCCTTTCCTTGGTTCTCTTTGCTCCAGGCTGCTGGATATAGTCGCATCTTACAAGAAAGGTTACATGGTGTGGCAAGAAGTGTTTGATAATGGTGTGAAGGTAAGGATTGTGCTAGGACAGTTAATGGTGTGAAGGTAAGGATTGTGCTAGGACAGTGATGGCTAACCTTTTTGGGCTCCTGTGCCAAAAATTGTGTACACGCTTGCATGCAACCACCCGGAAGACAATGTGGGCAGGCCCCCCCTCCCCCCACGCCTCTTTTGCATGTATGTGCAATCCCATCCCCGCCGCCGCCCCCTTACCTACACTGAGCCTCCCAGCTGATTTTCAGCCCATTTGAGGCCTTTTTTGGCCTCCTGGAGGCTTGAGGAAAACTTCTGTAGCCTTTGCAGGCCGAAAAATGGGCCCATTTCGTCACTTCTAGTATTTCCAGAAGTATAGAAAGTGATGAAACGGGCCTATTTTTCAGCCAGCAAAGGCTTTCCTCAATCCTCTAGGAGGCCATAAAAGGCCTCAAACAGGCCAAAAATCAGCTGAGATGCGTGCACATGCACAGTGGGGTAAGTTTGCCTGCAGCTCGCATGCTGATGCTGTAGGTCCTTAGGCTACTTCTCTTCTCTCCCTTACTGAATTACTTCCTGCCGATTAAAGTGGAAATGTATGGTCCTCAAATTACGACCCCAATTGCCACTGGACTTTGAGCCATAAACTATTGTGTTGCACAAGAATCTAGTCAACTAATGGTCAGCACTTGATAAGGGTCAACAGAATTCACAGGCGGCTGGACTTAAGATCGTTTGTGGCAATGTAAGGATTCTAAGCTGATGACACTTTTAATTCCGCCTTCCAGCTCAGCCTGTTCTTCTCCTACAGT
The DNA here is from genome assembly GCA_033807585.1 of Hydrophis major. NCBI lineage: Eukaryota > Metazoa > Chordata > Lepidosauria > Squamata > Elapidae > Hydrophis > Hydrophis major. Next base: position 4,617,929 of record CM066337.1, read on the forward strand.
TTTCCTCTCAGTATTGTCGATATTGGAGCCCACTCCCAACCACACATCCTTTGTTAATGCACTAAACCTCCTGTAGATGCCTTCTCCTGGATTTCAGTCCCTGTTCTCTGTTTTTGCCAGGTGAACCCTAATACAGTGATACACGTGTGGAAAGGGAACTTTCAACAGGAGATATCTCGCGTCACGAAGGCTGGTTTCCGGGCCCTTCTGTCCTCTCCTTGGTACTTGAACATCATCTCTTACGGGCAGGATTGGTTGGAAGCATATCGAGTGGAACCCCTGGCCTTTGAAGGTAGGTTTTTCCCCAGTGTAGCCCCATCAACATACACTGCAATACATAATAATACTAATAATCTACATAGAGAACCAGTTTGCTCTGGTGGTTAAGGCACTAGTTTAGAAGACTGAGCTCTAGTTCCACTTGAGACATGTAATCCAGCTGGGTAAATTTGGGCCAATTACCAGGAGGTGGTGAGTTCTAGTCCCACCTTAGGCATGAAAGCCAGTTGGGTGACTTTTAAGCCAATCACCAGGAGGCGGTGAGTTCTAGTTCCACTTGAGACATGTAATCCAGCTGGGTAAATTTGGGCCAATTACCAGGAGGTGGTGAGTTCTAGTCCCACCTTAGGCATGAAAGCCAGTTGGGTGACTTTTAAGCCAATCACCAGGAGGCGGTGAGTTCTAGTTCCACTTGAGACATGTAATCCAGTTGGGTAAATTTGGGCCAATCACCAGGAAATGGTGAGTTCTAGTCTCACCTTAGGCTTGAAAGCCAGCTGGGAGACGTTATGCCAGTCTCTCTTTCTCAGCCCAACCCACTTGGTAGGCTGGTTGTTGTGGGGAAAAAGAGGAGGAAGGTGTGTTGGATACATTTGCATCCTTGAGTTATGTGTAAAGATAACCAAGGCAGGATATAAATAAATACATTAGTGTCTCTTCCAACAGGCAGCGCAGAACAGAAAAAGCTGGTTATTGGTGGAGAAGCCTGTATGTGGGGCGAATACGTGGATGCAACTAATTTAACCCCCAGGCTGTGGTAAGACTTATTATTGCATTTCAACAACAGAATCTTGCAAAACCAAATACACTTCCCTTCTCCTTCCCTTTCTCTTCAAGGGAATCACGGACGGTTCCTTGAGACACTTTCTCAAAATACATTTCGGGCCTGGACTCAAATTTCTCTTATCTGACTGTTGCCTTCCTCATGTTCCTCAAGGTTTTTCTCACAGCCCATGACAGATAGCCACTCCAGTTGTGCAAATATATATATATATATGTTTCTGTAGAAATGTTAGCCTGCTTTCCCTCCCAAGCATTGTTCATTCTCTGCCAAATCTTTTGTTCTTCTGATGCTCACAGATGTCAGCTGTAGATGGACACATTTTTAGTGGCTCTGTGTAGGAACACTGTCCTGGAGTAGATTTTGGTTCCAGGATGTCGGCAGGAAGGGCTGCCAAGAGGGCAACCGAGAGACGATACATTTGACGTCTGCATGCAAATAATTCCCCTTACGCCCGAATGTGCTTCCTTTGTGTAACCACACCATGACCCTTGGACCATCATTGTGATGTCCTCTTGGCTGTTCCTGGGCATCTGTATGGCGATTGTTGACTTAGCAGCGGCACAATTTACAAACAACAGCATTACTTATAATAGAACTCTAACCTTCGTTAGGGCAACAGATGTTTGCAATAATTTGCAAGCTGTCTAGGAAGGGTTTATCTATGGAGATTCTCAGTCATCCAGGTCCTAGTTGTCCCAACTAGGTGCTTTTTTTCTTTTTTCTTTTTTTAAACAAATTTTATTAAATTTACAATTTAAAAAAAAATATACAACATATACACAAATAACAAAACCAGAAAAAAGCGAAAAAGAAACGCGAAAAGAAAGGAAAAAGAAAGAAAAAGAAAGAAGGGAGGGAGGGTGAACATTTAAAAACATTCTCCTTTTCGACAGTTTGTAAGATCTTTTCTTCTTAAATTGTATCATATACGCACATCTTATCCGTATCTATATTTGGATTACACTCAAATAAGTTTATCCCATTCTTTTTTTATACCTTATAATACACGATCTATCTTTGGTCTAACCATTTGTACCAGGAATTCCAGTTGTTGTAATATATTGAAGACTCTTTGTTTTTTACGGCTAGGGTTAGTTTGTCCATTTCTGCACAGTCTGAAATTTTCAAGAGCCAAGTGGACTTTCTGGTTTTTCTTTGAAGATGTTTCGCTTCTCATCCAAGAAGCCAGTGGTGATATTCTACCAGTTCAGCCCAGTTCTACCGAACCGGTGGCGCCGATGAGCAGTGGAGACTGCCTGGGTCCCCATACTAACCTTTATGTCCTGCTTTTGAAGTGCACCTGCTTTGCACGGCAAGCAGATTGCCACGCGGCAACTGCTCAAGCAACAGGGACAGTGCAGGCTTGCAGGAGGTGCCTCTGTGCCTGTGCAAAGTGCGTGCTTGGTGCGTGTGCGTGAAAGCGCGTCCACCAAGCCACGCCTACTGAACCGGTGGTAAAAATATTTGAAATGCACCACTGCAAGAAGCTTCTTTCTTCTATTCCTTGACAACACAGTGGCCTCAACGACCCTTTAAAAGAATACAAACAACCAGCTGTCTGCAAGGAGTATAAATCTTTCCATTCCACCCCCCCCCCCAATCCAGTCAGAGCTGAAGAAGCTTCTTGGATGGGAAGCGAAATGTCTTCGAAGACAAACCAGAAAGTCCAATTCAGTTGCCTCTTTGAAAAAAAAAGCACCTTTGCAACTAGGAAGGGTTCCTGTTCTTTAAAGTAGCCTAAAAACTCTCCAAATCAGGGAGTCTCCAACCATGGCAACTTTAAGACTTGTGGACTTCAACTCCCAGAATTCCTCAGCCAGCAAAGCTCTGGGAGTTGAAGTCCACGAGTGTTGTGGTTCGCCGGCAGCCGGTGCAGCCGGCAGCGGAATCAGATGGTGTGGAAGAACAGGGACCAGTCCAGGAGTCTGGGGAGGACTCGGACGAGGGTCCTGCGTCTGATGCAGAGATGGGGCCAGGACCATCTGGGAGTGAAGTGCTGGCTCTGGAGTCTGGCAGCAGTGAGGCCAAGGAACAAGAGGAGCCTGTTCCCAGTGTGCGTATGCACAGAGCTGCTAGAAGGTGAGAGCAGCTGAGACAAAAGGGCCAACTCTGGAGTATGGCTGGGAGGTGATTGCCCCTTCCATGAGGGATAAAGGACAGGCAAAGGTAGAGAAACCTTTGCAGGAAGCAAAGTCGTTCGCTCTGTTCAAATTAATCCTTGAAGCTCTGCGGGCGGTTGGTTTTTTTGATAGTTCATTTGGCACTAGTTGTTGGCAGCAATTCAAAGGAGAGAAAGGTGGATGCTTATCTCGAAGGGACTGTTTGGGACTCATTACCGGCTGGGAATGAGCATAATTCCCAGCGTTGAAATAAAACAAGTGTTGTTTGGACTAAGCATGTGCTTAATTGCGGTCTCGGGAAGCCTTGGTCAGAACAAGAAGTCTTAAAGTTGCCAAGGTTGGAGACCCCTGCTCCTCATCGAGCAACACCTGTTCTATCTCCTCCAGGCCCAGAGCTGGGGCTGTTGCTGAGCGTCTGTGGAGCAACCAGACAGTTCGAGACCAGGAAGATGCTTATGAGCGCTTGTCCAATTTCCGATGCACCTTGCTCAGGTAATGTTGTTTTTTCTTCTTCTTCTTCTTCTTCTTCTTCTTCTTCTTCTTCTTCTTCTTCTTCTTCTTCTTCTTCTTCTTCTTCTTCTTCTTCTTCCACTTCCTGTTCTCCTCCTCCTCCTCCTCCTCCTCCTCCTCCTCTTCTTCTTATTCCTCCTCCTCCTCCTCTTCTTCCTCCTCCTCCCCCCTCCTCCCCCTTCCCCTCCTCCCACTCCTCCTTATCCTCCTCCTCCTCCTCTTCTTCTTCTTCTTCTTCTTCTTCTTCTTCTTCTTCTTCTTCTTCTTCTTCTTCTTCTTCTTCTCCTCCTCCTCCTTCCTTCTTCCTTCTTTTCTTTTTCCTTTTTTCTTCGCTACTTTTCTTCTTCTTTTTTTCTTCTTTTTCTCTTTTCTTCTTCTTCTTCTTCTTCTTCTTCTTCTTCTTCTTCTTCTTCTTCTTCTTCTTCTTCTTCTTCTTCTTCTTCTTCTTCCCCCCCTCCTCCTCCTCCTTCTCCTTCTCCTTCTTCCTTCTTTTCTTTTTCCTTTTTTCTTCACTACTTTTCTTCTTCTCTTCTTTTTCTCTTCTCTTCTCTTCTTTTTCTCTTCTCTTCTCTTCTTTTTTCTTTTTCTTTTTCTTCTCTACTTTTCTTCTTCTTCTTCTTCTTCTTCTTCTTCTTCTTCTTCTTCTTCTTCTTCTTCCCCTCCTCTTTCTCCTCCTCCTCCTCCTTCTTCCTTCTTTTCTTTTTCCTTTTTTCTTCACTACTTTTCTTCTTCTCTTCTTCTTCTCTTCTCTTCTTTTTTCTTTTTCTTTTTCTTCTCTACTGTTCTTCTCTTCTTTTTTCTTCTCTTCTTCTTCTTCTCCTCCTCCTCCTCCTTCCTTCTTTCTTCTTTTCTTTTCCTTTTTTCTTCGCTACTTTTCTTCTTCTTTTTTTCTTCCTTTTCTCTTTTCTTCTTCTTCTTCTTCTTCTTCTTCTTCTTCTTCTTCTTCTTCTTCTTCTTCTTCTTCTTCTTCTTCTTCTTCTTCTTCTTCTTCTCCCTCCTCTTTCTCCTCCTCCTCCTCCTTCTCCTTCTTCCTTCTTTTTCCTTTTTTCTTCACTACTTTTCTTCTTCTCTTCTTTTTCTCTTCTCTTCTCTTCTTTTTTCTTTTTCTTCTCTACTTTTCTTCTTCTTCTTCTTCTCCTCCTCCTTCCTTCTTTCTTCTTTTCTTTTTCCTTTTTTCTTCGCTACTTTTCTTCTTTTTTTCTTCCTTTTCTCTTTTCTTCTTCTTCTTCTTCTTCTTCTTCTTCTTCTTCTTCTTCTTCTTCTTCTTCTTCTTCTTCTTCTTCTTCTTCTTCTTCTTCTTCTTCTTCTTCTTCCCCTCCTCTTTCTCCTCCTCCTCCTCCTTCTCCTTCTTCCTTCTTTTCTTTTTCCTTTTTTCTTCACTACTTTTCTTCTTCTCTTCTTTTTCTCTTCTCTTCTCTTCTTTTTTCTTTTTCTTTTTCTTCTCTACTTTTCTTCTTCTTCTTCTTCTTCTTCTTCTTCTTCTTCTTCTTCTTCTTCTTCTTCTTCTCCTCCTCCTCCCTCCTCCTCCTCCTCTTCCTCCTCCTCCTCCTCCTCCTCCTCCTCCTCCTCCTCCTCTTCCTCCTCCTCCTCCTCCTCTTCCTCTTATTTCTGCTCCCTCTTTTGGGCTGCATAAATCACTCCAATAGTTGCGTTTATTCTGGCATCTCATTGCCCGTAATTAGATACTGGGTAGTCCTTGACTTACAACCACAATTCAGCCCCAAATTTCTGTGGCTAAGCAGAGACATTTGCTAAGTGGATTTTGCTCCATTTTAACTACCTTCCTTGTCATGCCTGTTCAGTGAATCACTGCAGTCGTTAAGTGAGTTGCCAAGCGAATCGGGCTTCTCCGTTGGCTCTGCTAGTTGGAAGGTTGCAAAAGTGACCCCACCCCACCCCAGGACACTACAACTGTCATAAATATGAGTCACCAGCCAAGCATCTAAAGTTGGATCACAGGACCATAGGAATGCTACACCGGTCGTAAGTGTGAAAAGGGGTCATCAGTCACTTTTTTTCAGTCCCATCGTAACTTTGAAACGGTCACTAAATGAAGTGTTGTAAGTCAGGACTACCAGTATGTCTGAAAAATTCATCTTCCTTGGGTGTTTCATCAATCGTTCCCTCTTCTGTTCTGTTGTTCTACCGAAGAAACTTGGTAAACTGGGACGTGATGTCAATCTTCTCCAATCTAAGGAACAACTTTTAAATGTTAGTTGAAAATTATGGGCATTTCAGAATGGAATTCCATCCTCTTTTCCAAGCTAAGGTCTGCTGTTGGGCTCAGCTAGCACGAGGAACTAAAATTTCCAGTTATTTACATTCACATTTGAAATAGGGATGACATAATTATTCTCCAGAATAATTGGCCCTTTGGTTGCTTTAACAATACAGTTGGGTTATAGCAATAGCAATAGCACTTAGACTTATATACTGCTTTATAGTGTTTCACAGCCCCCTCTAAGCGGTTTACAGAGTCATATTGTCCCCCAACAATCTGGGTCCTCATTTTACCCACCCCGGAAGGATGGAAGCTGAGTCAGCCTTGAGTCTGGTGGGATTTGAACTGCCAAACTGCAGGTAGCTGACAGTCAGCAGAAGTGGCCTGCAGTACAGCTCTCCTAACCACTGTGTTCTGACCCAAACCCTTTTCCAATAAGACAAACAATAACCAAAGGGAACAGAAACCTTTTAATGAGCCTTACGAATCCCCAGTTAAAAGGCTGCTGCAAGCTAATTAGCTTTGATAAACACAAACCTTGCCAAAACTGTGCGAGGCTGCCAAAAATCACAGATAAATATTTCACAATACAAGAACCTTCAAATACCAAGTTAAGATACTATAATGTCCACGAGGCTGAGTTTCAAAACGTCTTTGCTTTCTGCAAAGAACACTTTTCCAAACCTGGCTTTTATCCTCTTGAGGGAGGAGCCATTACCTTGCAGCCTTACTCCCGAGTGACCCGTGCTGTTGCAGCTGCTTTTTCCTACGAGCAATCCTGCATGTACAGGCACTTGGCCCAGGCGCCTCGGGAACCTCTTCATCGCTGCTGCCAGCCCCCACAATCGCTGAAGGCAACAGTCCACTCCCTGATGGTCCTGGCCCCTCATCAGAGTCCTCGCTCTCCTCAGCCATCCGCACCTGTTGCCAGCTAATCACAACACACTATGCCAGCGAGGCTCATAGTTCTGGAAGAGGTGGAAATATCTTGGACATGGTTAGTTTTTGATAAAACTTCCGTTTCTGGTCTCCTCCTCTGAATTGTTTTTTTTTTTTTTAAGTTTGGTTGGCTTTCTGCAAAGGCACAGGTGATGTCTTTGAAAAACTCTGGGGTATCTACTTTTTATATAGATTCTTTTTTTAAAAAAAAAAAAGCTGCTAAAGTCTTCCTTAAATATCATCTTCTAACAATATTTTTGTTTTGTTTTTGTTTTTTCCAGGCGAGGTATCCGGGCCGAGCCCCTTTATACAGGATATTGTGAATTTGATGCATTATGATTTTATAATCCCCTCCTTCTTCCTCCCCCAACCTCCCCCCCAAATATCTGTGCTGTTTTAATATATGCGGAAAGAAGCACATTTATAACTATCATCCGGGTCCTCATCTTTTTTTTTTTTTAAAGGAACAAATTGATGCTCAAGAAAAAGAAAACTTTGGTGGTGGTTGTCTTAAATCTGGAGAACATACATCTCTGGGGTAAACGAAGAAAACCTGGAATTGGTTTCTTAGCCATCAAGCTCAATGATCTGAGTTGGTTTGGGTCACTTCCTCTTAGTTAAATCTGCTCTGCAGGATCCCGTTGAGATCCCTTGTGCAGGAATTTTCCTCGGCTTCGTTTAACGGAAAGGAAAAATTGAACACCGAGGGGTAAAAAAATGAAACCATCTTAATGTGATAAGATTTCCACCATCTCTGGCAAAAAGGGAACTGCAACTGTCACGCCTGATTGAACGAGAACTCCAATGTTCTTCCTCTTTTAGCCATGTAGGGAGTTTGAAATTTGGAGATTTTGGCAAAGCAATCACTGAATGAGAATAGAGATGGGTGGGATCTCAGAGGTCTTATAGTCCAACCCGTTGCTCAAGCAGGAGACCCTGTAGCCGTGATGGTGAACCTATGGCACGCGTGCCACAAGTAGCACGCAGAGCCATTTGTGCCGGCATACTTATCTCACTGCGCAGGTGGGCACCTCACAGCTGATTGTTGTTGTTTTTTGTTGGCTTGAGGCCTTTTTTGGCCTCCCCGAGGCTTGGAAAAAGCCTCTGCAAGGCTTTTCAGGATGAATTATAGGCCTGTTTCGTCACTTCCGGTATTACAGGAAGTGATGAAATGGGCCTATAATTTGGCCTGAAAAGCCTTACAGAGGCCTCAAACCAACTGAAAAATCAGCTGTGACAGGCAGACATTTCAGGCAAATGCCTACTCAGTCTCTTCTTTAAAACCTCCAGTGATGGCACACCCACACCTTCTGAAGGCAATTGTCCTCAGTTTCACCTTAATTACGGGTTGCTTCTCTCCTTGGTTAGTTTCCATCCGTTGTTTCTTGTCCTGCCCTCTAGTGCTTTGGCCAATAATTTGACGCTCCTCTTCTATGGGGCAGCGTCTCGAATACTGGATTTCTGCTGTCATGTCCCTCCTTTGCCTTGCTTTATTTATTTATTTTTGCAAGGTTTCTAATCCTCCTGCAAAAATTAGCCAGTTTGCTGGCATTTGTCTTGCGATGCCAGCAGGTGGCAGTGCTAGTCTGGGGGATTAAGACCTCTGCTTCCTCCCCCTCCCCCTTCTCCTTCCCCTTCCCTTTCTCTCCCCCTTTGGAGGGAAAATTTCCGAGTTCCTAGGGTGCCAGAAGGAGTAGAGTAATTACTGTGCACTGCTATTCTTTTTAACAATCGCTGTCACTTTGCTTGGCAGTGCAAATTGTTACCTTTTGCGGGAACCTTTGTTCCGAGAAAAGAGCGGGGTGGGGGGGCTTTGACAAACACACACACACACACACACACACAGGGGTGGGAGAGAGAGAAAGAGAGGCTTTGCATTACACATTTTGCAGGTTGAGAGCTGCAGAAAGGGAATTACAGTGCAGGGCTGAACGCTCTCTGCAAGAGTTCACTCTGTAAACATTTTAACACCAGTTAAAATTCTTTTATCACACAATGGCCAAGAGAGACACAAAAAGAATGAAAAGAGTTGCAAGTCAGGGAAGTTTTTATTTCTATCCCTTGCAAATCTGATATTCTTTTCCCCTATTTTTGGCTACAAACATACTGTCAGACTCATCCCCACCTGTGCCCAGTGGATGTTAGCTTTACAAAACAATACGAAGAGAGCCTGTTGCTTCCTTCCTTTTTGAACAGTCTATCTTTTTAAAATATACAGAGATAGTTCCAAAAAAAGGAACGAAGCAACAGGCTCTCTCCGTATTGTTTTGTAAAGCTTCGTATTGTTTTGTTTGTATGTATGTATGCATGCAGGGGTGGGATTCAAATTTTTTAACAACCAGTTCTGTGGGCGTGGCTTAGGTGGTGGGTGTGGCTTAGGTGGTCGTGTGACTGGCTGGGTGTGGCCAACTCACATTGAGGCACGCATCTTGCCTGGCCTCTCATGACTGGGGATGCTGCAACAGTCGTAAGCGGGAAAAATGGTCATAAGTCACTTTTTTCAGGGCCATTGTAACTTTGAATGATCACTCCACACAAACAAATTACCAACAAAGGAGGGGGAAAAAACTCCAGAGAAGTTCCTGAGACAGGAAGTCTAGTCCTGCCAAGAATGTAATAAGGGTTAACGGAGAGGCATTTTCTGTAAGCAACACCAGAATGTTTCTTTCCTGACTTCCTTACAGGATTAGGCCAGTAATTTCTTCTAAGAACCAGTTCTCTGAACTGCTTAGAAAGTTAACAACCTGTTCTAGTGAATAGGTGCGAACTGGTAGAATCCCACCCCTGGATGGATGGATGGATGGATGGATGGATGGATGGATGGATGGATATTAATCAAAGTCATCTTCCCACTGAGAAAATAGAACACTTTTGTTCCACTCCCTAGAGACCTTTGTTTTCGGCATCTCTCCTGGGGTGCGAGGAAATGGGTGCCAGGTGGGCTTCAAACCTTGCAGGACATAGGTGCCAAGTCTCTCTTGGTTGGGCATGATCTCATCCTTGTAAGGTAGTGGTTGCTGATTCCCCAAGAGTAGGGAATGGGAGAAGGAAAGCTGAAGTTGGTCTCCTAGCAACGGTTTGCCCATTGGAGTAGCAGGGTCTCTCTTGGTTGCTATGATGGTTGCCGGGATACAGCTATTGCTCAGCTGGGGTGAGTTGCCAGGAAAGAGAAGCCTGGAGGAAGAGGAGGAGGAGGAGGGGACTGGACAGGTTAGGCCGGGAGCCCATCAGACCTTCTGAGGCAACCGAGGCCATTTGGAGCAGCTGTTTTCAGATACACCAAGGAACCTCCAAGCAAGCTGGTTTGGAAACACTGGCACAATTCATACCTGCAATCAAACCAGGGTGTTGGCTAGTCCAGGGGTCGCCAACCTTTTGGATCTAGGGACCACCAAACTCATAATTTTAATTCATATTCCACTAACGTGAATTTTGACTGACGGTGGCTTGCTGGCGTTGGTGAGAAAGTCAGTCCCATATTCCAGAGCTGCAGTAGTCACAAGACTGGCCCTTTGGTCATCCCAGAGCTGCCAGTCCTGTGCTTTTTCTGCAGAGACCCTGGGAAAATCCCCCAAAAAGTCCGCAGGAAAATTCCCCATCCCGTTTTCCTACCAATCGATCGTTCTTTATTTGGGATCGCAGGATACCGTCTCCAGCTCCGTTCTCAGGGGGAGAGAGAGAGGGGAGAGACTTTTGGCTTCATGCAAGGAAAGCAGCAGAAGTCTTTTTTTCTTTCGCCCAAACTCTGCCAGAAATGAGTCTTTGCCGGCTCAGCCTTTTGAAGCAGGAGGCCTTGCAGGGCCCCAAAGACTCATTTCTAGCAGAGTTTGGGGGAGAGAAAGAAAGACTTTGGCTGCTTTCTTTGTGTGCAACCAAAAGCAGAAGAAAGAAGCAGCCCAGTGGCCAAGCCAGGCACGGGGGGTGAGGGGCAAGTTCTTCCCCTCCGCCCTTTCCTCCCTCCCCTCACTACCTCGTGTTGTTCGCAATGCAAGCGACACAAGCCTTGTGTTCCCATGCAGCCTGGATTAATTGCTTTGGGGGTGACATTTCTCTGCTGACCACCAACATTTTCTCATGGACCATCAGTGGTACCTGGCCCACTGGTTGGTGACCACTGGGCTAGTCCCACAACAGATGAATGAATTGCCAGATCCATAAACTAAGCCAACTTGGAAGGTCAAAGCAGTGTAATGACACATTGATCATTCTTCAACCAAGATTGTTAGCCAGATCTAGCCAGAATGCACCATCATGGTTTTTCCCCTTCATGTGATGGACAAACGTAGCTTAGTTGTGATGTGTAAACCACCTATGATGGCTTGGTGTACTGCAAGCATTCAATTGCTGTAGCACTACTAATTATTAACTAATATTTCTGTGATGTCTTATTATTCACTCTAGCATTAGGCTAATTCTCATGATTTATTTCGATAGGAAGCTGTGAGGCCCATCAAGGAGAACTCTTAATTTTATCTTGTGTCCTCCCTCCTCCAACATCACTTCTCTGTAAATCTTTCTGCTTTGACCATTTCAGGACTCTCCTATTGATGAGCACCTGTCTACCGCTGTGGACAAGAGACATCAAATGTATTGATAGGTCAATCAATCCATCATGCTATTTTTCTAGCTATATCAGCAGTTGGGTTGTTCAGATAGGACGATATTTTTTTCCCGTCTTTGAAGAACTGTTAACATAGCAGGCAAAACCTTGGCATTGGTCTTCGCAATTCCAAACTGAGAGCATAGAACCCACCACTGAGGGAAGCAAGCTATTCCATTGATTAATGGTTCTTGCTTCTCAGAAAATTTTTCCCATAAAGCAGAATATATGTATGTATCTCAAGGTTGGAATGTGAGCTTGGTTGTTTCCTTGCAGACCTTTCATTTTCCAAGATAGTAAGACCATCAGCAGTGATGATGTCACCCAGTATGGTTAATGGGACATCTGCAAGAAAACAACCGAACTCGGATAAAATTTCTCCTTAGTGTGACTGCACTCTTTATAGTAATCTTTAAAACATTTTGCAAGCTTTGAAAGACCTAAAGGTTCAGATTGGAGACAGATCTTGGAGACAATCCATATAGTCACTGAGAATTGACACCTTGGCTGCCTTAAAAACCATCTCAACAACATCAGCCTTAGAAAGACTCTAAATCGGGATTTCTCACTCTCAGTAACTTGAGGAAGTGCAAACTTCAACTCCCAGAATTCCCCAGCCAGCATGTTAGCTGGGACATTCTGGGAGTTGAAGTCCCCTCCTCTTAAAGAAACACAGCTCTAAACAAAACTGTTTGGAAGGGCTTGCTACATTCCTGCCAGGAGAAAGACTTTAGGATGCCAAGTTGATTTAGGATTTAAACTTTCTGCTGCTGGTTCTCTTCTTTAGGGGATGGGGAAATCTCCCCAGCCTTCTACCTCGGTGGGCAGCTCCCCATAAAGGTGTTGCTTTGTCAAGATAACCCTTTTCCCGCTGCAGAGATCAAAAGAACAGTAAGTTTTTAATGAAGCTAGCTTGGAGAAAGAGAGGCAATAGGAGGTGCAGAGCGGAAATCCAGGATCAATACTTGCAATCCAATTCATTAGCTGGCTTTTAAAAGACACGGTCGACCTGTCAATAGCCCTGTTTTCATCCAAAGCCCATTAGCTCCTCACATATAACCGTTTTCCCGGGTTGACAGGCAGAGATTGGATTGGATTTTCTTTTTTTCTTTTTTAAAAACTTTTTGAAAAGGGCACTGGGCCACCAGGATGGACGTTCGAAGCCAGGGAGAAATTGTCGTCCTCGCAAAAATCTTTGGGGCAACTGGAGGAATTCCCCTCCTTCAAGCACCTGATCAGTCAAAAATTGAACTATTCCTCCAGAAGAGGAAATATTTGTAGCCTCAGGGTTGGACTGTGGGCTCCTTGATGCTCTCTGAGCTCGGCTGTTTTCCTGCAGACGTTTCATGATCCAACTAGGCAATGTCATCAGTGCTAGAAGGGAGTGGGGTTTGCAGACTGGAGGAGAAGGAGATGGGAGGAAGAGGAGGAAGAAGAGGAGAAGGACTCTGGGGTCCTTGAGGGTCTCTGAGCTCAATTGCTTTCTTGCAGATGTTTCATGACCCAAACTAAGTAACATCATCAGTGCTAGAAGGGAGTGGGATTTGTGAAGAGGAGGAGGAGGAGGAGGAGGACTGTGGGATTCTCGGTGCTCTCTGAGCTTGGTGGTTTTCTTGACCCAAACCAGGTAACATCATCAGTGCTGGAAAGGAGAGAGGTTTGTGGAGAGGAGGAGGAGGAGGTAGAGGAGGAAGAGGAGAGGAGGAGGAAGAGGAGAGGAGGAGGAGGAAGAAGAAGAGGAGAGGAGGAGGAGAGGAGGAGGAGGAGGAAGAAGAGAGGAGGAGGAAGAGGAGAGGAGGAAGAGGAGAGGAGGAGGAGGAAGAAGAAGAGGAGAGGAGGAGGAAGAGGAGAGGAGGAGGAAGAGGAGAGGAGGAGGAAGAGGAGAGGAGGAGGAGGAAGAAGAAGAGGAGAGGAGGAGGAAGAGGAGAGGAGGAAGAAGAGGAGAGGAGGAAGAGGAGAGGAGGAGGAGGAAGAAGAAGAGGAGGAGGAAGAGGAGAGGAGGAGGAAGAGGAGAGGAGGAGGAGGAAGAAGAAGAGAGGAGGAGGAAGAGGAGAGGAGGAGCAGAAGTAGGAGGACGATGACTGGGGGGTCCATGGTGCTTTTGGAGCTTAGTGGTTTCCTTGCAGATATTTCATGACCCAACTAGGGAACAAAGTCTTGGCACTGACGATGTTCCCTACTCAGTTAACGCAACATCTCCAAGAAAACCACCAAGCTCAGAGAGCACCGAAAACCCCACAGTTCCGTCCTAATCTACCATCGAGCTAAAAGACAGGTGCCCGTTTGCATTTTAGGGGGCGCCTTGTGAAGGCAGGAGAAGAACAGCCTTCCTGGCTCATGGCCCTCCAGATGTGTTGGCACAAAGATTGCCCAACAGGGCCCAGCAGGGTCTGCGAAATGTATCGGCGTGTCCTCCTCCTCTGCAGATGGGCGATTCCGCAGCCTCCGCCCCCCCCCCGGTAGTCCTGCCCAGCCCATCCCCTCTCCGCCATCCTAGAGGAGCCAAGAGGATGATAAAAACGATCATCCTTTCAGTCCCTTCATCCAAATCCAAGCATCTTGTTCTGCTGATTGACACCTGATTGCCAGCCAACTGGCTCCCGTTGGTGCGCTTCGCAGCCATGCCGATTCCCCGGCTCACAAGGCTTGCTATTAACGGCGCTATTGATTTGGCCGCCGTTCAGGCCTAATTGAAAACTCATCAGGAAAAGGGGAGGGCCAAATGTCTCCCTTCGTCTACCTCCAAACCAAGTCTGAAACAGGGCAACGGGCAAGCTTGAAACACCCAGTGGTTGTATCGAGCAGCTGAGAGCAGGGGTCTCAAACTCGATTTCATTAAGGGCCGCATCAGGGTTGTGTTAACCTCAAGGGGGCCCAGTTGTGTGACCTCAGGGGACCCGGGATGGGTATAGCCAACTCGATGACACTTGTCAAGGTTCTGTTTTCGGCCACGATGGCCTCCTGCAGCCCTCAACCAGCGAAAATGGAGCTCGAGGGGGCTGTGTCAGGGGTGGGATTCAAATTTTTTAACAACTAGTACTGTGGCCATGGCTAGGTGAGCGTGGCCATGTGACTGGGTGGGCATAGCTTCTTTTTTTGCAGCCCCCCTTCCCAGGTTTACTTGCCTCCTGGGCCTCAGGGGAGCTCCCTGGGGGGCATTTTTGCTCCCAGGAAGGCAAGAAAGGGAGCATAGGAGGGGCACGCAGCACTCCCCATATCCCTCCATACACCCCCCCTTTTTTTTTTGCTCCTGGGCCTCAGGGAAGCTGCCTGGGTGAAGCGGTAAGACAGCGAGAGGGATCCCGGCACAGCTGATCATCGGAACAGCTGATTGTTGGGAGGGGGGGAGAAAGAAATACCTTAAGGTGTGACTGGGCGGAAGAGAACACAGTCAGCGGTGTCGTACATGTGCAATAAGGACTGACAGGGCGAGGAGGGGAGGGGCAGGCAGAGAGGGGCGGGGCTAGCCAGGGGAATGATTTGCCGGTTCTCCAAACTGCAGAATCATAACAACCGGTTCTATTGAACCGGTTCGAACCGGGAGAATCTCACCCCTGGCAGTGTTCAGCAGGGGTTCAATTTTTGCTGGCAGAGAGCTGCAGGCGGCTGTTGCGGCTGAAAACAGAGCCCGAGTGGGCTGCGTGCAGCCTTCCCGGGCCCTGTTTTTACTGGCAGAGGCACCGCAGGCCGGTCCTTCACTTTTTCAAGCTCCCCACCCCCCCGGCCAGATTTAAGCAGGGGTGGGATTCTACCGGTTCTGTCCACCTCTGTAGAACTGGTAGTTCTGAAGAGCAGCAGACAGAGAGCAAACATCGAACCAGGTCTATGTCTGCTGCTGTTTTGGCCCACTCACCCGCCCAGGCTCTTACCTGACCTTTATTTCCTGTTTTTTTGAATGGCAGCTGCTTTGCGTGACACAGCTGCGGTTGAAAAAGCAGGAAAAAAGGGGCTTTTCCAACCGCTGCGTACTTGCACAGAGTGTTGCTCAGCAGTCCCGGCAGTTCAGCAGGTCATAAATTGCACTCGCGCGACTCGCACATGCGTGCATGACGCAGAGCGACAGAACCGGTAATTATGTAGTTATACCGGTCAGATCCCATGCCTGCATCTAAGCACCTAAGGCCCTTGAGTTTGACACTCCTGGCTTAGAGGAACAAGGACAGGCAGTGACTTAGGGCAGGTCACAAAGCTTTCATTTTACCCTGGTTTTTTTTTTTTTAATTGAATTGAATTGAAGTGGATACTTTATTTGGCCAAGTGTGATTAGACACACAAGGAATTTGTCTCCAGAATTGCAGAGTTGGAAGGGACCTCGGAGGTCTTCTAGTCCAACCCCTCCCTGTGGCAGGAGATCTTATGTCATTTCATCCTCCGGCCTATTTTCGAAAACCTCCAGTGATGGAGCACCCATAACTTCGGGAAACAAGCCATTCCATCGATTAATTGCTCCCACCATCAGGAAATTTTTCTTTCGTTCTAGGTTAGGTCTAGGTTTTGAATGACCTTCCATCCCTTACTTCTTCTCCTGGCCTCAGAATGTGTGTTCTGACCAAGGTTTCCTGATACCATCATTAAGCACACACTTAGTTAAAACAACTCTTGTTTTATTTCAATGCAGGGAATTATGTTCATTGTCAGCCTGTAATGAGTCCCAAATAGTTCCTCGAGATAAGCACCCACCTTTCTCTCCTTTGAATTGCTGCCAAATGAACTCTATTAAAAAAAACCCAACTGAAGTACAAAGTCCACACAGAGCTTCAAGATTGAATCTGAATAGAGTGAACGACTGCTTCCTGCAAAGGTTTCTCTACCTTTGCCTGTCCTTTATACCTTATGGGAAGGGCAATCACCTCCCAGCCTTATTCCTGAGTCACCCCTTTTGTCTCAACTACTCTCGCCTTCTAGCAGCTCTGCACAGATGCGCATTGGGAACAGGTTCCCCTGGGTCCTCTGCCTTGCTGCTGCCAGACTCCAGAGGCTCCAGAGTCAGCACCCCATTCCCAGATGGTCCTGGCCCCATCTCTGCATTGGATGCAGGACCCCCGTCCAAGTCCTCATCCGACTCCTGGACTGGTCCCTGTTCTTCCCCACTGTCCGATTCCGCTGCCGTCTGCACAGGCTGCCGGCAAACCACAACAGAATGGGGAATTCTGAGAGTTGAAATCCACACCACGTTGGCAAGGTTGAGAAGCAGAGTCTTCAAACTGCTTCTCTGCCCTGCAACAGGCCTTGCGCGAAGGGGCCAACAGTTGGCTGCTGGTGACATGGGAGGAACCACAATTCTACCCCAATCTTTGATCCGTGAAACATTTGGCAACCGTTCCTGGGTCTCCATTGCAGCCCAGGAACAAAGCCGTAGCCAGGAAAGGACTAGCCAACGTCAAAATGCAAATTGCTTCTTCTCAGTTTGTATCTTTTTTTAAAAAAAAAACAACCACCACCACCACCACCTCCACAAGCAAGCAGCCTTTTTACAAAATCATTCAAAATCTATGTTCTGCCAAGATCCAACTCAGGAACGAGAAGCTGCGTTTAAAATTGGCAGATGTCTCAGAGAGATAAGTTCCCCCCTCCCAGTGCACGACTCACCGAAAGAAAATTAATCCTAGTTTTTTTTTAAAAATGTGATGTTCCCCCCCCCCATTTCACATCTAAGGGTGTCTACCCAGTCCTCTTGAGTTAATAACAAGATGAAAACAATGCTATAATAATAATAATGCCCAAATTACTTAAATTTGAAACACAGCAGCAGGCTCTGCTATTCTATCACAGGGTTGTCTCTCAAAAAACCGATTCCCTTTGTATTTAGCTCTGTGGTTGAGCTAAGCAACCATGACTGGGGTGGTTTTATTTATTTATTTTTCCTCTTTGCAAAGGCAAGGCGAGACCCCCTTGTTACTAAGGCCCACATCCGAGGGCCTCTTTTTTTTTTTTTTTTTTTGGTGCATTGGCAACTGTTCTGCAGAGGGGGCATCTTCGAGATTGTAAGGAAGGGAAAGGGGGGAACCTGATTGGGCAAGTTACCGATGGGAACAATGATTGGCCAGGCACAAACCCTGATTGGTCTGGTTACCAACGGGAGCGTGATTGGCTGGGTTACTGATGGGAACCTCAGTTGGCCAGGTTACAGAGGGAAACAGCGGATTGGCCATTTCCCATGAACAAATCGCATCATAGTAACTCAGGTAGGATGGCAGAATGAGCAATATAGCACAGGGAGGGGGTGTAGAAATTATCCCCTCCCTCCCCTGTCTTGCCATTGGTGTCCTAACACATTCAGAAGTGGCTACCTGAAGAGGTCTCTAAAGCGGGTAGGTCTGCCTTCGTTATGTTTTCTCCATTCTCTGGCATCGTCATATCTACGATTAGCAAGAGCATCGCCGCAACTTCACCCATTTTGGGAAGCTGCAGGTCAACCTACCTTCCTGAATAAATAACCATCCATTCCCATGGACAGACATTTAAGCAGGGCAGAGAGCTGAATTCCCCCACCCCTCAAGGATTGACAGGTCTAGCAAAGCATATCTGACACAGAATCTTCACAAGGTGAATCTCCTCTGCGTTTGATGGTTTCTCTGAAGAACAACCACGAAGCTCAGAAGAAGACGCCAGGGTGTAACTTCTTCCATGCTCAGGCTGGGGGCTTAGAGTGACACCCCATCCCCTCCTATTTCATACAGGATAGTTCTTTATTGGTAAGGGGTCCACATGTCAGGTTAAAAATACAAGCATCCTGAGATGTTGGGTTTTGGGTCTGCATCTACTCCGCCATCCAGAGAGCAGGCTTCTCGGTCTGACTTGAAGACCATAGAAATACCCCTCTCCCCCACACCTGTGTGATGAATTGTCTTTCTCTAATCCCCAACATTACTCCTAGATGTGCATTTTAATCGTGATGGCTACGTGATCTTCTTTGAGCTGAAGGCAGCTTGTTTCAAAGGTGCTTTTTCCTTCAAAAGGCAACTGGACTGTTGCTGTGTGATGACCCGGGGCGTGGCACAAAAGCCACAAAGTAACAAAAGTAGGTGAAGTCCCTTTAATTCCCCCAACTTGGCCCCCAATGTCCAGTTATCATCGGCTGGAGAAAAAACTCTCCCAAGAACATTTTTTAAAGGGAAGAAATTCAGTCCGAACCCAAAGTACATCTAAATTATAAATAAAAACCAACACAAATCATGCTGCAGCAATTAACGAGACAGAGCAGGATAAGGAATTTCAGAACTCAAAGATAATGAAACACACACAGTTGGGAGGATGTCAGAACCCAGATAAGACTCAACAAAGATAATTCACGCTTTGCTTCCAGCAAGGTGCTCTGTGCAAACATCCTTTTTAAATCCTGTTTTCCCAGCTAATGAAGGGAATCAGGGCCCTTTTCTTCCCCACAACCCATGTAATTCACATTGCTCCCTTCTCCATTCTTCCCCGCATGCCCTAGGATGAAGAGGTGGGCCTGGGTCTTCCTCTGCCCAGCCAGACCAGTTCTGTCCACAGCCACTGGAGCCACACTCCCACTCTCTCTGTCAGCTGCTTGGCCTCCCCTTAGAATCAGATTCCAACAGGGGCATGACATGTTTTTTTCTCTTGAGGAAGAAGAAGAAAACGTTTTGCTTCTCATCCAACAAGCTTCATCAAAGAGAGGACCACTGGGTTGAAAGAAGGGTGAAAGAATCCATCTATGTTAGAACTGTACACCCCTCCCTCAATGGTGGGGGTGGAATAAGACACCATCAATCTCCAATCTACAACACAGCCCTTACAGCTTCTGAGAAGAGTCCATAATCCACAACCAATTGCACCCTGATTCAGATAACCCTGAGGGCACAGATAAACTCCCAAGCGGCCTCAAGAGCCCTCAGGGAGAATACTAACGACCAGATGACTGCAAAAAAAATACAGTCCTTCCACCCACCCATCCATCCTGTCAAAGCTTATCTTTCCATCCCACCAGTATCCAGTCTCAACTGTCAGTACCTTTCTTTCCCGCGTCCACCGTAAGAACTGATGAAGCTTCTTGGATGAGAAGCGAAATGTTTTCTTCTACCTCTTAAGGGGGGGGGGAAACAGCCCAGTTGCCTTTTTGAAGGAAAAAAAGCACCTTTGAGACAACTCTGACCCAGAGGACTGAGAATCTCCACAGACATCTGAAGGCACCTTGCGTCACTTGATCAGTTCCTCAGGAGATTCAACCTAACGGAATAAGAGGAAACCACTAGGGGTGGGATTCTACCAGTTTGGACTGGTTCTATAGAACTGGTTGTTATGATTCTGCACAGTTTGGAGAACCGGCAAATCATGCCCCTGGCTGGCTCCGCCCCTCCACGCCCAGTCAGTCCTTATCATTGCTGACTGCAGTCTCCCTGCCTAGTCACTCCTTAAGGTATTTCTTTCTTTTTTTCCTCCCAACGATCAGCTGTTCCGATGATCAGCTGTTCCGGGAACCCTCTCGCTGTCTTACTGCTTCGACCAGGAAACGTCCCTGAGGCCCAGAAAGGAAAAAAATGGGGCGCAGGGTAGGGGTGGAGTGCTGCACAAAAAAAGCCAAACCCACCCAGTCACATGGCCACGCCCACCTAGCCACGCCCACCTAGCCACGCCCACAGAACCAGTAGTAAAAAATATTTGCATCCTACCCCTGGAAACCACAGATCTGGTGAAAGCTAGTATGTGTACAGCTGGGGTTAAATAAAAACCCCAAACACTTTTTTCCCCCCCCATCATTTTGGAAATGTTGATGCTGTCCTCCTTTTACCCCTCTGCTTTTTTGTTTTTTGTTTAAAAAGGGTTTATTTTAATTTAAAAAAAAATGGGCAGCAGCTGAGCGGAGTGAAAACCCACGGCGAGGTAGAGGCCTGGATCGTGCAACCTCGGGCTTCAGTTAATAAATGGAAACTATAGGCATATTTCTCTCTCTCTCTCTCTCTCTTTCTCTCTTTACTTGGTGGTATTTATGACCAGGTAGAAGTGCTTCTCATCTCTCTCTCTCTCTCTCCTGCTGGAAGTGAAATGAAATGGCCAGCCTCCTTCCTCTCAGCTGGACGACCTGGCTTTTCTCAGGATCCAAGGCAACCAATTGTCTTCCATGTCAAGTGTGCTTAGAAGCCAGGGCTTGCAACAAAGAGCGGGATTAACTGGACGGGATGCAGAAATGCGGAAAACCTGGCTCCTTGTTATTCTTCCCTTTGACCCAGGGCCTCTGCCCTGCCTCTTTGAAGAACTCTGCATGGCCATCAACCTAACAAGGGCAAATTTTCCTGCTGCTGACCTTTTAAGGCTGCAGTAATTTATCTAAGTTTACCCAT
The DNA here is from genome assembly GCA_033807585.1 of Hydrophis major. Classification (NCBI taxonomy): domain Eukaryota; kingdom Metazoa; phylum Chordata; class Lepidosauria; order Squamata; family Elapidae; genus Hydrophis; species Hydrophis major. Next base: position 4,638,684 of record CM066337.1, read on the forward strand.
AGTGACATGTGATCCCTGCTGGGGATTTAATTATTAACCCAGATCGTGCCAATAAAGCTGCAGGATAGCAATTACTTGGTGGTATTTATGACCAGGTAGAAGTGCTTCTCGTCTCTCTCTCTCTGGCCTTTTTCTCTACCTTCTTTTATCCTCCCTGCTTTGTCTGAGTCCTGCTTCCGTCATCTTTATTTATTTATTTGGAACCCGCCTTCATTATTTTTACAAACAAGTTAAGGGGGTAAAGATAGCAGATATTTTTTCCTGCCCTATTTCCCCTCCTCCCCCATGGCAACAATGTTGGGAGGTGTATTGGGCTGAGAGAGAGAGAGAGAGAGAGAGAGACTGGGCCAAAGTCACCTAGCTGGCTTTGTGCCTAGGGTGGAACTAGAATTCACCGTCTCCTGGTGATTGGCCCAAAGGCACCTAACTGACTTTCTAAGGCGGGACTAACTAAGGCGGGACTAGAACATGGTCTCTTGGTGACTGGCCCAAAATCACCCAGTTGGCTTTCATGACTGAGGTAGACCTAGAACTCACCATCTCCCACTGATTGGCTCAGTCACCTAGCTAACTTTTGTGGCTAAGGTGGGACTAGAACTCACCATCTCCTAATAATTGGCTCAAAGTCACCTAGCTAACTTTCATAGCTAAGGTTGGACTAGAATTCACCATCTCCTAGTGATTGGCCCAAAGACACCTAACTGGCTTTCATGGCTAAGGTGGGACTAGAACTCACCATCTCCTAGTGATTGGCCCAAAGACACCTAGCTAACTTTCATAGCTAAGGTTGGACTAGAATTCACCATCTCCTAGTGATTGGCCCAAAGACACCTAACTGGCTTTCATGGCTAAGGTGGGACTAGAACTCACCATCTCCTAGTGATTGGCCCAAAGACACTTAGCTGGCTTTCAAGGCTAAGATGGGACTAGAACTCATAGTTTCCACTGAGTTGAACTAGAACTCACCATCTCCCACTGATTGGCTCAGTCACCTAGCTAACTTTTGTGGCTAAGGTGGGACTAGAACTCACCATCTCCTAGTGATTGGCTCAAAGACACCTAGCTAACTTTCATGGCTAAGGTTGGACTAGAATTCACCATCTCCTAGTGATTGGCTCAAAGACACCTAACTGGCTTTCATGGCTAAGGTGGGACTAGAACTCACCATCTCCTAGTGATTGGCCCAAAGACACTTAGCTGGCTTTCAAGGCTAAGATGGGACTAGAACTCATAGTTTCCACTGAGTTGAACTAGAACTCACCATCTCCTAGTGATTGGCCCAGAGTCTCCTAACTGGCTTTCATGGCTAAGGTGGGACTAGAACTCACCATCTCCTAGTGATTGGCCCAAAGACACCTAACTGGCTTTCATGGCTAAGGTGGGACTAGAACTCACCATCTCCTAGTGATTGGCCCAAAGACACTTAGCTGGCTTTCAAGGCTAAGATGGGACTAGAACTCATAGTTTCCACTGAGTTGAACTAGAACTCACCATCTCCTAGTGATTGGCCCAGAGTCTCCTAACTGGCTTTCATGGCTAAGGTGGGACTAGAACTCACCATCTCCTAGTGATTGGCCCAAAGACACCTAGCTAACCTTCATGGCTAAGGTGGGACTAGAATTCACCATCTCCTAGTGATTGGCCCAAAGACACCTAACTGGCTTTCATGGCTAAGGTGGGACTAGAACTCACCATCTCCTAGTGATTGGCCCAGAGTCTCCTAACTGGCTTTCATGGCTAAGGTGGGACTAGAACTCACCATCTCCTAGTGATTGGCCCAGAGTCTCCTAACTGGCTTTCATGGCTAAGGTGGGACTAGAACTCACCATCTCCTAGTGATTGGCCCAAAGACACTTAGCTGGCTTTCAAGGCTAAGATGGGACTAGAACTCATAGTTTCCACTGAGTTGAACTAGAACTCACCATCTCCTAGTGATTGGCCCAGAGTCTCCTAACTGGCTTTCATGGCTAAGGTGGGACTAGAACTCACACTCTAGCTTGGTTTCTAGCTTGGTGCCTTTACCACTTGACCAAACTGGCTCCATTGGGCCAAATGGAGATTGTGAAGGCACTTGTAGATCCACAGGCGAACAAAAGCTAGGAGCTTGGAGCAACCCAGCACCACGTTTTTTTCAAGAGGTATCACAAAACCAGAAAACTAGTCAGCTGGAGCTGTTATTGTATTTTTAACACCATTTCTACCATCAGAAAGGGCTGGTCTGCTCCTTGATCAAAAGTTCTTCAAAGGTGTAGCTATTTTTATTCAGGCTCATAAGAACATAGACATGAATTGGACTTGGTTAAGGTAGGACTCTGGTTTGCATTTCTGGTTACTTATTGCTTTGGTAATTTTGCTGTAGCATCTAATTTATTCAGGAAGGCAAAGTGGAGTTAGAAGCTTGATAGATACTAGAAATAAATGTCTCTGAAGTCCAAAAAGCAGTCAGATTGTAACCATGGATGCATTCACACATGGTGCTTAGCTAAAATTAAATATATTTTTGGGCTTAGTGGGAAATGTGAACCTAGCCACTGTGACTTAACAAACTATAATTAACAAACCATGGCTTCCCCTATAATGTGCCAAGCCAAAGCCAAAGCCTTGTGATGTATTTTCTCCATGTATTTAATAGAACGGTGCAATTTATTCATTTTATCAGGTTATTTATATTTTTCCCTTCCTGAAATTTGGCAGACTTACCCCTCTGATCCTCATGGCTTCTGGAACTGGGATTTAATGAAGGCGGTTCTTCCATTTTCTCCCCTCCCCTCCCTTTCCCTCCCCTCCCCAAAAATAGAAAGGAGGGAGGCTTAATGAAGCTGCTCCATCACAATGTATTAGTGCACAAAGAGGGGATGGAAACATCTGTGCAAAAAACCCCCAATATGTTGGCTTTAATGTATTCCGCCCTAAAATATGGCTGATGTGTTTAGATTTTGGAGACATTTTGTTCAAGGGCAATTTCAAATAATCCACTCCTATGTTTGCCATCCTTTCTTTCCCTCTAAAGCCTTGTTAAATCCGTCATGAACATAACTAGGAAGTGCCTGCTTATTTGAGTCGCACTTAGTGCTGGAACCTCTGATTAACAAGGACATTTAACTCAGTTGTATCAGGAGCTTTCTTGGCTCCGTAGGGTGCAGGGAAGTTTCTTTTTATAGCAAGGGGAAGGGGAAAAAACAACAACAACTTTGCTTTCTTCGGTTTTGAATTGGCCTCCCTAAGAAGACCTCCAAAGCTTTTCTACTCCAAAGTTTTTCTACAGGGATAGAATTAAGATCACGTGAAGTGTTAATACTGCTTTATCATACCTTGGTAAGACCACACCTAGAGCACTGCATCCAGCTTTGGTTGCCCCAATGTAAAAAAAAAAAAGATGTTGAGACTCTAGAAAGAGTGCAGAGAAGAGCAACCAAGAGGATTAGGGGACTGGAGGCTCAATATATATATAAATAATGGTTGGTAGAATTCAGTATGACTAGTTTAATGAAAAGAAAGACTAAAGGCGGCATGATAGCGTTGTTCCAATATCTAAGAGGATGCCACAGTGTAGAGGGAGTCAAGCTATTCTCCAAAGCAGGGGTCTCCAACCTTGGCCACTTTAAGCCTGGTGGATTTCAATTCCCAGAATTCCACAGCCAGCTTTTGGGAGTTGAAGTCCACCAGGCTTAAAGTGGCCAAGGTTGGAGACCCCTGCTCCAAAACACCTCAGGGCAGGACAAGAAGCAACGGGTGGAAATTAATGAAGGAGAGAAGCAACCAAGAACTAGGGAGACATTTCCTGACAATGGGAACAATTAACCACTGGAACATCTTCCCTCCAGAAGTTGCAAATGCTCCAACACTGGAAGGTTTTTTAAAAGATGTTGGATAACCCTTTGTCTGAAGTGGTGTAGGGTTTCCTGCCTAAGCAGGGGGTTGAACTAGAAGACCTCCAAGGTCCCTTCCAACTTATTCTGTTCAAACCCTGCCAGAGGGAACTTCCGCAGGCACAACCCCAACACTGTGTTCATAGGTTCCGACCCAACCTGGTCTTCTCCCTTTCTCCGGTTACCAACCAGAGAAAGAAAGACCTCCCCTCATCCACCCACCCACCCTTCCTCCTCTAGCTTCTGTCTTCTCCCAAGGTCCCTGTGGCTTTATTTTTCCAACTGCAGAACTAACAGCAGCCGACAATTGTGAAAATGCCCAGGAAACCTATGCTTCGGTTGGTTTCTATACCGAAGTTTTGAAAGAAATGTGAGGGAACTGTGATTAGACGAAGCACGCACAGCCCTGGGACTAATCCTCACTCCCGTGTGGAAAGCTTCTGAAATGAGTGTCAATGTTTACCTCTATTGGAAAAAAAAATGGGGAGCAACCAGTGGAAAACAAAACAAAACAACGCAACCCTCCTCGATTCCAGAAACCTTTTCTCTTCACTGGCTGTTGCATAGCAGCGTCCTTGCCCCCTCCTCTTACATCTCCCCGCTTCTTCCAAGTTGGTGATCTTCTGCCAATGGCATGGAGCCCCACCGTTGACTGGAGGGTTGGAAAGCAGGAAGCACAGCCAACTTCTCCGATTGCCCCATTGGGGGCTGTATTTGAAGTGAACTGAAACAACGCTTAATAAGACTTTGCCGTGATGCTTGTTTATAGCTCTTAAGAGGCCCTTGGGAAGAGAGGAATCCATATCTTTGTAATCATGACATAAAATCCATATTGGTACGTCAGTTTTAAAGTGCCCCTTTTCTGCTCCGCTCATGCATTTATTAATTCTCTCCCCCACCAGCCCAACCACAAATCAGGGCTACGGGGAGGAGGGGGAGGGGGGGAGGTCAGGGGCCAAAGCTCACCTCATTTTACTCCTGGCTTAAAAGAGATGGCTTGCTTCCACCGAGAGGGCAAAGGACGAAGTTGACTCCAGATCGACGCTGTTCCTGCCGAAGGTACCTTTCTCTCAGTGGAAGCGTCTGGAGGATTGTGCTCTATCCGAAGTCACCAGAGGGCGCGCACAAGCCATTGCTCTTGGCTCTTGCTTGAGAACAGACCTGGGCTCTTGGAAGAAGCACTGTCTCTGGGCTGCTGTGGTGGCTTTGTTCAGCTCTGTTGGGGAACTCGAAGAAGGCAAGAGAACTTGGCTGCCAGAAGGTTGGTTCTCCAAGTTGCTTGAAAGGCCAATCTGAAGGGAATTTTTTTTTTTTTTCCAACAGGGGAAAAAAATATGGACACGGCTGGGCATCGGTTGCTGAAGGACGATAATTGAAACAGACCTCCTGGAAAAAAAGAGAAGGCCTGACTTGGCATTGTTGTTAACCCTAATGCAGTTGGCGGGCACCTTATTGGGTAGGTCTCTAGATTCAAATGCTGCAGATTTGCAATATTGAGGCATTGAATTTTTTCCCCCCTTTTAACCATGTTTTGATTGCGTTGGATAGATGAAGCATGCATGCTGGAGCCTCCTTCTCCAAGGAGACTCTTTCAGAAAAGTTGAACATGTGTATGAGTAATTCCCCTTTCCCCCTCTCATGTGCTTTCAATGAACATGGTTATAGTGTGTGCATCATCTAATAATGTATTTGAGATTCCATATTCAGTTTAACAGGGGTTTATGGTCTACTGAGCCGTGGCTCAGTAAACTAGGATGGTCTGGGTTCACCTTATTCTAAGTCATGGATTAACAAGGAATAATAGCTAATCTAAAAGGCTAAGCCAAACTAAATCATACAATGGCTTGGCATAGGGAGTGAACTTTATAAGCTTGTAAACATCAGTGTGATGATGATGATAGAATTATACAATAACAGAGTTGGAAGGGACCTTGGAGGTCTTCTAGTCCATCCCCCTGCTTAGGCAGGAAACCCTATAGTATTTCAGACAAATGGTTTATCCAATCTCTTTGTTTAAAACTTCCGGTGTTGGAGCATTTACAACTTCTGGAGGGAAATTGTTCCACTGATGAATTGTTCTAACTGTCAGGAAATTATGATGATGATATGATGAAGATGAGTTACAGGAGATTGAGTTCTCTTGCCTGCCTCTGGCTGAGCCCCCCGCTGCCATCTGAACCTCATTCTTGTGCAGTGTGTCTATTGTTTCTTCCTGAAGAATGACTCTTGTGAAACTTATTTCTAAAATGACAGTGTGGAAGTTGAGATTACACAAGTGAGCATTGTTGTAAATCAGAAAAGGGCTCACAAAAAACGTTAAACTTGGTTTTATTCCCTGCAAGTGTGTGTGTGTGTGTCTTTGCTTGATTTATGATCATTTCCCCTGTCTGGAAATGTTCAAAATATACAACAGATTTCCTGAAAGAGAGCAATCTAGAGAATTTAAGACACTTCCATAAAAGCAGATTAGCTGCAAAACAAACTCTGATCTACCTCCATTACCCTAATCTCAGCAAGCCATCACTGTTCTCCCCTTTTAAAGTTGAACTGTTAGCTGGTTAATATTGAAGTAATAGGTTTTCATGCCCAATTATTTACATCCTGGTGATTGATCCAAAGTCACCCCAGGCAGCTTTCCTACCTAAGGCTGGATTAGAACTCCCAGTCTCCTGGTTCCTAGGCCAGTGCCTTAAAACCACTACACCAAACTGGCTCTCTCTTTTTAAAACAATGCATATGAAAGTTGAGAGGATGGATAGAGAGAGTTACAAACAACTCAACTAAATGTCAAGGGTGGCAGTAAAGGAGTGAAGGGGGATGGTTGGTAGGTAGGAGGGAAAGCTCTGTGGTGGGTCCCTGAAGCACTAGAACTCACTTCACCCACTTCACCTGCTTTGTGCAACCTGAAACCTGTTCAAAATGGGCTCCTTGCTCTCCAAAGTTTGAAGAAGAACTAGGATGATGAGATGGAGAAGGTCCAAGAAAGACTTCCAGCCAGGAGCCTTTCCTGCAGTCCAGGGTAAGACTTGAGCCAACATATCTCTTACACCCAGAGGGAAAACTGCTTCCCAGCCAGTTTTGGAAGTTCTGGAATGGAAACGGAGCAGGGGACTTCCTTGGGAGTAAATTCAAACCGATCCAGATTCAGGGAAAGGGAGAGGAGGCAGCTGAGAAGTCAAGTAAAAGCTTTCGGCTAGCCCTGTTACAGGTGGTGGCCTGATCACTATCGGATGCTGCGGCGAGGCGGCGCCTGATTGGTTGTTGCTATGGTGACAGGCATTGCTCCTGTTGCTGTGAACAGGATCCCAGGTTTGTATCTGCTGTTTCTAGGGGGGGTGGTTTGAGACAGGGAGGATGACAATTGCTCCCTTGGAGATACCAGAAAACGAATCGCTGTGCAAGAACAGAAGGAGCAGGGAGGGTGCGGGGTGTGTGGAAAGGCAACTTTTCTCTCGCACAACAATTTGCAGGAACAACGCCTGTTTGCTGACTCACAGGCAGGCAGGCACCCAGTCCTAACAGGCACACACAACTACCTTAAAGTATCTGAGTTTGTAGCTCCTCTCCGGAGCATCTGGCAACCCTTTCCCCTTCCTCCTTGCCTGGGGGGAGGCTGCTGAGGTTGAAAGGCCACACATGCTTTTGGGGAATGGCTCCTGCCTTCCCTCTGTCCTCGCCACCTCCTTGCAGCCAGGGCAGTTTGGCTCCAGGGCAGTTTGCAATCCCTAAAATTAAAAAAAGAAAAAGAAACCAAAACCTTAAACCAAAACAGCAAGGCTTCAAAAAGAAGGGAAGCGCAGGTGAAGTCAAGAAAGCAGAAGCAGCGCTTGAGGTGGATAAATTAACTTTGGAAATGAAAGGCAAAGATGAGACAGAATACTGTAAAGTATGGGGTACATTCTATCAGTGGTGGGAGGGGGGAAAGGAAGGATCCAGAGCTAACAGAAAGTAGGGTTGGCAGAACGGATGAATTCGAAATGGAAAATATTGTATAAAAAAACATGTACTCTGTGCCATAATCTGCATGACAAACAGGATTGTCAGGACGATTACACCACATCCCATGTTTTTAATAATTGACTCAATAAAATTTTTGTAAAAGAAAAGAAAAGAAAAGAAAAGAAAAGAAAAGAAAAGAAAAGAAAAGAAAGAAAGAAAGAAAGAAAGAAAGAAAGAAAGAAAGAAAGAAAGAAAGAAAGAAAGAAAGAAAAGAAAGAAAGAAAGAAAGAAAGAGAAAGCAGAAGTAACAGGTAGAGAGACGGGGGAAAATAATAATAACAAAATAATTGCCAAAAGTTTAGCAAAGAGGATGAAAAAAGCTGTATCTCTACTGGGACTTTGGCTCCCTCCTCCAATTTTTTTTTTTGCATATATAGAGGGAGAGATCCAATTGAGTTTGCAAGATTTGGAGGTTTTTGCACCTGCAAATTGGGGATCGTTTACTCTGGATGTCTCGAAGTCTAAGCGATCCCTGGGGGAATCTACTATTGCAGAGTCCTCTCCCTCAGACAAAGGAGATCACTAGTTCCAGACTGAGAGAAATAGCCTCCGATGAGATCCTCTTAAAAATTTGTAGCTGAAAACGGCACGGCTTTTGCTGTCCTTTGGGAATATTATTTTCTTTTATGGGAAAAAAATAAATAAACTGTCTTTGACCAAGAGGACAAACCAAACGTGTTCCTCTTCATTTCCATTTGAGAGGGTCAGGCAACCCTCAAGTCCCAATCGTTCCTTTAGAGGCTCTTCAAAGTTAGAACAGCATTGACAAAAGTGACTGACCACCCGTCTTCACACATATGACCATCTCATGGAATAACAGAGTTGGAAGGGGCCTTGGAGGTCATCTAGTTCAACCCCCCCTTGCCCACTAGAGCAGGAGAGTCTATTCCAAATGTTAGCCTCTACCTTGGATCAAACTCACAGCCTCCTGATTGTGAGGCAAAAGTGCCATCTCTAGGCCCCCGGAGCTGCATGGTCACGTGATTAAAATTCAGGTGTTGGGAGCTGTCTAAGATGCATAAAAATCAATCCCTAAAATGTTGGAAATGTTTAACACAGAGGTTGTCCTGCCCCTGGTGGAGACTGACTCTGAGGGAGAGGAGGAACAGTTGACAGGGAGTGGAAGTGTGGCTCTGGAGGTGGTGGAGGAGGCTGGGGAAGGGCAGAGGCCGGCTGGACAGTCTGAGGAGGACCCAGGCCCATCCCCTATCCATCCCCAGGGACGAGTGGATAAGGGAGAGACATGGTCTACTGGGGAGGAGAGGGCCTTGATCCTCTTCATGGGCTGCAGCTGTGACAACTGAATAACAGTATGGACCCGCGTACTGGCGAACGCTGGAAACAAAGCATGGAAATATCTCTAGTTTATGGTTCCTCTCTGAGTTTGGCATGCTTCCCAGTGTGTGTTATCTGTGGATTTCCTCCGGTGTCCTCTTGTCTGGTTTGTGTTGTTTTTTCTTTCTTCTTGTAACTGTTTGTGTGGGAGTTTTTTGTCTTCCGTCAAGAATATTCAGAGCTTGGAAGCAAAGTGAAGGAATAAAAGGGGCTTCACCTGTTTTCTGTGACTGTGTTTGTTTTGTATCCCACCCTGGGTCATCTGACAGGGGTCTTCAAACTTGGCAAGTTTAAGACTTGTGGACTTCAACTCCCAGAATTCCTCCTCCAGTTATGTTAGTTCAGGAATTCTGGGAGTTGAAGTCCACAAGTCTTAAACTTGCCAAGTTTGAAGACCCTTGGTTTAATGGAACAAGGCACATATTATCATGCATGGTGGAGTTGTAAAAAAGCACAAGAGTTTTGGCACAGGATTGGGAAATCGTTGGAAGAAATGATGGGATTTTAAAAAGGCCATAGACCAGAATATTTTTTATTGGGAATTATACCCAAAAAATACAACAAGGAAGAGCTACATTTGATAATGCATGTCATCACTGCGGCAAGAATGGCATTTGCCCAGAAGTGGAAAGAGAAAGAAATTCCTAGTGAAGATGAAGTAATAAATAAAAATTTGACTTGTGCTGAAATGGATAGGCTAACACTAGAGATAAAAAATAAGGATGAATTGGAATATTACATGATTTGGAATAGATTTTACTATTGGTGGGGACTGAAAGAAAGGGTTTAAGATTGAAAAGAATTGTTAAGAGGACATCTGTGATCATAGACTTAAATAATACTAAGAATGTTGGAAGATGTAAATAAGGAATAAATGTATATGTGTGTGTGTGTGTGTGTGTATAAATGTGTATAAGATCTATATTCTATTATATTTCACTAGAATGATGATCAAAAGTTATGTCAAAACAGTTCCACTACATTCCATGTTTTTTTTTAATTGTTATATTCAATAAAAAAAAATTTTTTAAATCAGGTGTTGGGCCACTGGCCAGTATTCACTGCAGTTGGCTCTCGACGTATGTCCTCAATTGAGACCGAAATCTCCGTTGCTAAGCGAGGCATTTGTTAAGTGAATGGTGCCCTATTTTACTGCCTTTCTTGCCCCAATCATTAAGGGAATCCCTGAAGTTGCTAAGTTAGGTTGCTAAATTGCTGAGACTGTGAATCTGGAGCCATTTAAGTGATTCAGGCTTGGACTTCGCTTGTCGGAAGGTCGCAAAATGGGATCACACAAACCCCCAGGATACTGCACCTGTCATAAAGATGAGTCCGTTGCCAAAAGTCTGAATTTTGGGGGTCACGTGACCACGAGGAGGCCGCAACGATCATAAGTGTGACTTCAAACGGTCACTAAATGAACTGTCAGAAGTCGAGGACAAGCTATACCCATGGCGGCCTCTTGGGATAGCCCTTTGCTGCCTTCCCATCCAGCTTCCAACAACCGATGTCACTGGAGGAAGCGGAGTTTACTTAACCACAGCAGGGATTCACTTTACGAACTGGCAAAATATGGTAAAATCCGGGGCAACTTGCTTAACGATGGTTTGTTGAGCAAGGAAAATCCTGGCCCCACCTGTGATTGTGAGTTGAGAATGACCTACAATCAGAGGTGAGATTCAGCAGGTTCCGACCAGTTCTGGGGAACCGGTAGCAGAAATTTTGAGTCGTTTGGCGAACCGGCCAATCCCACCTCTGACTGGCCCCGCCAACCCCGTCTATTCTTTGCCTCCTATTGAGTCCCAGCTGATTGGCTGGGTCTCCTTTGGTTGCCCTGCACAAGAGAACAGAGCTGGAAAGCAGGTTCTTTTGTTGCCCTGCACAGGAGAAAGGAGCTGGAAAGCAGGTTAGTGGGATGGGGAGGGAACGGGGCAGAGGTGGTATTTAGCAGGTTCTGACCAGTTCTGGAGAACCAGTAGCAGAAATTTTGAGTAGTTCGAAGAACCGGCAAATCCCGCCTCTGACTGGAGATTTTACATTATTCTTTCCCTGCCATGCCCACCAAGCCACACCCACAGAACCGGTAGTAAAAAAAATTGAATCCCACCACTGATCCAACCCTAACAATTAACCAGTGGAACTACTTGCCTCCAGAAGTTGTGACTGCTCCAACACTGGAGGTTTTTCAGAAAAGATTGGCCAACCATTTGTCTGCAATGGTATAGGGTTTCCTGTCTGAGCAGGGGGTCAAACTAGAAGACCTCCAAGGTCCCTTCCAATTTTGTTATTCCATTATTCTCTTGCCAAATAACTCTCTCTGACCATCCCTTAGAGATGGGAGGCAGGATTCACACCTCACTGGATTTCTTTCTCCTTTTTTCCCTGAGAAGGCACAGGATTTTTCTAGTCTTTCTTACGTGTCGGTGGAAAATGTTAGGGAATGAGTGACAAAAATGCCACTTGCCAAGGTCCATGGCTGAGGAACTGAGGAAAATAGTCCAGATCTAAACAGCTCTTCTGGGATGAATAGGGCCCAAAGCAAGTTGTACCCCAAGGCCCCATATATACATTTTTAGGAAGTTGTTTACCTAGCATCCTTAACCAGGTCAGTTAAAACCTTCATAGCTGCTTTTGCAAATAATGGTAATGTTTCATTTGTTTTAATTATTCTTCTTTCTTTCTTTCTTTCTTTCTTTCTTTCTTTCTTTCTTTCTTTCTTTCTTCCTTCCTTCCTTCCTTCCTTCCTTCCTTCCTTTCTTTCCTTTCCTTCCTTCCTTCCTTTCCTTTCCTTCCTTCCTTTCCTTTCCTTTCCTTCCTTCCTTCCTTTTCTTTCTTCCTTCTTTCTTTCTTTCTCTTTCTCTTTCTTTCTCTTTCTTTCTTTCTTTTTTCTGTCTATCTTTCTTTTCTTCCCCCCTTCCTTCTCCATCTGTCTATCTGTCTGCTGTCTGTCTGTCTGTCTGTGTTTGTGTGTGTTTTAGGGGCTTAGAACATTGTACAAAACCAACTCCTTTGGTTTAATTGGCACATCCATATCTTCTGCAGGTAGAATTTGCAAAATTTGGTGTGAATGCACCATTGGCCTGGGCTACCTCTCTTTTCTTGCCAGTTCTATCCTCTTCTGAAGAGAGGGAAAAGTGGAGAGAGAGAGGGAGAAAGAGGAGGAGACCAGATCTCATTTGATGATTCTCTCTTTTTTTTTTTTTAAAAAGGATCCATGTGATCTTGCCTTCGGGTGTCCCTCCAAGCTGTGGGATGTTGATTGCGTAAGACTGAGCAGGTGCGTTGGGAAGGCTGTTCCCCGTGCTTTGCATTCAGCCAGGCAGCCAAGCTCAAGCCATCTCCATTTCAGCTTGCAAAGAAGATTGCCGGAGAATCTTATCTCAGCTCCTGTTCAAAAGTTACAATTGATTTTGCTCCTCTCCATGAGGCTCAAGGCTGGGGGAGAGGGGGAAGGGGGGGGCAGGAAACGTGACATGATTTCACGGGGCTGGGTGGCTATCTGGTTGACTGACTGACAGATGTAACAAGTTGGGGATTACACATTTTTCTTCTTCTTCTGATTCTTACAATCTCTCTAGATCTGGTCTTTGGGAAGGAGCTGTTGGCCTGCTGGCTTGGAGTCCAGAGGAGCCTTCTTCTTCTTTGTCCTTCGACCAGGAGAGCTTTCTGGAGGGATATTTGAGGAAGGCTCAGTGGTCAGATATTGTCATGCCCCTGATGGAATCTGATTTGGAGGGGGGAGGCCCAGCGGCTGACAGGGAGTGGGAGTGCGGCTCCGTTGGCTGTGGAAGAAACTGGGGAAGAGCAAAGGCCGGCTGGGCAGAGAAGGGGAGAGATAGAGCAAGGGAGAGGGAGTTCAGAGGAAGACCCAGGCCCACCCCCGCTTCATCCTAGGTCACACAGGGAGAAATGGAGAAAGGAGCAATGTGAGTTGCATGGCTTATGGGAGGGGAAAGGGCCCTGATTCCCTTCATTAGCAGCAGCTGGGAACACACTGTTTAAAAAGGGAGTTTGTGCAAAGCAACTTATTGGAAACAAATCGTGAATTATCTGGTATTGTCGAGGCTTATCTGTGTTCCTGGCTTCTTCCCAACTGTGTTTGCTTTCAGGTCTGCCATTCCTTCTCCTGCCCTCTCAAGTTAACTCCTGCAGCATGGTTTGTTTGGATTTTTAGTTACAGTTTGTATGTACTTTGTTTTCGGACTGAATTTCCTCTTGGGGGAGTTTTTTTTTCTCCAGCTGAAGGTAACTGGACATTGGAGGCAAAGTTGGAGGTATTAAAGGGATATTTCTTGCTTATTTGACTGTGTTGCCTTTGTGCCATGGACCTTTGGGTCATCACAGATCTGGAGGGGAAACTTCTGGAACTAGGAATGCTCTTTTGCGAATAATTTACAATAAGAATGCACAGCCTGAGTCTATGGGATCCTATGCAGCCTTGAAATCTGTGGCTGCTTTTCACGCAAACCTTACACATGTATAAAAATGAAAAGAGGGCTTGGAATACACAGGTGGTCCTGGACATACAACCACAGGTCAGCCCCCAATTTCTTTTGTTAAGTGAGTTTTGCCCCATTTTACAAGTTGTTGAATCAGTCCCTGTAGTTGTTGAGTTAGTAACACAGTTGTTCAGTGAATCTGGTTTTCTCTTGTAGTAGTGATATCTTCAGAGGTGGATATGCAGCAGGTTCCGACCAGTTCTGGAAAACCAATAGCGGAAATTTTGAGTAATTCGGAGAACCGGCAAATGCCAGCTCTGACTGGCCCGGCCAACCCCATCTCTTCTCTGCCTCCCATTGAGTCCCAGCTGATCGGCTAGGTCTTCTTGGTTGCCCTGCACAGGAGAACAGAGCTGGAAAGCAGGTTAGTGGGGTGGGGAGGGAAGGGGGATTTTGCAGTATCCCTCTCCTGCCACGCCCACCAAGCCACGCCCACAGAGCCAGTAGTAAAATGTGTTGAATCCCACCACTGAATAGAATGGAATGGTATGGAGTGGAGTAAAGAATAGAATAGAACAGAATAGAATAGAATGGAATGGAATGGAACGGAACGGAACGGAACAGAATAGAAGAATAAGAATCAAATAAGGAATAAGCACAGAATAAGGAATAAGAATAGAGTAGAATAGAATAGAATAGAATAGAATAGAATAGAATAGAATAGAATAGAATGGAATGGAATGGAATGGAATGGAATGGAATAAAATAGAATAGAATAGAATAGAAGTTGGAATGGAATGGAATAGAATAGAGAATAGAATAGAATAGAATGGAGTAGAATAGAGTAGAATAGAGTGGAATAGAGTAGAATAGAATAGAATAAGAATAGAATGGAATGGAATGGAACGGAACAGAATAGAATAGAAGAATAAGAATCAAATAAGGAATAAGCACAGAATAAGGAATAAGAATAGAGTAGAATAGAATAGAATAGAATAGAATGGAATGGAATGGAATAAAATAGAATAGAATAGAAGTTGGAATGGAATGGAATGGAATAGAATAGAGAATAGAATAGAATGGAGTGGAGTGGAGTGGAGTGGAATGGAGTAGAATAGAGTAGAATAGAGTGGAATAGAGTAGAATAGAATAGAATAAGAATAGAACGGAATGGAATGGAACGGAACAGAATAGAATAGAATAGCAGAGGAGAGTGGAGTGGAGAAAGAAAGAGAAATGACAGAATTGGAATGGACCTTGGAGATAGTTTAGTCCAGCCGCTGCTCAAGCAGGAAACCCATTCCAGAGCAATGATTCTCCAATCTCTCCTTAAAAGCCTCCAGTGTTGGAGCACCTACAACCTCAGGAGGGAAGTCGTTCCCCTGATTAATTGTAAATGTAATTGACTGCAAATTAATTAAACTTATGGGGAAAGCACCCACAAGTTGCTTGCTGTTTCCTAATGCAAAACTGTCACTTGTCCTTGGCTTCCACCACCTGCGTGTCGGTCTGAAGTTGTGAGAAAACCCCAACCGTCTCTGGGATTCTAATATGCAGAACCAGCTCAATGTAGTCCCTCTGGCTAGCTACAGTTTCCAGTTAGGGGAAGCTAATTTGACGTGAGAAAACTGAAATTAATTTATACCACATGAAGCTCCGTTTAATTCACACCAAAATCCAAAGGCAGGCTGGGATTATCTTTTATCATCTTAACCTGAGCAGGGAATTATTGATTCTTGATGCTTCTTGCGCTAAGAAATACATTTGTCCTTCGTTCCACAACGAAGTAATTACTTTTTTCATCTTATTTTTGACATGCGAGGTTTTGTACAAACATTGTAATCAATTCCCTCTCCTCTATCCCACCACTCTTTTGATTGCCATTTCCTGTCAGGGTTTGCACATGGGAACAAGGGCACAAGTACGGAAATGTGAAGATGTCACTTGGCTAGATGGGGAAGAATCAAACTCTTCGTTTTGCTAGAACAATCATCAGTACGTAGAAGAGTTCAAAGCACACTCAGCCGAATTCACTGCACTCAAAAGCCTAAATAAGGTGACTTCCTTCAAATCTATCTATCTATCTAACTATCTATCTATCTATCTATCTATCTATCTATCTATCTATCTATCTATCTATCCATCAAAGCAAAATGCTACTCACGCATCATCACAAAATCTCCAGAACTGTAAAGCCTACAAACTTGATATTTGGCACGTATGTTCCGTTTGGCTTCCAAGTGCTCACTAAGAAAGGTTTTTTTTCAAAATGACCATCAGAGCATTAGTATTTACTATATTATTATTATTATTATTATTATTATTATTAACACACTCTGATGCTAAGGAGTTCTACTCCCCCTCCTCACCTGAAAAGAAATCTTTTCCAAATGCAAAACACAAGCAGAGGAGAGGAGTTTCAGTTTTACTTTCACAGCACCAAGCAGCTTTAGTACAGAACAGTGGAGCTAAGCCCCGCCCATGCTCCTTGCTGTCTCCTTCTTGCTCACACATCAAATAAGGCTTCAGTTTCCAAACAGCCCTCTCCTCTCTTCTTTATTCTATTCTATTCTATTCTATTCTATTCTATTCTATTCTATTCTATTCTATTCTATTCTATTCTATTCTATTCTATTCTATTCCTATTTCTATTCCATTCCATATTTTCTATTCTATTTTCTACTCTATTATTTCAATATTCTATTCTATTTTCTATTCTATTCTATTAGTTCACTATTCTATTCTATTCTATTCTATTCTATTCTATTCTATTCTATTCTATTCTATTCTATTTTCTATTCTATAAGTTCATTATTCTGTCTTGTTCTATTCTATTTATTCTCTTCTCTTCTCTTCTATTCATATTTCTATTCCATTGCATATTTTCTGTTCTATTCTATTTTCTACTCTATTATTTCAATATTCTATTCTATTTTCTATTCTATAAGTTCATTATTCTGTTCTATTCTATTCTGTTCTATTCTATATTTATATTTTTGCATCTGGGGTAGCCAGACATGCTGCATGCTGGATGCCATCCTAAGAAGGTGCTCCTTTGGGGGCAGAGCAGCCCCAACGTGTCAGGAATATTATCCAAGATAACATATTTCTCCCACTTAATTACAGTCTAGGGGATTGCCCCTGGACAGCTATGCCAAGCACCATCTGTGCCAAATATTCCAGTCAGGGGATGGTTTGTTCGACTGCATCTTCAAAGGCAATGAGCTGACGGACCAGATGGAGTGCTCCTCACCCTGGCCAACATCACAGCCCTTGGAGAACAGACACCCCCCCCATTCCTCTTAAAAAGCCCACTGTCTCTCTGCTTCTCCAGTCTCCAACCCCCTCCAATGGGGTTGAGATTGATCCCTGCCTCCAATTTCCTGGGGAGACAGTGGTGGGATTCAAAACAATTTTTTACTACCAGTTCTGTGGGTGTGGCTTGGCAGGCATGGCTTGGCCTGGCGGGCATGGCAGGGGAAGGATACTACAAAATCTCCAAATGAAATATATCACATATATTCATGGGCAATAACTCTGGTATTTTAGTTACAATCTTTTAAAGATACGAGTTGGAATGTACTTTTGTCCCCCCCCCCCTTTTTTAATGGCAATTACTAAAACAAGCATTGGAATGTTTTATGAGTTGACACATTCCCTCCCCATTCCAGGGGGAAGGTTACTGAAAAATCCTATTCCCCCACCCCCACCCCACTAACCTGCTTTCCAGCTCTGTTCTCCTCTGCAGGGCAACCAAAGGAGACCCAGCCGATCAGCTGGGACTCAATGGGAGGTGGAGAATAGATGGGGTTGGCAGGGCCAGTCAGAGGTGGGATTTGCCGGTTCTCCGAACTACTCAAAATTTCTACTACCGTTTCTCCAGAACTGGTCAGAACCTGCTGAATACCACCTGTGGATGGATGGATGGATGGATGGATGATAGATAGATAGATAGATAGATAGATAGATAGATAGATAGAGTGGTGGGAGTCAAATGTTTTTACTACTGGTTCTGTGGCTTGGTGGGCATGGCAGGGGAAGGACATTGCAAAATCCCCATTCCCTCCCCACCCCACTAACCTGCTTTCCAGCTCCGTTCTCCTGCACAGGGCAATAAAAGAACCTGCTTTCCAGCTCTGTTCTCCTGTGCAGGGCAACCAAAGAAGACCCAGCCAATCAGCTGGGACTCGGGAGGCAGAGAATAGATGTGGGCGGGGCCAGTCAGAGGTGAGATTTGCCAGTTCTCCGAACTACTCAAAATTTCCGCTACTGGTTCTCCAGAGCTGGTCAGAACCGGCTGAATTCACCACCTCTGGATACAGGTAGTCCTGGACTTATGGCCACAATTGAGTCCAGAACTCCAGAGACATTTGCTAAGTGAATTTTGCCCTGTTTTACAACCTTGTCACAGTGGTTAAGGGAATCCCTGCAGGTGCTGAGTTAGCCACAAGGTCGTTGAGCAAATCTGACCTACCCCATTGACGTTCTTCAGCAGGAGGTCATAAACGGGGATCACTTTACGCCAGGACACTGCAACTGTCATCAGTACGAGTCAGTTGCTCCCTTCACTAGAGACAAAGGAACTATGATAATGTTAGGACTCCGACATGCACCCCCATTCCAATCACAAGTCTCTAGCCACATCTCTCAGAGTGGAAAAAAAAATGATTTGTTAGCAGTTGACAGGTTGGCTTGACCAGTTGGAGCCAACTCTGACACGTCATTCACTTCACCCTTGACCCTGATCTTTGCCCCCACCCCTTGGATGCCTATTCTCCAATGAGACACATCCATAGCCAAGCGTCATCAATCATGCTCTCCAGTAATAATTTTGTGCACCCGAAGTTTCGGTTGCCAAAGCAATTATCTGAAACCTTTAAGGAAGGCACCGCTTTCCCCCCTCCGTTTCTGCTGACAACTAAAAAGACCGAAGAAGTATATTTTAGTTGGCAGATAACTGATTTCAGCAGTGACTTAGATTCCGTGGCTTAATTTATTGGATCTTAATTAAAATAAACCATGGCTTAACACAGGATATAAACCTGGGCATTCAAGTTCACTTTGAAGTCGTTTACATGGACTGAGTGAATTCTTTTCTTTGAAGCTCTGGTCCTTAATCCGACACACACACACACACACACACACACACACATATATATATATCTGGCATTCAGCTTCGTTCGGGTATTTTCCCACATCATAATAGTGGTGCTTTTAAAGTTGTAACAACGTTTCAGCAGAGTCTCATCTGCCATCATCAGGCTTCTGTATGGTGTTATGGCCTGATGATGGCAGATGAGACTCTGCTGAAACGTTGCTAAAACTTTAAAAGCACCACTATTATGACGTGGGAAAATACCCGAACAAAGCTGAATGCCAGACATGTAAGTACCCGCGAAAACTTAAGAAAACACACACACACACACACACACACACACACACACACACTATATATATATATATATATATATATATATATCCATGACTGCTGTCTGAGGTCCTGAATTCATCTGTTTTCCTTCTCTTCTGAAGCACCACAGACTATGTTAGCCAAACTCTTCCTTAGCAGAAGACTGGCATGAAAGTGTGAGCTCTACTGAACCATCTTCTACAGATACTAACCAGAGTTAGTTTTTTTTAAAGCCATGTGACAACACACGACATACACTCCTGCAACTGCCATGCCTGTGTCTTGCAAAGAGTTGAATCAGAAACTGACTTGAAGTATGCAGTGAGATGTTCCATAAATTTGTCTTTAGGCCTGGTGCATATGCATCAGAAGTCAGGAAGATGTTGCTGAATTACAACTTCAAGCACCCCCCAGCAGGCACCACTGACTGCAATTCCTAGCACCTTGCACCACTGGCCATTCTTTGGGGGGGGGGGAATTCTGGTAATTGTAATTCAAGAACATCTGGAAGGACAGAAGTTTCCCACCCCTTATTTACAAGATCTAGAATCAAGAGATGACCTAAATTTGTGGCTGACACTTAATTATTAGGACTGCACAGCCAGTCTCTGATCTAATTCAAAATGTCAACTCAATTCAAGCTGACAGTTCAGTCCTCTTTGATTATTTGAATCAATTAAGAAGATCAAGTTGATGCAATGCTTCAGTCTGAAGTGTCAAATCAAGCTGATTTGATCCAGTTTTTAATCAACCTCAAAAGGGGGAGGGGTATTTTGCATGCCTCTGATTGAATCTGGCGATTCAGTCACAATCGTCACTTAGTCCGGAAAATCACTTTGAGCCAGTTATTCATCTGAACTGCCTTTGAACTGAATCCCCAACCTGAAGTTTTGCACAGCCCTACTTATTATTAATAGAGTAATAAATAATAGAAGTCAGTGAGAAAAGACTTCTAGAGTATTGCCAAGGAATCCTGCATGGCTGTGGCCACGCAGTCACCATGAACCAAAGTCAAGGGAAACTCTACCTGTTCTTACTGAGAGTGAAGATTGTGAACTTGATTGTGACAAACTGAAGATCTTTCCCGACTGAGGAAAGAGGCAGAAGGAACACACAAAGCAGGTTCCAGTTGATACCAACACATCAAATTGTATTCTGTGATGATGGTGACATAATGAGGAGGAGGAGAGGAGGAGGAGGAGGAGGTTCTGGTGGTGATGGTGAGGAGGAGGTGATGGTGAGGAGATGTTACTGCTACTGATGATGATGATGTCTGGATCATTATGAAAAGTTGTCACAAGATGTTGGGGGTGGTCTATTCTCTGTGCTTGTTGCTTACTTTCCAAACATTTCATCAGCAAGCTAGGAAATGTCATCAGCGTAACTTTGGTTAAAGTATCTTGTTTCAGTTCTCTCCTGCTTTTATAAGTCTTCTGTGGTCAGTTATTCACATAACTAACTAACCATGTAAGACCTATAAAAGCAGAAGAGAACCGAAACAAGATATTTCAACCAAAGTTCCATGGATGGTGTTTCCTAGCTTGCTGATAAAATGTTTGGAAAGTAAGCAACAAGCTCAGAAAATAGACCACCACCAACATCTACAATCCAAGCCACAAATAGATTCCACCATTTCTGGTTGTCTCAAGAGCTTAAAAAACACACAAAATGGCTAGGAATTATTACAGGAGAATTTGTACAGAAGAATTTGTCATCGCTGTAGAGCAAATCTATGCTGGGTTCCTTTGAGGACATCACACCATTTGGATATTGTCCAGGGCAACTGGAACTATAATTAGCAGTTCCTGCCTGGGAAGAAGCAGATTCTGGCCTCAAAAGCTCATGTCACGATCAAGTCCATCTCTTCTCCAACTACCATTCCAAATCAAGCCACCAAGATCCCCACTGAAGGCTAAAGCAATCACAGTAAACCCACCAACTAACTTCTAAATATACCCTTTAAAGACAATTATCAGCCTAATCGACTCTTGGAAGATGAATTGGACTCCCTGGAGCTTGTCATCCCTGAATTCCCCTGGGTATAATAGGGATGCTAAGAGCCTAATTTCTCACCCAGTGTTCATGTACAGCGAAAGAGTAGCAGATGAGTCAGCTGGAACAATTCTAGAGTGAGATAATTCTAGGTTGCTAATGAAAGTTGAAGAAGAGTACAGGTTGCCTTGGTCCAGCTAACAAGTGTATCCTAAAGAAATATTGAAGGTACACCTGATGAATATGGACTGGAATAAGTCATTGAACAGTCTCCATTTAGAACTAAGATTTCCCCTGTCCGGTTGTGTCCAACTGTGGAGCTCGATGCTCATCTCTGTTTCTTGGCCAAGAGAACCAGCATTGTCTGGAAACAATCTCCATGGTCATGTGGCCAGCAAAGGCTCATATCTATGCTGGCCACATGACCATGGAGACTGTCTCACGGAATGTTGTTATCTTCTCATCAAACTGGTACCTATTTATCTACTTACATTTGCATGCTTTCGAACTGCTGGGGTAGACAGGAACTGGAATGAGTAATGGGAACTCACCCCATCATGCAGCACTCAGGTCTCAAACATGGGTGTCAACTTTTCAGTACCTTTAACCGCTGAGCCATCGCGACCCTAGAACTACAGTAGAAGGAGCTTCCTGCCTCCATCCTGCAAGAACCTGAAGACCTGGCTCTGCAGTTTGGTCTGGGGACCAAATGGGAGAGTTCCATCCTGGAGGTGGTTGCTTGATTGATCCGCCTTTGCTCCATCTTGCTCTCAGCTCTCCAGCTATCCATCTTTTGGGTTATCAGGTTGATGTTATTCATTCCCATTTGCCGTTGTTTATTTTATTGTTCTGTGAGTCTGCTTCTGTTCTGTTTGCCCTCCTTTCCTTTTCCCCCCTTTCTCACAGAAGCCAGCTAGGGTAGCCCCTCAGTGAGATAAGCAGCAAATACATTTAACAAATAAATAAATAAATCGTCTTGCTTATTCACTAGGACTGCACTGATAACCGCCAAGCAAATCGCCTTCTCACCATAGTGATAGTTGACACTCCGTGGTACTGATTTGCTAAGCGTCTCCACCAGCTGGGACCTCCCCTCTCTTCTCCCATTTGCCTTTTGGCTTTGGGCACAAACCCCTTGCAGCTGGAGCTCTTCAGGCGTACAGTTCTCTGGTTCTTCTGGAGCTGTTGATAATCTTCTCTGGCCCATTGCCATTGGCTGAAGCCCATTTGTAGAGCTGGCATGTTCAGTGAGCTTTGTCTGCCTCAACTCCCTGAAGGGATGGGGCCAGTTCCTCAGAAGCCTGCAACTGATCTGATATTCCCTGGTAGGTCTGTGTAGGGGAAATGAAAACCTTCGCTTTCTCAGAAGTCCGGGCTTCTAAATAATTTCTGCATTCCTCTCTTCTCTTCCCACCATACCCCGACCCAGCTTGCTTTTAATTGAAGGTTTCAGCTATGTACAGCTCAGCAGCAGGGAACGGAGTTCACTAATAAGCTTATTGTCAAAGTAAACACCTTATCATGTTAAAAGCCATGCTGCTGTTTCTCTGGTTCAGGTCTTGTTTTCCTAAAACGAACTCAGATGAGTTCTTGCGCTGCCATCAAAGATGGCACCGTGCAACACCTCTTTTTCTTAAATTGGCATCCAAGCCAAAACACCCCCAAAGGAAGGTTTAGGATAGCATCTCCCAAATGTCTATGTCTTTTTCCTCCCTCCATCTCTTGTTTGCTTGCTACATTCTGGTGTCTTTAATACCCCCATTAGAAGTGAAAAACCATTTGTGATTTTTACCAAGTCAGCTTTCTCTTGTCTCAGGAGGGGGGAAATATATTAACTGGTTGACTCTCTGCAGTTCTAGAGTTGTAAAAGTCCCCTCCATGCCCAAGCCAAAAATAGACAAGTTTTTTTTTTAAACCCTTCTCCTTATTTTTCTTCCTTCTCCACTTTTCTTTAAAACAAGGAAGAGTGCCGAGAGAAGGAAGTGCATGTATGAATGGCTAGGATGACACAAAATGCTCGTTGAAAGAAAAACCGGACTTCAGAAGTGAGGTTGGGTCTTATATTTTGGTTTTTTTTCCTTTGGAAGCCTCGTGAAGGACCCTGGTCAGTTGGGCTATTTTGTGATTATTGTGGAACCCTGGAAAATGGGTTAATCCAGTAATCACATTAAAAGTGCTGTGAATGCAGTTTGGCTACATGTCAGAAGAAGATGATAATAAGGGATGAAGTCAATGTTGTCCTGAAATCGGCTTTGTAATTTCTCAAGAGATTCCTTCCCGGGGAAAGTGCCTTCTCTCTCTTTCCACCCTTATTCTCTGAGTATCTGAGAATTTAATTCAAATTTCCTTTGCTAGTGTTCTGGAGGTGACTTTATTATGGCAGATGATAGCGTGAGGGGCTGTTGTTTTCCATTAGGTCTTTTTCTGTTATTCAGAAACTGGCCTGCCTGCCTGCATTTTTCTCAGTCTGCAAAAAGCTTGGGAAGATAACGTCTCCTCTTGGTCTTTCCCGAAATTTTGATGACATCTAAGGAAGCCAAAGGGGATGTGGTGGCTCAGCGTCTAAGACGCTGAGCTTGTTGATCAGAAAGGTGGGCAGTTTGCCGATTCGAATCCCCAGCGCCGCGTAACGGAGTGAGCTCCCGTTCCTTGTCCCAGCTTCTGCCAACCTAGCAGTTCGAAAGCATGTTAAAAAAATGCAAGTAGAAAAATAGGGACCACTTTGGTGAGAAGATAACAATGTTCCATGTGCCTTCGGTGTTTAGTCATGCCGGCCACATGACCACGGAGATGTCTTTGGACAGGGCTGGCTCTTCGGCTGCGTAACGGAGATGAGCACTGCCTCCTAGAACCGGAAACGACTAGCACGTGTGTATGCAAGGGGAAACTTTACTTTTACCTTTAAGGAAGCCAAATCAATTCAGGGTCAGAGAAGAGACGTTTGAGCCGTGAAAGAGAACAACTTCACACACTCCCCAATCATCCTCACCAAAGAAGTGTGAGGTTGTCAGATACCATTTGTACAGAACTCACCCAAAGCCATCCCTTTTGAAAAGGGGATTCCAAATTAAAATTTTGTTTCCTCTTTCGGAACGCTAGGAAAGAAAGAAAGAAAAATGTGAGAGGTTGTTGGCCCTAATTGGAAAAGAAACACAAGCAAGGCAAATATTTGAGGGTGGGGAAACGAGCCATGTTGAAAGTCGTCATATTAAAAGTAGGGAAACTTGCTCGCAGATTTGCAACGATGCTGAAAAGTTGAAAATGACAATAACGGCCAAGTTCTTTTGTTGTTGTTAATTGCAGAAAAATTGAGAGGACAGAATCATTAGTGAGTCTGACTAATATTGACATGATCCAGATACATTCGCATATCCCCCAAGGATGGCTTTATGGAACGAGCAATCCAAACCATCTTGGGTCTCCCAAGCCAGCCTCTGAAGCAGGCCAGCAGGAGGGCAGACCAAGCATGCCTTTTCCTTAAGAACCTATATTCATTATTTTTTAATCCTCTTCCAATTAAGCTTTATTAAACTTTAACTAGTTAAATATTTCATTCTCTATTGCAGTAATAAACTGTTGCTGACTCTTGTTATATTTGCCAGTGTTTAATATCCTGCTTAACAGTCTCTGATTGTTAGCCAAAAAATATTTAATAACAGAAAAGAAAATCCAGTCCTTTCTTTAGCGCAAACCAGTCGATTCAGCACAACTTTTGGGGATGGGGTGGTTTTAGGATTAGGTGGGATGGGAAGGCCTAACTAACCCTTTCCCTGCTAATTGTCTCCAAGGAGAGGCAGAAAACCACGCACCCAACCCAACCTCGTGAAGGTTTGGCCAAATCTCTCAGTGGGAATCATTTGCTTAAATTGATCAAGGAAGGAAGTTTAACTACTGAAAAAGGAGAGGACTCATTTTGATCAGGTGATCATTTTGATCAGATCATCATCTCCCTTCCAACAAAGAATCCAAATGTGATTCATTTCACAACCGTTTCCAAAGCACCAGAGGGCAAGGCAAGAAACAGTGGTTGGAAACTAATCAAGGAAAGAAGCAATCTGGAATGAAGGAGAAACTTCCTAACGGTGAGGACAATCACCGTAACCAGTAAATTCAGAATATCTGGGCGCTCCATCACTGGAAGTTTTAAAGAAGAGACTGGACAGCCATCTATCTGAAATGGTATAGGGCAGTGGTGGCTAACCTTGTTGGGCTCCTGTGCCAAAAATTGTCTGTGCGCTTGCACGCTCGAAGGCAATACGCATGCCCCCTACGTAGGTGTGCACAATCCCCACCCACCCATCCCTGCTTACCCCCTTACCTCGCACTGCGCCTCACAGCTGATTTTCAGCCAGTTTGAAGCCTTTTTCGCCCTCCCAGAGGCTTTCAGAAGGCTTCTGCAGGCTTTTCAGGCTGAAAACTAGGCCCGTTTCGTCACTTCTGGTATTTTTTGGAAAAACAGGAAGTGATGAAATGGGTCTAGTTTTCGGCCTGAAAAGATTGCAGAAGCCTTCCTAAAGCTTCTGGGAGGACAAAAAAGGCCTCAAACTGGCTGAAAATCAGCTGTGAGGTGCGCGCATGCGCAGTGAGGTAAGTTTGCTTGCAGTTTGCGCGCTGGCACAAATGGCTCTGCGTGCCACCTGTGGCACGTGTGCCATAGGCTCACCATCATAGATATAGGGTCTCCTGCTTGAGCAGGGGGCTGGACTAGAAGACCTTCTAGGTCCCTTCCAGCATTATTCTGATTGATTTCCACTTCCTCCAAATCTCAGTGAATTGCTTCCTGTTAAGGGGAATGTTGGTCTAAACCTGAAATTGCTTGGACAAGAGATGTGCAGTTGAATCCTGCCTACCAGTAGTCCTCAACTTACAGACACAATTGGGATGGGAACGTCCATTTCTAAGTGACGAGGTCATTAAATGAGCCACACCTGACCTTTTTGGACATGGTCATGAATGGTCATTGTTACATTTGTTAAGAAAACCACATGGTTGTTTTGCAAATACAGCTTCCTTCCCTCCCCCTTCCCAATGGACTTTGCTTGTTGAAGCCGTCTGCGAAGGAGATAAATAATGCTCATATGACCCTCAAAAATACATGCTGAACCCCAAGCAGCCGTATTTTGATCACAGGACTGCAGGGATGCTGGGATGGTCGTAAGCATGAGGGCCAGTCATAAGCCACTATTTTCAGTGCCTTTGTAACATCACAGATTGTTGAACAAATGATCGTAAGTTGAGGGCAACCTATAGTTTGATTCTGCATTGAGCATTTGTGTGCAGGGATTGCACAACCAGCCTCTCTCAACTTCATCGTTCTTGGAAGGAATAAATAGATAATCAAAAATATGGTGATTCTCCCTGGTCAATTGGGCACACTGATTAGGAGCACTTTGGTGGACAGATTCCCTCAAGTGCTCCTTTGACATCTATCCAAGAGTTTTCCGTTCCATCGTTGGCTGAAAAATGACACCAGACCGAGAATACAAAGTCCCTTGGAAATTGTAGAGAGTATGTGTGTGTGTGTGTGTGTGTATACACTCTCTACTATATATATATATATATATATATATATATATATATATATATATATATATATATATATATATATATATATATATATATATATATACACATCTATCTATCTATCTATCTATCTATCTATCTATCTATCTATCTATCTATCTATCTATCTATCTATCTTGATGAACATTCCAGCCCTCAGGATCCAAAGACCTTGCTAAAAAATTAGGACCACTTTGATTTTAAGTGTTGAAGGATGAAAAACAACATTCTTCAAAGAAGAGAAGAAGAAAAAATAGGGACGAGGAACAAGGAAATAGATTGCACTAAAACTCACCCTAAAATAATTATGGAGAGATACTATATGTATTAACTCCATGGGAACACAGAAACAACATACAAATGCTCAAGAATAGGCAATAAAAATATTAAAAATGTCAAAAAAGTTTATTGATCAAAATACAACTTTTGATGAATTTTATTTTTTTTAGAGTTTACAGTGGCACTTCCCACATTGATGTTACATCCACGCTCTCTGGCGTAGCTTTATTTCCACTTGGGGAAAGCCTCAGGCACATTTACAAGTACCAGCATGTTCTTGGAACACTTAAAGCCATTACCCATCCCTGGCCAAAAAGCCATAACCAGTTGAAGCCACATTTTTGAATGAACCTACATTTTGGTTATTGAAACTATTGTATATTTTGGGAAGATGGGATGGAGATGGTCTCATCAAGGTGAGTCCATAGAACTCAAGATTTGACCAAGACATGATAGCATATCAATGTCTTCTCACAAGCAGAAGACAAAACTTCTCTCTGTAGGACTCCTTAGCTGACTTGGAATGCTCTTATTAAATTATTGACTTCCTGGATTCACTTGATGAACTAACCAGCTTTGCTGAAGGTAAGAGAGGAGATTGTGGTCTTCCCATCAGGGAGAGAGTCCTGTGTTCAGGAGTAGGATTCTGCCAGTTTGGACTAGTTCAGGTGAACCCCTAGCTCTGAAGATCAGCTGGGAGTCAACCAGTTTGATCCGACAATCATGTGGATCTGCCCACCTGCCCCTGCACTGTATTGACCTTTTGTCAACTCATGAAATATTTCTATGGTCTTTCTTAGAATTGCCAACAGAAAGGGAGGGGGAAGCCATGTGGCAGCTTACAAACTGAAACTGCATTCTGTACATGTTTTCAAAGATGGTAACTAGGTGACTGAATTTTCTGCCGCGCAAAATTCTAACTGGAGAGCGTGATTGATGACTCTTGACTATGGATGTGTCCCATTGGAGAACATGCATTTTGATACACCCAGGGCGGTGGGGGTGGGAGGAAAACCAGGGTCAAGGGTGACAATGAATTATGTGCCTCAGAGTTGGCTACACCCAGGCAATGCTGGGCATGTTAACTCCCAATAAATTCTTTGGAAGTTTGGCTCGAGACTCATGATTTAACTGGGGGCAACTGCCAGAATCCTGACACCTTTATCATCCCAGCTGATCAGTGTGGAAGAACAGATTGCCGGACCTCAGCTGTGTTGATTCCCCCCTCCCCCCCCAAGTAACATACCAGCTAAGGATTGCTGTTCACACACGCCGAACTGGTTGTTATATTGGCAGCATCCCACCCCTCCCTTTGCTTATTTGTCTGCTTTGTTTCCAGGCTGATGTATCGAATCTAAACGGGAAGGATTTCCTTTCAAGGCAATGGATCCAAAGCTTCGAAAACATCGACCAGAATGGCCACTGGAGACTTGGCCAATTGTAAATATACCTTATCTGAAAGGGCCAGGAGCTACCAATCAATCAATCAGTCAGTCAGAATAGAGCAAGAAGGGACTTTGGAGGTCTTCTAGTCCAACCCACTCCTCAAACAGGAGACGCTGTCCCATTTCAGGCAGACGGTTGCCCCAGCCCCTTCATAAAAACCTCCAGTGATGGGGGCACCCAGGGGTGCGATTCAATTGGTGTAACAACCGGCTTGGTGAATTTGCGCTTTGTGCATGTGTGCGCCAGACACGCGCTTCGCACACGTGCAGAGCTTTTGCTACTGACCTTCTCCAGCAATCTCTACGTGTTAAACAGCTGACGTGCGGCAATCCGCTGTGCCATGCGAATCAGCTGAGCTTGAAAACCAGGATATAAAGCATAGAATAGAGCCAGGGTAGGCCCAACAGCTGATCGTTGGAGCAAACTGGTTCACTCACAGCTGATCCTCGGAGCTACTAGTTCACCCAAACCGGGCTGAACCAGTAGAATCCCACCCCTGTGGAACATCCACAAGTTGTGAAGGCAAGCCGTTCCCCTGGTTAATTGTCCTCAACTGTTAGGAGGCTTTCTCCTTAATTCCAGGTTACTTCTCTTTGATTGGTTTCCATCCATTGCCTGTTAACTTGCCTTTTTAGAATAGAATAGAATAGCATAGAATAGCATAACATAGAATAGAATAGAATAGAAGATGGAATGGAACAGAACAGAACAGAATAGAATAGAAGATGGAATAGAAAATGGAATGGAATGGAATAGAATAGAATAGAATAGAATAGAATAGAATAGAATAGAATAGAATAGAATAGAATAGGAGAATGGAGTGGAGTGGAGTGGAGTAGAACAGAATAGAATTCTGAGAGCATATATGCTGCATATACATATATACACTGAGAGCCTATGCACTGACAAATTCCTTGTGTGTCCAATCACACTTGGCCAAAGAAGAATTCTATTCTATTCTATTCTATTTCTATTCTATTCTTTTTCTATTTTGGAAAATAAGTTGGACCCCTCTTCTCTGTGGCAGCCCCTCAACTATTGGAGGACTGCTATCACTTCACTCCTAGTCTTTCTTTTCTCTAGACTAGCCAAATGCAGATCTGAAAGATTGGTCTGGCTGAGAATTCAATCAACTAGAAAACCAAGCTCCTTCAGCAAAAAGCCAAATCCTTTGGTTTGAATCTTAAAATCCAACCCCAATTTAGGTCCTTATTTGCAATTAAAGTGTTTTGGTCGTGTTTCTTTTCCCTCTGGATTACTGGATACTCCTTGTGTTGGGAAAGCTGATGCCCAGGCTTTAGTAATCAGAGAATCCCAGCATGAGGCTAACGAAGCAATGGGGATTATTTGTTTTAGCCCGCTTAGGTAGCTTTTTTGTTGTTGTTTCAAAATCTTCATTCCCCTGAGGATGTAATGCCAGACAGATTTATGCATTTATATGACTCATTTAGAAACTCGCCTTTATTATTTTTATAAATAACTCAAGACCATGAACAGACTTGACATCCCTTCCTCCTATTTTTTCCACAACAACCCTGTGAGGTGGGCTGGGTTGAGAGAGAGGGACTGGCCCATAGTCAACTTTCATGCCTACGATGGGACTAGAACTCACCATCTCCATGTGATTGGCCCAAAGTCACCAGCAGGCTTTCCATGTCTATAATAGGACTAGAACTCACCGTCTCCAGGTGATTGGCCCAAAGATATTCAGCTGGCATTCCTAAGGCAGAACTACAACTCGCCATCTCCTGGTTTCCACCCTGATGCCTTCCCCACTAGATCAGACTGGTCCTGACACCATTTAAGGATCTTACTTTATTTTTTCTCCTCCATCCAACCTTCCCAAGTGGAATGATATTCCTTAATGGCTCGTGATGATGATCTTAAGTCAAAATCCTTCTTAGGATAAATATACTTCCCTCCTCTTCTAAATCCAATTATCCTTGTAGCCTTTCCCCCACTCTTTCTTGGATCCTGTTTAGGATGTCCCAACAGCCAGTTTCCCTGGCTGCATTTATAGTAACAAAAACCACCCTTTTTTCCCCATTAATAATTGGCAAAGGCGGGGAAGAAAGCTATCATCAACCTGACTGTAGTACTTACAAATTGTTTTATTGGACTTGCTAAAGAAGATGAAGCTACTACAGGCCTGGAAATCACAGCACAGAAAATCCCCAGTGTGTTTGTCTAGTTTTTAAGCTAATAGGAGTTGTCATAATTGCATTTCACACATTCCATGTAACACAACTTCAGATCCAGCCAGAAATCCATCCACAGTAAGTAGTGTTGATCTTTGACAACAGTTAGGAAGACAAAGCTGGATAGAACTCAGAAGAAAGGTAGAGAGCCATGTTCCTCCGCGTCTGGTGGGACTTCAACTCCCATTATGCTCAACCAACACACCACCAAGAATCTTAGTGCAACAGGGATATTGTAGTGCTGACCGCAGAGACGAGGTTACATTTCAGAGTCCTGCTTTAGAGAAAAGACAGTTAAAGGGAATAAGCGCTTTGGGAAAATTTGGAAGATTTGTCCCTCCGTTTATCCTTAAGATGGAGGCGTGAATGTGCAGTTATTAGAAACCACCAAATGTAACATGTTCTCCAGATGTCCCACTAAGCGCAGCAAACCCATTGCAGCATATTCTACAAACAGACCCTCGCTGTTATTTTGTTTCCCCTCCACTGAAAACTAACACACTGGAGAGAATAAAATAGTGGCGAGTTGAGGTCGGGGTGGGATTCAATTTTTTTAACAACCGGTCTGTGGGTGTGGCTTAGGTGATGGGTGTGGCTTGGTCATGTGACTGGGTAGGCGTGGCTTGGTGGTCATGTTATTGGCTGGGTGTGGCCAACTCAATATCACTCACATCAAGACACGCATCTCCTCGCCTGGCCTCTCATGATTGTGGGGATGCTGCAACAGTCGTAAGTGTGAAAAAGGGTCATAAGACACTTTTTTCAGGGCCATTGTAACTTTGAATGCTCACTCCATACAAGCAAAGTACCAGCAAAGGAGGGAAAAAAACTCCAGAGAAGTTCCAGAGACAGGAAGTCTAGTCCTGCCAAGAATGTAATAAGGGTTAACGGAGAGGCAGTTTCTGTAAGCAACACCAGAATGTTTCCCTTCCTGCCTTCCTTACAGGATTAGAGCAGTAATTTCTTCTAACAACCAGTTCTCCAAACTGCTTAGAATGTTAACAACCGGTTCTAGTGAATAGGTGCAAACCTGTAGAATCCCACGCCTGGTTGAGGTCACACGGGGGGCTTTGTGTAAAGGCAGGGTGGGCAGTGGTAGTAAAGCAAGGGGAAGTGAGTATGGCTTAAAGCAGGAAGTGGGAAGAACCAGGGTATCCTCCCTCTGTTTTCAATTTTTATTACTTTCCCCTCCTCATCTTCCCCTATCATACCCAGTTTTAACACCTTAAAAGTAAATTTTAAACCACTGAAAGTTGATGTTACTTAGAGTCCACGGTGCCAGAAAAAGACATGTAGCCATGAGAGGTGTGTCTGAATCTTAAATAATACAATGAGTGGACCGAGAGTTGTTCTCCTTGCAACGAGGCAGCCTGGAAGTTGTGCCTGTGTGCAATTCTCGCAGGTTCAGATCACCACCGAGAGTAAGATAACCACTCCAGCAGGAACCGTTTGCATTCAATCCGATTTGGGATAAGCGACCTGATAGTCCTCAACTTACAAGCACAATTGGGACCGAAAACTTCTGTCGCTGGGTTGTGCCCAATTTTATGCCCTAAAGAGCTGTGATGGCGCAGTGGTTAGAGTGCAGTACTGCAGGCTACTTCTGCTGACTGCCGATTACCAGCAGTTTGGCAGTTTGATTCTCACTGGCTCAAGGTTGACTCAGCCTTCCATCCTTCCGAGGTGGGTAAAATGAGGACCCAGATTGTTGGAGGCAACAGGCTGACTCTGTAAACAGCTTAGAGAGGGCTGTAGAGCACTGTGAAGTGGTGTATAAGTGCTATGGTTTTGTCGCAATGTTTGTTAAGTGAATCATAGAGTCAATCTTGAATTGGTCAGGATTGAACTGCTGGCTATGGGTAGAGTTTGCCTGCAATATGGCATTCTAACCACTGCACCATGGCCCTTCCTTCCTTCCATCCTTCTGTCTGGCCTTCCTCCCTTCCTTTTCTTGTATACCACTTCCCTTCCTTCCTTCCTTCTGTCTGTCCTCCCTCCCTCCCTCCCTTTTCTTGTATGCCACTTACCCTCCCTTCCTTCCTTCCATCCATCCGTCCTTCCTTCCCACCTAGCAATAGCACTTAGACTTATATACTGCTTCACAGGGCTTTCCAGCCCTCTCTAAGCAGTTTACAGAGTCAGCACATTGCCCCCAACCATCTGGGTCCTCAATGCTACACCGATGTAAGAGATGGCAAGGCAGCTGGCAAAAAAAAAAAAAAAAATAGATCATGTAAGCAGACATAAACAATGATCAGACCAAAAAGGACTTTCCCTAAATCCCTAAGCAGGATTTCTTCAATCGGAATCCCGTGGCTGATGTGGTTGTGACTTCTCGAAGTTGAGAGGTCATGCTTACACCTCACTTTGTGGCTACTGGCCTCACCTGGGAGTCTGCAAATTAATTTTCCTCTTATTCCCCACCCCCCCACCCCAAACACACACGTAGAGCTGACATCCAGTGCATTTGGGGCTTTGAGGATTCCCGTTCAATCAGGTCACGACAGCATCCCTCATTTGCAGCTGGCATTTGATAGTTCCTATTCACAGATGGGGGGTATTTATAGAGATGTGGGCAGGCACCCTGAACAGGTGTGAAGGATGTTGAGCTGAAGGAACACGTCCGCTGGAAGCGACAAGCTTAGCAAGGCAGAGATGTTAGGAGACAGAGAAGCAAAAAGGAGATGTTCTTGGGCAGCTACACCAGTTGCAAGTTCTTGGGAGGGCAAGGTAGGTTGTGGCATGGCCTCAAGAAATCTTTTACAAACTGACTTGATACACAATATACACTTCAACAGAGATCAGCTCTCAAGTTTTGGCAGCAAACCAAGCTGTTGCAAATCAACAATAATTCTGTCGCCGACAAATAAGGCTAAGAAGCTAAATTCTCTGGGGAGATCTCCAGGGCTTGGTGGAGGCTACAATGTGGCTGGCTGCTAGAAATACACTGAGGCAACCGACAGTTCCAGATGGATCTCATGGGAGTTGGCCACTGGTTCCTTTGAAGGTTTGAACAAGTGACCTGTTACAGCTTGGATATTTTAAAACAAGACCATGTTAGCCCTCAGGGGGAAAGTGTGAGGAATCTGGTAGATATTCTTCTGGCGAACACATGTTCTTAAAGTGCCTAAGCAGCAGCTTACAAAAGTTCCTGCCTTCTAAGAACATGTGTTTGTTGGAAAAGATGCTACCGGATACCTGAACTTTTGAGCTTGGACACGGTCTGAAGAACAGTCTCTCTCTTCCAGATGTTTTTCATCTCTGACTTATTGGTTGACCCTTGTCCTGGCCTCTAGCAGGTCAACAGTGAAATCAATATGGATTCTTGTTCGTTGGATGAATTCATGCAGTGGCTGGACATCATCTGGGATAGTTTAATCTGGATACTTGCACTGAATAGAAGATGGCCAAAATGTCTCCTTCTAGCTGGATGATTCTGTTATTCTATGTTTTTCCAGTTTCATATTTTTCCAGTTTTTCCAAGTGGCTGTCTAAAGAGCAGCCCAGCCCAGTGTTAGTTATGGTTGGTTGCACGGTAAACCAGATGTTTAGATTGGATTTGGCATTTTATCCACCTATCAAATCCTTCCCAAGCATCTGGGATAGGGAGATGTTTAATAATAACAGTAATTCCTTGTGTATCAATCATATTTGGCTGATACAGAATTCTCTTTACTCCACTCTACTCTATTCTACTGTACTCTATTCCTTATTCTACCCTACCCTATTAATTCTATTCTATTCTATTCATTTCTATCCTATCCTATTCCATTCCATTCTATTCTACTCTATATATTCTATTCTATTCATTTCTATTCTATTTTATCCTATCCTATTCCTACTCTACTCTACTCTACTCTATGCTAAATATATTCTCACAGGTTTTAAACTGTTCCAAGTAAAGCTGCATTTTGCAATTGACTGATGGTACTTTTGTAAATGCCAGTGGAGTTCGAGTGATCTCCAGAGGTGGTGGTTGTTGTTATTGTTATTTCTGTATGACTGAACAATTCTCAGTGGTTCAGAACTTCTGATGTTACCAGCATGTTCCTTCCCAACATCAAAATATCCCATCTGTGCACATTTTGGGATGTCACTCTCTCTGCTGCCCAACAAACAAATTTGCTCAACCAGCAAAGAATGTGGCTTCTTGACAATTTTGTGCACAAATCTTACAGGCACAGCCTTGAATACGCACACCAGAACATGAACCTGGGTTGCATGTGCATGTAAACCAGGATACAAACCAGAAAGGGCATCTTTTGTTATTCTTGGCCAGAAACTTCTAACCAATTATAATAAATTCTGTGTTGAGCCTCAAGTATCACCTCCATCTTTGGAAAGAGCAAGCGAGGGGCAAGGAACTCTGCACATGCTCCTCGCCCAGGAGAAGTTTGGGTTTTTTATCCACTGTCAATACATGCTGGTTGCCAAGCACCCGAATTTTGATCACGTGACGACAGGGATGTCGCAAGAGTCATAAGCATGAGGAGCAGTTGTAACTCCCTATTTTCAACAGGGTTGTAACTTTAGCACACTCGCTACGTAGTTGTCGGTGGAGGATTACCTGTGTCCCAGGTCCAATTATTGATCAGACCGGCTGCACCTTCTTCTTCTTTCTTGGTCCTACCTAGAGTACCTGATGCAACGGAAGCGGCGATAGACTAGATTTTGGAAGCCCACCACTCTCAATTGCAAAGCGACTTCTGCAACAAGAGTTGGTGGGCCGGATGGACAAGGAAGGATGCCAGACCCCTAAGTACTTCCTGAGCTCAGGGTAGGTCCCGCTTCTCTGACACTCCCCCCTCCCCGCCCCCTTCATCAGGGGAGGGGACGAGTTTTGCCCAGGACCTTCCCCTTGAAGAAGGCGGGGAAGGATCCCTCCCCGCGTCCCTCTGTGAGGGCCCCGCTCCCCTGCGCTCACTGCCTTCCCCGTTGGCTCACCAACACACACACACACACACACCCGGCCCCTCTGCCTCTCGCTGGGCTTCCCTTCGTCTCCCACCCCTCTCCCCTTCCTCCCTGCCTGATTGGCCGAAGCCTGTCCTTATGCTAATCATATGCGAATAGTCCAGGGCTAGTCAGCTGACGTCACCGGGCCCAGTGGCCGCCGCCGCCGCCGAGGGAGGGGGAAGAGGGGAAGAGGGAAGAGGAGGAGGAGGAGGAGGAGGAGGAGGAGGAGGCGAAGCGGAGCGCCTTCCGTCGCCCAGGCAAAGCGGGGAAGATCCGACTGAGCGCGGCGTGGGTGAGTCCGGGCTAGGCAGGCCCCCCGTTCCCCCTCCCCCGCTTCCCTCTCGCCCTGCTCCCGCGCGGCGCAAGCAGGCAGGGAGGGCTCGCCGGGGCGGGGCGGCCGGGGCGGGGCAGCGCCTGCTGGGAACATCATGGCTACTCTGGCCAACGGGCTAGCGCAGCAGCAGCAGCAACAGCAGCAACAGCAGCAGCAGCAGCAGCAGCAGCAGCAACAACAGCAGCAGCAGCAGCAGCAGCAGCCGCCTCCCGCCGGGCCCCCGCCGCCGCCGCCGCCGCCGCCCCCGCCCCCGCCGCCGCCGCCGCAGGCGGAGAGCGCCGCTTTCAGCACCACGAACAGCGCCGCGAGGATGAACGGGCTGACGGCGCCGGCGCCTGGCCCGGGGGTTTCCATCGCCATGAAGGACCACGATGCCATCAAACTGTTCATCGGCCAAATCCCGCGGAACCTGGAGGAGACCGACCTGAAGCCCCTCTTCGAGGAATTCGGCAAGATCTACGAACTCACCGTGCTCAAGGACCGCTTCACCGGCATGCACAAAGGTAGGCAAAGGCAAAGGGCTGGCCGCCAGCCCGGAAATCGCTCGCTGGCTGCCTTGGCTGGCTGGCTGGCTGGCTGGCTGGCTCGCCCGCCCGCGCGGACCCCTCCTCCGGCTCCGACGCCTCCCGAGACCCCGCCACGCCTGCCCCGCCTGGCCGGGCGGAGGGCCCCAACAAAGGAACCACCACCGCCGCCGCCGCCGCCGCCGCCGCCGCGCTTTCTCTCTCTCCCCCTCTCTCTCTCTCTCTCTCTCTCGTGTGTGTGTGTGTGTGTGTGTGCGCGCGCGCGCGCGCCCGCCCGCCCGTGGGTGCGCAAGCGAGGAAGACGTGCAGTTCTACTCGGAAGCCAGCCAGCCAGTCAACCAGCCAGGCAGCCCCGGAGCCCTGGTTTTCGGGCCAGGGGGAGTGCGGGTGGCCTGGCGGCCCACGGGAAAGAAAGTGACCTCCCCTTCCCCCCCCGCCCGCTCCCGCCCCAGCTGGGCTGCCACCTCGGAAGATGGCAGGGGAGGGTTCGTCCCCCACCCGGGTGTTTGCGTCCTGCATGGGGAAGGGTTTGGTTCGGGCAAAAAAGAGAAATGACAGAGGGAGGAAAGGAGAATGCCGCTCCCCCCCCCGTTCTGGTGCCCCCTCCTCTCCCTTACCCTACCCAGATCGTACCCCCCCCAAAAATAACCTGTGTGAAAACTTAGGTGGCAGGTTTAAAACAAAACAAAAGAACAAAAAACTGGCCAACAAGAGCGGGTGGAGTTGTGACACGTGGAAGGGGGGGACGACTCTCCCTCCCTCTCCCACCACTCAAAAAAAAAAAGCTCCATACATTTTGGCAGGAAGAAGTTAACACCGCCGGCGAAGCCCCCTCCTCTTCTTTCCCAGGTTGTGTTGTTCTTCGCAATTCGTTGGTTTGGCATGCTGGGTTTGCCTCTCCGAGTAAACACAGCTCCACACTAACGCAGCCATGCTCAAGGTCCGGGGGTTCGGGCTCACCTCCATTCCTCTTTTCGTCACGTCTGCTCCGGGGGTGCATTGCACAATTCCCTCCTCTCCCCGAAATGGGAATCCAAAGAAAGAAGAACGAGCTGTTGCAACGTTGGGCAAATGCAAAGTTCGGCTGGGTGAAACATTTGGACGCCGCTCCCCGCCCCCCCTCCCTCCCCCTCCCCATCAAAAGGGTTGGCTGGATTTGTGAGAGAAGTGAATGAATCCAAAGGGTGTGTGAGTGTGCGTGCATGGGTGTGTAAGAGAAAGAGAGAGAGAGAAACAGAGTGGGAGATTTGTAAACACAACCGGAAGCCCAGTTCTTTTGAATGAGGACAGGAGGGGCTGAACTGGAGGTGCCCTCCCCTCTTGGTTTGGGTTCACTGCAAAGTTTGTTGTGATGCATTTGAGCCTCATGGGCAGGTAGGGGGTTGGCTGGGGGGGGGCAGGTCCTGCATAGGCTGATGAAGGAGCATGTGTATTTGCAGGGGAGGGGGCCAAGAATCATGCATAAACACTTCCGGATTTGCATAATCTGTTTCTCTACCACATTAGCTGAGGTTCTTTGGTGTGTCCCCCCCCAACTTTTTCTGATTTCTTTTGCAGCAGGTTAATCCCCAAAGCCAACAAACCAATAAACCCAGGCACCAAATATTTATTTGTTGGTTTATTACGGCAAGCTTCCTATGTGAATATAGATATGACATCTTTGACAGTCCTGGTGAAGTGTGTGGTGTGATAAAAATGCCCCCAAAATGGGTTTCCACAACAACTGCCTTCTGAGGTGTAAAGATCAACTTGGAGGATTTCCTTCTTCTTGTTCCTCAGCTGGCTTAGATCCGGGGAGAAGACTGGTGAGCATGTGTCTTTCTGTGTGTACACGGCGTATCTTCACACCAGGAGCCCATGTTTGGGTCGTGGCATGACATTATTTGCGTGCGCTCAAGTCAAGTTTTGACTTCTTGCAATTGGCTGGAGAGTCCCTTGCAGGTTTCTTGACAACCTTTTCTGGAACTGGTTCATCATTGGCTTCTTCTTAGGACTGAGGGAAAAAGGGCCAGTCCAGAGTCGTCTCAGGTCAGGACGAGAATTCATGGTCTTCCTCTTTGCAGACAAGGGCCTTTAGCAACTATCACACCAAACAAGATCTCCTTATCAAGAATGGACTGCCTGCATCTGAATGCAATCGCTTAGGAGACCCCCTTGGATTCCTACTCTGTGGAATTTCTTGGAGGTATCTAGTTGAGTATGGATAACAATATAATTTACCCACAGTGCTTAAGGCGAGACTAGAAGTGCCAGGTCCCAGTTTCTAGACCAGTGACTTTAACCCCTATTTGAAGCAGGCTCAATATCACTGATTTGTGTGTGCCCAATTTTACCAGCATTTTAGTGTTTTAACAGCAGCAAAGAATCGTGTGTGTGTGTGTGTGTGAGAAAGTGAAAGAGAGAGAAAGAGCGGGGGATGTATTCTACAATCTACTCTCACTTTTCCAAAGAGTACCATTCTTCTTGTCACCTCAAAGTTAGAAAGAGGTCGACTTGCTCATAATACCTCTCGATATTAATTTTACTGAAGGTCAGAAATCAATTATCATGGAATTAGTGTGTTCACACAGGCAAAATGGGTCCTGTTAGGTGAATGATTTCTAGGAACTAAAATGGAGGATAGAAGAAAAAAAAAAAAAAGCAAGGAACAGAGAAAAGGGAGGCTTAAGAATGCTTGCATTTCACTTTTTCTTCCCCCAAATAACAGGCTTTTCTACTTCATATTATATTTTTAGCCCCACTTCTTGGAAGTTATCAGCAGAAGGCTGTGTACTGCCCATTAAATGTGTCGATAAAACTTGCTGTTACATGTATGACCAACTTTTTGGCTTTTTAGCCACAAGAGAGTTGAAAGCATTTGGTTAAGGCTGAGATCTTAGAGTATACTTACCTGTTCTCTGAATTTAGCAAGACTTTTTTTTCCCCTAAGTAAACATGTATTGCTCTCATTCCTAAGGAAATGTGAGCAACATTTTAACCAGAAGTTATAACTCTGCATTTAGTTATCTGGAAAACAAAAACAAAAACCTCACCTGAATTCAGGGAGACTTATTGTGGGCGGCTGTATTTTTGAATTTTCAGCATCGTACATTTCACATTGGTTCTTTTCTTGTGCGTAAAATGCATGATCAATTGGAGAAAAGGTTGGAGAAAAGGGGCATTTTAAAACACATCTTATTCCAATGGACCCCATTCCCTGGGAGGAAAAAGGGCTGTCCCAATTTCTTTGCTTTTATAACTTTCTCCAGATTAGCTACAATATTTTGAAAAGTGTACTTCTGAATGGATGTTAAAAACTAGGATTTGATGCCTGGTGTTGGGTTGGTGCTGCAGAATACATTATAGTCAGGAAAAAGATTCACCTTAATTTTCTATCATCTCCAAGTAAATGGATGGGGACGATCTTTAAAGTAATATTTTAAAAAGGGTAATATTTAAAGTATTATTTTAAAGTAAGATTAAAGTAATATTTTAAAAGGGGTAGCTTTGCAACATTTAGGCCTGAAGGTGTGATGGAAGGAGACAGGGATATAGATAAAGCAGTGGAGAGGGGAAAATGAAGAGAGAAACCAGATTTTACTGGGCAAGAAACAAACAAGCAGATAGGTGAACTTCTGTATCTTGCGCAACAAGGGTAAAACAGGAGGTAGTCTGTCGTTAAAATGAATATATATGAATATCATGTTTCTTGCTGGCAGACGGAGAGATAAAGGAAGTTGGCTGGCCCCTGCAGTTTTTTTTAGAAAATAATATGCAGTTTGTCAGACCGAATCCGGCCGTCTTTACATATTTGTAAGCTGTAGTATTTCCAGAGCTTCGTGGTAAGCTCTTTCCCTCATTTTAGATTCTGAACTCCAATTTAATTACCACTTATCTCATCAATAAATTGCCATCCTCATCGCCATCAGCATCAGCAGCAGAAGCATTCCTGTTTCTAGCTGTTTATCAATATTGGAAGCTTTGCCAACCAAAAAGAAAATCCAACTTGCTTCCCTCTTTAAAAGCCAAGCTTAATCCATTCAGTGAAATGTCATCCTTCATTTAATAAAGACCCTGTTTGGTTCTGTTTATCTATCAAGTATGTGTCTTCTGCGGCTCTTATCTGCGTCAGGACAAACCAGTGGGATAAATTTCCTTCCTTCCTTCCCTCCCTCCTTCCTTTCTTCCTTCCCCTCCCTCTCCTTCCTTCCTTCCTTCCTTCCTTCTTGCTCTCCTTCCTTCCTTCCTTCCTTCCTTCTTGTTCTCCTTTCTTCCTATCTTTCTTCCTTCCTTCCTTCCTTCCTTCCTTCCTTCCTATCTTCCTTCCTTCCTTCCTTCCTTCCTTCTTGCTCTCCTTCCTTCCTTCCTTCCTTCCTTCCTTCCTTCCTTCCTTCCTTCCTTCCTTCCTTCCTTCCTTCCTTCCTTCTTGCTCTCCTTCCTTCCTTCCTTCCTTCTTGCTCTCCTTCCTTCCTTCCTTCCTTCCTTCCTTCTTGTTCTCCTTCCTTCCTTCCTTCCTTCCTTCCTTCCTTCCTTCCTTCCTTCCTTCCTTCCTTCCTTCCTTCCTTCCTTCTTGCTCTCCTTCCTTCCTTCCTTCCTTCTTGCTCTCCTTCCTTCCTTCCTTCCTTCCTTCTTGCTCTCCTTCCTTCCTTCCTTCTTGCTCTCCTTCCTTCCTTCCTTCCTTCCTTCCTTCCTTCCTTCCTTCCTTCCTTCTTGCTCTCCTTCCTTCCTTCCTTCCTTCCTTCTTGTTCTCCTTCCTTCCTATCTTCCTTCCTGGATTCCTCCTGCCATAAGTATTTGCCTATCCTTCACCTCGTTTGTCCACAGGATTCTTATTCTGGCTTTAGGTGTCTGTCACTCTTGATTTCTTTCCATTGGAAGACAAGAGGGTTGCACTTATTAAGATTTATTAATACTTAATCATCTGGCAGATTTAATTGTGCCAATATTAAAAATGCATCAATGTCAAATTTCGTTCATTAAATATTTACATTTTTGAAAGGAAACTGTTTTGCTGCTGTTTTAATATCATTTCAGGAAGCTTTATATAGGATTTAATTAAAAGGGGGGGGTTGATGGGAGAAGCTCCGCCAATCTTGTGCACGATATCCTTCTTTGAGCTAAGCAACACCGTGGTTTTTTTCCTCCTCTTTTACCAAAAGGTTAAGTCACAAAATCGCCCTTCTTCTACCCCACGGAAGCAAACAGCATCCTGCTCTGGTCACTTCTCCACATCCAGCAGGCTCCGCATAGCTGATGTAACAATCCCAAGGTGCTAATCTCATTTGTGACTATTTAGCCATAACAAAATATCAGCTGAGCCTTCCTGGAAGGAAGAAGTTAAAAGGTGACTCAGTGCTGGGCGGTCTTCGACACTCTCTCTCACCTTGATTTACTCCCTGCAGTGTGTGTAAGAGAGAAGTGACACCCTTGACCAGCTCTGCAGGCCCAAGAAAGTTCAGTCAAACAACTCATTCGATATAACATGCAGATTTTTTTTTTAAAAAAAGTCACGTCCTGTGCCAAACACATTGGGCTACAAACGTATGTCACAGTTCCCAGTCCACAGCTAGAATCTCCTCTTCCTTCCATTTAACATTTATGTTTGTCAGATCTTCCTGGTGACCAGTTTTCTTTGGCCTTCCTCTTTTTCTCCGACCATCTGGCTGTATCCAATCGTTGCTGGACGTTGCTCACTCATGTGGAACACCTGTTCATCAAAGCCTGCTCTTCTTCATTCCATCGCTATCTCAGAGATACCTTCAGGAGTTGGTAAAATTTCCTGTGTTTGGGACATGATCCCAAACTGTGTGACATGCCGATTGAGCTCAATTAAATCCGTGCTTAGCAACTGCACTTGGTTCATAGGCTTCAGCTTGGTTAGTGCGTATCTTGGTTTCCAGGAGTGAGGAGGTGACATTGAATTTGGGTGCTGCATGAAAGTTTGGGTGTTTGTTGACTTGGGGCATCAGTGTTGTAGGCAAACTTAGAAAATCAGTGAATCAGCAAGCAGGTTATGGGTGGTGTATGAATCCAGGCTGCAAGGTAATTTACTCACAGCCACTAAGCCATATGGCTTGGTCAATAGTGTGGTTTGTTTGGCTGATTTATATAGCCACCATCTCAGATACATGACTCTACCTAGCTAAGCACCTAATAAACTCAGTTTGCTCACCCTAGTTTAGGACTTAGTGGGTTTTGTGAAGATAGCCAAAGGAGTTCTGATTCAAGAACACCAAAGTCCAGCAATAAACAAACAATAAATCCATTTTCTTCGTTCAATTTTTAGGGCCAATCCGGATTGATCTAAAAATGAACTTTGCTAGCTATATTAACATAACTGAAAATGTTGAACTCAGATATATGGGGCCCAAGTGAATCGATAGTGCTGATCAGATCGAGAGGTAAAACATGGCTAATATACATACCTAATGAATATGATTGATTATGGATTATTTGAGGATTCATAGCAATGAAAAAAAAATCTTACTTTTCCTTCACCTCATGACCCAATTTGAATGTGTTTGAGGTGGTGCTTCTATTTCTTCCACCCAAGAAGGTTCAGATTTGCCTTCAGGAAAGGTCTACTCTTTCTCTCTTTTTAACTTTGTCCAAATTTCTTTAAAAGAACATCTTAAAATGCCAGCACTTCCTGAGTCAAGATAGATGAGTGACAGAGAAAGAACCTTGTGGTGTCTTTTGATATCTCTTTGTCATTTTGTGGAGCTGTTTGTCTTCTATCTCAGCTCAACCAATATCGTCCATTCAAAGTGTCAGCAAATCTTTCCCAGATAAAATATTTTCCCATCTTTTTTGTTTGGAGAGGACCAGGATCAAAACAGGACCTTTTGCATTTAAAGTCCAGAAGCTCATAATATACTCTTTAGCCCCCAGTGGCAATTGCTGATTGGGACTTTATGAATATCTGATGTGCTAATCTGGATGGGTTTTTTTTTTTCACTGATCCCAAGTGTGTTGGCTTCTTCCTGCTGATGCCAATTAGCCAGGCCCTGCTAATCCATACCAACTGTGTGAAATCAAATTCTCACTGGGTTACATGTTGATCTGCTGCCAAATTGTATGCAACTCTCTGGCACAAGACAGTTTCCCCCCAACATATCTGGTAGTTGTTTCTGACGCTGCCCAGGACTGAATCTGAATTTTACATCTTTTCCCAAAAGAGAAAGTAACGGTCTCCTCCCTTTAGGTTCCTGGATAATAGCCTCCATCTGTTCCGAATAAAGTAATGATTTAAAAGAGAAGATAGAAATCTCCGTTGACTGAATTGGACCTTCCATTCACCAAGACCAACGTGGTTTGGAGAAGCAACACCTTCTCCATCCTTATCTGGTGGTGCTGGGATTTAAATTTAGGAGGTCTCCATGTAAAGCTACTGTTGACTTCTAATTGTGTTTGCTGGTCTTGGTTTTTCCACTTTTATTCATGGTTGCCCAGACTGAGGTGGGCTCTCAAAGTCATTCCCTAAGTCTTTATATCCCTTTTCATTCCTCCTTTCTTCTTTCTAGGTTGTGCCTTTCTTACGTATTGTGCCCGGGACTCAGCCCTAAAAGCTCAGAGTGCCCTCCATGAACAAAAGACACTGCCTGGGGTAAGTGATGTTTTCTTCTCTGATCGATGCCCCATCTTCTGGGAAAGAGTTTTTTCTGCAGACATTTGCAAAGGGAGTTGGGTTCCAAGCAGCTGATCTGATCTAGAAAGCAGTTCTCGACCCGTCTTCTCCCGCTTGGTGTCCTTCCAAGCTCCTTGGAATTCTCCACTGGTTGTCTTGCATCCTTGAACTCACAAATGTTGACTTTACCACCAACGCTTTCATCTTGGTCGGTTATTGGAAATCCGTCTTCCGTACACAAACTCTGTTAAACTTTGCACAAGTCTTGCAATGAAAAAAAAGGGTGGGGGGAGGAAGAGGAGGGAAGAAAAACAACAAACATCTTGTTGTGGCTGTTTTGAGAAATAAATCTTGTGCCTTTTGGTTGAGCTGCATTTGCACGAACGTGATTATTGAATGAATCAAAGGGTCTGAATAATTCCCCGGGCACCAAAACTAGAGATGTGAGCCAGTTTAATCCATCCTAAAAATAAAGTCCACTAACCAAGGTTAGCATGTGGTGGGAATAAAGCC
This sequence comes from Hydrophis major, assembly GCA_033807585.1. NCBI lineage: Eukaryota > Metazoa > Chordata > Lepidosauria > Squamata > Elapidae > Hydrophis > Hydrophis major. The sequence continues at coordinate 4,683,146 of CM066337.1, forward strand.
ATTGGATCTTTCATTGGATCTGGTTAATCATGTGGTGCACAACCAGCTCTTGTTTGTCATTTATATCCCTGTCCCTCCTTGGGGATTTTGGCATCTTGTGGCTGGCAGGTGGCATTTGCAAGGCAGTTGGATCGTGTTTTACCTTTTGTGTTATAATTCTGGAGCAGTGATAAGATGTTGGTTCTTTCTCCTCCTGGATTCGGAGATCTAAGGTTGTTTTGCAATATTCTCGGTTTCAAAGGTTGCATTCGCGCTCGTTGTTTGGTGTGAAACAAAAATTCTCCTGAGCTTATCCAAGCTTTCTGTGTACCTAGGTCTGTTTTTTAATTGTCCCTGCTTTGTTTGCCTAAAGCCAAATAGCTCCCAGCAAAGGGCAGAGGGAAAAGGGGGAGGATGAAAAGAAGTGATCTGGAGTTGACAGCACAACTCTCCTTCACAACACAACTCCTCCACTTATGACCATTCCTATAACTAGGACGGTGCTGGAGAAAAAAATGACTTAAGATCAGTCCTTTCGGTTAACGACTGGTTCAATGTCCTGACAGTCACGTGATCAAAATGGGGGTGTTTGACACAATCAGCAAATATGGATGACAATTGCAGCACCCCCAAAGTCAACGTGATGGCCATTTTTTGACCTTCTTAGCTGAGTTCCGACAAGCCAAGTCAACGATTATATGATTCGCTTAAAGACTGGGTCGTAAAGGTTGTAAAAATTCGATACAGTCCTGTGAGGTCTCATTCGTGTCTCTTTGCTTAGCTGCAGAGGTTCTAGTTCCAATCGTAGTCATAACTCAAGGACCACCTGCGCTGGCATGGCTGGATGAAAAACAACGATGTCCAACCTTGATTTTCAGAAACGGTTCCATCAGCTTGTTAAGGCAGTGCAGATCTGGTGACCTGTTTGAATGTTTGGATCCATTTTCCGAACGGATCGGAGGCTGATTCGATTCAGATTGATGCAGCCTCCACGAAATTCACCCAACTGGCTTCTGAACTGCATCAGATCAATTTGAAAACGTGTTCAGTACCAAGCATTGAATCTTTGCATCAGAAGGTCTTATCTGATAGATTAAGAAAATTGGAGGCTGAATGGATTATCAGCCAGATTTTTGGGTCTGTTGGAAGCATTTAAAGAAGAGTTGTGTCTAAGGGCAGAGTTTGGGCATGCACCTAAAATATTATGTTATCTTGTTGTTTAAACCGTTCAAGTATCTATTGACCAGTTCAAGACAACTAAAGTGTCTATGTGGGTAGGAGCATTTCAGCTGCTGTTTTTCTGTCTCTTATTTCATTTCTTTCCTGGCAGCTGGTTAACGCTAGCAGTAAAAGTGAAGGACCAGTAATCCATTGTTTGATGACTACTTCTGGTTATATATTTATGTGTGTGTGTGTGTGTGTGTGTGTGTGTGTGTGTCCTCCTATCCCAAATCTGTGTTGGTATACATGAAATCTCAGAGACCACCAAATGTTTATGATAGGTCGATATATGCATTAATTTAATAAAATTAACACATGAATCAACACACACATACGTTACTTTATTTTGCTCATTTATCACATTTCTACACCGCCCATCTCCCTTAAATGGCTCTGAATGGTTTACAAACCAGATAATAAAAATAATATCAAAACATGACTAAAAGCACAGTTAAAAAATTTTTTGGGAAGAAGATTAAAATGTACAAGTTAAAAGTAAGGATCAAAATTAAAAAGGTACATTTTAACACATATGCATTGTATACACATCATTTGCTTCATGTGTATGATGCATGTGTACATGTAAACATATGCATCACACACACACACACATATTATATGAAGCAGATGTGTGAACATGTACGTTTTTAATTTTAACTTTTATATATGTGTGTGTGTGTTTACATATATATGTGTGTGTGTGTGTGTGTTTGTATTCACAAAGAGATATATAGCTTTATAAACTATGCTCACACAAACTCATACACATGTGCATCATGCACACACAAAATAAGATTAAGATTTAATAAGCCAAAAGTAAAAATTGCACACATAGAGATCTATATCATTTGTACATATATACACCTATAGATTTGGTTCAAATTTGTATTAGTTTATCAAAATGGGCCGTATCTAACAAAATGAAATTCAATGTAGAGAAAAGTAAAGTCCTACACTTAGGCAAGAAAAACCAAAAGTACACATATAGACTGGGTGAAACCAGGCTCAATAGCAGTAACTGTGAGAGGGATCTTGGAGTCTTAGAGGACAACCAGCTAAATATGAGCCAGCTGTGTACAGCAGCAGCCAAAAAAGCTAATGCAATTCTAAGTTGCATTAACAAAGGGATACAATGGAGATCAAGTGAGGTACTGATACCACTCTATGAAGCCTTAGTAAGACCACACCTAGAGTCCTGCACCCAGTTTTGGTCACCACACTACAAAAAAGGATGTTGAGACTCCAGAAAAAGTGCAGAGAAGAGCAACCAGGATGATTAGGGGACTGGAGGCTAAAACATATGAAGAACGGTGACAGGAACTGGGCCTGGCTAGTCTAGTGAAGAGAAGGACCAGGGGAGACAGGATAGCGGCCTTCCAATATTTGAGGGGCTGCCACAGAGAGGAGGAAGGGGTCAAGCTATTTTCTAAAGCGCAAGGAATAATGGATGGAAACTGAACAAGGAAAAATTTAACCTGGAAACAAGGAGAAACTTTCTGACAGTGAGAACAATCAACCCATGGAACAGAAGTTGCCCTCGGAAATTGTTGGAGCGCCATCACTTGAGACTTTCAAGAAGAGATTGGACTGCCATTGGTCAGAAATGGTGTAGGGTCTCCCGCTTGGGCGAGGGGTTGGACTAGATGACCTACAAGGTCCCTTCCAACTCTGATTATCTGTTATTATTAAAATATAAAATGCAAAGGTAAAGAAGAATAATGGGAAATTAGGGGAAGGGAAAAGGGAAAGGAAATGTCAGGTAAAAGAGGGAAAAGGGAAATAAAAGCATTGACTTCCAACTCTCTTTAGCACAGTGGAAGGTAGCAACGTTAGAGCCTCAACTTTCACCCGTCAATATATGCTAGCCATTTCTATAACAACTGATCTAGCTAATCATCAAAAACAAACTCAAAATTTCATATATTTTTTTGTTCATCACAAGCACAACACTCATACTACAACGCAGTCCAACTGCCTCCCTTAATTCAGTGGGACACTGTTTCCCTGGGGGACGAATTTTCCCCTATTTCAAAGGCTCCATTCCCGGTGCTTCTCAACGAGGCAGTTTCCACATAAGTCCTCTGAGCTGACTCACACTGGCGGTTGCAACACGAACCTCACAAAAGAGACTAGAATTCAATCTCCCGGGGTGAAGACTGCCGAAGTTTGAAGGTATATAGATTATGTAACCCAAATTGCTTCCAAACCCAACAGATGAGTTTCCCTCCACCTGGAATATGGATGTCGTTCTACCTATATTTATTTTTAATTGGACTTCCTTACTATAATTGGGATCTCAGTTGGTAAACAATTGTGTTCTCCTAGATTTTAACCAGCCTGCTGTTGTTTGGATGGTTTCTTGGGAGATTTCCAATTATGTGCCATCTGAAATCTGCCTCTCCATACAATCCCACTGTACAATATGGTCTTTTTGGAGCATTCAGGAAGTTCTGGGTCTCAGCATCATTTTAGAAAGCATGGGTTGCCCCAGTGTACAGCTGGTCGTCCTAATTCATTTAGTGACTGTTCAAAGTTACAACGAGAAAAATATAATAAAAAGATAAAATACATGATCTTGCATATAACTATGGCAGTGAGGATTGCATTCACACAATGCTGGAAAAAGGATAGCGTACCATCAGAAGGTCTAGTAGTTTAAAAGATTTTAGAAGGGGTAGAAATGGACAAACTCACCCTAGTATTAAAAGGTAAAGAAGGTTCAGAGTATCATGTGGTTTGGGAAAATTGGTATGAATGGAAAGATAATAGGAATAGGAATTGTAGAGATAAGAAGAAGGTATAGAAATGTATATAAATAATTAGAAATGTATGGAAATGTGCCTCAGTACTGTTAAAATTATGCCTCAGTACTGTTAAAAACGATTGAGATGTGTAAAGAGAAAAAAGTGCAATAAAAATAATTTAATAACAAAGTTACAATGAAAAAAGGGACTTATGGCCGGGTTTCACACTTATGACCATTGCAGCATCCCCGTGGTCACGTGATCAAAATTCACACGATTGGCAACAGACTTACACTTATGACGGATTGTAGTGTCCCAGATTCATCTGATCCCCTTTTGCAACTGTGTGACCAGGTCAATGGGGAAGCCAGATTCGCTTAATAACCGGGTTACTAACTTAGCAACTGCATTGATTCACTTAACAGCTGTTGCAAGGAAGGTCATAAAATGGGGCAAGGTTCACTTAACCGATGTTTCATTTAGCAACATAAATGTTGGGCTGCATTGTGGTTGTAACTCAAGGACTACTGAGGGGAGAAATAGGCCGGAATAGCTTATCCCTGCAGGTAGAAAAGTAGGATATCAAGAAGGATTTTAGCAGGATATTCTCTAGAAAACAAATTTAGATGTCCTTCTTATTTTTTCCTTTAATTTTAAAAAAGTAATTCCTTTATACACATATTGCACCTGATGCAATGTTTAATCTCTATTTGGTGCATATTTGTCTAGTTATTGCATTGGCCTTTGGCTTTTTAAAAACCAAAGTGCAAAACTGGTGGGTGACTCACCTAATCAAAACAATGTTCATATAAATTTCTCAGTTTTGATTATTTGGAAGATCTGGGTGAACCAATCAGGGACATCAGAATCAAAAGAATAAAATGTCTATCCTTTAATTTACTTTTTTTAAAATTTCTAATGAACGTACCAGGGTATTCATCTTACACACATACTAGAAATACAAAGTGAGGGTGAAAATTTCACAAGGAAAAGCCTTCCCAGGAGAATTACTTTGCAAGGATGAGTGACCTGAGATTTCCAAAGTGCAGTGAGGCCAAACATAGTTTTGAAAACAGATTTCGGAGCCTATCCTGAAGTTGAAATGTCTTATATGACAAGAGGGGGGGAAATTATTGTATACCTGGGAAATAAACATTTCTAAATGTATTCCAAGCCATTATTGATATTCATCAATGACCAGAAGCCCATGATGGGCTTTTTGCGTTAACAAAAATAAAACAAAAATGATTTCATGTCTTATGGTTTTGACGAATAGAAAGAATAGTTTAAAGAAAGAAGGGAAATACAGTACAATCTTAGAGAGAGCATTTTTATAGGATGGTATATGGAATTGGCAAGAAGAAGATTGGAAGATAGAGAGACTGAAAGATGAAAGGGGGGGAAATGATAGATAGATAGATAGATAGATAGATAGATAGATAGATAGATAGATAGATAGATAGATGATAAAGAATATTTTCTGCTCTTTTCTGTTCTTTTTCTTATGTGGTAGGTGACCTTCTCCATCCCCTTCTTCTAAATTCCCCCCCAAATCTTTCCTTTGGTTTTAAGCCGTACACTGAGAGCCTGTTTTGGTGTCGTGCACTGAGAGCCTGTTTTGGTGTCGTGGTTAAAGAACCAGAAGCAGGAGACACTGAGTTCGAATCCTGACTTAGGGTTCAAAAGCTGGGTGACTTGGTCAAGCCACTCTCTTCCAGCCCTTCTGAAAAAGGGAAAACCACACGAGTTCATTTCTGTGGTCACAGTGTTCGTTGGAAGGATTAAAACCATGGCCAGTATTTCTTCCTCTGCTACTCCAATTACACCATCTGTTGAGTTAGATTTATTATCTTTTTAACTTGGTAGTATGGTAACTGGTGATTAGCAATCAAGGATGTTTTCAGACAGATATGTGTTCCCATAAAATAGCGTGTATTAGAAAGGTTTTACGAGAGCCAGACCTCACGATTAAAGAATAGAATAGAATAGAATGCTTTATTGGCCAAGTGTGATTGGCCACACATGGAATTTGTCTTGGTGCAAATGCTCTCAGCATCAAGAGCCAAGAATCATAGGTACAATACTTAATTATAGTAACAGGGTACAATAAGCCACCAATCCTACTAGGAAACAGTCCATATAAATCCTAAGGATACAAGCGACAAACTTACAGTCCCTACAGTCACAAGTGGGAGGGGATGGGTGATAAGGAGTGATTGGAAGATTAATAGTAATAATAGTGCAGACTTAGTAAATAGTTGGGACAGTGTTGAGGAATTATTTGTTTAGCAGAGGGATGGCTTTCAGGGAAAACTGTCCTTGTGTTTAGTTGTTCTGGTGCGCAGGGCTCTGTAGCGTCATTTTGAGGGAAGGAGTTGAAACAGTTTATGTCCGGGATGTGAGGGGTCTGTAAATATTTTCACAGCCTCCTTTTTGACTCATGCAGCATACAGGTCCTCAACTGAAGGCAGGTTGGCAGCCATTGTTTTTTCTGCAGTCCTAATTATCCTCTGCAGTCTGAGATGCGCTCATTTTATCCAACCAAGAGAAGGGTTGCTAATCTACTTTGCTGAACTTTGATGCTTCAGCCTCACTGGCAGCATGCATCAAAGAGAGAACCAACCTACACCTAAAGTGGAATTTCCAGACGGGAAGGACAATTAAGCAGCGGAACGGCTTGCCACCTCTCTTGAGTTTCTACTTCTCTTTTAGGGGAAATATTCTGCCTTTTTAGTATATCCTAAAATATTTCATTTTTCAAGGAGGGCGGGTGGGTTTTAACTGCTAACAAAAAGAACAAGTCACTCACTCAAACCAGCCGTGGGATCCTACCTATTCTACTACCAATTCAGTGATCATGTGTGCGTGCAAACGCACCTAACACACACGCATGCAGCTTTTCCCACACCAGCTGAGGCCTGGAGCACCAATCCTGCACTTTTCTCTTCTTTCCTCAGCTCTCAGCTGATCATGGGAGGTTTTTTTTTTTTTTTTTTTTTACAACCGGTTCAATTGAACCGATCCAAACCGTTAGCATATCGCCACTAGACCCAGGCATCAATCTGTTCTATGGCGATCAGAATTTTTCAAGGCCCGAAGTTCAAGAAGGAGAAGAAACACTCTAATAATTGGCCTGAGTCTCATGACCGTGTTCAAAGTCTTTTGGCCATCCCTGTTTTAATTACTACATTTCTGCAGCTTTGGACTATGGGGATTAAAACGGTGAGACAGTAATTATAGTGGGGCAGATGGGAATTGTTGACTCTTCTTTAACTACACGGAGGGCCTTTTTAAAATGGAAAAGTACTCCCGAAAGCCTAACCGAAGCTGAAGAGAATTGATCTGACTTGTCCTTTTGCCCCTAAATTTTGAGAAATGATATTGCCACTCTTTGGTGCTTCGCAGCTGAATTTTAAAGAGCATGAACCTGAGAGTAGTAGGCAGCCAAAATAGGAAAGATCAGAGATAAGTGAAATGCCAGTTTTTCAAAGCTAAAAAATGAGGAGGAGAGGGGAAAATGGGAAGCTGAATATTGTTTTTCTTCCCAATACTTCTTCGGGTCTCTCTATCTTTTTCTTAACACTTCACCTCAACCAAAATAAATCCTCCTTCCTTCCTTCCTTCCTTCCTTCCTTCCTTCCTTCCTTCCTTCCTTCCTTCCTTCCTTCCTGCCTGCCTGCCTGCCTGCCTTCCTTCCTTCCTTTCACCCTAACCAAAATAAATCTTTCTTTCTTTCTTTCCTTCCTTCCTTCCTTCCTTCCTTCCTTCCTTCCTTCCTTCCTTCCTTTCCCCTTCCTTCCTTCCTTCCTGCCTGCCTGCCTGCCTGCCTGCCTTCCTTCCTTCCTTTCACCCTAACCAAAATAAATCTTTCTTTCTTTCTTTCTTTCTTCTCTTTCTTTCTTTCTTTCTTTCTTTCTTTCTTTCTTTCTTCCTTCCTTCCTTCCTTCCTTCCTTTCTTTCTTTCTTTCTTTCTTTCTTCTTTCTTTTCTTTCCTTCCTTCCTTCCTTCCTTCCTTCCTTCCTTCCTTTCCTTCTTCCTTTCTTTCTTTCTTTCTTTCTTTCTTTCTCTTCTTCTTTCCTTCTTCCTTCCTCTTCCTTCCTTCCTTCCTTCCTTCCTTCCTTCCTTCCTTCCTTCCTTCTTTCTTTCTTTCTTTCTTTCTTTCTTTCTTTCTTTCTTAAAAAGACGCTGAATTGCCAGGTCTTGCTCTCCCACTATAAGGGTTGGATGGAGGGTGGGGAGTCAGTCAGAAGGCTAGAAGGAGGTGAACAAATTATTCTCAAGAACCTCAGTTCGACACTGCTTAGCTGCATACGACCATTTCATTTAACAACCATTTAAAATTACAACGTTGAAAAAAAATGGGACCTTACAGCCACTTCTTGCATTTACAGCTGTTACAGCATTCTAACAATGGCATGATCAAGATTTGGGTGCTTGGCAATGGGCAGGAATTTACAAGGGGTTGCAGCATCCTGGAGTCATGTGATCACCATTTGGGATCTTTCCCTGCCAACTTCCAATAAGCGAAGTCAATGGGGGAAGCCAGATTGACTTAATAGAATAACAGAGTTGGAAGGGACCTTGGAGGTCTTCTAGTCCAACCCATTGCCTAGGCAGGAAACCTACACCACTTCAGACAAATGGTTGTCCAATCTCTTCTTAAAAACCTCCAGTGTTGGAGCATTCACCACTTCTGGAAGCATATTGTTCCACTGATTAATTATTATAACCATCAGGAAATTTCTCCTTAGTTCTAAGTTGCTTCTCTCCTTGTTAGTTTCCATCCTTTGCTTCTTGTCCTGCCTTCAGGTGCTTTGGAGAATAGCTTGACTCCCTCTTCTTTGGGGCAGCCCCTTAGATTTATTGGAACACCTCTATCATGTCATCCCTAATCTTCCTATGTTTGCTAAGCTCAGTAATAAAAGAGAAACTTCAATAATCCTAGAGATCTAGAATCCCTGTGGATTCCTTTCTTGGTATCGCTGTCTATCTTCCAAGTGTGCAAATCAGGCCCCAGACTCTGGAGAATAGCTTGACTCCCTCTTCTTGGGGCAGCCCCTGAGATACTGGAAGACTGCTATCATGTTACCCCCAAGCCCTTCTTTTCCTTAAACTAGGTATACACAATTCCCAACCACCATTCTTTATATGTTTGAAACACTTAATCACTGTGTGATTCATGTAGCAACCGTGGCAAGAAAGATAATAAAATCAGGCATAATTCTCTTCGCTTAACAATGGAAATTCTGTTTCCCATTGTGGTCGTAAGTCAAGGGCCCCCTATAAATGCTTTTCATTTCCATCCACAAATATCTCTAGTTCATTGGTATTCTAAGAGGCCACTGTTAGTCAGAGTCGATCCAACTAGGCTGATGAATAAAACGGATTGATCTCACCTAAGACAGATTTCTTTCATTTTGTATGGTTTCAGGTTTTAAGTCCTGCTTATACCGTAATCACCAGGAGGGGAAATAAAAAACAGGCCCCCTGCTTAAAGAAATTTTTGTTGGCTAATAGTGTCAGTTTTGAGCAATTAGTCAATTAAATATGTACATAAATAAAAATTATACATATGAAGAAGCAACAAGGAAATTCATCTCACTTCCTAATTTCCCCCATTTTGTTTGTTTGTTTGTTTGGTTTTTTTAAAAAACATGATTGTATTTGTGAAATCAACCAAATCTTGCTTAGGGTTGGTTGGCTTCTTTTGCTATCGTCTTCGGCTATGGAGGTAGCTTGTCTAATTGATATTTCTGTTTGATGTTTTATTATTTTAATGCTTTTAATACCGGAGTCCCCAGACAGAAAAAAAAATAGGGTAAAAATAATAAATTCAGCCAAGTTGTGTTGTGTACCGTTTTTCAGACTTATTGACAGATGGTTGATTAGTGTTCTTAAAAGCAACAAAGCAATGATTGGAAAATACACTTGAATTTGCCAGTGTGCTGTGATGGTTCACTAGGGTCTAATAGAAAGCTGGTTGAGCAATTATCAGAAATGTTTGATCTACAAGATAAGAAGATTGGGGAGAAGAACAAGGATCAAGGCTGGCAGGCTGTACAATCGGAAGGCAGATGTTTAGCAGGCCAGGCGTGCCTGAACTACAACTCCCAGCATTCCTCACCATGAGAGGCTTGATTTCCCTCCCTCCCTCCCTGCCTGCTTCCTTCCTTCCTTCCTTCCTTCCTTTCTTCCTTCCTTCCTTCCTTTTTTTCTTTCTCCACCTAATGAAAGCCATGGTAGAAAGCCCTTCAAGAGTTCACAACGCTTCCCATCCCTTATCAGATTGCCACTCCTTACAATAGTCCTGTAAATTGATTCAGTCAACATTATTACAGTCTTTCTTCTTTCTTTCTTTCTTTCTTTCTTTTCTTTCTTTCTTTCTTTCTTTCTTTCTTTCTTTCTTTCTTTCTTTCTTTCTTTCTTTCCTGCCTTTTGTTCTTCCTCTTTTCCATATTTCATTCAATGTCTTTCCTTTTTCTTTCCTGTTTTCTTTCTTTCTTATCTTTCTTGTCTTTCTTTCTTTCTTTCTTTCTTTCTTTCTTTCTTTCTTTCTCATTCTTTCTTTCTCTTTCTTTCTTTCTTTTTCTTTCTTTTTTACTTATAATATAAATAAAATATTTTTAAAAATACAAAAACAAACAGAAGGAAAAACAGGGGAGGGAAAGAAGAAGGGGAGTGTGCAGAAAAGAAGGGCAAAAGAAAGAAAAAGCATTGATTTCTGACTCCCTTCAGTGCAGTAAAATAAGACAGTAACATCCAACCTCAACTCTTTTTAAGAGAAGCGTCCCTTTCTAATTCTGATCAGAAGTTTCTTGGATGAGAAGCGAAACGTCCCTCAAAGAAAAAGGAAAAAACAGGAAGTCCAGTTGCCTCTTGGGGAAAAAAAAAAAAAAAGCACCTTTGGGTTTTCCCAGCACCGTTGTGACTTCGAACAATTGCTAAGTTGAACTGTTGTAAGTCAGGACTCCTTGTTTTATGGGCCAACGCATGAACGATATTCATTCCATGCCTTGTGGCCTTGGAGGGCCAATGTTGGATTTCCTCTCCAAGCAGTGATGAGTTCAGCCTTGGGTTGGTGCGTCCATCTTTCCTTCTTCCACTGGGTTGCCAATGGTGCTTCTCCCCTTGGACCAGCTTGTCTGCAAGGAGGGCCCCCCAATCTTCCCTTCATAGAGGGGACATGGAAAGCGATTGACCTGATGTTCTAATTGCCTGACATTCTGTTTAGTAAATCCTAATTACTGGAGCCAGGAGTTAAATGCAAGGCTGTTAAACGAGGATTGACAGCTGTGTCATGTCTAATTACAAGCATCTCTAAAGCTTGCTGCTTTCGGTTTCTGTGGAAACAGCGGAGGCTCGTGGCATGGCGACATGCAGGGGCAGGCCTCGGCATGAGGCATGGCTTACTCCACACCCCTGAGATGAGGGTGACTTGCGGTTAGGCTCAGGGGTGGGATTCAAATGTTTTAACAACCAGTTCTGTGGGCGTGGCTTAGGTGGTGGTTGTGGCTTAGGTGGTCATGTGACTGGGTGGACGTGGCTTGGTGGTCATGTTATTGGCTGGGTGTGGCCAACTCAATATCACTCACATCGAAGCACGCATCTCCTCGCCTGGCCTCTCATGACTGTGGGGATTCTGCAACAGTCCTGCCAAGAATGTAATAAGGGTTAATGGAGAGGCAGTTTCTGTAAGCAACACCAGAATGTTTCCCTTCCTGCCTTCCTTACAGGATTAGAGCAGCACATTTCTTCTAACAACCAGTTCTCCGAACTGCTTAGAATGTTAACAACCAGTTCTAGCACATAGGTGGGAACTGGGAGAATCCCATCCCTGTTTAGGCTTCTCAAGGAAGCACACATCAAGGCAGATAAAGGAGGTAGAGCCAGAGGTGGTATTCAGCAGGTTCTGACCATTTCTGGAGAACCGGTAGCAGAATTTTTGAGTGGTTTGGGAACTGGCAAGCACCTTTCCACAGGAGTGGTGTGGGAATGAGATTTTGCAGTAGCCTTCCTCTGCCACGCCCACCAAGCCACACATACCCATCAAGCGATGCCCACAGATCCGTTAGTAAAAAAAAATTTCCATCAGATGGACATGAGACCAGGGCTGGGCTGCTGGGGGTCTGCAGGGGTCGGGAGAAGCCCCCCCTAGCTAAGATTCTGTGCAGTTCGGACAACCCCCAAATCCCACTCCCGGATGGCCCGCCCACTCCTCCCCTTCCAGAAGTCCCCACACGGCCCGTGTTAGATGTAGGTAAGTGCAGGCCTCTGGAAGTTTGGGGAAGCTGGAAATGGGGCTGTTTCCGGCTTCCTGGAGAGCCTCCGGAGTCCAGGGAGGCAAAAGTGTCCCTCACACTGTAGTGCAGAAGGCCGACTAGGCCACGCTCACCACTACCCAGCCAGTGGCCAGAGAACCTTTTGCTAAAAATCTTTTGCTAAAAGGCATGAGTCCCTCTTGACTGTATTACACTCTACCATGGACATGAGGGCAGAGCCATGACAGCACAGTGGTTAGAGCGCAGTACTTCAGGCTCCTTCTGCTGACTGCCAGCTGCCTGCAATTTGGCCGTTTGATTCTCACTGGCTCAAGGTTGACTCAGCCTTCCATCCTTCGGAGGTGGGTAAAATAAGGACCCAGATCCCTGGGCCAATATGCTGTAAATCGTTCGGAGAGAACCCAAACCCTTATGAAACGGTACATAAGTCTACATGCTATTGTTAGACAACTGTGGCTAAACTTGGTTATCTCCACCTGGTTGAGGTATTTCTCTTCTCTGATATTCCCTAAGTTTTGTTTTTTGTTTTTTTCCCCCTGGGCCTAGTGCTGATCCAACCTTTGGACCGCTGGGTGCAACTGCTCATAGGAGAGAGAGTGGGTGGGGAGAACAGGCAGCTTTTACGACGACTTCTTTGCAATAGGCTGACAGATGGCTGCTTTATGGAATGAGGGAATGATCCATAAATTACAGATGAAACATTTCTCTGTCCCTACAAGCCCAGCTCCAAGCAGAGAGCATCAGCAGCTGCACTTGGACCCATGCTGGGAATTGTTCTCTCTGCTGCATTTCAGTTTCTTCTTCACTTAGATTCTCAAAGAATAAGCTAGATTGGATTTGAAGGGTGGGTGGGTAGGCGGATGGATGTTGGGTTGGACAATGGTGTAGTAGACTATCATCGGAAGTTCCTGCACCAGAGGTGGCATTCAGCATGTTCTCACCAGTTCTGGAGAGTTCTGGTAGTGGAAATTTTGAGTAGTTCTGAGAACTGGCAAATATCACCTCTGACTGGCCCCATTGAGTCCCAGCTGCCTCCCATTGAGTCCCAGCTGATGAGCTGGGACTTCTTTGGTTGCCCTGCACAGGAGAATGGAGCTGGAAAGCAGGTTAGTGGGGTGGGGAGGGAAGGGGGATTTTGCAGGAACCTTCCCCTGCCATGCCTGCCAAGCCATGCCCAAAGAATGCCACACCCACCAAGCCACACCCCCAGAATGCCACACCCACCAAGCCACATCCACAGCTGATCAGCTGGCTCTTCTTTGGTTGCCCTGCACAGGAGAATGGAGCTTGGAAAGCAGGTTAGTGGGGTGGGGAAGGGGGATTTTGCAGTAACCTTCCTCTGCCATGCCCACAGAACTGGTAGTAAAAAAAAAAAAAATGGAATCCCACCACTGCCCTGCACTCTGTGTCCATCCAAAATGATCTTGGATGTGGTCTGAGTAGCCAGAAGATGGACTTGGTTGAAGAGCCCATTCACATATTATTATTAGCTACCCAATGGTAGTCGCCACACTAAAAATGTGGTGCCTATTTTCAGCTTCAAATGCAATTTTTATCTCTTCCTCACCTCAAAGTCGCAGGAAACTCACATCCATAATGAGTTGTAAAATGTAGAGAATCCACAGGGACGTGGAATGAGGAAGCCATTTCCCAAAGACAGCCAGAAGAAGCTCCTCGGTCTCACGTCCCCTAGGACTTTAGGCTGCCCAACCTTGCATTACCTAAAACCACAATTTGGGTGGTTTCCTTTGTATCGATAATGCTGCATGCAACCGCCCGCTATAATTTGTAAACCACGCTTTTAACACTCCACACAATAGGTAAACCTAACAAACTACGGCATATTCTATCATTTGCCATTGCAAGGGGATAGTATGCTTTCAGAGAGTAACTGGGTTGCAAAGGAAGCACTCCTGCCCATCCAGTTCGGATTAAAGGTGACAAGAATTACTTTACTCAGCTTCATCCTATGTGGACCCAAGACTTCTAGAAGAGAAGATTCTGATTTAGATGAGCAAAGAGCTTTCCTGCCCTGCCCCAGCTTCAGTTAAATGGAAACAGTCTGTAAGAGAGGCAGTGGTTGGTTTCAATCAGTATTTTCCAAACTTGACGATGTGTGGATTTCAACTCTTAGAAATCCCCCAGCCATCATGCTGGTTGGGGAATTGTGGGAGTTGAAGTCCACACACCTTCAGGCGGCCAAGTTTGGGAAACATGAGTTAAACCATACCAGGTAAAAGCAGCGTCGTAGATGGCTAAGATAAAGGTAAAGGTTCCCCTCACACATCCGCGCTAGTCGTTTCTGGCTCTAGGGGGTGGCGCTCATCTCTGTTACAAAGCCGAAGAAGAGCCAGCGCTGTCCGAAGACGTCTCCGTGGTCAGGTGGCCGGCATGACTAAATGCCGAAGGTGCACGGAATGCTGTTCCCTTCCCACTGTAGCGGTCTCTATTTTTCTACTTGCATTTTTACATGCTTTTGAACGGCTAGGTTGGCAGAAGCTTGGACGAGTAACGAGAGCTCGCTCCATTACATAACGCTAGGGATTCGAACCGCCGAACTGCCAACCTTTCTGATCGACAAGCTCAGCGTCTTAGCGCTGATCCACTGTGATCAGGACCTTGGACAGTTCTCTGATGGAAACCTATTTTTTTAGAGCAGTCTTGGCAACTTTAAGAGATATGGACTTCAACTCCCAGAGTTCCCCAGCCAGCCACGTTGTTGGCTGTGGAATTCTGGGAGTTGGAGTCCTGTCATCTTTAAGCTTTTCAGGTTGACGTACAGTGCCTTAGACTTAGTTGCTATTAGTAAAGTCCTGAGGGATTCCAGAAAGTTGACATTTTGGCCTTGCAACGTAGTGATCACTTTCAAAGAGGCTCTCTGAACACATAAAGACCCATATCCTTGTAAGGTAGCCACTGGCTTCTTCAGTGGGGAGGAGAGTTTGGATTAACTTTGATGGTCCATCTCATTTTTCCTTCATGGTTGGAGGGGGGGCTGAAAATACATGATACCAGCTGGGGAGATGAGTTCCTAGGTGGCCAACGTGGATGTTATTATATATGAAGCAAAATCAGAAATCCTTGAGTTGCAACTGAATGCATTGCAGCAACACTGAATAATGGTCCTGGTTAGCCTACTTCTGTTTTTAAATAAATCTGTAGCTAACACTTCCCAGATGGCCTTAAATGATGCATTATGCTCCAGCTGAGCTCCAGATGAAGAACCGGTTGGCCTCTGTTTTCAATCTAATTTCTAGCCTCCGATCTTTGAGATCACAGTGAGAGTCAGAAGCAACCTCACTTTGTTAAACTGATTTTTTTTTGGGGGGGAGGGGAGGGGAGGGGAGGGAAGGGCAGCAGTTGGCCGATAAGTTGAATAATACTGTTTTTCTCTCCGCCTAATGAGAGCCGTGGTAGAAACCCTTCAAGAGTTCATAATGCTTCCCATCTCTTCTCAAATTGCCATCCTTACAATGGTCCTGTAAATTGATTCAGGCATTATTATAGAGTCTTTCTTTCTTTCTTTTTCTTTCTTTCTCTGTCTGTCTTTCTGTCTCCCTTTCTTCTTTTTTCCTGTTTTTCTGTTCTTCCTCTTTTTCCGTATTTCAATGTCCTTCTTTTTCCTTCCTGTTTCCTTTCCTTTCTTCTTCCTTTCTGCCTTTCTTTCTTATCTTTCTTGTCTTTCTTCTTTCTTTCTTTTTGTTTTTCGCTTTCTTTCTTTGTTTCTTTCTTGTCTTTCATAACGCTTTCCAACTCTTATCAAATTGTCATCCTTACAATGATCCTGTAAATTGATTCAGTCAGTATTGTTATAATTTTATTTTTTCTTTCTTTTTTTCTTTCTTTTTTGTGCTTGCTTGCTTTCCTTCATTCCTTCCTCCTTCGTTCCTTCCTCTTTCTTTCTTTCTTTCTTTCTTTCTTTCTTTCTTTCTTTCTTTCTTTCTTTCTTTCTTTCTTTCTTTCTTTCTTTTTCTTGCTTGCTTGCTTTCCTTCCTTTCTTCCTTCCTCCTTCCTTCCTTTTTCTTTCTTTCTTTCTTGTTTTCTTTTTCTTTCTTTCTTTTTCTTGCTTGCTTGCTTTCCTTCCTTCCTCCTTCTTTCCTTTTTTCTTTCTTGTTTTCTCTTTTTCGCTTTCTCTCTCTCTCTTCTTTCTTATAAAGTTCAGAGGGGCAATCAAAATGACATTTGAGGCAAGATCCTACTCAGGTTTTTTTCTCATTCGTAGCTCTTTCTCATAACCACCACGTGTTCCCAGTTCATAGAGCTGCCAAAATTTATTTCTCTTGATAGTAGAAAACATGCTTTATAATAGGTTTTCAAAACTAGCTTCAGGAGTTCTGGGCAGCTGCCAATATCACTTATGTCTATAGTGAGGCTAGATCGTTATCTCCTATGCCTAGCAGGAGGACAGACTTAAATGTGAGAAACTTAGGAAACTAGTTTTTATTGTCCATCCAGCACAATATTCTCCACGCTGATTGACAGAGGTGATCCAGGACATTCAAAATAAACTTTCTCTCTTGCCCCAGCTCTGTCTGGAGGTTTGGGTTGACAAAATTGGGTCTTAAGCCAAAAACACAATGCGTGTGTATGTTTCTATGCCTTTTCCTCACATCTCGTTGTAATTTAAAGCTGCCTTTTATTCAGATGATGCCTCTGTCTGTCTTCCTTCCTATTGTCTGTCCTGAATGGAGAGCAACTTGCAGAGTTTTCACACCAAAATATTTCCCCCGGCTAGTGCAGGGCACGACGGGGTTAAACCTGGACTTGTATAAGCCCTGTAATTTGGAAGCAGGGGTAGAAAAAGATTGCACAGAGGAAAACCAGCTTCTGTAAGAAAGACACACACACAAAGGAGCAATACAACTCTACACACAGCTGTAAGAGGCTGCAAGAAAGAGGGTGTGAAAGGGGGGGATTTCTTTGCAGGGTAGGATTTTAGGTAATCCTCGACTTACAACTATTTATTTAGTACCATTCAAGCCCTCCCAGCACGGAGGGCGGGGGGGAAGTGACTCACAGCCAATAGTCACCCATCGTGGCATCCTCACAATATATATATATCACATAACCCCAGGACCTTTCAACTGTCATAAGTAGGAGTCAGTTGTCAAGTGTCTGAGTTTTGATCATGTGACCATGGGGACACTACAATGGTTATAAGTGTGAAAAAATGGTTACAAGTCACTTTTTTTCCCCAGTGATGTTGTAACTTTGAAGGGTCTCTAAATGAACTGTCGTTAGTCGAGGACTGGCTATATAGTAACTATAAACTATATAGGCATGCTTGAGCAGGGGGTTGGACTAGAAGACCTCCAAGGTCCCTTCCAGCTTCGTTATTCTGTTATTGTCCATTTTGTCAGTACAGCTTTGCCCAATCTTGCACCTTTAAACCTGGTACCCACAAAACGTGTCGGGACAACAACACACAATTCCCAGATGACCACGTGCGTGAGGTCCTGGGAAGACCAGATCTTTTCCAGCCCTCATGTCACCGATCTCCGTTTCCTTGCGCCTTGTTTGGCGTTCTGTGGTCTTCCACCTCCCCAGCTTAACAAAGTGAAAATAAATATTTAATTATTCTCCTAAATAAAAAATCCATAGTACTGCTGGTTGGCTAAGTAAATCATGGGACCCATAAATTTTTTCCCTCCATGCTGCGTGCAGTTTCCCTCCATTAATAGATATTTTAAAGGATGCTGCATCAAAGCAATAATTAAAAAATAGGGAAGGAGAAGTCCACGAGGCATCTGAGAAGCTGAACTACCGCCTTGGTACGTTGAAGTCCTAACGTTTCATTGCTAAAAGGCTGAAGGAAACGGTTATCCTTTTCTTTCCCTGAAAACTTTAAGATCTGCTGCCATCCAAGTAGATAAAATTGCACTGGATCAGGAGGTTAACATCTCAAAGGTTGAGCCATTTAGCTTCTTGATCTTCTGGAGATCTCAAAAGACCATCCCATCACCAGAAGGATGTGGTCATATTCTATTCATATGAAGAACGGTTGCAGGAACTGGGCCTGGCTAATCTAGTGAAGAGAAGGACCAGGGGAGACAGGAGAGAATCTTTCAATATTTGAGGGGCTGCCACAGGGAGGAGGAAGGGGTCAAGCTGTTTTCTAAAGCACCTGTAGGCCAGACAAGGAATAATGGAGGGAAACTGAACAAGGAGAGATTCAACCTGGAAATAAGGAGAAACTTTCTGACAGGGAGAACAATCAACCCATGGAACAGAAGTTGCCCTCGGAAGTTGTGGGAGCATCATCCCTTGAGACTTTCAAGAAGAGATTGGACTGCCATCTGTCAGAAATGGTGTAGGGCAGGGGTCGCCAACCTTTTGGACCTCAGGGATCACCAAACTCATAATTTTAAATCCTGGGGACCACTAACCAGTTCTGTGGGTGTGATCATGTGGTCATGTGACTGGCTGGGCATGGCTTGTATGTAAAAAATTTGCTAGCAAGCAAACTCACAAAATTAACTCACAACACATCATGTATGTAAATATTGAATTTTTTTATTAAAAAAAAACAGCAACTTTTACCCAAACTCAGGCAAAGCAGGCAGGCAGATTGAGTTGCTCAAAGAAACACAGATTCACTTAAAGATCTGTGTTTCTGCCATCGGCTAGCTCCATCTGCACTGCTTCAGTCCTAAGGAAAGGTTCGGCTCTGCTTAAAAGCTAATTTA